>OX454527.1:115963067-117163067 GCA_949715645.1 Portevinia maculata | reverse complement strand
CGTAACATGGGGTAAAATGAGAGGAAGAAGTATTTTAATGAAATCTGGATAGACGTTGTCCAAACCAACAGATTTACACTTCATAGATAATATCGTCATTCCAACCGCGTATAAATTTACTCTGTTGAATGCGAAGCCATCCATTCTACTATTATCAAATAAAGTCAAGAAAGCCGAAGAATTGAATGTATTGGAAGGACCTGAAGTAGCGAGACGGTCATTTAACTCTTCAATGTCAATGTCGTCGTTATTACCGGAAATATTTTTTTACATAGACCAATTTCGCGAATTCGGTTCCAAAGAAATTTTAAGGATCGATCAGAATTAAATTTGGCACTATAGTACCTCAATTTTGCAGTTTTTATCATGCATGTGACATGATTTCTGCTGGATTTATAGTCTGCATCAGGGCTACCAAACGTATGATAATTATGCTACATGTAAAATAATCGTAGGTTGTGTATGATGTAAGATTGGAAATCATTATCATACGCCAAATGTATGATAGTTTTCATATTTTTTAAAAAAAAATCTTTTTACTAAGGCAACGTTAAGAAATTACTACTCGCTTTTCTAGAATAGTTATTTGGCATCATATGTAATGTAGTACTTTCGTTTTTGTCAGCAACTCAGGGTCTCCACACATCTATCACACACACACACTCACTCTATTTCAGCGCAAAAACATTGTCTATTTGTTCATTCGTTGCTTTGAAAAATAATTTTTAGATTTACCGTTGATCGTTCTGTCAACTGTCATAATAATTGTATTGTAACTGCATTAAGCAATCAAATCATCGAAAATTAAAAATAAAATAAAGTCGTCTCAAACCATTAAGTGACAGTGAAAAATAATTTTTTGTTGTAGTGCTATTTGGAAATTTAAGTATTTACATAAATGATATATTTTCAAAACTGTTTTTTTTTTAATTTAAATACATATAAAGGGCCTTTCATTAAGGACTTGATAACATATTTTTTTAAATAAAATGCAAACTACTTGAGGTATCTCAAAAAAAATGTTATTGGCTTAAATTACTATCAAAACATTTATGAATGAAATTCGACTTCGTTCATATATCCACCACGGGAACGTAAGCAGCGGTCGATACGTTGAACCCATTAGACCAATGATTTAATGTAGCCCCATGAAAAAAAGTCTAGAGGCGTTAAATCTCACGATCTCGGCGGCCAATAGACGGGTCCGTTTCTCGAGATAAAACGTTCACCGAACTGAGACTTCAATAACTCAATCGATGCACCCGCTGTGTGGCTTTAGGCAGCGTTTTGTTGGAACCACATATCACTGATATCCAATTCATGCAATTGCTCAAATAAATAACGTTCCAACATGTCTCTGTAGCGAATACCATTTACCGTAACGTGACGGTAATTTTCATGAACGAAAAAAACCGCCATCCGCATCAAAACCGCAAGAAACAGTGACAGAGCGGATGAAGTACTGTTTTATGAAGCCCATGAGGGTTCTCACTTGTCCAATAATGCATATTTTGCTTATTGACGAAGCCATTTAACCAAAAATGTGCTTCATCGCTGAAGATGATTTTGCGATGAAATTCTTCATTTTCTTCCATTATGTCCAGAGCCCAATTCGAGAACGTACGTCGCTTCATATGATCCAAGTGGCTTTAGTTCTTGAGTCAGCTGGATTTTGTAAGGGTGAAGGCCAAGATCCTTACGTAAAATTCGCCATAATGTGGTCTGGGAGAGGCCCTATTCTAGAGAACTCAGTGAAACGTATTCGTCATTTTTTCACTAGACTGTGAATTAATTGTCTACTGTTACGATAATTACGGCCGAAAATTGGCGTTAACGCTCTTAAAGTTGCGACCACCGACTCGGAATTTCAGTAGTAAATTTTTGTTATTTGTAAACGTTGTTCCTTCGTGTACTTCACCATGAAGAAAATGTTAATTTTACTGAATATTTTGACATTGACAGTTCGGTAATCGGTGATTTTTTCTTGTGCAGTTATTTTAAACGGGAATGGTCGTTCACACTGAAAGTTTGAAGTTGTCAAATCGCTAATGAAAGACCCTTTATTTGTGCAGAATTTAGATACTGCAAATATGAAGCTGGAGCAAATTCAGACGGACGCGGAATCAGAATTCCTTGGTTATTTAAAAAACATATGTAAAATTCACCAAACATACAAATTTAATTACATTGATGCATATGTAAATTCATTTTCGTTTTTCTATGTACTTATATTTGTTTTTATTTCAATGTATTTTTTTTTTTAATTCATAAAAAATTAATATTAACTAAATAAGAAATAAAAAAATAACTTTATCATAATGTCAAAGAATAATACATATCTTTCCCAGTAAACCCTGAGATGTCACATTCAGAACAATGTTTTTCTTGATGGGAAATTTCTTTTTTAGATGAGAGAACCCTGTAAATAACAACACAACATTTTTTGACATTCAGTGGAACTGCCAGATAGCAATGAATTTTTTTTGGGTAGTTTATGGACGCATCCCTTTAAAAACGAGACAATTCCTTGCGTAGCGTATGATACTTTTCTCTCTGGTAGGATAGAAACGAGCAAATTGTATGATAACTCGCTCTCAAGAATATGGCAGCACTGGTCTGCATGCATTTCAGTACAGCGAAACCTCTTCCAACGTCGGAACAATATGTCCCTTCTCTTCATAGCATCAAATATTGCATTTGAAAACCACGGACAGGATTTTGTTTTAGGAACCCGCGTTTTGCATGGGACATGTCTGGTGAACAGGTACTCCAGACTTACATTTAGGAACTCTACTTGTTTATTAACATCCGACGACGGATAGATATTGCACCATTCAAAACTAAGGCATTCAGAGAACAGACTTTCAACATTAATACTACGAAAATCACGATACTGGATGGGTTGTGGGGAACTTCTATTTACATTTATATTGAAGGTAGCGAAAATAAGGTCATGATATAAAAAGACAGGTACAGATAGTTGACTGTAACATTTCACAAGACTTTCATCACTTGACAGGAAAACATCTAACAATGACGGTAAACAGTTCGGCTTAAAATGGGTTGCGTTAGTAGAATTAAGGAAAAACAAATTAAGAGCCCTCATAGTGTTAATAAATGAGGAATTAGTAGACCTATTAAGTAGGTTCATGTTAAAATCACCGCATATGATGATTTTAGGCGTCAAGCAAGACATTTCTTCAATAGTATCACATACAATACTGGAATGAGAAACATCCGGTGCAATATAAATCGTGCCAATAACACACTTATTTTCTCCAATTAAAATTTCTATAAAATAAAATTGGAAATTATGTGTGCTATTGGAAGAGAGGAGATGTTTCGATTTAATTGAGTTTCTTACATATATAGCAGCACCGCCCCCTATTCTACCATGACGATCTGCTCGGTACAATTTAAATCCCTTTAGCGAGAAAACATTACTATTTACTTTATCGTCAAACGACGTTTCAGAGACACATATTACGTCGAACAGACTGTTCTCAAAGATCAATCGAAACTCATCAATCTTATTCACAAGACTTTGTGGGTTAATATGACAAATGAGCAAGCCATCATGACTTTTACACAGAGTATTTAATAGGATACTTGTCCTTTTGTTCATGCTGCTAAGCCTATCACCATTAATGTTATTCATTATGATTACAAATAAAATAATCAAATATCGAACATAGACGCCTCACCAAAGCGAAGAATAACCAGCCACAAAATATCGATAACAAATTGTAGATGAAGCTTTTTAAAAAGAATAATATTTGTGTAAACTTTTATAAAAATATCAGTTAAATTTAATTTTAAAAATGTTTTAACTTTTGTTAATAATAATATGTTAAAATTTCTCTCTTTTTCCGGCTGACAGCATTTGCCAATGCACATTTTTGTGAATTATGATTCTCATATAATTCACAAAAAAATATATATATATTATATACAATTATATATAAATATGGATAAATAAAATCACAATTACTACTACTAGTAGGCAATGAGATACGTCCGCAATGACATTGCATTTGTATGTGTTGAATTTGAAAATGGCTGCGCTGTGTATACACACTATAACTGTACTGTATCAATTAGAGAAAAGAAAACCCTTTAAGGGCACGCCAATTATAAAAAAAAACACCTGAAAATTTGATACTGAAACATTTTTAAAGTTGAACTTCTCACTTTGAGGAATTTCTGAAAATAAACATAGGGACGGGCTACAGTCCGCTTGGGCGAACTGTTGGATACCCTATTCTTATTCCTATCCCTCATAAGTGGGCGTGACAAAAGTCTAAGTATGGTTGAATTGTTAAGAACGCTCTACATACTCGTATTTTGTTATATATCATTTAAAGGATTTTATCAAAAAAAAAAACGCTGCCTAGCTCAAACTTGGGTGTTTCAATAAAATTGTTTTATTTATTTGTGGGCGTGTCAGTGGGCGGATTTTGAAAATTTTTTATCGTGAGCAGTTTTAGGAGTCATAGATCATATATACAAAATTTCAGCTTTCTAGCTCAAAATTCGATTTTTTCAAAAAAAATTTTTTTTTAGTTTGTGGGCGTGTCTGTGGGCGGATTTCAAAAATTCATAATCTTGATTATTTCGGGACCCTAGAGAGTATATGGTTAAAATTTCAGCTCTCTAGGTCCAGTTTAAAGGCCTAATTTTTGGCTACAGACGGACGGACGGTCGGACGGACGGACGGACGGACATGGCTAGATCGACATTACTATCGATGCTGATCATAAATATAGTAACTTTTATGGGTCTTCGGGCAATATTAAGGTATGTTACAAACTATGCGTCAAAATTAATATACCCTTAGAATAGGGTATAATTAATTGTGGGCGTGTCAGTGGGCGGATTTTGAAAATATTTACACATGAGCATAAAGAACCCATAGAGAGTATATACTATAAATTTCAGCTCCCTAGCTGAAAATTTGTATTTTCAAAAATTAATATACCCTTGGAATAGGGTATAAAAAAATTGTTTTATTTATTTGTGGGCGTGTCAGTGGGCGGATTTTGAAATTTTTTTATCCCGAGCAGTTTTAGGAGTCATAGATCATATATAAAAAATTTCAGCTTTCTAGCTCAAAATTCGATTTTTTCCAAAATTTGGTTTTTTTGAGTTTGTGGGCGTGTCTGTGGGCGGATTTCAAAAATTCGTAAACTTGATTATTTCGGGACCCTAGAGAGTATATGGTTAAAATTTCAGCTCTCTAGGTCCAGTTTAAAGGCCTAATTTTTGGCTACAGACGGACGGACGGACGGACGGACGGACATGGCTAGATCGACATTACTATCGATGCTGATCATAAATATAGTAACTTTTAGGGGTCTACGGGCAATATTAAGGTATGTTACAAACTATGCGTCAAAATTAATATACCCTTAGAATAGGGTATAAAAAAACTACAATGGTATATAGGCAATTCATAACCTTTCAATTTGCACCGTTGCGACAGCCCTAAAGGGATTGCAGATCAGTAATACCGCACGTGTATGGGTGTGTTCGGGGGGAAAAATCAAAAAAAAATCCAGATTGATTGCTCTTAGCGCTAATGAAACAATGTAACCGCTATGTTTTGGCTTACCTGGTTATCCACTGCGTCAGGCCTGTCGAAGAGGATTTCCTTGGCGAAGCTGCTGTTGGGAAAAAGAACCAAAAAAAAATAACAAACATAGGGACGGGCTACAGTCCGCTTGGGCGAACTGTTGGATACCCTATTCTTATTCCTATCCCTCATAAGTGGGCGTGACAAAAGTCTAAGTATGGTTGAATTGTTAAGAACGCTCTACATATTTTGTTATATAACATTTAAAGGATTTTATAAAAAAAAACGCTCCCTAGCTCAAACTTGGGTGTTTCAATAAAATTGTTTTATTTAATTGTGGGCGTGTCAGTAGGCGGATTTAAAAAAATTAACACATGAGAATAAAGGGCTACTAGAGAGTATATATTATAAATTTCAGCTCCCTAACTCAAACTTTGAATTTAAAAAAAAAAAAAATTAATTGTGGGCGTGTCAGTGGGCGGATTTTGAAAATATTTCCACATGAGCATAAAGGGCCCATAGAGAGTATATACTATAAATTTCAGCTCCCTAGCTGAAACTTTGGATTTTCAAAAATTAATATACCCTTAGAATAGGGTAAAAAAAATATTTTATTTATTTGTGGGCGTGTCAGTGGGCGGATTTTGAAAATTTTTTATCCCGAGCAGTTTTAGGAGTCATAGATCGTATATAAAAAATTTCAGCTTTCTAGCTCAAAATTCGATTTTTTCCAAAATTTGGTTTTTTTGAGTTTGTGGGCGTGTCTGTGGGCGGATTTCAAAAATTCGTAAACTTGATTATTTCGGGACCCTAGAGAGTATATGGTTAAAATTTCAGCTCTCTAGGTCCAGTTTAAAGGCCTAATTTTTGGCTACAGACGGACGGACGGACGGACGGACGGACGGACATGGCTAGATCGACATTACTATCGATGCTGATCATAAATATAGTAACTTTTAGGGGTCTACGGGCAATATTAAGGTATGTTACAATCTATGCGTCAAAATTAATATACCCTTAGAATAGGGTATAAAAAGAGAAATAAGAAAACTGAAATTACTCTTACAAACCAGAAATACCTAAGACAAATTTGGTGTAGAGAAAAAAGAAAAAGAGAAGTAGAAAAACAGATAGAAAAAGAAAAATAAATGATAATAAAAGAGATAAATAATAATAATAAGAGAGAAAAAAAGTTACATTTGGTGTTGGTTGATTTAGTTAGCATGTCCATTTTGATCGCTTATGCGTGTGTTCAGTCCGGCGGCATTCTTAAGATCTTTAAGGTTATTTATTAAAATGGATGGACCCGACGAAAGGCGTATGTATATTTGTCCATTGGATGTATACACGGATGACAAAAGAGATGTTCGCTTAAGTTTCAAAGCTTCCCTCTGTAGTTGGTAGTTCCTCTTTGTTAAGCTTTCGTTGATGAAGAAGGCGTTCGAAGAGGAGAGTCCCACGTCGCTAAGTTTGAGAGGGCTTGTATTGTCCCTAAGTCTGCTGCGTTGGACTCACATTTTGTTGCATCGCTCGTTCATCTCCAACAATATGCCACAATAGGAAACATTTTTTTTTTGGAATTAATACCTATCTTTCTATCAAATTTAAATTTTTAATCGATATTAATTTGTCAAAAATAATTTCAAGACTCTTTCTTTCAATTTTATTTTTCGCTGGCTGACACTTCAATTTATCGACTTCCAATGGAAGTTCCAGTCAAATTGAGACTAAATTATTTTTTATCGCATCGTCTTACAGAAACCCTACTTTTTCCAGACGCGATAAAAGCGGAACGAATTGTTCCAATTTATAACGATGCGAAAACTTATCGCCTAAGTTACAGAACATGGCCCCTGTTTCCAGCAAACGGTTCGATCGTTCGTACATACGGACATGTCAGATTGCAAGTATCTCTGGGTATGCAGCGCCTCTTCCCGTGGGATTTTACATACGCTAATATAGGAAAACCAATCCTAGGCGCAGATTTTCTCCGTTCCTACGGGCTACTAGGTGATATAAGAAATGGACGCCTGGTCGACCCAACATCCGTCCGGTCCAGTAAGGGCTCATTGCAGGCAGGTCTCACTCCCGGGTTGTCAGTCCTGGCACACCAACCCGCTCATTCGGAACCTCCTCCGAGAGTTTAACATAGTCTCTTCGCAGAATTCGAACGTCCGTTCAGTGCAACATTATGTCACACACCCAATAGCCACGGGAAGTAAACGCCCATTCGCCAACAAGCCGCTGCGCCTGTCTCCGGAAAAGCTAAAAACTGTGAAGAAAGAATTCGAGTTTATTTTTAAGCAAGGCATCTGCCGACCGAGCAACAGCTCATGGGGTGCACCCCTACATCTAGTCAGGAAAAAGAACGGCGAATGGAGGCCCTGCGGGGACTACCGGCAACTTAACTTCTTCACGGAACCTGACAGCTACCCTATCGCTCATGTACAGGATTTCGCCCAAGACCTTCATGACATATTTGCAACGATAGACCTGGTACGGGCGTATCACCAGATACCCATAACCAAAGGAGACATCCCTAAAACAGCCATGGCTACTCCGTTCGGCCTTTTTGAATTCGTAACAATGACATTTTGTCTTAGAAATGCTGCTCAATCATTTATACGGTTCAGGGCCAAAATCCTTAGGGACCTACCGTTTTGTTTTGTTTACATAGACGACATTCTTGTAGCATCTAAAAACGCTCTTCGCACGCCTCGAGAAGTTCGGGCTCGTAATCAATGCGCAAAAATGCACTTTTGCTCAACCAAGCGTCATATTTCTCGGTCATCTAGTAACTGCAGCCGGGCTAAAGCCGTCTCCGCACCGAGTGCAGGTAATCGATAGTTTCAAACGCCCAACGAATATCTGTGAATTGAGACGATTTCTGGGTATGCTCAATTTTTACCGCAGATTCGTGCCACGAGCGGCCGTTGCACAACTGCCCTTACAGAACTTTTGAAGGGCAAAAAGAGCAGGAATGACAAAACCATTTGCAAGTGGCAATGGTGCGATGGTAGTGTATTCACTAAGTGATTGGCAGGTCGTGCGTTCGAATCCCGACCAGGGCCATGATTTTTAAAAATTGAATACACACAACAAAAGCAGATCTCCCTAAAGCAATTTAGGCGCCACCTGTTGAGAAAAAGATCCCATCGTACCAAACTTCTTTCCTATCCTTCTATTCGTTCATACAGTAAGTAGCACCCAGAAGTAGGCAATGAATCATTTGCTGGCAGCTACTTACAGAAACAAATAAAAATGCCTGCGCTGTGGGTTCCACCAAGAAATCCCTTTAGCGCACGCAAATTATACAAAAAAAATTATAAAAAAAACCATTATACATCGGTCAGAGACGGCAAAGGATGCGTTTCAGCGCTGCAAAAGCAAATTGTCAAACGCCACGTTATTAGCTTTTCCAATACCCTCTGCAAAATTATCTCTGTGCGTCGATGCTTCCGATTTTGGAGTCGGAGGGGTGTTACAGCCTGGGGAGCCTGGGCTACCATTGGGGTTTTACTCCACAAAATTTAACGTAGCACAAGATAACTACAGCGCATACGACAGAGAACTTCTGGCCGTCTACCTGTCTATCAAGCATTTCCGAAATTTCTTGGGGGCGCAGAGGTTCACTATTTTCACGGATTAGAAACCCTTCACCTTTGCTTTTCGACAAAAATTGTCCAAATCTTCGGCCCGGCAACTACGGCACCTAGACTTCATCGGCCAATTTTCAACCGATATCCAATTCATTCCGGGCAAAGACAATGTCGTTGCCGATGCACTTCTCTCGTGTGGAAGAGATTTCTCTCCCATCCTACATATATTTCCAGGCCATCGCAAAAGCCCAAGCTAGCGACGTCGAGTTAAGTAACCTGCTAGCGTCTGATATCAGTTTGCAGCTTACGAAAATCCCTATTCCGGAGACGGACACATTAATTACATGCGACGTGTCAAAAAATACCCCACGGCCCTTCATACCGAGGGAGTTTAGAAAAGGGATTTTCAAAAGAATTCACAACCTAACTCATCCAGGAGTGCGGGCTACGCTTAAATTGATATCTAAGAATGGTATGGCCAGCAATCAATAAAGATTGCCGGACTTGGGCGCAATCATGCCTTGCATGTCAAAAGTCAAAGGTTTCCAGGCACATTCGATATCGGTACGTACTAACCGCTATCGACAGGTACACACGCTGGCCAGAAGCGATACCGATCCCTGATATCACAGCGGAAACCGTCGCAAATGCCCCATTTATCAATTGGTTTGCACGCTTCGGGTTTCCGGCGATAATTGTTTCAGATCAGGGATCGCAATTCGAATGCGCGTTGTGCAAAAAGATGGGAATCAGACACCATCACACAACAGCGTACAATCCAAAAGCGAATGGATTTCTAGAAAGGTGGCATCGCACTCTGAAAAACACGCTGAGTGCTACGATAACCCAGAGTGGACTAAGGTACTCGTACTACCACACGTACTATTAGGGCTCCGATCAACATACCGCGATGAATTCGAAGCCAGCGCGGCAGAGCTAGCTTTCGGTCAAAACATTAGAATACCGTCCGATTTCATAACGTGTTCGAGCGCGCCAACTCCGCAATCAGATTTAATTATAGAACTTCGCCAGCATTTCAACAAAGTACGCCCCGCGGCACCCTCGCGTCACGGTAGTCTCAAACCGTTTGTGTTCAAAGAGCTTAAGAACTGCTCGGACGTTTTTGTGCAAGTGGACGCGATCCGAAAACCACTGCAGCAACCGTACGAAGGCAGATTCAAGGTCCTCAACCGAGAAAAAAAATTCTTCAAGTTAGCAATGAATGGTAGAACAGCTGTTGAATACCAAAAATATTAAAATTCTTAATATTTTGTAAATATAGTTTTTCTTGTCTGCAACACTGTATAAATAGAGGTAATCTCTGGATTCAATATTAGCAGACAAGTATTATAATACATACATATTCCCTGTGTTTCTTTATTCATTCTGAATATTCCGAGTGAGCCATTTACGTTTCTTTATTCAATGGAATATTCCGGATAATCCATTTCGGTGTTTCTTTATTCATTCTGGAATAAATGGAATGCATTCTTTTTATTCCTAGAGAAAGGTGGAATAAAAAGAATATTCCCTCGTTTGACAGATGCACTTGATCAAAAAAAAAAAATAGAAGCAACAGCAAACAATCAAATGGGTGAGCATTTATTGCAAATTTATTGTCTTTTTTTATATTTTTATGTGTGTTGTTTTAAGTTAATTATTTTTTTATTATATATTTTTAATTTCCTTCCAGAATCAAATATACATTTTTAAAATGGTCTTCTGTGGGCATGAAATGCCGCATAGATGTTGGTATTTGGTGACAAGATGATTTCATGAGCAGTGTTGCCACTTATGCTACATAAAAAGGTGCATGGTTTTTGAACTTGTACTAAATCCTTACTCGAAAGGACAACATATTTAATGTTTTACTTTTTTCCTTCGATTCAACATATTTAACATAATAACAACACGAGAATATAATGTTATTCATACAAATAATAACAATATCTTAGTAATAAATTATATATTATGCTTTATCTGAGCGAAAGTTGTATATTACTGTATTGGGTACTTCGTTAAGAAACGCAGCTGTGGAGACTTAAATAGGGACAAGTCGTTTTCCGCTATATATTGTTTTGGTTGTCGAAAATATTGATAGCTTTAAAATGTTCAGTCATTCACAAATTCGTCACTGACAAATAAATTTAGAGAATTCATTCGCTGTTTTTGTTTGTAAAACAACATTTTTAAAACGAAATGTGAGTAGAATGCTTTTTTGGAAAATAAAATACTATGTATTAAATAGATACAATCACTGGAACTTCACTTCCATAAATCTTATGAACAAAAAGCAGTCACAAAAGCATGAGCTTAAACAAAGCAACTAACAACAAAATGAAATTAAATTTGAATACGTTTTCCCAATAGTAGTACTCAGCTGATTAATTGAATAATCAAATTACGAGTATTAATTGAATAATCAAATTATTTGCGCTATAAAATTAAGAATGAGTATCTAAACACTATTTTTGAACAGTAAAACGTTAAAAATATTGTAGAATTGTGTACGAGAAATAAAAATGAACTTTTGGCAAAAATGTATTTTTTTTGGAAACAAATTAGGTTGAACGAATTTGCTATATACATATTTTTAATACTACTGAGTACAAACGAACAAAAACAATTAATTAATAACAAAATTGTACAAAAAAAAATGAAAATGCCTTTAAATTGCTGCATCAGGAGCTGCACAAGTCATTTTGGTCAACATGTTGTAACATTTGTCGCGTTCAGGTGTGCCCCTTGCTCTACTGCCTCGTATAAAGCCGTAGCAAGGGATAGTGCAAGCGGCACTTTAATTCGTGCTTCGATGAGGCAGTACCTCAACCAGTTTCTCCTTACCCTTGCGCGGTATTGTCCAGATGTTGTCGGCCACTGATGTTGGCGTGACCTAAACACAGGGCTGGCACACGAGTAATCCAACATGCGTATGCGGCGCCATCTATAGGACGGCGCGCACTTCTATCACCTGGCGTGGTGACAGTTCCTGAGGCGGATGTTGCCGAAGCGGAAGCGAAGATGAAGTCTCATCCTCAAATAGAGAGATGGAAAGAAACCCCAAAGAGAGAAACCCCACAGCACCACTAGGCTAAAGGGATCCTGGGTATACTTTGATCCAACCATCACGTTGACCGCCACCTGTAACGAACATCAATGGGTAAATGTCAACATAGGCGGACGCCTGCCTTCCTCTTCTTCGCCTTCCAACTTCCTGCTACCCCCCCCCCCCCCCCCTTCACCACCTCAGCGCGCACTGCTTGAAACTCACACCTTACCCTTTTTAGTACCCTTGATGTCCCGAGAAATAGATACAACAATAGTAAAAAAAAATATTGTGTCGGCAACCACCCTCTCAGGGGCTACCTGAGCCGAATCGACTGGTCCCCCGCTTACAGGCGCTTAGGGCTCAGCCGACCAACTGGAAACTAAAAAGGGGTGTCCGGCCACTAGCTGCCAGGCATGACCTCCGCGCGCGCTAGCTCATCGGCGGGCGTGGGTACTTGCAGCGAGCCCCTGACTGGGGTTACATTGTTTTACATGCCTGTCCGTCGAACTACTAGATGGATCTAGTCCTTATGTCCCGCATCTATTGTAAACGAGGGCTAGATTGAATGTCCCCAACAACCGTCTGTACAGAGATGGGGAGGGATGGGCTGGTTACCACCATGATTGTGCTCAATGAGAGCGAACGCCCCTGCTCGTTGGTGTCGAATCATCACCATACGCCTGCTATGCTGTTGCCAGCTAGCAGCCTTTCCGTAAAGGAAGAGGGTGGGGGTGGGAAAGTGAAGTTGGAAGATCTCCCCCCCCCCCCCCCCCCCTGTGCTGGCCCTCCCCGCCACGCTTATGCGCGGATGCCATGGCCATCGCGCCGCACCATTGGCGACGGCTCCTTTTCTGGAGATGGAGTCAGGCCTCCTTACGACCGGACAATGCCTGCTCCCATCTGCTTCTCCCTCTCACTTACCTCCTCGCAAAAGGATCGACCCCCTTCTCATACCACTCCTCTTCAGACCTTCATGGGCCAGAAATGAGACTCCAACATCATGCTGACATTCCCATAGTAATAATATAACATAATAATATTCAATCCCATCTAGGGTTTATTCATCCGAAAATATAATCTTAACATATATACTTAATCTACGGTTCAGGGTAATCAATATCAACTATATCTATATCTATATATATACACAAATGTATACATTGTATATCGCTGCACGACTTCAACAAAAAAAAAGATAATATACCGAGGTGCCCTTACATCTAAACTCTATGAACTTAAGGTGAACCTCTAGTCCAGTCCATTTCTTAGAACGAGTCTATAAAATATCGGTAATACTAAAGGCTTATGAATATTCTAGAACGAAATGTTCTTGTCCGAAGGACTTAATCTTAAAAGAAAAGAAGTTACAAAAAAAAATAAACATATTTACGGTATACGCGGTCTGGGCGGATACTACTACTTCCTAGCTCCGAATTGAAAGTTCTGGCTTCGAGTGGACACAATAAAAACTGAACACTAAAACACGAGAATCCCGGAAGCGTAAAAGATATGTTCGACCGGTATCCTTTACCGGGTATGACGTTACACGAGACGGAATTTGTAGCCTAGGCTAACTCTAGGATGACTGGATCATCCTTGGCATGAGCCACCAATAGTTGAGACGCGAGCTTGACCTAAAGAGTGTCGCAGGAAAAGTTTGTCCCACAGATCCGGACGTTGCTACTACTCCGTGCGGTTAATCGTACTCTAATACGCGGAAAAAAAATATCTAACACCGCGCGTTGGATGTGAACCCAGATAGTATTCCACAGAAAAGGTGTATTGTAATAAGGACCGAAAAGAAAAAGAGATATTTATCTAGGACGATGATAGTTCCCGAGTGAGATTGTTATAAAAAAAAATCCTATTAGAACGCGAAAGAGCGGGCTTTGAGGCATAATAATGTATATGAATGTGTGAAATAACAATTGAATATAATCACAATATGATGTATTAATGACTTACTTGGTTACTTCCGATCGTTGTGCGCACTCCGACGAAAATACCTGTACCTGTAGGAAAAAGGTGATAATGGAAAGAATAATTTACAACACTCTATGCCTCCAAGGAGTCCCTTGGTCTAGGAAATTTCGGTAACGCCCGTGATTTACGACGAAAGATAAATTGTGAAGGGATCGCACTAGCGCCACATATCAAACAAAGTACGCAGCAATTAAATATCACAAAATATACTTTGTAAAGTGATCGCGCTAGCGACAACTATCCAACAATGTCATAAGAACATTGAAAATCATTTAATTGCTAACTTCGTAACTCGAACCCTAACAAATAAACCTATATGTGTCTTATGCCGATTACGAGTTCAACGATCAAACATACAAATGTATGTACTCGAGTAATCAAATACCTTGTATGAGTCGACGTGCCTATGCTGAACAATAGCACACACAAAGCATACAGCCACATGGGCAATCCATGGTAGCAAAAAGTAAACAAACACTTTGCGTGAAACTTTTTGCTTATGCTGAGCAATGGCACGCGACAAAGTGTACAGCTACATAGTTAATGATCATTGGCAAGCACATTGTAATCGAATACTGTGTGGAATGACGGCGGTCATCCAAACGCGGGAAATGCCGAATGGGCAATTATCGATTAATGGATTTTGGGGTTCGAGATACGAAGCGAATACTTTTTGCTGCGACAGCATGTGTAAAAATTAGTATATAAGCCCCAAGAATTTTGAATAAAGTTGCTTTTTACTTTCTGAAGTCGAAACCTGCAGGTGTTTTATTTGGCAACTCGCCTGAACACTTTTGGGGATCTGCTTGCAAGAAAACTGACGCCTTCAAGAAGCAGTCCGCTGCTTCGGAGGTAAACCACTCGCTTTTATAGCAACACGCTGTGCGAGGTCAGGAAAAGCTGTCCCACTAAACCCAACAGGTTCCATAAGCTTGCTCTAGAAGAGCCTGAAGGCCAACGCATTACATGGCGATCCTTCCAGGAGGGCAATAAGAACAGTCCCCCGACCAAAGAAGACCACAATAGGAACCAAGGGCCATACTGGGAAGTATATCCGGATCAACCCTAACGACCAACCGATGTCCCAGGAACAACACAACCTGGCACTAGCCTCCGAATACATCGAGAAGGCCATCACATTGCTTCGGTCAACTGGAACGACCGAAACCATTCCACTCGCGGTTGCGTTAAGCAATCCCAACTGCGGGCCACGTCCCATTTCGCTAGCAGAATACCAGCAACGGCGAGCACCGACCCGCTCCCAAATCCCCGAACCATCGATAACGGGACCCAAGCCCCAAAAAAGAGGAGGCAAACGGGTACAGCTGAAAAAGAAGCTAGCGGACCTCACCCGACTGGCTAACCTCCCAAAGCAGGCAGCAGAAAAGCGGAGCGAATTTGTCCGCCAAATAAAGATACTGAAGAAGACAATCAAAAACAATCGGAAGCAGAACAAAAGGGACAAGCTAGCCGCCCAGAAGGAATTCGACGACTTGTTCGAGTCCATAGCTACCCGACTCGAACCGCACAAACCAGAAATAACACCAGGGCATGGGCACTCAGGAATCCAAGGAGGTCATTAATACCGGACCTCAGGTGCAAGCAGCAGTAGCCTACCCACAACCTGCTGCTACTGGACACTACTCTGCAGGTGTGCTAGCACTCATGTTCATTACCGCTGTTCTCATCGGACTAGCATATCTAGGGATCCAGCACTTCCGGAGGAAGATCTTATCCGACGTGACAAATCACCTAGAGCAACGCCCAGCCAGAGTCTGAAATTAAATATTATCAAAAAAAAAAAAAAAAACACTTAATTTTTTTTTAGATTGTAATAATAAACTTTAGTTATAGTAAACGAAAAAAAAACCCACAACTTCTTATGAACAAAAATTTTTTTTTATAATTTAAAAAAAAAATATATATATACAATTAAGTTTAGTTAAGTCAAGAAAGGAAAAAATCAAAAGTATATAGGTACATAAAGACATAGATACGGAAAAATAAATAAAAAGAAACAACAAAGAAAAGCTAATGTTACTCTCTGTTTATTCAACTCGTGTAAATTGGGTCAACGTTTCACTCCGGTAGGTTATCTCTCTCATTCTGGTAGGTTCCATCTCTCGTTCTAAGACCCCCCCCCCATGAGTTTCGAATTACTGGACTCAGCACTAACCAATTTAAAAACGTGCTACATCAGTCTCACCAAGTCTCCTAATCGAAAAAGGAAGCATCAGAACGCTGAAAAGAAATTGCGGGAAATAGAAGCGCTCTGGAGCGATTTCACATCCGTATTTTCCATAATCAACCAAGGCCTAGTAACAGAACTAGAACGCGTATATCTAAAGAGATTGGTGTTCCAAGCTAGGGAATATAAGAACCTCTCCGAGAGCATAGTGAGCGCAAGTATTGAAGATATACAGTCTTCATCAGAGGAAGAAGAGTCTAGAAACGAACCTCTCGCTGCAAGCGCTCCTATAGTAACTACCAACACTAAGCCCACTAGCACCAAAATGAGTGAGTTTGATTTTAATACTGCGCAGAAATTGCCAGTGCTATCCTGTGACAACAACGACACTAGGACCGAGAATATCAGGGATTTTCTCAATAACATTGAATTCTACCATGACACCCTCACCGAAGCTTCGCAACCCACTCTTATCACGTTTTTACTAAAGTGTAAAATCCAGGGTAAAGCGTTAACAGAGCTAGGAACAGCCAAACCGCGCACTTTAGCTGAGTTAAAAACTAGCTTGACAACCAAGTGTGGTTCAAGAGACACCGTCGAGACCATACAAACAAAACTTGACAGAACACGCCAGGGTAACCGACCAATGCACGAATTCGTTTCAGAAATAGAATGCCTCGTAGCAAAAATGACGGAGCTCGAAGTCTCCTCGCAAGGCGAAAAATCTCGGGACGCTCTAACCTCCGCTAACGACCGAAGAGGCCTAGCGTTCCTGAAGAAGGGTGTGAATGAACGGTTCAAAATAGTTCTCGATAGCGCCCGGCATACTAAAATGCAAGACGCCATCGAGCACCTGCTAGAACTTAATCCAGGAACAACCCCAGCATCCGAAACTGTCCGCTTCGTGCAGGACGAGCGCAGATTTCCTCGAAGACCTCAATACAACGGACCCAATAACCGATACGGAAATTCCCGAAACAACCCCCCCCCCCAAACCTACCACAATAATCCCAATAACCAGAATCCTCCGAGGTATTACACTAATTATCCCAATAACCAGAATCCTCCGAGGTATTACACTAATTATCCCAATAACCAGAATCCTCCGAGGTATTAGCCTAATAATCCCAATAGTCAGAATCCGCTGAGGTATTATCCTAGTAATCGCAATAACCAAAATCCACCTTCGTATTACAATCCTAATCCACCACCCAGTAACAATTACCAACAGAACCAAAACCCCAATAGTTCCCCAAGAAGGAACACCTTCAATACTCGTTCTGGTTACAACAACCCACCGAGACACGAGGATAATAACAACAGGTATAGGAACGATTCTAGCGATGGCAGAAGACCTAACCCTAACCAAGGAAATTACCAAAACCCCTCAAGACAAGCCGACAACCATCGAGCGAATACGCTATATACGATGAATGAGGGAAACGAAGTACCCACCGATCGGGAAGGCGGCCAATCGGGGGAGAATCAATAAGCTTACTGCCACCCATCGCGATATGCGCTGGTGGTATAGCCAACGGCCTATATGTACAAATCAAAGTTAACAATAGGATAAAGGTGAAGTTCTAATAGATACAGGAGCATCCATTTGCACTATTAAACAACACGTAATAGACACCCCAATTAACACTCGCAAAAGGACAACTATAATGGGTATCTCTGGAGATCTAACAACTGTAGGGACCTCTAATAACACACTGTTACTGGGACAACACAGCGTCCCGTACACCTTTCATGTGGTATCTGATTCTTTTCCAGTACCGGTAGACGGTATCATTGGAGCAAACTTACTCAGGCAGTTCTTCGCAACAATAGATTTAGAGTATTTTACATTAAAACTCACGACCAATAATAACTCCGTTTCGTTCCCTATATTCAACTCAGACGAGTTACACTCGATTCGTATTACACCCAGGTCTGAAGCTACCTATTGGATAGATAGCAAACATTCAGGCGAACGAGTATTCGAATCACAGGAGTTATGCGAAGGAGTATTCATGGCCAGCTCAATTTCGAAGGTCCTAAACGGAAAAATTCCGATAACCATTTTGAACACTCGTGAGTCCGAAGTGAAGCTAACATGGGTCGAGCCAGAATCCCAACCCCTTTCAGAATATTACATTCTTAAATCGGAACCCTCCGAAAAATCCTCAACCTTACGTCTGAAAAGTTTACTAACAGAAATAAACTTCGACACTCTCAACAAAGAAGAGAAAAGCGAACTCGAATCCATATGCTCCAAATTTCAAGATATTTTCCACCTCAGCAATGACAAGTTAACATACACACATATAGGTCAAGCACAAATATCGCTTAAAGAAGGGGCTACCCCTAAATATACCAAACCATATAGATTACCACATTCCCAAAAACAGGACATTCAGAACGAGGTAGAGAAAATGATAAGGGATGATATCATTGAACCCTCAATATCCGCATGGAATTCCCCCATACTTGTTGTACCTAAAAAGAAGGACCCAGTAACAGGCCTACAGAAATTCAGATTAGTCATTGATTACCGAAAGGTAAACGAAGTAATTGAAGATGATAAATTCCCCCTACCAAATATTACAGATATCTTTGATATGGTAGGAGGAGCAACCTACTTCTCTTGTATAGATCTCAGTCAGGGATATTACCAGATGGAATTAGCCGAAGACAGTAGACCATGCACGGCATTCTCCACAGAAAATGGGCACTATCAGCTAAAACGCCTACCAATGGGCCTAAAAATCTCGCCCAGTACATTTTCAAGAATGATGTCTATCGCTATGTCCGGTCTAACTCACTCACGTTGCTTCGTCTATCTTGATGACCTTATAGTATTTGGCAAAAATCTTCAAGATCACAAGAAGAATTTGATCGAGGTGTTTAAACGACTTAGGGAAGTGAATTTAAAGATCCACCCAGGAAAATGTGCGTTCCTGCGAAAAGAGGTACTCTATCTAGGACACATTATTTCCGACAAAGGAATTCACCCGGACCCAACAAAATCAGCTGTTATGAATAATTACCCCAGGCCTACCAATGCTGACGAAGTTAGAAGATTCGTAGCTTTTGCAAACTACTACCGAAAATTTATACCTAACTTCGCTACCATAGCCATTCCTCTTAATAAATTACTCAGGAAAAATGTAGAGTTCAATTTTAACCAGGACTGTGAGAAGTCATTTCAACTCTTAAAAGCAATCCTCACTAGTCCTCAAGTTTTACAATTTCCGAATTTTGAGAAAGAATTCATTCTACGGACAGACGCCTCAGGGTTTGCCTTGGGGGCCGTACTTTCAAATTTCGATGACCAACCCATTGCTTATGCGAGCAAAACTCTGAATAATGCCGAGAAAAATTATAGCACTATAGAAAAGGAGTTGCTTGCTATAGTATGGGCAGTAAAACACTATCGACCCTACCTTTTTGGCAGAAAATTTAAAATTCTAACAGACCATAGACCACTAGTATATCTCTTTTCTCTTAAAGAACCCTCAAGTAGACTAACCAAATTCCGACTACTACTGGAGGAATAAAACTTTTGTATTGAATACACACCCGGAAGGGATAACTGCAGAGCTGATGCCTTAAGTCGCATCAACTGGGATTCCCATAAGCTTAAACAACTCCAGATTTGCGTCATCACAAGGTCACAATCGAAAGCAAAAGATACTGTACAAGAAAACCACGTACAGGACACAGAGGAGAAGAAGAAAAATCAGATCACGGAAGAAGAAAAGAATAATCACATTATAACGGAATTGATCAAACCTCCAGAACACGGGCATAAAGTAATTGAGTTAAAAATAATTAATAGTTTCGAGGACGATGAGTACCCAGTAAGAGGTACTAATATAATCCTGGGCCCAAACAAAGTTTTGGCGTATATCCCAGAGAAAAATTGTGTACTCCTAAGGAGGTCCAAGGAAAGCACTACAGCCCGATCAGCATCATTTGGCAAAATGTTGCTGAGGGACGTGCACAGAATCTGCGGACCAGCAGAAATAAATAAATTATATATTACTAAACAGGAGATTAAAAAAACTCGCAGACGGCCGTCGAGAATATAAAATTCACGAGTTACAGAAAATCTTAGGAGACTTATTTAAAGAAAGTAATGTAAAGGTGCACCTCATAAATAATTGTATTGAAATAACCGATCCTCAGAAGAAGAAAATATTGCTCAATGACTATCACCTATTACCCACAAGTGGACATGCAGGAATAAACCGCATGCTTAAGAACATTAAAAGAAAATATTTCTGGACAGGAATGCAGAACGACGTGACGACGTTTGTGAAGCATTGCCCAAGTTGCCAGAAAAATAAATATATTTCGCCTAAAAGACAGCCCATGGAGATAACAACAACGGCAGAATCAAGTTTCGATAAGATATTTCTAGACTTAGTAGGTCCCTTAGATGAATCGGTAAACGGCTACAAATATATTTTGACCTTACAGGACGAACTCACCAAATTCACTGAAGCTATTCCGATAGTAAACAAAGAAGCTAGCACAGTAGCCAAAGGGCTAGTAGAATGCTTTATCCTTAAATATGGAGTTCCTAAAACGATAGCATCCGACCAAGGAACAGAGTTTATTAACAAAATTTTCAAGGATATGTGCAAACTACTGAGAATAGAACAAATTCAGTCCACGGCATATCATCACGAGAGTATAGGAGCATTGGAAAACTCCCATAAAGTTCTCGGAGCATACCTTAGAGGCTACGTATCCGAAAAACATACTGACTGGTGTACTTGGTTACCATACTATGTGTTCTGCTATAATACCGCAGTACATGCAGAAACAGGGTATACCCCATTCGAATTGTTATTCGGACGACAATGTACGTTACCATCGAATCTGACAAAACAAGTTTAACCAAGATACAACTATGAAGACTATGTAATGGAATTAAGGCAAAGACTACAAATTGCTCATAGGGATGCTAGAGACATACTCATAGATAAGAAAAATGCTAGAAAAGGTGATTACGATAGGAAAGTTAGAAGTAAGCCAACTAGTTTCGCAGTAGGTAGTTTAGTCTTGTTAAGGAACGAAAATAGGAAGAAGCTAGATCCAATTTACATAGGACCATACGAAGTACTATCCGAACAGGGAGTAAATTGTGAAATAAAATACGAAGGGAAGAGGACAAAAGTCCATAAAAATCGGTTGAAGAATTTCTACGAATACGTATTGAAGCAATTTATATATACTTTTAATTTTTGAAAAGAAAAAAATTTTTTTTTTAAAGGGAGGAAGACGAGTCCCCTTGTTTGTCTATCAAGATAAAAATTGTTTGTACATGTAAAATAAATATCTATCACAATAAAAATTTTAAAAACAAGATGTTGTATAAAAATAATAATAAGATATAAAATAAGAATATGTAATAAGATTTATACCACATAAAATTAATAACATATAGGATAAGAATATGTAATAAGATATATACCATACTAAGATATAGAATAAGAATATGCAATAATATATATATCATATAAGGTCAAAATAAAAATTTAAAAAAAAAAAAAAAAAAAAAAAAAATAATAATGATAAGATGTTGTATAAAAATAATAATAAGATGTTGCAATAAAATGTAGTATAAAAATAATAATAAGATATAAAATAAGAATATGTAATAATGTCAAATTAATAATAAGATGTAGAATAAGAATATATAATAATGTATCTAACCTGTAAGATTAATAACATCTAATTAATTATATCATAAGAGAGTAAGAAATTCTTTTATAACTCCCTATCTTGTAAATGTGGCGCGGAAAAGAAGAAATCACGAGACATCATGATTTCTCTAATAATGATAAGATGTTGTATAAAAATAATAATAAGATGTTGTAATAAAATGTAGTATAAAAATAATAATAAGATATAAAATAAGAATATGTAATAATGTCAAATTAATAATAAGATGTAGAATAAGAATATATAATAACGTATCTAACCTGTAAGATTAATAACATCTAATTAATTATATCATAAGAGAGTAAGAAATTCTTTTATAACTCCCTATCTTGTAAATGTGGCGCGGAAAAGAAGAAATCACGAGACATCATGATTTCTCCTTTTCCCCCAGGAAGGGTGGTGTGAAGGGATCGCACTAGCGCCACATATCAAACAAAGTACGCAGCAATTAAATATCACAAAATATACTTTGTAAAGTGATCGCGCTAGCGACAACTATCCAACAATGTCATAAGAACATTGAAAATCATTTAATTGCTAACTTCGTAACTCGAACCCTATAAACCTATATGTGTCTTATGCCGATTACGAGTTCAACGATCAAACATACAAATGTATGTACTCGAGTAATCAAATACCTTGTATGAGTCGACGTGCCTATGCTGAACAATAGCACACACAAAGCATACAGCCACATGGGCAATCCATGGTAGCAAAAAGTAAACAAACACTTTGTGTGAAACTTTTTGCTTATGCTGAGCAATGGCACGCGACAAAGTGTACAGCTACATAGTTAATGATCATTGGCAAGCACATTGTAATCGAATACTGTGTGGAATGACGGCGGTCATCCACACGCGGGAAATGCCGAATGGGCAATTATCGATTAATGGATTTTGGGGTTCGAGATACGAAGCGAATACTTTTTGCTGCGACAGCATGTGTAAAAATTAGTATATAAGCCCCAAGAATTTTGAATAAAGTTGCATTTTACTTTCTGAAGTCGAAACCTGCAGGTGTTTTATTTGGCAACTCGCCTGAACACTTTTGGGGATCTGCTTGCAAGAAAACTGACGCCTTCAAGAAGCAGTCCGCTGCTTCGGAGGCAAACCACTCGCTTTTATAGCAACACGCTGTGCGAGGTCAGGAAAAGCTGTCCCACTAAACCCAACAGGTTCCATAAGCTTGCTCTAGAAGAGCCTGAAGGCCAACGCATTACAAAATAAAATGGGCGAAAATCCCGAGAGATTCGTCTAAACAAATTGTTTAGCGAAGAAGAAATTAATTAATCGAGACCGTATGTCGTCGCGTCGCCATGCCGGCTTTATGATGCTGCGGTGGATTTCTAATCCTCCGAAAGAGTGAGAGCGTCTGCTATAATAGCGACTTGACTCGTTCATGTCTCACGAAACACTATCACAAACACTGAACTTAGATTAGCCTTGACGTATCTTCGAATTCGTCTGTGCGTCCTACAACTGAGACTCAAATAGCGTTAGATCGTTTAGATATCCGTAATTCCTTAGGGGAATTCGTACGCGCTTTATAGATTAATTACACCAAACACTGCGAAAAGAAATAGGATGAGCCGTTGAGGCTGGTCACGAACGACTTCTTTTAAGAACGTCTATGCCTGCTATATATATATACTTAAAGACAAAAAAAAATATAATGCCTTAACCCATAGAGGGTTGCCCATCACACTACCGATGAATTAAATTAAAAGCACTAGGTAGTTTGGTAACGAATAAAAGATACTATACTAAAGAAAAAAACTATGCGAGGGTGGCTAGTCCACACCCGCACTACCACTTCCTACGCCGTTGTCTTGTGCTGCCGCTGCTGACGGAGTCGAGGTGCTCCGCGTGTGTCGCTGGTGACAGTGACGCTGATATGCTCGTGTGTCGCTTGTGACAGTGACGATGGTGTAAGTAATCGTATGTCGCTTGTGGTTGTGACAGTGACGTTGTGGAAAATAAACGCCTGCGAGCTGCAAATCTGTGGAAACGAAAGGAAAATGTGCGCATTAATGCGTGCTTCCGCTTTCAGGACTGCTCCCAGATGACTCCTCCTCATGCCATGCGTCGATCGGGGCTTACCTTGCGCGTGGCTTTAGCGGCGCTTGCCTCGTCCAGGTGGACGAGCGATTCTCCTGGTTCGTTCGTGTACCGTCTGCGGTGCACGCGGTGCTGCGGTTCCAAGTTCTTGTGGAGGACAAGAGATCGATTAGGTAAGGATTAAATTACTAGGCCTGTGAGAGCCAACTCTTACCTGGAATAGGCCGATTTCGCCACGTGGACGGCGTTCCTCGACCAGCGCTGGAGTAAAAACGTCCCACGCGACTGTGAGTCAATCGGCGGACCTCCTCCGGGAATTTTATCGTCCGGTGATAATCCTTCGGCGTCGCTGCCTTCTTTATTCTTCTATTTTTCTTTCGCGTCTTTACTTTCCTTTTTGATTTAATTTAGTATTTTTTTGTTTTTCTTTTATTTTCTTTTTTCTTTATTTTATTAAACAAAAAGTGCCTGGATGGCGGTGATTTCGCGCGATTATGTTTTATAGCCCATTTACACCATCACGCACGCGCATTTTTGCAACAAAACCGAAAAGAGAGATCCGTTTATCCGCAGTCAATGCTAATAAGGTGTAAGAGTGAGATCACTTACCTAGCAGTTGAATTTAACTTGCTATAACATTATTATGGAGATTTGACAGATCACATGTAAACAAACAAATTTATTTTCATCGGTTTTTTTGTAGTAGAATTAAAAAATATATAAAAACATGGATCTCGTAAAGGCTGCCGTATTAATAGATATCGTTTTCGATAGTAGCGATGATGAAGTGGAAAATAAATGTGTAACCAGTCGTGTAAAAAGGAAAACGAAGAGGAGGTATTGGGTGCATCCTTACCTAAGGAACAGAATGCTTGATGGAGCATTTGTATGCATTTTTGGATCTATATGCGAAACTAATGATACGCAACTTTTCCTCAAGTATTTGAGAATGACTGCTTCCCAATTTGAAGAGTTGCTTCACAAAATTGGACCATCCATAACAAAGCAAAATATCATGCGAGAAGCGATCTCGGCTAAAATCCGACTTTTAATAACCATTAGGTGAGAGTAAAATCATCATCACCATCAATCGGGTTTTCCATCTTGAGTAGGTACAATCGGCGATGTGAAGCAGAGAAATGTCAAAAATGTATTATGGCGATTAAAACATATGATAGCAGCGCCTATTTTGTTTTATAGGAAATCGAAATTTCGTAAGCCATCGCTATAAAAATGTCAACATGCATAGCTTTCCCATAATTCCTACCACGTAAACAAGATGGCCGACCTGAATACGTGTCACGTTTTTTTGCATGTAAGGTAATGCTGTCCCTTTCAGTCACACGGATATTTAGTATTTAGCATCCTGTTAATCTTACATGTTAGGAATGAGTGACCGTGTAAATGGCCCATTAGGTTTGCTTTTTATACTTTTTGGTTCGGGAAATAAGTTTTTTTTTTAATTCCCGCGTGCACTGGTCTGCTCCTGTCAATGGCTCTGTTAAAAGTGACGGAGATTTTCATTTCCTCTGGGAATGTCAAGTAGCCGAAACGATGCGTTCAGCGAGATGCGCGAGTTTCGGATGTTCTAACCTTGTGGATGGGTATAATTGGGCCGTGTCCCATCGAATGCTTTCTGTTTCCATTGGGTTTTCCTTTGGGGAAAGTCGGTGTTTTTATTGTCGCATTCCTTTGGGGATTACATGGTTCGTTACAATGTTCACTGTTTTTATATATTTTTTTTGCCCTGACATACTTTCTCAGGGTTTTCCTCAATAAAGGAAAAAATTTCCCTTTGATTTCACCTAAATATACACAATATTAACAATCGCAATACTTTTTCATACAATTTCTGCAAATTACTGAAATCGTATGCTTCAATTTTTTCTTGACGTTTAAGAAAGAAATGCGGCACTTCAGAAAGAGATAGCTTTACGCACGTGCTCTATCGCATTTTGCTTGTCAGTGTTCACAATGGATGAATAATTTGTTAATTGACATTCATAGTACCAAAATATCGATTGATTAATAAATTTTATCGCTTATCAATAATAGATTTTTGACAACGATAATAAGGGTGTTTAATTAATTTAATGTAATTTGTATTACTGAGATATCGTTATTATTATTGTATTTGTGAATTTAAATTGTATTTTCTTAAGGTTTCTCTTCTCATATTTGTTTTATTATATATGTTTTTATTTTAGTGCTGTAGTGGAGTATTACCTCACATGTGAGTTCAGTAATAGCAAAAATATATTAATTGTAAGTAGTAAATGTTGTACTTGTTCTTGAACTAAGTGGCAGCGCTGGTCTATTCTATTCGGTCCATTTTTGTTTCTTTATTGATTCCATTCTGGATATTCCGGATAAAAAAATCGAATATTCTGTCTATTCTATTCCTTATCCGGAAAAAATAAAGAAACACACGGATAAGGTGCCTTGTACAAGCGTATGCAGAATCCTCTAGTATAAACAATTCTCCACATAAATTTGAGAGCTCAGGATATATGTCGGAATTTTCCAAAACTCTATTGTCATGAACTGATCCTGGATAGCCAACGAAGATGTCAACAATTTGCTTCCTTTCGTTACAGATAGCTTGCAAACATATACTTATAACGTTTTTTCTATCTATGTAATCGTCCTTGGCCTGCTTAGGAGGGTCAATCCTTATATGGGTACCGTCAATAGCACCTAAATAAAATATATTAAATTTATTTCAGTTAGATTAAATAATATTAACATTACCTATTATCCCCTGAATACCAGTTTTATTTTACATCCATAAGGTAGTTCTACCTTTTTCTTCCTCTGTAGTCCACAGAATAGCTGAATCTGAGAGGTTGCTCAAGCCAAGCGTGCGATTTATTATTTGGCATACTGTTCCCAAAGAAAGATTGAACCTATCTGCTATATCTCTGAATGAGTACGCTTCATGTCCAGCGAACCACAAGAAGAGTGCTACATGAATTTCTGGAGAAAATGTTTTGGCCGCTTCCATTGCGATGTACTCATTCGATAATGCAAATTGTTGCACTATGCATTGATACAAATCGCGACTTACTCGAAAGTGGGTTATAAATTCTTTTTCAGTATAAGAAGGAACTACTTCTAGATACCTAGAAATCGCATTTCTGTCGTCCTTTCCAACGAAAAACAGTGGCAAATCTTCTTAATCATCGCTATTGCTGGTGTTCATAAAAACGAAAGATTTATGTTATATTTTTAGATTACTTTATTGAGACTTCCTATTGGGGTTTTTTGGAACAAGAAC
Organism: Portevinia maculata; assembly: GCA_949715645.1. Taxonomy (NCBI): domain Eukaryota; kingdom Metazoa; phylum Arthropoda; class Insecta; order Diptera; family Syrphidae; genus Portevinia; species Portevinia maculata. The sequence goes on along the minus strand of OX454527.1, from coordinate 117,135,624 downwards.
AAGGAGGAAGGAAAAGAAAAAGAAAGCCTTTGACAGGAGGAGACAATTGTGAAGTTGTCAGCTGTCACTTAGGCCATGGTTGCAATGACCTCTTTTATTTCAACGCCCCCGCTCAAGTTCATAATTGTCTACCTTCCGTAAAAAAAGGAACAGGAAATAATTATACAAAACCACAATTCATTTTAAATTCATTATATAAACCAAAAGTTACTCAAAGGACATACCCATGTCTATAAAATGTTTGTAATGTGTTGTTGATGGTAACTGCTTGGTGAATGCGTCGGCTATCATATCTTCGGATTTGAGAAACTGGATTTTGACAATTTGTTCGGCTACTTCTTCCCGACTGTAATGGTATCGGACATAGATATGTTTCCTTCTCCCATGGTTAGACTGGTCACTTGCGATGTGTTTCGCACTTTGATTATTGCAGAAGATATCAAAATGCCCGTCCAGTAGTCTAAGTTCAAGCAAGATGTTGCGGAAGTATGCTGCATCCTTTGCCACTGATGATAATGTGGTGTACTCAGCCTCTGTGCTGGATGTGGCTACTATTCTCTGCTTTCGGGATCCCCAGTGAACAGCTCCTCCGCCATAAAGAAAAACATACCCGGATTGTGATCTTCTGTCGTCTATATCGGCAGCCCAGTCAGAGTCCGAAAAGGCTTGGAATTTTTGATTGGTTTTTCGGTATGTGATGTTTGCTGTTCTCGTCCCAATCAAGTACCTTATAAAATTAAGCGCTGCAGTCCAATGCTGACGTCGCGGGTCTTCAACGTGTTGTGATAGAATGTTCACGATGTACGAGATGTCCGGCCTACTGAAATTGGATAGATAAAGCAAACGTCCGATTAATTGCCTATATGCAGTGTTATCAACTCGTTCGCTTTCGCCTTTGATGGTTGGTTCCCTTTGAATGCTGAGTTTAACTTGTGAAGGTAAACGTGATGGTTTCGCTTCATTCAAATTGTATGAGTTTATTAGGCTGTTGATGTATCCCATCTGACGAATGCTGATTTTCTCGTTTTCCTTCGTGATTTCCAGACCTACGCATAGCTACGGTTCACCCATATCGCGAATATCAAACTTGTTTGACAGTGTAGTGTAAGTCAGTGAGTAGTCCTCAGGATCGTTTGTTGCTACCAGGAGATCATCGACGTAAACGGTGATGATCGCAAAATTCGTTTTCGTAATCTTGTAGTAGATGCATTTGCCGTATGATGACTGTGTGAATCCAAGATTCTGTAATGTCTCGTCCATCTGAATTCGCTATTTTCAAACGACGCTTCTGGTCAACTAAGAAATAGTAACGAGTTAAGTGAACATTTCGCGGATGAACTAAAATGTGTAGTGGACTCTATGATAAAAACTAAAAGCGTACCCTTCAAAAATGCTGAATGGTTTAACATTGAACTTCAACATGCAAAATCATTAAAAATAGGTCTATACAGAACAGCTGTGATATCGAATAATATTCGTGATTGGGAAATCTACCGTAATTTTAGAAATAATTATAAGCTAATGATAAGATCTGCCAAGTCACTTTTTATAAAAAGAAAAATTGACAATGCTTGTACACAAAAAGACATGTGGAGACAGTTAAAAAAGTATGTTCTCAATACAAACAAAGACTTTATTACTGAAGTGCAATTTTTAAATGGGGTCGAGATAAACGAGAGTGCAATATTATGTGATAAATTTAACCAGTTTTTTGTGAATAGTATAGTTGAACTAAACCAATCTGTGATATTTCTACAATATGTAAACCTAATAGAAGAGTGCAATATAGACTTTAAGTTCCGTGAAATAGGTATACCTGACATTACAAGTGCAATAAAACTGATCAATAAAAAAAACGACTTTAATTTTATGAACACCCGTATGATAAAAGATGCTACTGACATTATTGGCCCTATCCTTGTTCATATTATAAATACATCATTAACCTCTGGTGTTTTTCCCGAGTCATGGAAGGAATCCTTAGTTATACCGATAAAAAAAGTGATTGACGCCAAAACTTGCACAGAGTATCGCCCCATAAATATGATGCCAATATATGAAAAAATATTCGAAAAAGTAGTGCAAGTACAATTAAAAGACCACCTCGACAGCCAAAATATTTTAACCGCGTATCAATCTGGTTTTAGAGAAGATCACTCTTGTGAAACATGTGTAAATTATGTGTTAAGTGATTGGAAAGTAAATGTTGATCAAAAAAACGTAGTTGTCGGAGTGTTTCTTGACCTCAAGCGAGCATTTGAAACGGTAGATCGGTACATCCTAATTGATAAACTATCAAAAATGGGCGTTAAGTCTAATGAATTAAATTGGTTTAGATCATTCATTACTGGGCGAACCCAACGTACCAAAGTGAATGAAAATTTGTCGGCCGCGGTTAGGGTCGATATTGGACTGCCGCAAGGAACTATACTCGGTGTGTACCTGTTTTTGTTATATATAAATGACATGGTCAAAGTGGTAACGTTTTCAAAACTTGTATTGTTTGCTGACGATGGACTTTTGTATGTATGTGGGAGTGACTTTCTTAGCTGTATGAATAATATAAATAGTGATTTAAGAGCTATAAGTGCGTGGTTAAAAATGAATAAACTCATTCTAAATACTGATAAAACTAAGTGCCTAATTATTAACAATAACTCGATCGATACACCCCCCAACATCGTAGTTGACAATGTCCAAATCGAACTTGTTGAGAAAGTAAAATATCTTGGCATCATGATTGATAAAAAACTATTGTTCAATGATCACATTGAGTATACATGTAAAAAAATATCAAAAAAGATTGGGGTCTTAAGAAGAATAAGACAAAATATTTCGTTTAACAGTGCAGTGAAGGTGTATAACGTTATTATTAAACCACATTTTGAATATTGTGGTAGCTTGTTATTTACATGTCCTCAGTTTCAAAAAAATAGACTCCAAGTCCTCCAAAATAAAGCTATGCGGATAGTGTTAAAATGTGGCAGGTATACCCCAGTAACTTTAATGTTGAATTCGCTAAACTGGCTAAGTGTAAGCCAAAGACTATTTATGAATGCTATGCTATTCGTTCACAAATTAAAAAACGGATTATGCCCGTATTATCTTTTGGAAGGTGTTACAACAAACAATCATCATTCACCGTATAGCCTAAGATCCGCAGGCGATCTACGAATCCAAAGAGCGAGGACCTCAAGAGGACAGCGGACAATGTACTACATGGGGTTCCAAACCTTTAACAATTTGCCACCTTATTTAAAAAACGAATCAGATTTCAACGTATTTAAAAGAAACATTATTGACTTCATTAAATATACTATAAATTAAAAATACAATTTGAAAGTTAAAGATAAAAAACTGTATTCCAAAATTAAATCTTAAACCTTATATATTTATTGTCATTCATTACAAAAGCTTATTAATTTATTGTAAATAATGTTTAAACTAAATGGCTTCTCGAAAGCTAAATAAAATGCATCTATCTAATATCTATCTATCATCTTGAAATTCCACTGGCGGCCTGATTGTTTAAGGCCATATATTGCCTTTTTCAACATACACACCTTATTGGCAGCGTCCTGTTTGAAAATGTCCGGTTGCTCCATGAAGATGACGGTGTCTAAATCCCCATTAAGGTACGCTGCAGAAACGTCAATATGGTGTAGCTTCAGGTTATGTTGTATTGCAATTGCCAATGTGAGTCGAATGGAATGGATGGTGGCTACCGGAGAATACGTGTCAAAGTAGTCAACCCCTTGAATTTTTTCGAATCCCTTTGCAACTAGCCTGGCTTTTCTCCGCTCTACTGTACCATCTGCAAGATATTTAGTTTTAAAAACCCATTTAGATTTTATTACCTGTCGGTCAGTTGGCCTGTCCACCAACACCCATGTTCCATTCCGAATAAGTGATTCGTACTCCTCTTGCATGGCTTTGAACCACTCGTCTCCATTTTCGTTGCTTTCCAGCTGTTTCACGTTCACAGGGTCGGCTCCAACGCTGTGAACTTCTTCATTAATGCTTGGTACCTGTGAACTAGTATCCACTAAAGTTGTCTCAGCTGAATCCTCTAAGCTGTCTTCTTCAGAGATTTTGCCAGATATTACTAGTGCTGGATCTTCACTGGCAGTGATTTGATTTTCCGGCGGCTTAAAATCGAAAACGTAGAAGTTTGAAAGGTTTGCTTCTGCATTTCCAACGTCATTGAATTCTTCTTCCAAGAATCGTACATCTCTGCTTCTGATTATTATACGTGTTCCAGGTTTCCAGAGCCGATATATGCCATGCTCATTGCTATAGCCAACAACTACATGCGCATTGCTTTTCGGCACGAACTTTCCGAGATTACTCCCTTTGTCCAGTACATATGCCCTTGTCCCGATGCACTTGAATGATGACACGTCTGGTTTTCTTCCCGTCCACAGTTCCTCTTGGGTGGTTTGGCCATTAATTTTTGTTGGGCACCTGTTGCGAATGAAGGCTGCTCTACACACCAGTTCTGCCCACAGGTAATCAGGTAGTTTGGCTTCCAGCTTCAAACATCGGGCCATTTCCACTAGGGTCCGGTTGGCTCTCTCTGCTATACCATTTTGTTGGGGTGTGTGTGGTGCAGTACATTCATGGTCGATTACGTTTTCTTCCAGGAACTCTTTAAATTTGGAATTGGTGTACTCCGTCCCGTTATCGGTTCTTATGGATTTGATTGATTTCCCTGTTTGTTTTTCTGCGAATGCCTTGAAGATTTTAAATTTGTCTAAGGCTTCGCTTTTCTTTTGCATGAAGTATACAAACATGCGCCGGGAATAATCGTCTATGAACGAGATACAATATACTGCTTTACTTAACGACTGAGTACGCATGGGACCACACAAATCCGAGTGGACTAACTCCAATCTCTTACTTGTCCTTTTGTTTTCACACACTCTGAATGGTTTGGTTGATTGTTTAGCACAAATACATGAAACACAACTGATTTCGTCAGATCTAAACTTCTCTGGTAAACCAGTCACCATTCCTGTTGACTAAAGTTGTTTCAACGATATAATGTTTAGATGGCCCATCCTTCGGTGCCACAAGCTCAGCGAATTATGTCCTTCGTGTGTGACTAGGGCTCTATGGTTTCCAGAGACTATATATAAACCTTGTCTTTGGTCAGCTGTGATCAACAATGTGCCAGTTTTGCTAAACAATTTCGCCTGATTAAATTCAAATACTACTTTTAAGTCGTTACTTGTCGCTTTGCTTACCGATATGAGGTTTTCCTTTAGATTTGGAATATATAGTGTGCCAAATAATTTAATATTTTTCCCAACATTGCTCAAATGTGATGGCAAGACTGCCGTTCCGATTCCAACTATCCTCACTCGCTGTCCATTTGCTAAAGTGACGTACAAATCTCTTTCGCACATTTCCAGGCTTTCGAACGAAGATTTTGACGAGCACATATGCGACGTAGCTCCAGAGTCAAGACACTAGCTTCTGTCGTTAGTGGCCACTTTAAGTGCAGATTCCTCTGTTATTATGAAGCCATAGTCGGTATCGTCGGTGGTGGTTGACTGTGCTGTTTTTGCCTTTTCTTTATTTTGATAGCAGTCTTTCGCCATATGGCATTTTTTAAAACATACGCGACAGTTTAATGGGAATGAGCTACCTTTATTGTTGTAGTTTGACTTTTTAGGTTTGTTTTTCCAATTGGTGTATAACGCTGTGCTAGGTTGTCCGTTTATTTCTTTCTTTCGATCGCTTACCTCCAAAAGCCTAGTGCACACAACATCAACCTCTGGATACTTGCTTTGGGCGTCGAATGCAGCTTGGACATCTTTGTATTCGTCAGACAAGCCACCCAGGAGTACGACTACCAATAAATCCTTATCCAGTGTCGCCTCCATTTCTTGCAATTTGTTGACGGTCGTCTTGAACTCCCGAATAAATTCGTCCATGCTTTGGTTCGCTTCCATCTTCATGTTGATGAGGCGCCTAAACTCCTCCGCCTTCTGTCTGGGTCCCTTCCGATCATACGTCTCGCTGAGGAAGTTCCAAATATCTTTTGATAATTTTTTATCTTTTACCAGTGAAATGATACTTGGTTCTATTGCTAAAAGCAGCTCTGCCCTTGCGTCCATGTCCTTGTCGTCCCAAGCCTGTTGAGCATCTGTTTCCACTGGTCGTTGTGTAGTTCCATATACATAGCCAGTTAGTCTTGCCTTGTGAAGAATTGCCTCCATTTGTGGCTTCCAAGAAGCAAAGTTTTCTCCATTGAAGAGTTGAATGCGGCCTAGCATATTGCTGCTCATTGTTCGAAGTTAAGTCGTAGGAACTCCAGCAGGGAATATTTAAAATGTTAAGGCGCTAAGGTTTTTACTAAATATCAATTTCTCGATATATTTTTTATGGTTTTAAATAATCTGGGCCCATAACCTGTTGATAAAAACGAAAGATTTATGTTATATTTTCAGATTACTTTATTGAGAGTTCCTATTGGGTTTTTTGGAACAAGAACAAGAAGGAGGAATGAAAAGAAAAAGAAAGTCTTTGACAGGAGGAGACAATTGTGAAGTTGTCAGCTGTCACTTAGGGCATGGTTTCAATGACCTCTTTTATTTCAACAGCTGGTATCCGATGTTGTAATATCCGACGAACTTAACATGATGCTACTGCCAGAATCTTCCAACATCTCGAGTATTAAAAAGTCTGAAGTATTCATTTTATTTTATTTATCAAAAGCAACTTTATGTCTTGAAACCTTATCAACCATTCAGCTTGTTGTTTCTGTTACCTTCCCGATCCCCTAGACGCGTCCGGGAAAAGATATGTACGAAGTGCCGACCTGTCCCCGCTTACAGGCGCAAGGGACGAGGTGGACCTTTAAGATCGGAAAGGGGTGTCCGACACTGACAGCCAGGCACGATACCTCCCCGCGCTAGCTCGTCGGCGGGAGTGGGAACTTGCTGCCAGCTCGGACGCGGGTCACATTATTAACGTGCCTAGATGCGGAAATTCACCTCCACATCCTAAACCTCCTTTCGACCGGCACCGCCGATGTACCGCCATTGACGGCCGCTGTCAAAAGGGAAAACTATTGAAGGCAGCACTAATGCCTCCTAAACTTGCCGGGGGACCCGAAGTTACACAGATCCGTGAGGGAGTTATTAGCTCCTAGCGTCCGTAAGTTAGAATGGAGAAGCAGCCACTGCGATGAACAGCCCCTGGTAGGGGGAGGAATGAAAGATGAAACATCTCCTCCCTTGTGCTGACCCACCCCGCCGCGCGTAAACGCGGACTCCTTTGGCCATCGTGCCGCACTATTGCGATGGCCCCTTAGTTGAAGACGGAGACAGGCCTCCTTAAAACTTACTTAAGCCCGCTCCCATCTGGCTTAACTTGCACTCTCTCTCTCTCCCTCTCACCTCCGCTCCGCCACCCTCTTCCCTCTTTCGTGATTCCTCAGACCCCCATGGTCCAGATACTACTTACTGAATAAAGCCAAATTTAACTTTCAGAACATTCAGAGTCATAATTCGATTTATTTAATTTAAGATAAGATAATTAATACTAGTAAGTCCGTACAAAACTATTAAATACATAGGCCAGCGTACTTCGCGTAACTATATCTAGGAATGTACGTACAGGTAAAACTATAAGTTCATATCGTAGAACGTAATATGAATTCAATTATGCATCCGTATCCCGATATATTTTTCTTCTTATGGCCAATTACCATAGTAAAGAAAGAGAAGGAAAAAAAAAATATCGAACTGATTTACGGGAATGCAAAAATATTAATTCCAATAATGATTTCCTCGAACTGCTGGTTCAGAACGGATGGACTTAAACTAATTTATAAGAAGAGTTAAAACTAGAACTGATTACAAGCTATGTCTTACAATCTTATAATACTCTCATTGACCGAACAGATGATTCGGACTGGGTGTGGATACAATAAAACGAAAGACTATAACGCTTCTCAAAACGTATGAGAAATACCGGTCACGGTATACTTGACGACACGACAGTACATGAATACAACAAAAAAACTCTCGACTTGCTGGGCCTCAAAAGGCTTAAAAATATCCTTACCGGAGCAATTATAATACGAGTACGTCCTTGAATTGAATTAAGAACAGGCAAAAACATATATTTATTCACAGCGGCGGCATGTGCATAAGTACATTCGTAAACCGGTACACGGTGTCGATGGATATCGCAAAGAGTAAAGCGCCCTTTAAATAAGTCGTCCGGTTGTACCACTAACTTCCTTATCACGAATGAAGAATGCGTCAAGAAAAATAAAATGAATGTCTTTATATAGGATAATACCCAAGTAAAAGATACGAGAACCACAACGATCTAAAAAGGTTGAGGCATAAAAATGTCAGTATGTAAAACGAACCATGTGTACATATATTATATAGATATAGCAAATGAAATATAGTATGCATGTATATAATGTTAAAGAATGTGTGATTACGTACCCGGTTACTTCCGATCGACGTGCGCACTCCGACGAAGTTACCTATACCTGTAGGGGAAAAAAAAACCAACACTACAAATAGAAGGAAAATGTTCGTACCAATTTATGCCCCAAGGGTTATCCTTGGTAAAGAAATTATGTAACCGTAAAGGTCCAATGAGGATGCTAAATTCTGAATGAGAATAGAAAATCAAAGTATCGGTAGATCCGACAAAATCGTTTGCTTAGTGGTGAAGAAGTCAATTACAAGACTAAGAAAAAAAATGGAAAGAGAAAAAAAAGATATACGAATATCCGATAGTTCGTTGATAAGCAAAGTTTCCTCCCAAGTGGGTGAACTACCACTGCTCTCATGGAGCCGAGTGCACTGAGTTTACCTTTAATGACGCGACGTATCCGCTGAAACGGACGCTCTATCTGAACTGTCGATGGACACGGGACACTATTCTGTTTCCGGAGCCGTTGAGGCTGGTCAAAAATTCTTTTATAGGTACTTATGTAAGTAGCTACGTTGTGTAAACGAATATTACTATATATATATATATATAAACTTAATGCTAAGCGGGGGTGGCTATCCCACACCCGCGCTACCACTACACTACACTAACTGCGCCGGTGCTTGACTCGATCTCTGTTAATCGTGGTGTCGTTGCCTCGCGTATGTCGCTTGTGACAGTGACGATAGAGATGCGTGCGTCTCTGGGGACTGTGGTGTTGCACGTCGTATGTCGCTTGTGACAGTGACGATGGAGATGCGTGCGTCTCTGGGGACTGTGGTGTTGCACGTGGTAGGTCGTTTGTGACAGTGACGATGGAGTTGTCTGACACTTGCCACTGTGGATAAAAGAGAGAAGGTGCTTGTTAGCGCACGCGTAAATGCTGGGATGACGTTCGTTATCCTTGGATGACGACTTCTTACCTTATCCTTGTGTGGATGCCGTGTCTTCCTTGTCCGAACTGGGACGGCCCGTCCTTCGGTTCCTGCTGGTCTGACCGCAGCTATGCACGCGGCCCCGAATCAATTCTGTGACCAGCCGTTCTTCTCGCGAGGTTGGTTTTCGACCAGCGACGGGGAAAATGCGTCCCACGCGCTGGGCCGATGGTTGCTGGTGTCGGATCGCCCTGAATTTCCTTCTAGGGGATTAATACCTTCGCTTGCGGGAGGTTGGTCAGTTCTCTTAGGCGTGCGAGTGCCGGATGCCCGGGATTTCCTTGGGTTATCCTGCCTCAATGCCCGTGGAGGAAATCTTGGCGGATTTCGCCCGATGCGTGAAGTTTTTGTGCGGCGCTTCCTCCAGCCGATCGGTATGTGGTTCCAGCACTTACTTTTTCCTTGGTCTGGGGTGTCTGTGGCTTGATGCGTAGATTAAAGATGGATGCTAACTTTCTTAAATTCTTTGTTGCCGTGACACGTCTGCTCACGTTGAAGGAAATGTCAAGAATTCCCTCGAAGGAAATTGAGGTATTTGCATGTGGCTGTTATACTCGATTTTCACCGTGCTTTCCTTGCTTTCAAGGAGAAGAGTGAAATCGGGACGAGAACCGTTCGAAATAAAAAGCGGAGTTTTGTATTTTATTGCTCTAAAGGCCCGCTGTCTGGGCTAGGCTGCAACCTTTAGAGTGATTTATTTATAATCGGATGGTATATTTATTATTGTATTATAATACTCTAAGGCCCGCTGTCTAGGCTGGGCTGCGACCTTTGGAGTATGTTCTTTTAACTCTGAACGTGTTCTGTGTCTTTTTACTTAAAATCCATCCTCTTTTATACTATTAAATTTACCATTGATTTTACCCCTTCTACCCATACCAGCCTTACGCAATTCCTAGTTGTATCAGCTATTTTCCAATATATTGGGCAACGCACAGTAAAGGGTACTAGTGCATTATCAGCATAGTTACCATTTCTGTTTATTGAACCCAATATCAATCGACTCATTCTGTTTACATTTTACTCGCACACATTTCAGCTTTGTTTATGTTGCCTTTGCATTTTCTCTGTTCCGCCTTTGAGTGCAGTGGTTATGCAATATGAATACCACCGCCAAGCAAAGAGATAAGCGAGTTGTACTCTTAAATGAGAAAATAACCAGAGAATGACAGTTTACGGTGTCATCAATTTGGTATTTTATGTGTGTAGGCTAAACGATAATGTGAGCGGTGCGTAAATCAGTGTGACAGAGTTCGATTGTGTGGGAACCGAGAGATATGGCATTAGGCACTTGTGTTGGGCGTAATACGGAAGGCGATTGGCAGATCGTGGTTCTAGGTAGAAGGTTATGTATGTAGTGTATGTAGTGTATGTAATGTAGTGTGGTCACTACATCCCGCTCTCCTTAAAGGGAGGAAATTATGCCTTGAAGAGGTTAATTTTCTCAAGAGGGTGGATTGGAAGTTTACAATTTCTGACGTATGTTTTTTTTTCAAAGAGTTTTTAGGTAGTTTGTATGTAATTGAAGAATTTTAAATTAACATAATATGCTAATTGGTATTGTTTACATGTGTATTCTTATGTTTATGGTTTCTTATTGCTAGTGTATATATGATATGTAATTTAAATTAAGTTGGGCGTGCCTTTGGGTACGCCAATGTTATGACTTATGGCTAGTATGTTTATGTATATTAAAATTGTTTTGTATGTACATTAAACAATTTGATAGTATGTATTTAGAATCTTATAATTTTCGTTTCTTATGGATAGTATGTATATGTGTACATTGTTTTTTGTGTACTAAGGTTTATATAAAATTGTTTAATGGGATTTGGAAAATTCTTTTTGTTTTTCGTTTTTTATTTTGTATTTCTTATGACTAGTGTGTATCTTATGGCTAGTATGTGTACATTTAAATTGTTTTGTATTTATAAAGGTAAAATTGTTTGACAGTATTAGGGTTTTGTTTTGTTTTTTATTTTGAATTTCTTTTATGACTAATATGTATAGTACATGTATGTGAAAACTTAAATTGATTTGTGTGTACTTTTGGGTACTAATGTTTATTATTGTATATTTTATTGATTAAGCAAATATTGAACAAATGTTTACCTCTTAATCGATTAACCGTCTGTTGCAAGGCTTAGTCTGATTTCCGGTAAGTTAGTTATTGTTTCCGTTTGTGGTGTCTGTCTGGTTTTAAACGCAATTACCTTGTCTTTGTTACTGTCGAGGGGCTTGTTCTTGTTAACTATGTATGTTCGATAGTGTCTGTAGCAAAATAGGACTAGTGTTATTGCTACTATCGTATAGATTAGGGTATAGTTGTCTAATGTTAGCATAGGTTTGGATTCTTCGTGTTTTAGTACGTCTATGTCGTGTGAGATCAGTTGTAAGTCATTGTCGCTGGAGAATTTTACAACTGCTATTTCGGATGTGTAGTTGGGTAGGTTGTTGGAGATAATATGGTAGATATTTAAAGGGGGAATGTAGGTTAATGATTCTCTCTCGAGAAACATCTTCTGATCGTGGGTTGTGTTTACCAAGCTGTTCATCATGTGTTTGGAGTTCTATAATTTTGAATTTATCGCTTGCATTTCTATAGTTTTTTCTGAATTATTGAAAATGTTTTTCTTAGTTTCTAACAGTATAGCCTGTTTTTGTACGAGTGTTCGTAAGTATATGCCCGGATTAGGATCTATGGTGTTGCACTTTTTCCGCTAATGAAAATTAATCGCGCTGACTTCACTTTACTAAATTAATTGCATTAATTGCGGTCGCTACCGCCGAGATAAAAATACCGAATTTCAACAAACTGAAACGTCAGAACCACGGATCGTTGTATCAAAAGAAGTGCAACAAAAATCGCATAGAATGCAATTTCCCGATAACTCAGCCTGGGGTGGGTTCGTTGAGAACGAAATCAAAAAAACCTAGAAGGTTAGCTTACGCTGTTGAACACTTTTCGAAGAGCGAAAAAAAATGGGCGCCACACAATTTTGTGGAAAATTGTGAAACCTTGGTACAGAACCACTGAAATAAAAATTTAATTTCAAAAAAAAGGAAGACACAAAGGTTTTAAGCACGTTATAAAGCTCCGTCGGAGCGGGGTCACTTTATTATTGGAAGTCAAAAAAATTAAGATAGCGAAAAAAAATCCGATGGCAAAGAATTTAAAATTATTATGGCCTGAAGGGCAAATAAAGGTGACCGGCGTGACCCGCGATGGCGTCGCCCGGAATACCAAGATGGTTTAATGGGTCGCGTGTCCCGTTTGTTTTGCGGGATAAATTCGTGGCAGAATCCTACCAGACTAGTAAACTACAATAATCCTAACACAACCGAATCAGAAAAGTATGCACTGACAAAGAAAAAAACTCTACTTAGCTTTGTGTTGGGATTCCACTCCTTAATCCTGGTCTTCGGAAAATCTGTCCTGCTATTTCTACTCCTTCTTATGTAATTTCCTCTTCCACTTTAATTGTCCCGTCTCTACTTTAATTTTTGCTTTTCACCTTTTTTTTTTCAAAAACAACTTCGCTTTAATTTCTTTTTTTTTTTGCAAACTTTTTTTTCTTTGTACTTTAACAAAAAACTCCTGTCGCAACCAAAAATCAAACTATCTTATTAGCCGGTCGACCAAGAAGTGATCTTCCAGAACTTTCTTTGTTCCAGTTCGGCCAACTCTCATCTTTCACACACTCGCACACACATTGGTAGTGGAATCCCACTTATGGCGTGCAATGGACGTCCGCCTCTGTGTTGGTGGTTGTCCGCCATATCCCACTACCTTCATTCGTTCCAGCGAGCCAACGGCAGACCACATTCAGCGGCACCGGAGCGTGTTCGCAATGGTGTGCGTGAGTCTGAACGTTACCCCCTCGCTATTATTCCATCCACTCAATCCATTCATTCTTATACCCACGATCCACCACTGGAAAGTCGGGTTATTGAGCTGCTTGACCGACCTGGAACAATCTTCTCATCAACTCAAAATATCATCTACGTTTGACATTTCTCATCTGAGTTCTGCCAAAGTGCAAAGTAGTCAAAACAATAAATATCCCCAAATTATTAAAATTACCCTTAAATCGGTGAAAAAGGAGTGATTGGATCTCTAAAGGGATGACCCATACCAGGAGGAGCAGAAATGTCCGGACGATGTGGTAATTAAACCCTCCCAACGCGTGGAGTAAAGTGCACAAATCCCCCCAGAAACCAAAACAAAGCAAAGTGAGTTGACATTAATTTAAGAAAACCGCGGATTTAATCTTGCCTGGTGGAATCCTGTTCAGATAGGGTGTAAGGGTCTTGCCAATAGCGGGTCATTCCTTACATTCTGTTTCGTTATACAGGATTACTTTTTGTTTATGTTGTACATTGTTTCAATTGCGTTGTGTTGTGTTGACCAATCTTCTGTGTGTCTCGCGTTCCTCTTCAGTGTTTGCTAGTGTTGTCACGTCTTCTGCGGGAGTGTCTTTTGTCTTGGCCGTCCGCCTACACTCCTCTGCTGCTCCTTCGGTGCTCCTACGACGGAGTAGAAAGGAAGAGCGTCTTCTTCCCCCTCATCGAACCTAACACCCCACCGTATCAGTGGTGGTTCTTTATTCGCTTCTGGGCATTTGACTTATTCGGACAGTCCGTCCGCGCCCGCGAATTACATTTGTATTTGCAGGGTGGATGTTTCGGTGGGTTGTATTGGTTCCACCCTGCCGTTGCAGACACTTCGCCTGGTTGCGGGGTGCGTTTTGCTTGCACCCCGCCTTTGCAGACCGTCCGTCTGCCTTGGCTTCCACAGACAGTTCGTCTGTATTTATCTCCACAGACCGTCCGTCTGTATTCGTCTCTACAGACAGTCCGTCTGTATTCGTCCTCACCCCTCACTTTCCATAGTCATCTCTACTCACGGGGTTAGGTACCTGTGGGGGTGGTACCCTCGAGGTGCGGAGAAAGTGGCCCAAAGGCTGATGGGACCTTGGTTGCCCTCCACTTTCCTATGACCTCGCAGATGCCACCCAAAAGAAGAAGGGTACGGGGGGGGGAAATTAAGGACAGAAGGTGGAACTTGTTGCGTGAAAATATTCCGCAACAAACCCCACCCTCACCTCCGCGGAAATGGTCTTGGTTTCCGAAGGAACCCAAACCATTTTCCCAGACTAAGGGTAACGCCACAACAGGGGAAACACATGTCCATCAATGGCCATATTGCCCGTCTAGCACATCAAAATTAAACGGAACTACTTTAATATTAGAAGTATATGGTTGGGCCTTCAAAACAAAAGCTAGACTACTCGTCGCTGGCGTCGTGATAAGGCTTGAGATCCTTCACGTGCCAGGATCCGCGTTCTTTCCCGTCTTCATCAACAAGTAAATAGGTCCATGGCGAGAGGCGCTTCCGGATCCGAAAGGGTCCAACGTACTTTGGAGCTAATTTGGCGGCGTAGTAATTCGCGGCATCGGATAGGATGAAATTCCTTCTCCATACAACCTCATTCGGCAGGTATTGAACATCCCGCCGACGGAGGTTGTAGGTTTTCGCGGACTTCTTGGTCGCCTCCGCTAACTTTCTACCTATATCCTTTCTTAGCTCCTTAAAACGCCTACCTAGCTCCGACATCCCTACTTCCTCTTGTTCTACTCTCATACTCCCATCTGCTAACTCTGTTTCCCTACCACCGGAATCTTTTCCGGTATTGGGCCTATCGCCCCTTCTGTCTGACGATATCCTCTCGAAGGGACAGTCACGACCACATGTGACCATATCCCTCCCGAAATTCGCGTAGTACGGTGAGACTCCCAAGACCTCATGTTGCGATGTCCTTATACAGCACGCTACCTTTGCCAGGTGCGTATCCCACGTCCTATGGTTCTCCGACACATAGGCACGTAACGTCGTTTTTATGATTTGATTAATCCGCTCCGCAGGATTAGCCTGCGGATGGTAATGCGCAGTAAATTTTAGTTGTGACCCGTACGCTTCGCATAGCGCTTTCAATTCCTTGCTTCGGAATTGGGGACCGTTGTCACAGACGATCCACTTTGGTACGCCGAACAGCGTGAAGACGTTGTCTTCCAGATCCTTACACACCGACTTCGCGGTTGCGGATCTCAGGGGAAATAAAAGGGGAAATTTTGTAAAATAGTCGACCACAGTTAAAATATAAATAAAACCCCTACTCGATTTAGGAAGAGGGCCTACCAAGTCAACACAAATCATCTCCCATGGGTTCGAAGTCCCTATCCTTTCGACCATTAAACCAGCTGGCTTGTCATTCACCGGTTTCACCCTTTGGCATATTTTACAATTCCGGACGTATTTCGTAACGTCTGACCTTAATTTCGGCCAATAATATCTCGAGGCAATCTTCGCGAACGTTTTCCTAACCCCCATATGTCCGGCCAAGGGATGGTCGTGACATTGTTTTAAAATTCTAACTCTATCTACTTTCGGAACTACTTCCTTCCATTCCTGACCATTTTCGTGAACTACGATGTGATTTGCTTTGACAAATTTAAATAAAACCCCTCTATCGACCCTCCAGGCGGGGTAAGCTAAAGGATTGGATTCCACTTCCGTGATCATCTTGGCGATCCAAGGATCCGAACTTCTCTCGTCGATTCCTGCCGCGAAAGCGACATTCCTCGAAAGCATATCCGGAACCACATGGTCTTTTCCTTTCCGATGCACGATAGTAAAATCAAATTGCTGAAGGCGAACCGCCCAGCGCGCTAATCTACCGCACGGATCTTTGAGATTACTCAACCACACAAGGGAATAGTGATCCGTCACGACCGTAAACCGAACGCCTTCGATGTATGGCCGCAACTTCTCTACTGCCCATAGTACGGCCAAGCACTCCTTCTCCGTGGTTGAATAGTTCCTCTCGCTCCTATTCAACGACCTACTCAAGTAGCAAATCACTTTTTCTCCGTCATCAAAAGTCTGACTAAGCACTGCTCCAACCCCATAGTCCGATGCGTCTGTTTGTACAACAAAGGGACGCTCAAAATCCGGACAGGTCAGAATCGGGGCCGTTATCAAGCATTCCTTTGCTTTCCGGAAACTCCCCTCGCACTCTTCAGACCAGACGAACCTACTCTTCTTCTTCAATAGGTCGGTTAACGGCTTGACCAGAACTGCAAAGTTCGGTATAAATCTCCTGTACCAGGATACCGTTCCGACGAAACTTCTAACTTCCTTAACGTTTTTGGGTGCGGGGATCTGGAGCATACTTTCGACCTTCTCTGGGTCGACATGCAAACCGTTGCGATCTACCACGTATCCTAAAAATTTCAGCGAGGGCCTACAGAAGTTACACTTCTCCCTGCTAACCTTGAGACCAGCCGCACACAATCGCTTAAAAACCTCTTCCAAAATTTCCAGATGTTGTTGGAATGAGTTAGTTACGATGACGATGTCATCAAGATATACGAATACGTGTGGTTCCAAATCGGCCCCAAGCACGGTATCGATAAAGCGTTGCCACGTTGCCGGTGCATTGTGCAGCCCGAATGGCATCCTCTTAAATTGGAAGAGTCCACGATTGGGTACAGTAAATGCGGTATACTGCCGCGAAGCTTCCTCAACGGGAATCTGCCAATACGCCGACTTTATGTCCAACGACGAAAGATGCTTGGCATCCCGGAGTTTGTCCAGCGTAGCAGAGATATAAGGAAGGGGATACGCATCCCGTTCCGAAACTTTATTCAACTTCCTGTAGTCTACGCAGAATCTAAATGACCCATCTTTCTTTTTAATCATAACTATGGGCGAAGCCCACGGACTAGTCGATTTTTCGATTATATCTTCCCTCAACATCTCTTCTAACTCCTTGTCTATGTGACGTTGAACCGCAGGCGAGACTGGATAGTACCGCTGCTTAATTGGTTCAGACGTCGTCCTAATCTTATGTTCTACAAGATGGGTGCATCCAATGCCTTCGGGCATGGACTGAAAAACTCGCCCTATAAGTGTTTCGAGTTGCGTATTCTGGGTTTCATCCAACTCCGATCGTTCCGTGATCGTGGAAATCGAAGCCACCGCGGCTTGATTCGAAAAACTCCACTCGCCTGATCTCAAATCCGGGACGATTCCCGTGCGGGTCCAAAAGTCGGCACCCAGGATCAGTGCATGTGGGAGAGTTGGGATGACCAGACAATCGATCAACACTGTTTTTCCCTGAACTATGAAAGGCAATAAAACACTACCAGCTACTTCTACCCCCGCCCCATCTGCTAAAGCTACCTTCCTAACGTTGCCTTTCCCTAAAACTAATCCTAAATTACTTAAAACGTTCCATCCGTCCCTACCGACGATCGTTCGCGACGCCCCAAAATCCAAAAGCCCGATAAAATCTAACCCGTAAACGCTTACCCTCAAATATGGGCGCGTGTCATTCGCGTGTGCCTCAAGTGTGAAACCTAAGTGAACGACCTCCTCTTGTCGTCCAGCCAACTGGTTGCCAGCAGGCAACCTATCCAGACTTAACGGCGCTCCCGTCCTGCTGGCCCAGGAGTCCGTTGCCCATTTCCCGAACAGGTCCTACAGTCCCTACGCATAACCCCTGCCCTGCCACAACCTACACAACGCCTAGGAGCGGAACAAGTGTTCGAAAGATGCCCTTCTTGGTTGCAGTTGAAACACCTCAACCTGCGAGTTGGTTGGGGGTTCTGACTGACAACCGTAACTGCTGGTTCCTCGGCCGCTATATAAGCTAAGTCGGGTTCCAGCAGGTTTCGCGAGCGAGATGTAGGAGGTGGCGCGAATGTTTCCACATTCGCTCGAACCATCTCCAGTCTCCTTCCCAATACCACCAGATCATGAACGGACTGGGGCTCTGCCAAACCGAGTTGGGTTTGGTAGAATGGGGCTAAATTCCGTTGAACGATACTTAGCTTGCGTCGTTCGGAAAGTGGCTCAGAGAGCCGGCCAAACATGTTCCCCATGATGGCGACATAGACTCCAATGGACTCTTCCTTCCCCTGTGTCCTACGCCTAATTTCTTCCAACAGCAGATCGTCGTAGTTGGGGGGGAGGAATTCCAGTTTCAGCTCCCGGACCAACTCCTGCCATGAAGAAACATTTCGCCTAACCGCCCTAAACCAGAGGAGAGCCTTCCCACTGAAAAGATCGACCGATGATTTGAACAACTGAGATTCACTTATTCCCCTAGCTTCCCTAAGTTCTTCGACACGTTCTAGAAAGGAGTTTACTGATGAGCCGCAGCGTTCTCCTGAAAACAAAATATTCCATTTGGAGAGGTTCTCCGCCTTCTCCGCGTGGATGTAGACCCGTTCTTCATTCTGGTTGGAATTCGACGATCGTCTTTGGCGTTGTTGCCCTGACTGTGTCCCGGAATGCTCCTGTTCGCTTCCGCCATCGTCCTGGCTTTCCTCATATTGGCTTTCGTCGTCCTCGCTGTCTTCCACATCACCGAGTAGACTCATCAGCTCGGTTTTTATCGACTTCTTTTCGCTGGCTTCGTCGCTCGTTGTGGCGTGCGCTCTGCTTATCCTAGCAGTCGCCCAGTCAATCTTTGTGATGACTTTCTTATAATCTGAAGATCCCCGCGCAGGGTGGCTCGCAATGAGCGCTCTGATCTCCACTAGCTTTTTTTGAACTGAATCCCTATCTTGCTCGAAGGTGAATGGATACTCGTCCAAATTCGTCACCTGAGATCCCCGTCGCTCGAGTGCTCTGGCCGCTCGTAAAGATTTTCGCATGGGGTCTACTTCCCCCGAAGATAAGCCTCTCCATTCGACTTCATAAGTCAGCTCCTCTTTGGACAATCTATTTATATCCATATCTAACAGCTAATGGCAATAGGGGTCGAATGTGGGTGGACCAAAAAGAAACAATTAAAAAGGTGGGAAAAAGAATTGACCTGGTGTCCGAAGGTATATAAAGGCCTTGTGGTTCCCAGATCCAAAAAGGAAACTAATACCGATGATGAAGCTACTGCTTCGAAACGCGTCGCAGAAACAAAAGACAGTAAAAGTTGTGACAAAAAAAATAAAATTCTAAAATAAAAGATATTGGAAAATAAAAATGTGTTTTGTATTAATTATCACTTTTAACAACCTTATACCACCAAAGCTACAAGCTTGAGTGTTATGATCCTCCGCAAACTACAGTGAAGTCAAGAAATAAGCACAACCTACCCAGAATAAAATCAAAATGTACTATGATCTCTAAAGCCAGAAAACCAGAAGAAATCGGAAGAAAACGATTAAATGAAGCAACGTCAAGAGAGAGGGTAAAGACCACGAGAAGCCCCCAAAATGAATCCACCGAATAATTTCTAAAACCTTCGAGAAATACGACCCAATTTACTGTCGCTCCCAAAAAGGTCCGATGGTAACTCTGATCTAATTCGATGAAATTCCTTACCGAAACCAAAACAATAGGTATGTATGTATCACTGTGAGTCAGTATCCGAAGTATGACAACAAAACTACCCCGGATGTGTAGATATGTATGGGAACCAATGAGACCAAACGTGCCACGGGAAATACGTATGTAATTATATGTGTGATTTATAAGATCAATAGGTAACTTGTATGATAGGGGTACAAACAACAAGAGAAGTGAGTAAAGTGCAGGTAAATATATGGGTGATTATTGGTATTTATCAATGATTGTATGAGAAAACCAAAAGATATTGTATGCAACTATGTGGGTTTATTGTTATTTATATTATGTTTGTATGTACGCGGTGGCCTGCGAGAAATTACATGCAATTTATGTAAATATGGGGCACGAAAAACCGATCGAAACTATGTATATAAGTGTGGGTATGTATATAAAACACAATTACTGACGTAAAGATTATGGTCGAAAATCCCAAAAAAAATAAAGGTAAATGTATAAAAAATATAAAAGAAAATCGCAAAAAAATGTATGTAATATGCGTCAAATATGGACATGTATCTATGTATATATTTTATGGTCTCATATATGTATAGGCGGACAAAAGGAAAAAAAAATTGAACGAGACCAAAAGAAATAATATGGGTATGTAGGTATATTGTATGTATATTGTAAATACGTAATGTTGGATAAAATCTCCAAAAAAGATATATGTAAAAGTAATATAAAAAGAATAAAAAAAAAGCGAATCGCAACAACTAATTTGTTTAATATAAGTGAAATATAGGTATATATATATTTTATGATCGCATACAAAAGTAAAACAAAAGGAAAAATTTGACCTACTTGTTGATAACCGAGTTACCTCTGGTTATCTCCCTTGCTCCCACTGGCTTCAAGCGCTGAGATAAACCGCACGAACTGTAAACAACTGCAATTTCCTGGCCGCTAACTTTGATGTACTGTATATTCAATTTAGGTCTATAATATTCAATTTATACATCCACTTGAAATCCTAGAAAATAAAATCAAGAAAGTAAAAAGCACTTGAAAATGAACACACACAAACTTCCCTAAAACAACACTATCTATGATTGTCGGCACAATGGAACCCCCACGCTTGTACCGACAATTTCCTACTATATATATGTAATGAGCGCGAACACGATTAAATGAAAAAACAAAAAAAGAAAAAGCCCCACGTTGGCCGTCAATTTGTTGCACTTTTTCCGCTAATGAAAATTAATCGCGCTGACTTCACTTTACTAAATTAATTGCATTAATTGCGGTCGCTACCGCCGAGATAAAAATACCGAATTTCAACAAACTGAAACGTCAGAACCACGGATCGTTGTATCAAAAGAAGTGCAACAAAAATCGCATAGAATGCAATTTCCCGATAACTCAGCCTGGGGTGGGTTCGTTGAGAACGAAATCAAAAAAACCTAGAAGGTTAGCTTACGCTGTTGAACACTTTTCGAAGAGCGAAAAAAAAATGGGCGCCACACAATTTTGTGGAAAATTGTGAAACCTTGGTACAGAACCACTGAAATAAAAATTTAATTTCAAAAAAAAGGAAGACACAAAGGTTTTAAGCACGTTATAAAGCTCCGTCGGAGCGGGGTCACTTTATTATTGGAAGTCAAAAAAATTAAGATAGCGAAAAAAAATCCGATGGCAAAGAATTTAAAATTATTATGGCCTGAAGGGCAAATAAAGGTGACCGGCGTGACCCGCGATGGCGTCGCCCGGAATACCAAGATGGTTTAATGGGTCGCGTGTCCCGTTTGTTTTGCGGGATAAATTCGTGGCAGAATCCTACCAGACTAGTAAACTACAATAATCCTAACACAACCGAATCAGAAAAGTATGCACTGACAAAGAAAAAAACTCTACTTAGCTTTGTGTTGGGATTCCACTCCTTAATCCTGGTCTTCGGAAAATCTGTCCTGCTATTTCTACTCCTTCTTATGTAATTTCCTCTTCCACTTTAATTGTCCCGTCTCTACTTTAATTTTTGCTTTTCACCTTTTTTTTTCAAAAACAACTTCGCTTTAATTTCTTTTTTTTTTTGCAAACTTTTTTTTCTTTGTACTTTAACAAAAAACTCCTGTCGCAACCAAAAATCAAACTATCTTATTAGCCGGTCGACCAAGAAGTGATCTTCCAGAACTTTCTTTGTTCCAGTTCGGCCAACTCTCATCTTTCACACACTCGCACACACATTGGTAGTGGAATCCCACTTATGGCGTGCAATGGACGTCCGCCTATGTGTTGGTGGTTGTCCGCCATATCCCACTACCTTCATTCGTTCCAGCGAGCCAACGGCAGACCACATTCAGCGGCACCGGAGCGTGTTCGCAATGGTGTGCGTGAGTCTGAACGTTACCCCCTCGCTATTATTCCATCCACTCAATCCATTCATTCTTATACCCACGATCCACCACTGGAAAGTCGGGTTATTGAGCTGCTTGACCGACCTGGAACAATCTTCTCATCAACTCAAAATATCATCTACGTTTGACATTTCTCATCTGAGTTCTGCCAAAGTGCAAAGTAGTCAAAACAATAAATATCCCCAAATTATTAAAATTACCCTTAAATCGGTGAAAAAGGAGTGATTGGATCTCTAAAGGGATGACCCATACCAGGAGGAGCAGAAATGTCCGGACGATGTGGTAATTAAACCCTCCCAACGCGTGGAGTAAAGTGCACAAATCCCCCCAGAAACCAAAACAAAGCAAAGTGAGTTGACATTAATTTAAGAAAACCGCGGATTTAATCTTGCCTGGTGGAATCCTGTTCAGATAGGGTGTAAGGGTCTTGCCAATAGCGGGTCATTCCTTACATTCTGTTTCGTTATACAGGATTACTTTTTGTTTATGTTGTACATTGTTTCAATTGCGTTGTGTTGTGTTGACCAATCTTCTGTGTGTCTCGCGTTCCTCTTCAGTGTTTGCTAGTGTTGTCACGTCTTCTGCGGGAGTGTCTTTTGTCTTGGCCGTCCGCCTACACTCCTCTGCTGCTCCTTCGGTGCTCCTACGACGGAGTAGAAAGGAAGAGCGTCTTCTTCCCCCTCATCGAACCTAACACCCCACCGTATCAGTGGTGGTTCTTTATTCGCTTCTGGGCATTTGACTTATTCGGACAGTCCGTCCGCGCCCGCGAATTACATTTGTATTTGCAGGGTGGATGTTTCGGTGGGTTGTATTGGTTCCACCCTGCCGTTGCAGACACTTCGCCTGGTTGCGGGGTGCGTTTTGCTTGCACCCCGCCTTTGCAGACCGTCCGTCTGCCTTGGCTTCCACAGACAGTTCGTCTGTATTTATCTCCACAGACCGTCCGTCTGTATTCGTCTCTACAGACAGTCCGTCTGTATTCGTCCTCACCCCTCACTTTCCATAGTCATCTCTACTCACGGGGTTAGGTACCTGTGGGGGTGGTACCCTCGAGGTGCGGAGAAAGTGGCCCAAAGGCTGATGGGACCTTGGTTGCCCTCCACTTTCCTATGACCTCGCAGATGCCACCCAAAAGAAGAAGGGTACGGGGGGGGGGGGGGAAATTAAGGACAGAAGGTGGAACTTGTTGCGTGAAAATATTCCGCAACAATGGGTTCGATTTTAAGGTCGCAATGTGTGATGGTGATGGACAAAGTCAATGCTAAGGTAAGTAACATGATTCTGAAAAGCGGTAACATGCGTTTGAGATTACTTGTTGATCGAGTTTTTTTTGTATGTGTGTCTGCTTTTTGTTTTGTGTTTTTCCTTCTTTTTTATAATGATTTCTGAAGGGGATTTATAAAAAAATGGGACTTCAACTACCTGTTGGCTTCTTTGTTTTAGTGTAATATGTGATTTGTTCATTCTCTTTTGTTCATTTTTATTGTTTTTATTATTATTTTTTATCTCGGTCTTATTTGTTGCTCCCTCTTAGTCTTATTTTCTGCCGGATTTTTGAAAATTGCCTCGGTCTCATTCTTTGCTAAGGGTCTGTCCCTCTTAGTCTTATTTTCTGCCGGGTCTTTGTATTCTATTTCCTCTGATGAAATCAGAATTATTTCATTTAGATTATCGGCCAAATGTTGAGACTTACTGAGAATGCGTTTACTCCTAGCTTGCTGCGGGTTGTTAATTAGGGGAACTACTGGTCCGTTTTGAGATGCGGAGTCAGATAATGGTTCACGTTTTAACCCGTTGATTGCAGTGTTGTGCTTTTTGTCTTTTATCCTGAGAGGCACTACTCTCAGTTGGGTCTTACCTTTTCGTGTTCTCTGTAAGTCCAAAAAATAACGAAACACTAGCACTTGACTTTTTTGTATGCTATTTATTCTTTCTATCACTTATCACTAAGCTTATTTTTAAGTTAACACGTCTATTTAGTTCTTAGGTTCTTATAATTTAGATACACGGATTTATGAGTTTGATTTTTAAAGGATTTGGAAGTAGGATGATGGTTTTGTATCACGACCCGATATGTTTAAGAATTGGTAAGAAAAATGACCCGAACTGTATGACTGGTAGTTACGAGTGTGAGATATCGAGTCGATACTGAGTTGTGAACTAGAGTGCCGCGTCATTGCACAGTGACCGATATAAATAGCCTCGAATTGAATCATTCAATTCGAGGTTCGATGAACGAAGAAAGAAACAAAACAAATTGGGAAACGCGGAAGGGAATTCCCGGACAAGTCAAGTGGCTCATGTTGCTTTGTTGCGCATACGATCGTTCGTATGGTGAAAGAAATGCAACCACAGCATAATGAGTTGGTTGACTTGTGTTAATTGGTTTGTGCACTTAGTTGCGCAATGAATGAAAAAAAATGATGAGTGACCATAAATAAACATTGTTTATTTAGGTCGGAAGTGTTGGGCATTGACGCTGGAAGTGGCGAGCTGAAATAGCAATTTGGGAGGATGTTTATTTGGGACAATCAATATGTTGTTACAAAGTTGCAACATTGATCGTAGGGTTAAACATCTTGCATACAAGGAAGAAATGGTAAAGAGGTTGTAAAGTGCTTGGTATGCATCAAGTGGTGCACTTTACAACACCTCCCCCCTTAAGAACGAAACTTGTACCTAGGATTGGTACGAGTTTCGGTTGAAGACGAAGAAGAAGACGGACCATTAATGGTTTGAGTTTTGGGTAAGGGAAGAGAACGAGAGAGATTTGATGACGATTTACGTGGAGTTAGAAAATGAGGCGAAAGATTTGTGGATGATCGTGGTTTTGGTAAAGGAAGAGGGTCAGAGATTATAACATCTTTGTGTATCTCTCTTTTGGTGGAGAGTTTTCTTAATACGAAAAAAACGGCGGGCATCATTAGGAGAAGTATGGCCAAGAGAATATAAATAATAGTAATATGTTTGCTGTTTGAGGAATTTTCGATGGGGTGTGCGACTGATTGATAATTTATATCATCTAAGCTCTTACTAATGGCATTTAAGTCGTCGATTTGGTTGCGAATGGTAAAGGTTTTAGATCCTATGATAGGTAGTTTAGTAAAGTGAAATTGGGTAAGGTTTGGAATTGAAACGGGAAGGGCCGAAGAAATAAAGTTGAATTTTGTATCTGTTTCGTAATTGGTTTTGGAACTAAATGACAGGTATTTTGTGTTTGCTACACAAGTTGAGTCGATTTTCAATATTCCAGTAGAATTGATGGTTAGTTGGGAGTTCGATTTTTGGCATTTTATTATCAGATTTTCAGGATATGGGGAGACAAAGAGCCAGGAATTTGATTCTGCTAGTTGCAGGAATATTGGATGAAGAATTAGCATTATCTGTATTTTACAATTATTTGATGTGCTTGGTAATGTCGAGAACAAACTAAGTTCACAAGCATTACTAAGATGCGTAAATAGAATTGGTCCATTTTGTTCGCAGATGTAATTATTTTTATGAGTGTTGAAACATTTTTCTAAATTTTGTTCTTCGTAGAGGAAGTAAGACTGTTTTTCAGAATCAATTACGAGTAAAGGCTTTTCAGGAATTATTACGGAATAAGAGTTGTTTCCAACGAGATTGGGGATACTGGTCATTTTGTAAATACTATAAGTTTTGGATGTGGTTAAGGGGATTTTCAGTAAGAAGTGTATTTTGTTATCGGCAAAATATATATGTGTTTCTAAGATATTGAATAGTTTGTCTATGTATTGTTCCTGCAAGGGGAACGGAAGACGGTTGTCTTCTGGAAGGAAAGACTGAATTTTTCTAATTTCTTCAGTTAGTTTAGTAGGATCAATTAAATACGGATGTAGCTTCCCATGGGCTGCAGAATAAATAGATTCTAGAAGATGACTTTTTGTTGAGTAATAGTATTCAGATAAGGAGTTGAACATGGTAAAAAGATCAGTCAATTGCATAAATGATTCGGTTATATGGAGGTTGTCATTTTGATTATGGTGAATTTTCTCTATGTATTGGCTAGTTTTTTCGAGTTTCTCTCTTAGTACTGATAACTGGTCGTTCGTAAAATTTAATTGATGTATTATATTTTTTGATACTGAAATTTGCTTTTCGTAAAGTTTAAAGGCATGGTTTTGTTGTTGGTCTAAGGTGTTTATATGTTTAGAAAACATTTTTGCATCGTCATCGTCGAGGGTTCCAAACAATTGCTTAGAAATCGTCCCAACGACATTTAAAAGCCCTCGTTTTAGTAAACGTGGTTTTGCTGTAGTGCCAAGATATTTATTTATAATTATATCTTGTTCATTGAGTCTGTCTAGGATCAGGGAGGATTGTATAGGTAAAGTAGAGCATTGGTTTAGGGATTCATGAGATGATATAAATCGTTCACATAGGACTAATATTTGTTCATGATATTCGGTGATGGCTTTGTATTGCACATCAAATTCGCTTAGGTTAGAATATATAACTAAGTTCCAATGGTTCGAATAAAGCTTGAGATTTCCAATATTCTCGTAATAAAATCCAGTTTTGTTCTGTAGCTCGATGATTTCATATGTGGTGACGGGTTGGTTATACAGGGCCATTGGAGTGGTTAAGTACACGAAGGTACTGAGAGTGAAGATGAACACATAAGGTTTGTCCATTTCTGGGAAGAGAAAAGAAAAGAAATAATATAGGAAAGGATTTATTATTAACCGGAAAACAGTTTAAGTCTATTGTTGTGAACTTTAAGAGTTCGGTTCTTGTATTTAATTACGGAATTTACTCCAGATGAGGAAATTATTTCATATGGACCATTCCATATAGGAAGTAACTTTTTATTTTTGTTCTTAGGACAACCTTCGTTTTTAAGTAAAACATGGTCTCCTTCTGAGAAAGTTACAGGGTTTTGCTTCTTGTCGTATTGAATCTTGGAAGATTCTTTGCTTTTAAGTAGGTTTTCTCTGGCAATGCGATGAGAGTGTTGTAACCGTGATTTCAGTTCATTCGCGTATAAATCATAGTTATAACAAATTTCCGGGTTTTTTGTTAAGCTAGTAGGAAGTTCAACTTGTCTTCCAAAAACTAACTCGAAGGGAGTAAAAGCAGTAGAAGTATTAGGGGTAGTATTATGTACAAAAACGGCATATTTAATCCAAGAATCCCAATCGTCTTGAGATTTGTTAATGAAGCAGCGGAGATACTCCACGAAGTTTCGGTGACTTCGTTCACAAGATCCATTTGATTGAGGTCGGTAAGCTGTTGTTTGGAGTTTAGTGATCTTTAAAAGTTTGCAAACGCTTTTAAATATGTCACTAAGAAAGTTTTGACCTTGGTCAGATAAAACATATTTAGGAGTACCGAAGCGAAAGATTATTTCTTTGATGAATGCTTCAGCGATAGTATTAGCTTCCTGATTTGGTAATGGAATAGCATCGGTGTATTTAGTTAAATCATCGATGAAAGTTAGGAGGTATTTGTTTTGGTTAGAAGTGGTAGGATATGGGCCAACGATGTCAATGGATATCTTTTCAAAGGGATACTTTGCGGTAGAAGTTATTACCATAGGTTCCATGGTATATTTGGTGACTTTGTTTTTCTGACAAAGTTCGCATTTTTTGATATATGCTTTTATATCTTGGAACATATTTTTCCATTTGTGGTATAATTTTATCCGTTTGAAGGTTCGGTTGACTCCACAATGTCCTCCAATGGGATTTAAGTGGAATTCCTTAAGTATAATCTGGATTTCTTCCGGAGTTGGCTCGCGACTTAAGGAAGGAATAGTTAATGGATTAGTGATTGAAGAAGAAGTACATGGATCCGGAGACGAGGTAGTAAAAGGATTTGGCGACGAGGTAGGAGACGAATTAGTAAGAGACGAACTGGTAGACGGATTGGAAGAAGAATCGGTAGATGAACTAGTAGGCGAATTGGAAGAAGAATCGGTAGGTGAACTAGTAGGCGAATTGGAAGAATTAGTACACGAGTTAGTAAACGAATTAGTAGGAGATTTGGTACACGATGTAGTAGGCGAGTTAGTACAAGAATTGGTACACGATTTAGAAGGTGATTTGGAACAAGATATAGTAGACGAATTAGTAGACGATGTAGAAGGCGAATTTGCAGATGATGTAGTAGACGAATTAATAGACGATGTAGAAGGCGAATTTGCAGATGATGTAGTAGACGAATTAGTAGACGATGTAGAAGGCGAATTTGCAGATGATGTAGTAGACGAATTAGTAGACGATGTAGAAGGGGAATTTGCAGATGATGTAGTAGACGAATTAGTAGACGATGTAGAAGGCGAATTTGCAGATGATGTAGTAGACGAATTAGTAGACGATGTAGAAGGGGAATTTGCAGATGATGTAGTAGACGAATTAGTAGACGATCGAAGAGTCATTTTAGCAATCCTGCTAAGGCAGTCGGCGTTCGTATTTTGTTCGCCTTTTTTGTGAATAATTTCATAATCGAACTCTTCGAGTTGCAAGCGATATCTCATTAGTCTGGAACTAATGTCTTTGCAATTATGGATATAGATGAGTGGCTTGTGATCTGTGATAAGGAGGAATTTTCTTCCATACAGATAGGGACGGAAATGCCGGACTGACCAAACAATGGCAAGCAATTCCTTATCTGTAGTGGAATAGTTCTTCTCGCTCTTATTCAGCGTGCGAGAGGCATATGCGATAGGCAAGTCATTTCCTGGCTCACCCTGAGAAAGCACACTACCAATAGCAACATCACTAGCATCTGTTGTTAGAATAAATTTTTGTGTAAAATCGGGATATTGAAGAAGGGGTGGATTAATAAGTTTTTCTTTTAATCCATGAAAGGAATTAGTACAGAGAGGAGTCCAGTCAAATGGAACATCCTTGCGGAGAAGATTGGTAAGGGGTTTAGAGATTTTGGCGAAGTCTTTGATGAAACGGCGATAATATCCAGCAAGACCCAGAAAACTTTTTATGTCTTTGACGTTTTTGGGTTGAGCAAAGTCTTTAACACACTGGATTTTCTGAGGATCAGGTTTAATACCAGATTCATTTATTATATGTCCCAAGTAAGTGAGTTCTGATCTCAGGAACTGACATTTCTCGGGTTGCAGTTTGAGGTTATGAATCCTCAAACGATCAAAGATTTCGACCAATTTGGAATTATGTTCTTCCAACGTTTTCCCATAGACCACGATGTCATCCATGTATACGAAGGTTTTGATACCCTGAAGACCAGTCAAAACATTATTCATTAACCTTTGGAAGGTAGCGGGGGCACCTTTTAATCCATAAGGCATTCTAATGAACTCGTAATGACCAAACGGCGAAGAGAAGGCTGTCTTCTCTCTATCTTCGGGTTTAACCTCGATTTGATGGAATCCACTAGCGAGATCTAGGGTGGAAAAGAATTTGGAACTCCCTAACTGATCTAAGATATCAGTTATATTGGGAAGTGGGTAAGCATCACCGACTGTTTTGTCGTTGAGCTTACGGAAATCGACTACGATTCTCCACTTCTTATTACCATTCCTGTCGGGCTTCTTAGGCACAACGATAAGAGGAAAATTCCATGGACTATTCGATGGTTGGATAATATTATCGTCCATCATCTCATGAATTTGTTTATTTACCTCATGGCGCTGAGCTTCAGGTAACCTGTAAGGTTTGATATAAGAAGGGGTAGAATCTGGGGTATGGATAGAATGTTGAACGGACGTAGTATGAGTTAATTTATCCCCTTTTAGGTAGAATAAATCACTATACAGAAGACAAAGATTTAGAATAGAGTCTCGTTCATTTTTAGTCATGTGGTCAGTTATGACTAATTCTTTGATGGCTTGAATTCTATCATAGGTAGAAGGATATTGTTGAATTTGAAAGATATGGTAATTAGAAGCATCATCAAAGATTAGTTCGTCTGTGTTAAATTCAATGGGGAACTCAGATGAGTTGACCACTGATATGTAAGAGATAGTACTATTGGCAGGAGTAATACTATTGCCAATATATAATCCGTTGGGAAATTGTTGAGCTAAGCATATTCTGTCAGCTTTAGCTTCCTTTAGTACAGGAAGTAAGATTTCTGTTCTAGCAGGAATCTTAACGAAGTTGGAAGGGATTAAATCATATTCGATGATATGTTTTCTAGAAAAAAGAGTTAGAATTTTAGTGCCATAATTGATTTGAGCTTGATGATCATCGAGGAAATTATTACCAATGATTCCATCAGTAACAATTGGAAAGTTCCGGTCTACTACATGAAATGGATACGTGATGGTGATGTTTAAGGGTAAGTTTATGTTCAAGTAAACGACTCCCTGGGTTAATATAATGGATTCAGTAATTCCAGACAAAGAATGAATTATAGAAGAGTCGATTGCTACTTCTGGCTTTAGTTTGTCGATTTTGATTAGACAGATTTCACTACCACCATCGATGAGGAATTTGGAAGGATTAGGATTTAGAAGAGTTGATGAAGAAATCTCAATAGAGTCTACACGACTAACTTTGCTATTGAGATTGATATGGAAGATGTGGCGAGGAGAATTTAATTGTTGGTCCGGACCCTGCCACTGGTTCCGGCCTCCGTGTGGTTTTCCGAATGTTGATTATGATTCGGAGGAGGATGATTCCGATTCTGAGGTTGAGAGTTTTGAGGTTGAGAATTTTGTGATTGAGAATTTTCTTGACGGCGTCTATTATTATATTCTCTTTTCCTACACTCTTGGATATGATGTCCCGGGTTTTTACAGTAGTTACACGTTACAGTGACTGTTCTCACTTCACTTTTTATCACGGGTAATTTGTCTTTATTTTGCTTCGTATAGCATTGGTTTATTGAGTGACCCGGCTTTTTACAATAAGCACACGTAGTCTTAGTAGGTACAGGTTTACTGTGGTTTGGATAGTGAGGGGGGAAGGAGGAGGAGGATTTCTCCTCTTCTACTGCTGCTTCCACAGCTTCTGATAAAGTTTCGAATCTGGAGGCTTTAATAATCAAGCTGAATTTTGGGTTTAGACCCCTTTCAAAGCTTTTTAAGGCAGTTTTCGCATTTAAACTTTGTATGCACTCGGAATTTTCGGTGCCCTCACTGGCTATACAGGCGTCATTTAAGTTCGCTAGGGTTTGCTCAAGTCTGTTCGCATAATTTCGTACAGACTCAGACGGTTTTTGAGTGATTTGGATTAATTCCACTTGTAGTTGCGATAACGACTTCGTTTCTATGAATTGATTTTGGAGTTTTTCTTTTAAAGCATCCCACGTATCAAATTCGGAATATTTGACGATGTTGTACGCGGGACCACTTAATTTGGTTTTAATTATTGTAAGGAGTATAGGTAAATCGGCTGCGGAGGTTTCTTGTGCTATTAGCTCACAGGCGTTTACAAATTTGTGAAGTTGTGATCGCGCCCCATCAAACTCTGGGATGAGTTTGAAGGCAAAGGATCTATCTAGTTTTGGGGCCATGTTAAGAATAGAGTCGGAGTTGGGTTCAGAGGAAGAGTTGTGGACAGTGCTGGAGTCTTCTGATTCAGCGATAGATACTAGGCTATCTTCTGAGGACATAGGAGGACAGAGGACAATTGACTTAAACTAGTGACATAAAAGATGTTATATTTTAAGAGGTAATGGATTCAATATACTTAATACTACTATAATATTATTATAATTATAAAAGAATTGAGTAGAGAGAATGAAAGAGAGAAAAAAAAAATCTTAATATTATTTACTCGTGGATTACTGGAACTTCAGCGGCTGGATCTGGTTCAAGAGGATGATGGTGATGATTGCTGCCGTCAATGGAAAAAGGTTTTTGATTTTTTAGTCTTTTTTATTTTTGCACTGATAGTCTTATGTTCTTTTTTTTTTCACTGTATTTTGGTGTTTCGTTTATTCACTTTTAGTTTTATTTATTTATTTCACTGGATAGTCTCTCTTTTTTTTATGGTATTGTTTCACTGAGATTAAATAGCGTCTTTTGGACTTTTTAACACTTTTTAGGCAGACGCCACATCTGACACCAAATTTCTGTTGTGCTTTTTGTCTTTTATCCTGAGAGGCACTACTCTCAGTTGGGTCTTACCTTTTCGTGTTCTCTGTAAGTCCAAAAAATAACGAAACACTAGCACTTGACTTTTTTGTATGCTATTTATTCTTTCTATCACTTATCACTAAGCTTATTTTTAACTTAACACGTCTATTTAGTTCTTAGGTTCTTATAATTTAGATACACGGATTTATGAGTTTGATTTTTAAAGGATTTGGAAGTAGGATGATGGTTTTGTATCACGACCCGATATGTTTAAGAATTGGTAAGAAAAATGACCCGAACTGTATGACTGGTAGTTACGAGTGTGAGATATCGAGTCGATACTGAGTTGTGAACTAGAGTGCCGCGTCATTGCACAGTGACCGATATAAATAGCCTCGAATTGAATCATTCAATTCGAGGTTCGATGAACGAAGAAAGAAACAAAACAAATTGGGAAACGCGGAAGGGAATTCCCGGACAAGTCAAGTGGCTCATGTTGCTTTGTTGCGCATACGATCGTTCGTATGGTGAAAGAAATGCAACCACAGCATAATGAGTTGGTTGACTTGTGTTAATTGGTTTGTGCACTTAGTTGCGCAATGAATGAAAAAAAATGATGAGTGACCATAAATAAACATTGTTTATTTAGGTCGGAAGTGTTGGGCATTGACGCTGGAAGTGGCGAGCTGAAATAGCAATTTGGGAGGATGTTTATTTGGGACAATCAATATGTTGTTACAAAGTTGCAACATTGATCGTAGGGTTAAACATCTTGCATACAAGGAAGAAATGGTAAAGAGGTTGTAAAGTGCTTGGTATGCATCAAGTGGTGCACTTTACAACAGCAGGCTGGAGGTTGCTGATAACTGTATCAGTATTCGGTCGCCTTTGGTCGCACCTTGATACTTTGTTATCCGTTTTCTCAGCAACACCCGTAGGTAACACCCCGAAAGATGTAGTCTCTTGACGTTTTTCTGGTTGAATAATTCTGTTCGATCTAGAGGATGTTATTAAATTTTGCCTTGTGAAGTTTTGGGGAGGTGGATATTCGTTGAATACCTTTCCTACCCCACTTATAATGGCAGTGGAATTTTGAACAAAAGGATTAATTTCTAAATAGTTGTCTCGGTAGTTTATCTTACATTCGTATTTTTTTTAAAAAGTCATTCCCAATTATCCCGTCAAAGTCTTGTTGAACTTGATGATCAAGGATGTGAAATGGATGTTGTAAAGCGATTGAATCCTCTTCCATTTGGAAAAACAAGGTTTCGTTAGTCATACTGGAACTTGTCACATTTTCACCACTCATTGTGGATATTATTATATCCTCATTAAGTAAAGGCGAAGTTGTGGAACCGCGTATAATGCTGATTTCTGCTCCAGTATCTATAACTAGATCCTTGTATTTTCCATCATTGAAAAGGATTCGAATCATGGATAGATTGTTATAGGAAAAGAGTTCGATTTTGAGTGTGAAGGTTATTGGGGGTGAACATCGGCCTGAACTGTCTGTCGGAAAGGATTGCCGTTTTCCTCCCAACGAGGGTCGTTTCCCGTATTGTTATTTTGTTGGCCGGAGTGTTGTTGCAACTGATGTTGTTGCACATGATTCTGTTGCACATGCGGCTGTTGCATATGATGCTGTTGCATATGATGCAAGTTTACTTGTCGGCCTGTATTGCCAGGTCGATGATTCCTGGGTTGGGGGGGGGGGGGGGGGGGGGGAATTGTTATGTTGAGGCCGTTGGGAATTTTGTCTTACGTGAGACATTTTGAGTCGACACTCATTTTCTGTGTGGTGAAGCCTGCCGCAATAGTTGCATTTAATAATCTGCAGGTTACACTGTGCTTCGTGCTTTATAGCACGGGGAGAAAATTGTGGCAAATTCGTGTTTCGATAACACGTTGCCGACGTGTGTCCAATCCTATTGCAGGTCTGACAGATGGGTCGAGGTGCGTTATGCCTCGCCGAAGATGTGGGGAGAGGATGATCGTGATCTATGCGGAGAGACTGATCCATAGCGTAGGATATGGCTTCTTTAAGTTTGCTGGCGCTATGAGCCTTAACCAAAAATCTCAAGCTGGGGTTTCTGATACCGTCCTCAAACGTTTGGAGAGCAAGTTTGTGGTTTTCTAGTAGTAAAAAATCTTGGACGGCTCGCTCATTGGAGCTATCATATGTAGTAGCATCGAGAGAGAGAAGCAGCTGTGAGAGCCTGTCGCAATATTTGTTCATGGTCTCTTTCTGATGTTGCTTGGCTGCGAGAAGCTGGTTTTGGGCCGAAGTTCGGGACCTATGTTCCTTAAACTGGGATTCCAGTTCTGTCACTAGGTCCGTCCAGTGTGTTAGCTCTTTGTGCTGTATCAGCTCAAAGGCGGGACCTTGAATTCGGGTCCTGACTATGCTAAGGAATAGCCTATGCTGGGTTTCTTCCTTAATATAGCTGAATAAGGTGTCTCCACATAAAATAAATTTGGACAGTTCGCCGGGTTTACCGTCGAACGTGGGGATGATATTGTTAATATCATTTAACGAGATTTTTACGTCCATAATGGATCGATTTGACTCCTGCGTTGGGTCAGTTGGAGCAAAAAAGGGTAAGGCTTTTAAAAGCTTTAATGTGTGTGCGTTGCGTCGGGTAAAAATGTTGGTGTTGTGGAAGGTTTAGAATTTTTTTTAAAGAAAAAGGGAGCGTACCGTAAAGTCAAAAAATGTGGTTGTAGGAGTAAGCGCGTCAGACGGTTAACACGGTTCAAGTTACAATAATAATGTTTGGATTGTATGTAAATGATATTAATTCTATGTATTTAGGTATATAGATATATACATTTTTATTTACTTTTTTTTTGTCTTCTTGGTTGTGTTTCAGCTGCTGCAGTTTTTGGTCCAGTTGTGTTTCCTTCTGTTGTCTTTAGGCAGGCTTCGCGCCCTAGAGTTGAAGTTACAGCCTATGGTTTTCACTGCTCAAATTTGGCCTCCGCGTCCGTATTTCAGGAGTTCGCCAGGTCTTACTGTTATGAGACTTTTTACACTTTACTTTTACTTTTTCACTTTATTTTACTTTCTGGTGTTTAGCCCCAGAAACGCATCGAGTTCACAGCAGACTCGTTCTTGGTAGTAAGGATCTTTTACGTGGATCCCACCGCTGCCACCAATGTTATACTCGATTTTCACCGTGCTTTCCTTGCTTTCAAGGAGAAGAGTGAAATCGGGACGAGAACCGTTCGAAATAAAAAGCGGAGTTTTGTATTTTATTGCTCTAAAGGCCCGCAGTCTGGGCTAGGCTGCAACCTTTAGAGTGATTTATTTATAATCGGATGGTATATTTATTATTGTATTATAATACTCAAAGGCCCGCTGTCTAGGCTGGGCTGCGACCTTTGGAGTATGTTCTTTTAACTCTAAACGTGTTCTGTGTCTTTTTACTTAAAATCCATCCTCTTTTATACTATTAAATTTACCATTGATTTTACCCCTTCTACCCATACCAGCCTTACGCAATTTCTAGTTGTATCAGCTATTTTCCAATATATTGGGCAACGCACAGTAAAGGGTACTAGTGCATTATCAGCATAGTTACCATTTCTGTTTATTGAACCCAATATATTGGTAAACGCGTCATAAATGCATCATCAGCGGAGTTCTCATTCAATCGACTCATTCTGTTTACATTTTACTCGCACACATTTCAGCTTTGTTTATGTTGCCTTTGCATTTTCTCTGTTCCGCCTTTGAGTGCAGTGGTTATGCAATATGAATACCACCGCCAAGCAAAGAGATAAGCGAGTCGTACTCTTAAATGAGAAAATAACCAGAGAGTGACAGTTTGCGGTGTCATCAATTTGGTATTTTATGTGTGTAGGCTAAACGATAATGTG
The DNA here is from genome assembly GCA_949715645.1 of Portevinia maculata. Classification (NCBI taxonomy): domain Eukaryota; kingdom Metazoa; phylum Arthropoda; class Insecta; order Diptera; family Syrphidae; genus Portevinia; species Portevinia maculata. Next base: position 117,099,552 of record OX454527.1, on the reverse strand, counting down.
AGCGGTTCGTAAATCAGTGTGACAGAGTTCGATTGTGTGGGAACCGAGAGATATGGCATTAGACACTTGTGTTGGGCGTAATACGGAAGGCGATTGGCAGATCGTGGTTCTAGGTAGAAGGTTATGTATGTAGTGTATGTAGTGTATGTAATGTAGTGTGGTCACTACATGGCAGTCTCTTGAAAAATGACTGGTTCCTGTGTCCGCCACGGGGGTGTTCGTTTAAGCTATGGGTTACACTGAGTACTCGTGTTTCCCAGAGATGGTATTCCTTTGGGTCTGCTGATGTTTCTCGTTCGTATTCCTTTGAGGGAGCAGGGTTCGTTACACAACTTACGCTTTCCGAGACTTGCGATGGAAAGCGTTAAGGAACACTGAACCTGCGCCTAGATGTCGTTTGGGGACAGCTCTCCTCCGAGTCTCATGCACAGGCTGAGTTGGTCGGGCCACGAAATGTACCTCGTCTCGTTCTTTCCGCGTCTGTTTCCCTCGTTCTTGTTCCTCTTGTTTACGGGTTCCTATTTTAATAACCATAGGTGGTCGAACTTAGTAATTTGTCTTTTTAGTTTTCTTATTGGGGACGATGGGATAAAATTTGAATACTACTCCTCCTGGGATAGGATAGGATAAAGGGACAAGGGGCGACATGCAATCGCTCGTCGCGGCAGGAGGTCGGTGCTTTCCTGGCAAAAAAAAGGTTGCTTGTACTATAGTGGATCTGCACGCAGTACGTCGGTGAGCCTACTGTGATTCTGTCGAGTTGCCTTTGAGCTCCGACTTCTGCACACTATTCCGAGCCTCCGTTCCTTCTTCTTCGTACGCCCTCGGAGGCGAACGAGGTCCGATTGCTTTGCCTTCTGCGAGCTGATGCATTATAGGGTTACTCTCCGGGGTGTATCTGGGCGATTATCGAAGCTTATTTATAGATGACAACGATGATGGGCCACTTCGGGGCGTTCGAATCCTTGTCGTTACCGTCGAATGTCCTTCGAGTGGACTAGTCCCAAATCATTACCTTGTTCGTCAGACAATCGGTATAAAGTTCCCTTGACTTCGGTGACTATGGCTTTCATGAATTTCCGTCCGAATTTGGCGTTGTGTCCCTTGGAGAAATTACTCTGGGTGTAGTTCCGTTTGTAGACGCAGTCGCCTACCTTAAACGTGTTCGGGTTGCATCTAAGATTGTATCTCTTTTCGTATTTGGCGTGCGCCTTTTCCAGCGATTCCTTCACACAAGAGTGCAAGATGTTCATCTTGTTGGACTTGGGGATCAGTTCCATCTCGGAATTATTCAATCCTTCTAGCTCACGCATAAGCGAATATTCGCTCCCGTGCTCCATCATTCGCTGACCGAAGACTACCTCATACGGGGACATGCCTATTGCCGAATGGACTGAAGTCCGTAAGGAACAGCCTATAGCGTTCAGCTGAGAGTCCCACGTCGAGTGGTCAGGCGAGATGTATGCCCGTACAGCTGCTAAGATGGAGCGGTTAACCCGTTCGCTGGCGTTGGCTTGGGGAGAATAGATCGCCGTTTTCAGGTGGTTGATTCCGAATGCCGTCATGCAGGTTGCAAATTCTTTACTGATGAACTGTTTGCCGTTGTCGGACAGTAATGACTCCGGCACTCCGAACGTCGAGAAAATATCTTCCTGAAGAAATTTGATAGCCGCTTTCGAAGTGGCTTTACGCAATGCTTTGACGAAGGTAAATTTGGAAAACTGATCCAAGCAGATAATAATATGAGTGTTTCTACTTTTGGAACGAGGGTATGGTCCCAAGAAGTCGATGAACAGGTGTTGGAACGGTCGATCTACGTTGAAGGCCTTACCCATCTTTCCCCTCAGGGTGGTGGTAGGCGCCTTGGTGGTCTTACAAACTTCGCATTGCCTAATGAACTGTTGGACTTGCGGGGCCATGTTGGGCCAGTAAAATTGTTTCCGCAGTCTGTCGAGGGTCTTGACGATCCCTCCGTGCGCTGCTGTGGCTGGGCAATGGGCTAGTTTGGTCAAGGGCAGGGTTAGCTCGCTGGGGACCCAGAGTCTCCAAGTCTTAGGTTCCCGTATAGGGTTTCCCGTGTTGCGGTGGATCTTCTTGAATAGGAGATGGTTCACGATCTGCAAATCTGGCAACTGGTCTTCATGACGTTTAACAGTATCGCAAATCTACCGATAGCGTTTCGAGGAGAAGCTCGGATCCGACAGGTCGATACGCAGCACTTCGGGATCGTCGTTCGCCACCGAGACACCGGAATAGAGGGCGTCTACCTCGTGCACGCGGGACAGCGCGTCCGGTACAACGTTGAGTCTTCCCTTCCGGTGCTCGATGTCGAATGTGTATCCCTGTAGCTCCAGACTCCAACGAGCCAATCTGCCCTTGAGCTCGCTCTTGCTCATAAGCCATTGTAAGCTCGCGTGGTCGGTGATAATCTTAAAGTGGTAGCCCTCGATAGACGCTCTGAATTTAGCGATTCCCTTGATAGCCGCTAAGCATTCCCTCTCGGTTACGGTATAGTTCCTCTGCGCCGAGTTTAGTTTATGCGAGTAAAAGAATATGGGTCGCTCGTTCCCCTCTGAGTCGAGTTGGCTTAAAACCGCTCCGATCCCGGTGGAACTTGCATCGCATGAGATCACAAACTGCTGTCTGAAACCATGGTTGGCTAATACGGGGGCACAGGATAGCTTTTCCTTAATCGCCTGGAATGCCGCGATGGCTCGATCTCCAAGAGCGAACTTGACCCCCTTTTTAAGGGTATCCGATAGGTCGCTTGCCATGGTAGAGAATTCTTTTATGAATCGCCGATACCATCCTGCCATGCCCAGGAATCGGCGGACTTGTCGGGCCGTCTTGGGTACCGGAAACTCACGGATCGCTTGCACCTTACATGGGTCGACCTTGAGGACTCCTCCTCCTACGATAAATCCTAGGTACTTCAGCTCTCGGTAACAGAACTTCGACTTTTCCAAATTTATGGTCAGGCTGGCCTCTCCTAGTTTGCGAGCAACTCCGGTCAGAAGTTCGAGGTGTTCCTCGAACGTACTCGTTATGATGAGTAGGTCGTCTAAATAGACGAAGACCTTATGTCGCCACTCTGACGGAATTACTTGGTCCATTAGGCGGCATAGCCTCTGCGGCGCATTGCATAGCCCGAAAGGCATAACCTTAAATTGGTATAGCGGCCTCCCTGGGACAGTGAAAGCGGTCTTCTCTTTACTTTTTTCCTCGAGCGGGAGCTGCCAGAACGCATCCTTTAGGTCCACGCTGGACATGTAGTGCGTCTCGGGCAGGCGTGCCAACAAGCCCTCGATGTTTTGGAGAGGATAGGCGTCCTTCTTGGTGAAGCGGTTCAGTTCGCGCACATCTAAGCACATACGCTGCTTGTCGCCTCTCCTTACCGAAACTACGGGGGAGCTCCACGCGCTCGGACTGACCTCGATGACATCCATAGCTAACATCCGGTCCAGCTGGGCATAGAGGATGGCCTCCACCGCAGGTGAAACCGGGTAATGCCGCCTCTTAATCGGGGCTGCATCGCCTGTGTCGATGTCGTGAGTCATAAGTTGAGTGCGTCCCAAGCCCAAGGTGGCGAAGGACGGAAACTGGCTGAGAGTCCTTTCGAGGAGCTGGTTTTCTTTCTCCGAGAGGACATGCTCCTGCGACAGGATCTCGCTTTTAGGGTTGGAATCCCCTGTCATGTCTATTCCTACGGCGATGGTGCACATCTCTGCAGGGCGACCGTTCGACTTGGCTGGACTGGGTATCAATCTGGGCGCTAAACCGTACTTTCTCCAAAAGTCCACGCCAAGTATCAAGCTTTGCGCGATCGATATGACTACGTATAGCGTGAGGTCTTCCTCCCGGTCCGCGTAGGATATCTTGGTGTTTATTACGCCGACGATCGCCTGAGCACGCCCATCTGCGGTAGAGACTACTGATGAAAATTTCTTCCACGGGATGTGATTCTCTGATAGTTGGACCATCGCTGCCCCAAGGTTTTGAGTGGTCTTTGGGTCTTAGCTGGGGTGACTGTCGATGAATTAGGTTCCCTAACATCCGATGAGTGGGATTCAGGGGCATCTTCTCGCGAAGACACTCCGCGAGTGGTTTCCTCTGATCGTCTGAGGATTGCGGTTGGGGTTGTTTGGGGGTCGGCTAATTTTCTATCGCCGGTTTTGGGTTCCTCGAACTGCCCTCCCCGGTACGAGAGTAGTTCGGTCGGGGGTTTTCCCGACATCTTGGGCAGGTGCTTGCGAATACGTTTTCGTATCCGCAACGTAAACAGAATGGACGCTGTGGCAGCTTTAGGCAGTCAAACATAGTGTGACCAGGTTCGCGACAGATCCAGCAAATTAGCGTGGTGCGATCCCGCGGGCGATATCCGACGGCGTCTACTTGCGCTTCTGCCGAGCTTGATGCAGGCTCGTCGGCTTCGGTGAGCTCGTTGGCCTGTCTTCGGAGAGGAACTCCCGGAGTAAATCTCGCCTTAGGAGCGGGACTGCTTTGCGAGTCAGCCAGGAAGCGCTCTATGCTTCTACAGACGAAGACCAGCTCCGCTATATCCGAGGTATTGAACGTCAATAGGTGTTGACCTATCTGTCGACTGACGTTCCTTTTCACGATCTCTATCAGATCTCTGTTCGGTTTTGGATACTTTAGCCGGGCGTTCAGCCTTAGGACGTTCCCATAGTAGGAGTCGAAGGACTCCTGGTCACCTTGATGTCGGGCCGACATTTGACGGAAAATGTCAAAGTCGGTTTCTAAACTTCTGTATTGCTCTAAAAGGGCCAGGCGTAGAGCCTCCCAAGTGGCATTGGGATTCCTCTTAATCCATCCCGAAAACCATAACTTGGGTAGTCCACGCACCAGGTGGTGGAAATTGAGGACTACGTCTGCCCACGTCGCATTGCACGACTCTCGCTGACGGTTAACCTGTAGCAGGAAGTCGTCAATCGTCAGCTCCTCGTTATCAAATTGCAAGTCCCACTTGGGAATATTATGATAGCGAGGAAACGAGCTCGCTTGAGACGGACCCTACGACGGGATTTGCGGTCCGCCGCTCTGACGAGGTGTTGACCCGTCGAGGTTAAGATTGCCTAACTGCGCCAGAAAGTTGTCGACATTGGCGCTTCTCGCCATATGAACCGGGTAAACTGAAGAGTTCCCGGTCGGACCATCTCTGAGCGGAGAATTTGTCCCTAGTATGTATTCAGACCGTCGGTCATACGGGTTTGCCGCTGCCTGTCCGTGATGAGGAATCTGCAGGGACGAGGGAGGTGCTCCTCGCTATCCCCGGGTGAGGCGAACCGCTAATGGGAAGGGGTCCAGCCTCTCGGGTAGAGGAGCTAGTTCCGCTTCCATGACTTGTCTAGTGCCTAACGCGCCCTGAGCGATTGATGCTGCCGGGAGAGCGCTAGGGTCAGAATGTAGTGTTCCCTGATCGATGATTCGATTGGAACGGTCTGGTTGTCTGGCCAGGGTTCCTCCTCGACCTCTGCCACTTGCGGTGCGTCGAGATTGCGTCCCCGCGCTGTCGATCCGTCCCGAGTTGGAAGGATTCGGCATTCGACGTTTTGAGTCTAGGCTCGGGTATGTAGAACTTTTACACGCGAGACGATACGCGTCAACCAGGGAAAATAAGATACTTCTGCCAGAACAAAAGTAATGCCCGACTGCAAGTCTGATAATGTATTCAACCTGGGGTTGATGGTTGGTTAGTGGGAGTTACGGGCCTTATCTAGGGCGACCGGAACTTCCGTTGTTACAAAATTAAAGTTTCCCAATGGGAGAAGTGATTTCAGAACGACGAAATGGGTCCAACGATTGACCTTAGGGCTAAGTACTTACGCTAAGGAATTTTTCACCTACCTGCTTAAAGCTACTTAAAGAGTTATAATATACTATAGCAAAGATAAATTAAAGGCTCCCGTTAGAGTAACTATCTGAGAAACGAGAAAGATACCTATTTCATGCTTAAGGAAAATATAAGTTTTTTTTTTTGATTGTGATTAAAATAATAATATTTTTTTATTTTTTTTTTGGTAGTGCTACTATATTCTGGTGAGGGATGAGTGTGACGGATACTTTGAGAGAGTGTTCTGGTCCGTGGCCGAACCAGGGTGAGAGTGGTGAGGAAGTAAACTTCCTCCCTTCTTATGCTTCTCCTTTCCGGTGCTCCTCTTTTCAGGTGTTTCTCTTTTCACGTGTTTCATTTCGTTTCATTCGTTCGAGGTCGGGCGTTGAGGACGTCGTAACTCCATCGCCGTGCAGCTTCAGTCACGCGCAGGGAACATCTTCGCCCACGCGCCGGCCTGCGCGTGCGTCAGTACTACGCGACCTAAGACTCTGTGTCTCCTGGTACTACTAGGACGATCCCACGTAGGCAGGGTAAGAGTGGAGTCCATACATCCGACGAGTTAAGCAAGCCTCTTGCCTACTCCGGCTATGGTACTCCGCCTCCTCTTCGAGGGCACGCATATGCTCACGTCAATTCCGCATCTACATCAGACGAAAGTGGAGAACTACTTCTATCCACGCTCCGGCTAGAGCTGGGATGACAGAGAGAAGATGGACCCGATCGCCAAAGCGTATCGGAATGCGCCGCGGGGATTTGTGCACCCACGGTCCTCTCGAAGGAGATATCGATGCTTCCTTGACCTCGGAAGTGAAGGAAGATGGTGGTTGGGAAGCCTCCGTACAAGAAAAAAAATCAGGACGGGCTTCTCCCAAAAAAAGAAATAATTTTTTTTTTTTGAAAACTCGAAATCTATAAATTTTTATTAGAGCGCTTACGGATCACTTCGGGCCCCACGTTGGGCGCCACCTGAACCTTATCAACCATTCAGCTTGTTGTTTCTGTTACCTTCCCGATCCCCTAGATGCCGCAATAACGCGTCCGGGAAAAGATATGTACGAAGTGCCCACCTGTCCCCGCTTACAGGCGCTAGGGACGAGGTGGTCCTTTAAGATCGGAAAGGGGTGTCCGACACTGACAGCCAGGTACGATACCTCCCCGCGCTAGCTCGTCGGCGGGAGTGGGAACTTGCTGCCAGCTCGGACGCGGGTCACATTATTAACGTGCCTAGATGCGGAAATTCACCTCCACATCCTAAACCTCCTTTCGACCGGCACCGCCGATGTACCGCCATTGACCGCCGCTGTCAAAAGGGAAAACTATTGAAGGCAGCACTAATGCCTCCTAAACTTGCCGAGGGACCCGAAGTTACACAGATCCGTGAGGGAGTTATTAGCTCCTAGCGTCCGTAAGTTAGAATGGAGAAGCAGCCACTGCGATGAACAGCCCCTGGTAGGGGGAGGAATGAAAGATGAAACATCTCCTCCCTTGTGCTGACCCACCCCGCCACGCGTAAACGCGGACTCCTTTGGCCATCGTGCCGCACTATTGCGATGGCCCCTTAGTTGAAGACGGAGACAGGCCTCCTTAAAACTTACTGAAGCCCGCTCCCATCTGGTGGTGGTAGGCGCCTTGGTGGTCTTACAAACTTCGCATTGCCTAATGAACTGTTGGACTTGCGGGGCCATGTTGGGCCAGTAAAATTGTTTCCGCAGTCTGTCGAGGGTCTTGACGATCCCTCCGTGCGCTGCTGTGGCTGGGCAATGGGCTAGTTTGGTCAAGGGCAGGGTTAGCTCGCTGGGGACCCAGAGTCTCCAAGTCTTAGGTTCGCGTATAGGGTTTCCCGTGTTGCGGTGGATCTTCTTGAATAGGAGATGGTTCACGATCTGCAAATCTGGCAACTGGTCTTCATGACGTTTAACAGTATCGCAAATCTACCGATAGCGTTTCGAGGAGAAGCTCGGATCCGACAGGTCGATACGCAGCACTTCGGGATCGTCGTTCGCCACCGAGACACCGGAATAGAGGGCGTCTACCTCGTGCACGCGGGACAGCGCGTCCGGTACAACGTTGAGTCTTCCCTTCCGGTGCTCGATGTCGAATGTGTATCCCTGTAGCTCCAGACTCCAACGAGCCAATCTGCCCTTGAGCTCGCTCTTGCTCATAAGCCATTGTAAGCTCGCGTGGTCGGTGATAATCTTAAAGTGGTAGCCCTCGATAGACGCTCTGAATTTAGCGATTCCCTTGATAGCCGCTAAGCATTCCCTCTCGGTTACGGTATAGTTCCTCTGCGCCGAGTTTAGTTTATGCGAGTAAAAGAATATGGGTCGCTCGTTCCCCTCTGAGTCGAGTTGGCTTAAAACCGCTCCGATCCCGGTGGAACTTGCATCGCATGAGATCACAAACTGCTGTCTGAAACCATGGTTGGCTAATACGGGGGCACAGGATAGCTTTTCCTTAATCGCCTGGAATGCCGCGATGGCTCGATCTCCAAGAGCGAACTTGACCCCCTTTTTAAGGGTATCCGATAGGTCGCTTGCCATGGTAGAGAATTCTTTTATGAATCGCCGATACCATCCTGCCATGCCCAGGAATCGGCGGACTTGTCGGGCCGTCTTGGGTACCGGAAACTCACGGATCGCTTGCACCTTACATGGGTCGACCTTGAGGACTCCTCCTCCTACGATAAATCCTAGGTACTTCAGCTCTCGGTAACAGAACTTCGACTTTTCCAAATTTATGGTCAGGCTGGCCTCTCCTAGTTTGCGAGCAACTCCGGTCAGAAGTTCGAGGTGTTCCTCGAACGTACTCGTTATGATGAGTAGGTCGTCTAAATAGACGAAGACCTTATGTCGCCACTCTGACGGAATTACTTGGTCCATTAGGCGGCATAGCCTCTGCGGCGCATTGCATAGCCCGAAAGGCATAACCTTAAATTGGTATAGCGGCCTCCCTGGGACAGTGAAAGCGGTCTTCTCTTTACTTTTTTCCTCGAGCGGGAGCTGCCAGAACGCATCCTTTAGGTCCACGCTGGACATGTAGTGCGTCTCGGGCAGGCGTGCCAACAAGCCCTCGATGTTTTGGAGAGGATAGGCGTCCTTCTTGGTGAAGCGGTTCAGTTCGCGCACATCTAAGCACATACGCTGCTTGTCGCCTCTCCTTACCGAAACTACGGGGGAGCTCCACGCGCTCGGACTGACCTCGATGACATCCATAGCTAACATCCGGTCCAGCTGGGCATAGAGGATGGCCTCCACCGCAGGTGAAACCGGGTAATGCCGCCTCTTAATCGGGGCTGCATCGCCTGTGTCGATGTCGTGAGTCATAAGTTGAGTGCGTCCCAAGCCCAAGGTGGCGAAGGACGGAAACTGGCTGAGAGTCCTTTCGAGGAGCTGGTTTTCTTTCTCCGAGAGGACATGCTCCTGCGACAGGATCTCGCTTTTAGGGTTGGAATCCCCTGTCATGTCTATTCCTACGGCGATGGTGCACATCTCTGCAGGGCGACCGTTCGACTTGGCTGGACTGGGTATCAATCTGGGCGCTAAACCGTACTTTCTCCAAAAGTCCACGCCAAGTATCAAGCTTTGCGCGATCGATATGACTACGTATAACGTGAGGTCTTCCTCCCGGTCCGCGTAGGATATCTTGGTGTTTATTACGCCGACGATCGCCTGAGCACGCCCATCTGCGGTAGAGACTACTGATGAAAATTTCTTCCACGGGATGTGATTCTCTGATAGTTGGACCATCGCTGCCCCAAGGTTTTGAGTGGTCTTTGGGTCTTAGCTGGGGTGACTGTCGATGAATTAGGTTCCCTAACATCCGATGAGTGGGATTCAGGGGCATCTTCTCGCGAAGACACTCCGCGAGTGGTTTCCTCTGATCGTCTGAGGATTGCGGTTGGGGTTGTTTGGGGGTCGGCTAATTTTCTATCGCCGGTTTTGGGTTCCTCGAACTGCCCTCCCCGGTACGAGAGTAGTTCGGTCGGGGGTTTTCCCGACATCTTGGGCAGGTGCTTGCGAATACGTTTTCGTATCCGCAACGTAAACAGAATGGACGCTGTGGCAGCTTTAGGCAGTCAAACATAGTGTGACCAGGTTCGCGACAGATCCAGCAAATTAGCGTGGTGCGATCCCGCGGGCGATATCCGACGGCGTCTACTTGCGCTTCTGCCGAGCTTGATGCAGGCTCGTCGGCTTCGGTGAGCTCGTTGGCCTGTCTTCGGAGAGGAACTCCCGGAGTAAATCTCGCCTTAGGAGCGGGACTGCTTTGCGAGTCAGCCAGGAAGCGCTCTATGCTTCTACAGACGAAGACCAGCTCCGCTATATCCGAGGTATTGAACGTCAATAGGTGTTGACCTATCTGTCGACTGACGTTCCTTTTCACGATCTCTATCAGATCTCTGTTCGGTTTTGGATACTTTAGCCGGGCGTTCAGCCTTAGGACGTTCCCATAGTAGGAGTCGAAGGACTCCTGGTCACCTTGATGTCGGGCCGACATTTGACGGAAAATGTCAAAGTCGGTTTCTAAACTTCTGTATTGCTCTAAAAGGGCCAGGCGTAGAGCCTCCCAAGTGGCATTGGGATTCCTCTTAATCCATCCCGAAAACCATAACTTGGGTAGTCCACGCACCAGGTGGTGGAAATTGAGGACTACGTCTGCCCACGTCGCATTGCACGACTCTCGCTGACGGTTAACCTGTAGCAGGAAGTCGTCAATCGTCAGCTCCTCGTTATCAAATTGAAAGTCCCACTTGGGAATATTATGATAGCGAGGGAACGAGCTCGCTTGAGACGGACCCTACGACGGGATTTGCGGTCCGCCGCTCTGACGAGGTGTTGACCCGTCGAGGTTAAGATTGCCTAACTGCGCCAGAAAGTTGTCGACATTGGCGCTTCTCGCCATATGAACCGGGTAAACTGAAGAGTTCCCGGTCGGACCATCTCTGAGCGGAGAATTTGTCCCTAGTATGTATTCAGACCGTCGGTCATACGGGTTTGCCGCTGCCTGTCCGTGATGAGGAATCTGCAGGGACGAGGGAGGTGCTCCTCGCTATCCCCGGGTGAGGCGAACCGCTAATGGGAAGGGGTCCAGCCTCTCGGGTAGAGGAGCTAGTTCCGCTTCCATGACTTGTCTAGTGCCTAACGCGCCCTGAGCGATTGATGCTGCCGGGAGAGCGCTAGGGTCAGAATGTAGTGTTCCCTGATCGATGATTCGATTGGAACGGTCTGGTTGTCTGGCCAGGGTTCCTCCTCGACCTCTGCCACTTGCGGTGCGTCGAGATTGCGTCCCCGCGCTGTCGATCCGTCCCGAGTTGGAAGGATTCGGCATTCGACGTTTTGAGTCTAGGCTCGGGTATGTAGAACTTTTACACGCGAGACGATACGCGTCAACCAGGGAAAATAAGATACTTCTGCCAGAACAAAAGTAATGCCCGACTGCAAGTCTGATAATGTATTCAACCTGGGGTTGATGGTTGGTTAGTGGGAGTTACGGGCCTTATCTAGGGCGACCGGAACTTCCGTTGTTACAAAATTAAAGTTTCCCAATGGGAGAAGTGATTTCAGAACGACGAAATGGGTCCAACGATTGACCTTAGGGCTAAGTACTTACGCTAAGGAATTTTTCACCTACCTGCTTAAAGCTACTTAAAGAGTTATAATATACTATAGCAAAGATAAATTAAAGGCTCCCGTTAGAGTAACTATCTGAGAAACGAGAAAGATACCTATTTCATGCTTAAGGAAAATATAAGTTTTTTTTTTTTGATTGTGATTAAAATAATAATATTTTTTTATTTTTTTTTTGGTAGTGCTACTATATTCTGGTGAGGGATGAGTGTGACGGATACTTTGAGAGAGTGTTCTGGTCCGTGGCCGAACCAGGGTGAGAGTGGTGAGGAAGTAAACTTCCTCCCTTCTTATGCTTCTCCTTTCCGGTGCTCCTCTTTTCAGGTGTTTCTCTTTTCACGTGTTTCATTTCGTTTCATTCGTTCGAGGTCGGGCGTTGAGGACGTCGTAACTCCATCGCCGTGCAGCTTCAGTCACGCGCAGGGAACATCTTCGCCCACGCGCCGGCCTGCGCGTGCGTCAGTACTACGCGACCTAAGACTCTGTGTCTCCTGGTACTACTAGGACGATCCCACGTAGGCAGGGTAAGAGTGGAGTCCATACATCCGACGAGTTAAGCAAGCCTCTTGCCTACTCCGGCTATGGTACTCCGCCTCCTCTTCGAGGGCACGCATATGCTCACGTCAATTCCGCATCTACATCAGACGAAAGTGGAGAACTACTTCTATCCACGCTCCGGCTAGAGCTGGGATGACAGAGAGAAGATGGACCCGATCGCCAAAGCGTATCGGAATGCGCCGCGGGGATTTGTGCACCCACGGTCCTCTCGAAGGAGATATCGATGCTTCCTTGACCTCGGAAGTGAAGGAAGATGGTGGTTGGGAAGCCTCCGTACAAGAAAAAAAATCAGGACGGGCTTCTCCCAAAAAAAGAAATAATTTTTTTTTTTTGAAAACTCGAAATCTATAAATTTTTATTAGAGCGCTTACGGATCACTTCGGGCCCCACGTTGGGCGCCACCTGAACCTTATCAACCATTCAGCTTGTTGTTTCTGTTACCTTCCCGATCCCCTAGATGCCGCAATAACGCGTCCGGGAAAAGATATGTACGAAGTGCCCACCTGTCCCCGCTTACAGGCGCTAGGGACGAGGTGGTCCTTTAAGATCGGAAAGGGGTGTCCGACACTGACAGCCAGGTACGATACCTCCCCGCGCTAGCTCGTCGGCGGGAGTGGGAACTTGCTGCCAGCTCGGACGCGGGTCACATTATTAACGTGCCTAGATGCGGAAATTCACCTCCACATCCTAAACCTCCTTTCGACCGGCACCGCCGATGTACCGCCATTGACCGCCGCTGTCAAAAGGGAAAACTATTGAAGGCAGCACTAATGCCTCCTAAACTTGCCGAGGGACCCGAAGTTACACAGATCCGTGAGGGAGTTATTAGCTCCTAGCGTCCGTAAGTTAGAATGGAGAAGCAGCCACTGCGATGAACAGCCCCTGGTAGGGGGAGGAATGAAAGATGAAACATCTCCTCCCTTGTGCTGACCCACCCCGCCACGCGTAAACGCGGACTCCTTTGGCCATCGTGCCGCACTATTGCGATGGCCCCTTAGTTGAAGACGGAGACAGGCCTCCTTAAAACTTACTGAAGCCCGCTCCCATCTGGCTTAACTTGCACTCTCTCTCTCTCCCTCTCACCTCCGCTCCGCCACCCTCTTCCCTCTTTCGTGATTCCTCAGACCCCCATGGTCCAGATACTACTTACTGAATAAAGCCAAATTTAACTTTCAGAACATTCAGAGTCATAATTCGATTTATTTAATTTAAGATAAGATAATTAATACTAGTAAGTCCGTACAAAACTATTAAATACATAGGCCAGCGTACTTCGCGTAACTATATATAGGAATGTACGTACAGGTAAAACTATAAGTTCATATCGTAGAACGTAATATGAATTCAATTATGCATCCGTATCCCGATATATTTTTCTTCTTATGGCCAATTACCATAGTAAAGAAAGAGAAGGAAAAAAAAAATATCGAACTGATTTACGGGAATGCAAAAATATTAATTCCAATAATGATTTCCTCGAACTGCTGGTTCAGAACGGATGGACTTAAACTAATTTATAAGAAGAGTTAAAACTAGAACTGATTACAAGCTATGTCTTACAATCTTATAATACTCTCATTGACCGAACAGATGATTCGGACTGGGTGTGGATACAATAAAACGAAAGACTATAACGCTTCTCAAAACGTATGAGAAATACCGGTCACGGTATACTTGACGACACGACAGTACATGAATACAACAAAAAAACTCTCGACTTGCTGGGCCTCAAAAGGCTTAAAAATATCCTTACCGGAGCAATTATAATACGAGTACGTCCTTGAATTGAATTAAGAACAGGCAAAAACATATATTTATTCACAGCGGCGGCATGTGCATAAGTACATTCGTAAACCGGTACACGGTGTCGATGGATATCGCAAAGAGTAAAGCGCCCTTTAAATAAGTCGTCCGGTTGTACCACTAACTTCCTTATCACGAATGAAGAATGCGTCAAGAAAAATAAAATGAATGTCTTTATATAGGATAATACCCAAGTAAAAGATACGAGAACCACAACGATCTAAAAAGGTGTAGGACTATTCCTGGTTGAGGCATAAAAACGTCAGTATGTAAAACGAACCATGTGTACATATATTATATAGATATAGCAAATGAAATATAGTATGCATGTATATAATGTTAAAGAATGTGTGATTACGTACCGTTACTTCCGATCGACGTGCGCACTCCGACGAAGTTACCTATACCTGTAGGGAAAAAAAAACCCAACACTACAAATAGAAGGAAAATGTTCGTACCAATTTATGCCCCAAGGGTTATCCTTGGTAAAGAAATTATGTAACCGTAAAGGTCCAATGAGGATGCTAAATCCTGAATGAGAATAGAAAATCAAAGTATCGGTAGATCCGACAAAATCGTTTGCTTAGTGGTGAAGAAGTCAATTACAAGACTAAGAAAAAAAATGGAAAGAGAAAAAAAAGATATACGAATATCCGATAGTTCGTTGATAAGCAAAGTTTCCTCCCAAGTGGGTGAACTACCACTGCTCTCATGGAGCCGAGTGCACTGAGTTTACCTTTAATGACGCGACGTATCCGCTGAAACGGACGCTCTATCTGAACTGTCGATGGACACGGGACACTATTCTGTTTCCGGAGCCGTTGAGGCTGGTCAAAAATTCTTTTATAGGTACTTATGTAAGTAGCTACGTTGTGTAAACGAATATTACTATATATATATATATATAAACTTAATGCTAAGCGGGGGTGGCTATCCCACACCCGCGCTACCACTACACTACACTAACTGCGCCGGTGCTTGACTCGATCTCTGTTAATCGTGGTGTCGTTGCCTCGCGTATGTCGCTTGTGACAGTGACGATAGAGATGCGTGCGTCTCTGGGGACTGTGGTGTTGCACGTCGTATGTCGCTTGTGACAGTGACGATGGAGATGCGTGCGTCTCTGGGGACTGTGGTGTTGCACGTGGTAGGTCGCTTGTGACAGTGACGATGGAGTTGTCTGACACTTGCCACTGTGGATAAAAGAGAGAAGGTGCTTGTTAGCGCACGCGTAAATGCTGGGATGACGTTCGTTATCCTTGGATGACGACTTCTTACCTTATCCTTGTGTGGATGCCGTGTCTTCCTCCGAACTGGGACGGCCCGTCCTTCGGTTCCTGCTGGTCTGACCGCAGCTATGCACGCGGCCCCGAATCAATTCTGTGACCAGCCGTTCTTCTCGCGAGGTTGGTTTTCGACCAGCGACGGGGAAAATGCGTCCCACGCGCTGGGCCGATGGTTGCTGGTGTCGGATCGCCCTGAATTTCCTTCTAGGGGATTAATTCCTTCGCTTGCGGGAGGTTGGTCAGTTCTCTTAGGCGTGCGAGTGCCGGATGCCCGGGCTTTCCTTGGGTTATCCTGCCTCAATGCCCGTGGAGGAAATCTTGGCGGATTTCGCCCGATGCGTGAAGTTTTTGTGCGGCGCTTCCTCCAGCCGATCGGTATGTGGTTCCAGCACTTACTTTTTCCTTGGTCTGGGGTGTCTGTGGCTTGATGCGTAGATTAAAGATGGATGCTAACTTTCTTAAATTCTTTGTTGCCGTGACACGTCTGCTCACGTTGAAGGAAATGTCAAGAATTCCCTCGAAGGAAATTGAGGTATTTGCATGTGGCTGTTATACTCGATTTTCACCGTGCTTTCCTTGCTTTCAAGGAGAAGAGTGAAATCGGGACGAGAACCGTTCGAAATAAAAAGCGGAGTTTTGTATTTTATTGCTCTAAAGGCCCGCTGTCTGGGCTAGGCTGCAACCTTTAGAGTGATTTATTTATAATCGGATGGTATATTTATTATTGTATTATAATACTCTAAGGCCCGCTGTCTAGGCTGGGCTGCGACCTTTGGAGTATGTTCTTTTAACTCTGAACGTGTTCTGTGTCTTTTTACTTAAAATCCATCCTCTTTTATACTATTAAATTTACCATTGATTTTACCCCTTCTACCCATCCCAGCCTTACGCAATTCCTAGTTGTATCAGCTATTTTCCAATATATTGGGCAACGCACAGTAAAGGGTACTAGTGCATTATCAGCATAGTTACCATTTCTGTTTATTGAACCCAATATCAATCGACTCATTCTGTTTACATTTTACTCGCACACATTTCAGCTTTGTTTATGTTGCCTTTGCATTTTCTCTGTTCCGCCTTTGAGTGCAGTGGTTATGCAATATGAATACCACCGCCAAGCAAAGAGATAAGCGAGTTGTACTCTTAAATGAGAAAATAACCAGAGAATGACAGTTTACGGTGTCATCAATTTGGTATTTTATGTGTGTAGGCTAAACGATAATGTGAGCGGTGCGTAAATCAGTGTGACAGAGTTCGATTGTGTGGGAACCGAGAGATATGGCATTAGGCACTTGTGTTGGGCGTAATACGGAAGGCGATTGGCAGATCGTGGTTCTAGGTAGAAGGTTATGTATGTAGTGTATGTAGTGTATGTAATATAGTGTGGTCACTACATCCCGCTCTCCTTAAAGGGAGGAAATTATGCCTTGAAGAGGTTAATTTTCTCAAGAGGGTGGATTGGAAGTTTACAATTTCTGACGTATGTTTTTTTTTCAAAGAGTTTTTAGGTAGTTTGTATGTAATTGAAGAATTTTAAATTAACATAATATGCTAATTGGTATTGTTTACATGTGTATTCTTATGTTTATGGTTTCTTATTGCTAGTGTATATATGATATGTAATTTAAATTAAGTTGGGCGTGCCTTTGGGTACGCCAATGTTATGACTTATGGCTAGTATGTTTATGTATATTTAAATTGTTTTGTATGTACATTAAAAAATTTGATAGTATGTATTTAGAATCTTATAATTTTCGTTTCTTATGGATAGTATGTATATGTGTACATTGTTTTTTGTGTACTAAGGTTTATATAAAATTGTTTAATGGGATTTGGAAAATTCTTTTTGTTTTTCGTTTTTTATTTTGTATTTCTTATGACTAGTGTGTATCTTATGGCTAGTATGTGTACATTTAAATTGTTTTGTATTTATAAAGGTAAAATTGTTTGACAGTATTAGGGTTTTGTTTTGTTTTTTATTTTGAATTTCTTTTATGACTAATATGTATAGTACATGTATGTGAAAACTTAAATTGATTTGTGTGTACTTTTGGGTACTAATGTTTATTATTGTATATTTTATTGATTAAGCAAATATTGAACAAATGTTTACCTCTTAATCGATTAACCGTCTGTTGCAAGGCTTAGTCTGATTTCCGGTAAGTTAGTTATTGTTTCCGTTTGTGGTGTCTGTCTGGTTTTAAACGCGATTACCTTGTCTTTGTTACTGTCGAGGGGCTTGTTCTTGTTAACTATGTATGTTCGATAGTGTCTGTAGCAAAATAGGACTAGTGTTATTGCTACTATCGTATAGAATAGGGTATAGTTGTCTAATGTTAGCATAGGTTTGGATTCTTCGTGTTTTAGTACGTCTATGTCGTGTGAGATCAGTTGTAAGTCATTGTCGCTGGAGAATTTTACAACTGCTATTTCGGATGTGTAGTTGGGTAGGTTGTTGGAGATAATATGGTAGATATTTAAAGGGGGAATGTAGGTTAATGATTCTCTCTCGAGAAACATCTTCTGATCGTGGGTTGTGTTTACCAAGCTGTTCATCATGTGTTTGGAGTTCTATAATTTTGAATTTATCGCTTGCATTTCTATAGTTTTTTCTGAATTATTGAAAATGTTTTTCTTAGTTTCTAACAGTATAGCCTGTTTTTGTACGAGTGTTTGTAAGTATATGCCCGGATTAGGATCTATGGGTTCGATTTTAAGGTCGCAATGTGTGATGGTGATGGACAAAGTCAATGCTAAGGTAAGTAACATGATTCTGAAAAGCGGTAACATGCGTTTGAGATTACTTGTTGATCGAGTTTTTTTTGTATGTGTGTCTGCTTTTTGTTTTGTGTTTTTCCTTCTTTTTTATAATGATTTCTGAAGGGGATTTATAAAAAAATGGGACTTCAACTACCTGTTGGCTTCTTTGTTTTAGTGTAATATGTGATTTGTTCATTCTCTTTTGTTCATTATACCCTATTCTAGGGGTATATTAATTTTGACGCATAGTTTGTAACATACCTTAATATTGCCCGTAGACCCCTAAAAGTTACTATATTTATGATCAGCATCGATAGTAATGTCGATCTAGCCATGTCCGTCCGTCCGTCCGTCCGTCCGTCCGTCCGTCCGTCCGTCGGCAAAAATTAGGCCTTTAAACTGGACCTAGAGAGCTGAAATTTTAACCATATACTCTCTAGGGTCCCGAAATAATCAAGTTTAAGAATTTTTGAAATCCGCCCACAGACACGCCCACAAACTCAAAAAAACAAAATTTTGGAAAAAATCGAATTTTGAGCTAGAGAGCTGAAATTTTTTATATATGATCTATGGCCCATAAAACTGATTGAGACATAAAATTTTCAAAATCCGCCCACTGACACGCCCACAATTAAATAAAACAAATTTTGGGAAAAATTGAATTTTGAGCTAGAAAGCTGAAATTTTTTATATATGATCTTTGGCCCATAAAAATGCTTGGGACATAAAATTTTCAAAATCCGCCCACTGACACGCCCACAATTAAATAAAATATTTTTTTTGAAAAACCAAAATTTGAGCTAGGGAGCTGAAATTTTTAATATATACTCTCTAGGGGCCCTTTATGCTCATGTGTAAATATTTTCAAAATCCGCCTACTGACACGCCCACAATTATTTATTTTTTATTTTTGAAAGTCCAAATTTTGAGCTAGGGAGCTGAAATTTATAGTATATACTCTCTAGGTGCCCTTTATGCTCATACTTAAATTTTTTTTAAATCCGCCTACTGACACGCCCACAATTAAATAAAACAATTTTATTGAAAAACCAAAGTTTGAGCTAGGGAGCGTTAGTTAGTTAGTTAGTTTTTTCGATAAAATCCTTTAAATTTTTGTCACGCCCACTTATGAGATATAGGAATAAGAATAGGGTATCCAACAGTTCGCCCAAGCGGACTGTAGCCCGCCCCTATGTTTTTTATTGTTTTTATTATTATTTTTTATCTCGGTCTTATTTGTTGCTCCCTCTTAGTCTTATTTTCTGCCGGATTTTTGAAAATTGCCTCGGTCTCATTCTTTGCTAAGGGTCTGTCCCTCTTAGTCTTATTTTCTGCCGGGTCTTTGTATTCTATTTCCTCTGATGAAATCAGAATTATTTCATTTAGATTATCGGCCAAATGTTGAGACTTACTGAGAATGCGTTTACTCCTAGCTTGCTGCGGGTTGTTAATTAGTGGAACTACTGGTCCGTTTTGAGATGCGGAGTCAGATAATGGTTCACGTTTTAACCCGTTGATTGCAGGCTGGAGGTTGCTGATAACTGTATCAGTATTCGGTCGCCTTTGGTCGCACCTTGATACTTTGTTATCCGTTTTCTCAGCAACACCCGTAGGTAACACCCCGAAAGATGTAGTCTCTTGACGTTTTTCTGGTTGAATAATTCTGTTCGATCTAGAGGATGTTATTAAATTTTGCCTTGTGAAGTTTTGGGGAGGTGGATATTCGTTGAATACCTTTCCTACCCCACTTATAATGGCAGTGGAATTTTGAACAAAAGGATTAATTTCTAAATAGTTGTCTCGGTAGTTTATCTTACATTCGTATTTTTTTTAAAAAGTCATTCCCAATTATCCCGTCAAAGTCTTGTTGAACTTGATGATCAAGGATGTGAAATGGATGTTGTAAAGCGATTAAATCCTCTTCCATTTGGAAAAACAAGGTTTCGTTAGTCATACTGGAACTTGTCACATTTTCACCACTCATTGTGGATATTATTATATCCTCATTAAGTAAAGGCGAAGTTGTGGAACCGCGTATAATGCTGATTTCTGCTCCAGTATCTATAACTAGATCCTTGTATTTTCCATCATTGAAAAGGATTCGAATCATGGATAGATTGTTATAGGAAAAGAGTTCGATTTTGAGTGTGAAGGTTATTGGGGGTGAACATCGGCCTGAACTGTCTGTCGGAAAGGATTGCCGTTTTCCTCCCAACGAGGGTCGTTTCCCGTATTGTTATTTTGTTGGCCGGAGTGTTGTTGCAACTGATGTTGTTGCACATGATTCTGTTGCACATGCGGCTGTTGCATATGATGCTGTTGCATATGATGCAAGTTTACTTGTCGGCCTGTATTGCCAGGTCGATGATTCCTGGGTGGGGGGGGGGGGGGGGGGGGGGGGGGGGGGAATTGTTATGTTGAGGCCGTTGGGAATTTTGTCTTACGTGAGACATTTTGAGTCGACACTCATTTTCTGTGTGGTGAAGCCTGCCGCAATAGTTGCATTTAATAATCTGCAGGTTACACTGTGCTTCGTGCTTTATAGCACGGGGAGAAAATTGTGGCAAATTCGTGTTTCGATAACACGTTGCCGAAGTGTGTCCAATCCTATTGCAGGTCTGACAGATGGGTCGAGGTGCGTTATGCCTCGCCGAAGATGTGGGGAGAGGATGATCGTGATCTATGCGGAGAGACTGATCCATAGCGTAGGATATGGCTTCTTTAAGTTTGCTGGCGCTATGAGTCTTAACCAAAAATCTCAAGCTGGGGTTTCTGATACCGTCCTCAAACGTTTGGAGAGCAAGTTTGTGGTTTTCTAGTAGTAAAAAATCTTGGACGGCTCGCTCATTGGAGCTATCATATGTAGTAGCATCGAGAGAGAGAAGCAGCTGTGAGAGCCTGTCGCAATATTTGTTCATGGTCTCTTTCTGATGTTGCTTGGCTGCGAGAAGCTGGTTTTGGGCCGAAGTTCGGGACCTATGTTCCTTAAACTGGGATTCCAGTTCTGTCACTAGGTCCGTCCAGTGTGTTAGCTCTTTGTGCTGTATCAGCTCAAAGGCGGGACCTTGAAGTCGGGTCCTGACTATGCTAAGGAATAGCCTATGCTGGGTTTCTTCCTTAATATAGCTGAATAAGGTGTCTCCACATAAAATAAATTTGGACAGTTCGCCGGGTTTACCGTCGAACGTGGGGATGATATTGTTAATATCATTTAACGAGATTTTTACGTCCATAATGGATCGATTTGACTCCTGCGTTGAGTCAGTTGGAGCAAAAAAGGGTAAGGCTTTTAAAAGCTTTAATGTGTGTGCGTTGCGTCGGGTAAAAATGTTGGTGTTGTGGAAGGTTTAGAATTTTTTTTAAAGAAAAAGGGAGCGTACCGTAAAGTCAAAAAATGTGGTTGTAGGAGTAAGCGCGTCAGACGGTTAACACGGTTCAAGTTACAATAATAATGTTTGGATTGTATGTAAATGATATTAATTCTATGTATTTAGGTATATAGATATATACATTTTTATTTACTTTTTTTTTTGTCTTCTTGGTTGTGTTTCAGCTGCTGCAGTTTTTGGTCCAGTTGTGTTTCCTTCTGTTGTCTTTAGGCAGGCTTCGCGCCCTAGAGTTGAAGTTACAGCCTATGGTTTTCACTGCTCAAATTTGGCCTCCGCGTCCGTATTTCAGGAGTTCGCCAGGTCTTACTGTTATGAGACTTTTTACACTTTACTTTTACTTTTTCACTTTATTTTACTTTCTGGTGTTTAGCCCCAGAAACGCATCGAGTTCACAGCAGACTCGTTCTTGGTAGTAAGGATCTTTTACGTGGATCCCACCGCTGCCACCAATGTTATACTCGATTTTCACCGTGCTTTCCTTGCTTTCAAGGAGAAGAGTGAAATCGGGACGAGAACCGTTCGAAATAAAAAGCGGAGTTTTGTATTTTATTGCTCTAAAGGCCCGCAGTCTGGGCTAGGCTGCAACCTTTAGAGTGATTTATTTATAATCGGATGGTATATTTATTATTGTATTATAATACTCAAAGGCCCGCTGTCTAGGCTGGGCTGCGACCTTTGGAGTATGTTCTTTTAACTCTAAACGTGTTCTGTGTCTTTTTACTTAAAATCCATCCTCTTTTATACTATTAAATTTACCATTGATTTTACCCCTTCTACCCATACCAGCCTTACGCAATTTCTAGTTGTATCAGCTATTTTCCAATATATTGGGCAACGCACAGTAAAGGGTACTAGTGCATTATCAGCATAGTTACCATTTCTGTTTATTGAACCCAATATATTGGTAAACGCGTCATAAATGCATCATCAGCGGAGTTCTCATTCAATCGACTCATTCTGTTTACATTTTACTCGCACACATTTCAGCTTTGTTTATGTTGCCTTTGCATTTTCTCTGTTCCGCCTTTGAGTGCAGTGGTTATGCAATATGAATACTACCGCCAAGCAAAGAGATAAGCGAGTCGTACTCTTAAATGAGAAAATAACCAGAGAGTGACAGTTTGCGGTGTCATCAATTTGGTATTTTATGTGTGTAGGCTAAACGATAATGTGAGCGGTTCGTAAATCAGTGTGACAGAGTTCGATTGTGTGGGAACCGAGAGATATGGCATTAGACACTTGTGTTGGGCGTAATACGGAAGGCGATTGGCAGATCGTGGTTCTAGGTAGAAGGTTATGTATGTAGTGTATGTAGTGTATGTAATGTAGTGTGGTCACTACATGGCAGTCTCTTGAAAAATGACTGGTTCCTGTGTCCGCCACGGGGGTGTTCGTTTAAGCTATGGGTTACACTGAGTACTCGTGTTTCCCAGAGATGGTATTCCTTTGGGTCTGCTGATGTTTCTCGTTCGTATTCCTTTGAGGGAGCAGGGTTCGTTACACAACTTACGCTTTCCGAGACTTGCGATGGAAAGCGTTAAGGAACACTGAACCTGCGCCTAGATGTCGTTTGGGGACAGCTCTCCTCCGAGTCTCATGCACAGGCTGAGTTGGTCGGGCCACGAAATGTACCTCGTCTCGTTCTTTCCGCGTCTGTTTCCCTCGTTCTTGTTCCTCTTGTTTACGGGTTCCTATTTTAATAACCATAGGTGGTCGAACTTAGTAATTTGTCTTTTTAGTTTTCTTATTGGGGACGATGGGATAAAATTTGAATACTACTCCTCCTGGGATAGGATAGGATAAAGGGACAAGGGGCGACATGCAATCGCTCGTCGCGGCAGGAGGTCGGTGCTTTCCTGGCAAAAAAAAGGTTGCTTGTACTATAGTGGATCTGCACGCAGTACGTCGGTGAGCCTACTGTGATTCTGTCGAGTTGCCTTTGAGCTCCGACTTCTGCACACTATTCCGAGCCTCCGTTCCTTCTTCTTCGTACGCCCTCGGAGGCGAACGAGGTCCGATTGCTTTGCCTTCTGCGAGCTGATGCATTATAGGGTTACTCTCCGGGGTGTATCTGGGCGATTATCGAAGCTTATTTATAGATGACAACGATGATGGGCCACTTCGGGGCGTTCGAATCCTTGTCGTTACCGTCGAATGTCCTTCGAGTGGACTAGTCCCAAATCATTACCTTGTTCGTCAGACAATCGGTATAAAGTTCCCTTGACTTCGGTGACTATGGCTTTCATGAATTTCCGTCCGAATTGTGTCCCTTGGAGAAATTACTCTGGGTGTAGTTCCGTTTGTAGACGCAGTCGCCTACCTTAAACGTGTTCGGGTTGCATCTAAGATTGTATCTCTTTTCGTATTTGGCGTGCGCCTTTTCCAGCGATTCCTTCACACAAGAGTGCAAGATGTTCATCTTGTTGGACTTGGGGATCAGTTCCATCTCGGAATTATTCAATCCTTCTAGCTCACGCATAAGCGAATATTCGCTCCCGTGCTCCATCATTCGCTGACCGAAGACTACCTCATACGGGGACATGCCTATTGCCGAATGGACTGAAGTCCGTAAGGAACAGCCTATAGCGTTCAGCTGAGAGTCCCACGTCGAGTGGTCAGGCGAGATGTATGCCCGTACAGCTGCTAAGATGGAGCGGTTAACCCGTTCGCTGGCGTTGGCTTGGGGAGAATAGATCGCCGTTTTCAGGTGGTTGATTCCGAATGCCGTCATGCAGGTTGCAAATTCTTTACTGATGAACTGTTTGCCGTTGTCGGACAGTAATGACTCCGGCACTCCGAACGTCGAGAAAATATCTTCCTGAAGAAATTTGATAGCCGCTTTCGAAGTGGCTTTACGCAATGCTTTGACGAAGGTAAATTTGGAAAACTGATCCAAGCAGATAATAATATGAGTGTTTCTACTTTTGGAACGAGGGTATGGTCCCAAGAAGTCGATGAACAGGTGTTGGAACGGTCGATCTACGTTGAAGGCCTTACCCATCTTTCCCCTCAGGGTGGTTGTAGGCGCCTTGGTGGTCTTACAAACTTCGCATTGCCTAATGAACTGTTGGACTTGCGGGGCCATGTTGGGCCAGTAAAATTGTTTCCGCAGTCTGTCGAGGGTCTTGACGATCCCTCCGTGCGCTGCTGTGGCTGGGCAATGGGCTAGTTTGGTCAAGGGCAGGGTTAGCTCGCTGGGGACCCAGAGTCTCCAAGTCTTAGGTTCCCGTATAGGGTTTCCCGTGTTGCGGTGGATCTTCTTGAATAGGAGATGGTTCACGATCTGCAAATCTGGCAACTGGTCTTCATGACGTTTAACAGTATCGCAAATCTACCGATAGCGTTTCGAGGAGAAGCTCGGATCCGACAGGTCGATACGCAGGACTTCGGGATCGTCGTTCGCCACCGAGACACCGGAATAGAGGGCGTCTACCTCGTTCACGCGGGACAGCGCGTCCGGTACAACGTTGAGTCTTCCCTTCCGGTGCTCGATGTCGAATGTGTATCCCTGTAGCTCCAGACTTCAACGAGCCAATCTGCCCTTGAGCTCGCTCTTGCTCATAAGCCATTGTAAGCTCGCGTGGTCGGTGATAATCTTAAAGTGGTAGCCCTCGATAGACGCTCTGAATTTAGCGATTCCCTTGATAGCCGCTAAGCATTCCCTCTCGGTTACGGTATAGTTCCTCTGCGCCGAGTTTAGTTTATGCGAGTAAAAGAATATGGGTCGCTCGTTCCCCTCTGAGTCGAGTTGGCTTAAAACCGCTCCGATCCCGGTGGAACTTGCATCGCATGAGATCACAAACTGCTGTCTGAAATCATGGTTGGCTAATACGGGGGCACAGGATAGCTTTTCCTTAATCGCCTGGAATGCCGCGATGGCTCGATCTCCAAGAGCGAACTTGACCCCCTTTTTAAGGGTATCCGATAGGTCGCTTGCCATGGTAGAGAATTCTTTTATGAATCGCCGATACCATCCTGCCATGCCCAGGAATCGGCGGACTTGTCGGGCCGTCTTGGGTACCGGAAACTCACGGATCGCTTGCACCTTACATGGGTCGACCTTGAGGACTCCTCCTCCTACGATAAATCCTAGGTACTTCAGCTCTCGGTAACAGAACTTCGACTTTTCCAAATTTATGGTCAGGCTGGCCTCTCCTAGTTTGCGAGCAACTCCGGTCAGAAGTTCGAGATGTTCCTCGAACGTACTCGTTATGATGAGTAGGTCGTCTAAATAGACGAAGACCTTATGTCGCCACTCTGACAGAATTACTTGGTCCATTAGGCGGCATAGCCTCTGCGGCGCATTGCATAGCCCGAAAGGCATAACCTTAAATTGGTATAGCGGCCTCCCTGGGACAGTGAAAGCGGTCTTCTCTTTACTTTTTTCCTCGAGCGGGAGCTGCCAGAACGCATCTTTTAGGTCCACGCTGGACATGTAGTGCGTCTCGGGCAGGCGTGCCAACAAGCCCTCGATGTTTTGGAGAGGATAGGCGTCCTTCTTGGTGAAGCGGTTCAGTTCGCGCACATCTAAGCACATACGCTGCTTGTCGCCTCTCCTTACCGAAACTACGGGGGAGCTCCACGCGCTCGGACTGACCTCGATGACATCCATAGCTAACATCCGGTTCAGCTGGGCATAGAGGATGGCCTCCACCGCAGGTGAAACCGGGTAATGCCGCCTCTTAATCGGGGCTGCATCGCCTGTGTCGATGTCGTGAGTCATAAGTTGAGTGCGTCCCAAGGTGGCGAAGGACGGAAACTGGCTGAGAGTCCTTTCGAGGAGCTGGTTTTCTTTCTCCGAGAGGACATGCTCCTGCGACAGGATCTCGCTTTTAGGGTTGGAATCCCCTGTCATGTCTATTCCTACGGCGATGGTGCACATCTCTGCAGGGCGACCGTTCGACTTGGCTGGACTGGCTATCAATCTGGGCGCTAAACCGTACTTTCTCCAAAAGTCCACGCCAAGTATCAAGCTTTGCGCGATCGATATGACTACGTATAGCGTGAGGTCTTCCTCCCGGTCCGCGTAGGATATCTTGGTGTTTATTACGCCGACGATCGCCTGAGCACGCCCATCTGCGGTAGAGACTACTGATGAAAATTTCTTCCACGGGATGTGATTCTCCGTAAGGTGTTTCACTCCCGCTCTACCTACTACGCTTATGCATGCCCCAGTGTCGAGGAGGCCGGACCAAGTTCGGTCGAACAGAACGTTCCTTCCGCTTTCGGACTTTTTGGATTCGTGAAGAGGGAAAGACTGTTCCGAAAATGCGTTGGCGTGCTAGCTGATAGTTGGATCATCGCTGCCCCAAGGTTTTGAGTGGTCTTTGGGTCTTAGCTGGGGTGACTGTCGATGAATTAGGTTCCCTAACATCCGATGAGTGGGATTCAGGGGCATCTTCTCGCGAAGACACTCCGCGACTGGTTTCCTCTGATCGTCTGAGGATTGCGGTTGGGGTTGTTTGGGGGTCGGCTAATTTTCTATCGCCGGTTTTGGGTTCCTCGAACTGCCCTCCCCGGTACGAGAGTAGTTCGGTCGGGGGTTTTCCCGACATCTTGGGCAGGTGCTTGCGAATACGTTTTCGTATCCGCAACGTAAACAGAATGGACGCTGTGGCAGCTTTAGGCAGTCAAACATAGTGTGACCAGGTTCGCGACAGATCCAGCAAATTAGCATGGTGCGATCCCGCGGGCGATATCCGACGGCGTCTACTTGCGCTTCTGCCGAGCTTGATGCAGGCTCGTCGGCTTCGGTGAGCTCGTTGGCCTGTCTTCGGAGAGGAACTCCCGGAGTAAATCTCGCCTTAGGAGCGGGACTGCTTTGCGAGTCAGCCAGGAAGCGCTCTATGCTTCTACAGACGAAGACCAGCTCCGCTATATCCGAGGTATTGAACGTCAATAGGTGTTGACCTATCTGTCGACTGACGTTCCTTTTCACGATCTCTATCAGATCTCTGTTCGGTTTTGGATACTTTAGCCGGGCGTTCAGCCTTAGGACGTTCCCATAGTAGGAGTCGAAGGACTCCTGGTCACCTTGATGTCGGGCCGACATTTGACGGAAAATGTCAAAGTCGGTTTCTAAACTTCTGTATTGCTCTAAAAGGGCCAGGCGTAGAGCCTCCCAAGTGGCATTGGGATTCCTCTTAATCCATCCCGAAAACCATAACTTGGGTAGTCCACGCACCAGGTGGTGGAAATTGAGGACTACGTCTGCCCACGTCGCATTGCACGACTCTCGCTGACGGTTAACCTGTAGCAGGAAGTCATCAATCGTCAGCTCCTCGTTATCAAATTGCAAGTCCCACTTGGGAATATTATGATAGCGAGGGAACGAGCTCGCTTGAGACGGACCCTACGACGGGATTTGCGGTCCGCCGCTCTGACGAGGTGTTGACCCGTCGAGGTTAAGATTGCCTAACTGCGCCAGAAAGTTGTCGACATTGGCGCTTCTCGCCATATGAACCGGGTAAACTGAAGAGTTCCCGGTCGGACCATCTCTGAGCGGAGAATTTGTCCCTAGTATGTATTCAGACCGTCGGTCATACGGGTTTGCCGCTGCCTGTCCGGGATGAGGAATCTGCAGGGACGAGGGAGGTGCTCCTCGCTATCCCCGGGGGAGGCGAACCGCTAATGGGAAGGGGCCCAGCCTCTCGGGTAGAGGAGCTAGTTCCGCTTCCATGACTTGTCTAGTGCCTAACGCGCCCTGAGCGACTGATGCTGCCGGGAGAGCGCTAGGGTCAGAATGTAGTGTTCCCTGATCGATGATTCGATTGGAACGGTCTGGTTGTCTGGCCAGGGTTCCTCCTCGACCTCTGCCACTTGCGGTGCGTCGAGATTGCGTCCCCGCGCTGTCGATCCGTCCCGAGTTGGAAGGATTCGGCATTCGACGTTTTGAGTCTAGGCTCGGGTATGTAGAACTTTTACACGCGAGACGATACGCGTCAACCAGGGAAAATAAGATACTTCTGCCAGAACAAAAGTAATGCCCGACTGCAAGTCTGATAATGTATTCAACCTGGGGTTGATGGTTGGTTAGTGGGAGTTACGGGCCTTATCTAGGGCGACCGGAACTTCCGTTGTTACAAAATTAAAGTTTCCCAATGGGAGAAGTGATTTCAGAACGACGAAATGGGTCCAACGATTGACCTTAGGGCTAAGTACTTACGCTAAGGAATTTTTCACCTACCTGCTTAAAGCTACTTAAAAAGTTATAATATACTATAGCAAAGATAAATTAAAGGCTCCCGTTAGAGTAACTATCTGAGAAAGATACCTATTTCATGCTTAAGGAAAATATAAGTTTTTTTTTTTGATTGTGATTAAAATAATAATATTTTTTTATTTTTTTTTTGGTAGTGCTACTATATTCTGGTGAGGGATGAGTGTGACGGATACTTTGAGAGAGTGTTCTGGTCCGTGACCGAACCAGGGTGAGAGTGGTGAGGAAGTAAACTTCCTCCCTTCTTATGCTTCTCCTTTCCGGTGCTCCTCTTTTCAGGTGTTTCTCTTTTCACGTGTTTCATTTCGTTTCATTCGTTCGAGGTCGGGCGTTGAGGACGTCGTAACTCCATCGCCGTGCAGCTTCAGTCACGCGCAGGGAACATCTTCGCCCACGCGCCGGCCTGCGCGTGCGTCGGTACTACGCGACCTAAGACTCTGTGTCTCCTGGTACTACTAGGACGATCCCACGTAGGCAGGGTAAAAGTGGAGTCCATACATCAGACGAGTTAAGCAAGCCTCTTGCCTACTCCGGCTATGGTACTCCGCCTCCTCTTCGAGGGCACGCATATGCTCACGTCAATCCCGCATCTACATCAGACGAAAGTGGAGAACTACTTCTATCCACGCTCCGGCTAGAGCTGGGATGACAGAGAGAAGATGGACCCGATCGCCAAAGCGTATCGGAATGCGCCGCGGAGATTTGTGCACCCACGGTCCTCTCGAAGGAGATATCGATGCTTCCTTGACCTCGGAAGTGAAGGAAGATGGTGGTTGGGAAGCCTCCGTACAAGAAAAAAAATCAGGACGGGCTTCTCCCAAAAAAAGAAATAATTTTTTTTTTTGAAAACTCGAAATCTATAAATTTTTATTAGAGCGCTTACGGATCACTTCGGGCCCCACGTTGGGCGCCACCTGAACCTTATCAACCATTCAGCTTGTTGTTTCTGTTACCTTCCCTATCCCCTAGATGCCGCAATAACGCGTCCGGGAAAAGATATGTACGAAGTGCCCACCTGTCCCCGCTTACAGGCGCTAGGGACGAGGTGGTCCTTTAAGATCGGAAAGGGGTGTCCGACACTGACAGCCAGGCACGATACCTCCCCGCGCTAGCTCGTCGGCGGGAGTGGGAACTTGCTGCCAGCTCCGACGCGGGTCACATTATTAACGTGCCTAGATGCGGAAATTCACCTCCACATCCTAAACCTCCTTTCGACCGGCACCGCCGATGTACCGCCATTGACGGCCGCTGTCAAAAGGGAAAACTATTGAAGGCAGCACTAATGCCTCCTAAACTTGCCGGGGGACCCGAAGTTACACAGATCCGTGAGGGAGTTATTAGCTCCTAGCGTCCGTAAGTTAGAATGGAGAAGCAGCCACTGCGATGAACAGCCCCTGGTAGGGGGAGGAATGAAAGATGAAACATCTCCTCCCTTGTGCTGACCCACCCCGCCGCGCGTAAACGCGGACTCCTTTGGCCATCGTGCCGCACTATTGCGATGGACCCTTAGTTGAAGACGGAGACAGGCCTCCTTAAAACTTACTGAAGCCCGCTCCCATCTGGCTTAACTTGCACTCTCTCTCTCTTCCTCTCACCTCCGCTCCGCCACCCTCTTCCCTCTTTCGTGATTCCTCAGACCCCCATGGACCAGATTATACTTACTGAATAAAGCCAAATTTAACTTTCAGAACATTCAGAGTCATAATTCGATTTATTTAATTTAAGATAAGATAATTAATACTAGTAAGTCCGTACAAAACTATTAAATACATAGGCCAGCGTACTTCGCGTAACTATATCTAGGAATGTACGTACAGGTAAAACTATAAGTTCATATCGTAGAACGTAATATGAATTCAATTATGCATCCGTATCCCGATATATTTTTCTTCTTATGGCCAATTACCATAGTAAAGAAAGAGAAGGAAAAAAAAAATATCGAACTGATTTACGGGAATGCAAAAATATTAATTATAATAATGATTTCCTCGAACTGCTGGTTCAGAACGGATGGACTTAAACTAATTTATAAGAAGAGTTAAAACTAGAACTGATTACAAGCTATGTCTTACAATCTTATAATACTCTCATTGACCGAACAGATGATTCGGACTGGGTGTGGATACAATAAAACGAAAGACTATAACGCTTCTCAAAACGTATGAGAAATACCGGTCACGGTATACTTGACGACACGACAGTACATGAATACAACAAAAAAACTCTCCACTTGCTGGGCCTCAAAAGGCTTAAAAATATCCTTACCGGAGCAATTATAATACGTCCTTGAATTTAATTAAGAACAGGCAAAAACATACATTTATTCACAGCGGTGGCATGTGCATAAGTACATTCGTAAACCGGTACACGGTGTCGATGGATATCGCAAAGAGTAAAGCGCCCTTTAAATAAGTCGTCCGGTTGTACCACTAACTTCCTTACCACGAATGAAGAATGCGTCAAGAAAAATAAAATGAATGTCTTTATATAGGATAATACCCAAGTAAAAGATACGAGAACCACAACGATCTAAAAAGGTGTAGGACTATTCCTGGTTGAGGCATAAAATGTCAGTATGTAAAACGAACCATGTGTACATATATTATATAGATATAGCAAATGAAATATAGTATGCATGTATATAATGTTAAAGAATGTGTGATTACGTACCCGGTTACTTCCGATCGACGTGCGCACTCCGACGAAGTTACCTATACCTGTAGGGAAAAAAAAACCCAACACTACAAATAGAAGGAAAATGTTCGTACCAATTTATGCCCCAAGCGTTATCCTTGGTAAAGAAATTATTTAACCGTAAAGGTCCAATGAGGATGCTAAATCCTGAATGAGAATAGAAAATCAAAGTATCGGTAGATCCGACAAAATCGTTTGCTTAGTGGTGAAGAAGTCAATTACAAGACTAAGAAAAAAAATGGAAAGAGAAAAAAAAGATATACGAATATCCGATAGTGCGTTGATAAGCAAAGTTTCCTCCCAAGTGGGTGGTGAACTACCACTGCTCTCATGGAGCCGAGTGCACTGAGTTTACCTTTAATGACGCGACGTATCCGCTGAAACGGACGCTCTATCTGAACTGTCGATGGACACGGGACACTATTCTGTTTCCGGAGCCGTTGAGGCTGGTCAAAAATTCTTTTATAGGTACTTATGTAAGTAGCTACGTTGTGTAAACGAATATTACTATATATATATATATATAAACTTAATGCTAAGCGGGGGTGGCTATCCCACACCCGCGCTACCACTACACTACACTAACTGCGCCGGTGCTTGACTCGATCTCTGTTGATCGTGGTGTCGTTGCCTCGCGTATGTCGCTTGTGACAGTGACGATAGAGATGCGTGCGTCTCTGGGGACTGTGGTGTTGCACGTCGTATGTCGCTTGTGACAGTGACGATGGAGATGCGTGCGTCTCTGGGGACTGTGGTGTTGCACGTCGTAGGTCGCTTGTGACAGTGACGATGGAGTT
This sequence comes from Portevinia maculata, assembly GCA_949715645.1. Taxonomy (NCBI): domain Eukaryota; kingdom Metazoa; phylum Arthropoda; class Insecta; order Diptera; family Syrphidae; genus Portevinia; species Portevinia maculata. Next base: position 117,067,565 of record OX454527.1, on the reverse strand, counting down.
GTCTGACACTTGCCACTGTGGATAAAAGAGAGAAGGTGCTTGTTAGCGCACGCGTAAATGCTGGGATGACGTTCGTTATCCTTGGATGACGACTTCTTACCTTATCCTTGTGTGGATGCCGTGTCTTCCTCGCCCGAACTGGGACGGCCCGTCCTTCGGTTCCTGCTGGTCGGACCGCAGCTATGCACGCGGCCCCAGATCAATTCTGTGACCAGCCGTTCTTCTCGCGAGGTTGGTTTTCGACCAGCGACGGGGAAAATGCGTCCCACGCGCTGGGCCGATGGTTGCTGGTGTCGGATCGCCCTGAATTTCCTTCTAGGGGATTAATTCCTTCTCTTGCGGGAGTTTGGTCAGTTCTCTTAGGCGTGCGAGTGCCGGATGCCCGGGATTTCCTTGGGTTATCCTGCCTCAATGCCCGTGGAGGAAATCTTGGCGGATTTCGCCCGATGCGTGAAGTTTTTGTGCGGCGCTTCCTCCAGCCGATCGGTATGTGGTTCCAGCACTTACTTTTTCCTTGGTCTGGGGTGCCTGTGGCTTGATGCGTAGATTAAAGATGGATGCTAACTTTCTTAAATTCTTTGTTGCCGTGACACGTCTGCTCACGTTGAAGGAAATGTCAAGAATTACCTCGAAGGAAATTGAGGGATTTGCATGTGGCAGTCTCTTGAAAAATTACTGGTTCCTGTGTCCACCACGTTCAACCTATGGGTTACACTGAGTACTCGTGTTTCCCAGAGATGGCATTCCTTTGGGTCTGCTGATGTTTCTCGTTCGTATTCCTTTGAGGGAGCAGGGTTCGTTACAGTCTCACTTTTCATTTGAATTTATTTATTTTGGAATTTAACAGCTGATATGGGAGCTGTCACATGAAGCTGTACTTTTTTGTTCTCACTTGATCTGACAGTTTTCGCTCATGTGTGCTGATCTGATCTGTTCTGTTCTGATCTTTTTTTCATTGAACACAGCTATTATGTGCCATCTATTTTCTCCCTTCTCGTCATGTTCATTAAATTAGGGATGCGCGGTAAATTCCGCCGCTAGGGATGCGCGCTATGTTCCCACTCGTTAGTCGTTTGTTTAGTTAACCGTGTCGGCGCACATGCCCCCCATAGACATTGTACTGTTTATGGGATCTACTTGTGATTTCACAACGTAACTAAACGCATTCTCAATCTAGAAAAGTTCACAACATTTTTTTACAATATTTTCCAAGATTAGATATTCTGAATGGCTTCTTAATGGAATTTATTGACAGATTGAGGTTAAAAACGAATACTTTAAACATTTTTTTTCGGATTTTTACGCGTTTTCTTAAGCTATAATTTGCGCAAACCTTGTTTTTATGCCTTCTTCTACCTACAACAAAAATTTCAGTTAGAAAAGCGAAATCCTATTTGGGAAATCAGTTCCCAGATTGAGGTTAAAAACGAATACTTTAAACATTTTTTCGGATTCTTACGCGTTTTCTTAAGCTATAATTTGTGCAAACGTTGTTTTTAGGCCTCCTTCTACCTACAAAAAATGTTTAGTTAGAACTGAGAAATCAGCTCCGTATCATCGATGAACAAAAGCTTGGTTCGATGAGCTCGCTCTCGAAATCCTTTATAACTTCAGTTTGGACTTAGTCCAAATGGTCAACTTTTAGTACTATCGCCATAGCGCATTTTTTTTTTTTGCATGAACTCGCCAGTTGCCGTTGCGTCGTATGCACGCAGTGAAACCAGAATCGGATAGCTTCATTGTATATAAACTTTAAACTTGGGATTTGGAAGAAAATCGAAGAAAGAAAACCAATGGTTTGTCTCTCTTTATCCATGACCATGAAGGTATTTGTTTTTCTTTGTAAAAGGAGTATAGGCAAGGAGATGCAAATTTTTGTGGTTTCGAATCGTGTACATTGCATGTATGATGAGGGGGGTATGATGGAAGAGGCGATTCGTTTTGAAAGAAAAAATTGAATAAAAACTGATTTCGGTCTTTTTCATCAAATAAGAAATAATGAATTTATCGCTTTTTAGACTCTCACTATCTTGTCGAAATATGTACTAATTTGTATCATTTTTTTTTTCCTTATTGATTCAGAAATCACACTATCTACCTATTGGGACATGTAAAAAGATAGGATTTCATAGCTTTTAAAAAAAAAACAAGTTGGGATATTATGAATGTACGAGTAGTTTAAAGTGAAAAAATGTTCATTTAACCAATTTGGATATTCGAGGAATACCAAACACATCATTAAATATTTTATTAAAAAATCTCAACAACAAAACGAAACCATTACCTACATCGTGAAATAAATTGGTGGTCGCTATCTGCTATTTTATTTCAGCTAGGCGGATCTGTTTAAGTATAACCTAACCTCTTCTCTAGAACTAATTCTTTCAGTAAACCATGGGGGTGGAGTAAAGAGCGAATCGGAAGAACGAAAAAACGCAAGTCTGTTTTCTTCCGCATCTCACATAGGAGTTGGAACATTAGATGCGTTTTTTTGCCAAGGTATCCAAATCAGGCCTACTCCTTGCACATAAAATATTACCTAATATAACAACGCATACAGCAGTACCAATTTGAATTCACTGCATACAAAATTACCAGTTCTACCATCAGTTTTTGAAAACCATTTGGGCAAATATGGCTCTTTTTTAGCTTAAAGAAGACTTAAAAACTCCTTTCGAGTAACAGGTACGTTCCAATCTATAATTACTCCTGAAATTATGATTTTGTGCACGCTCTTGAAGAGATGTGGATAACTGTACAGCATGAAAATCCTTCCAATCCTAACATCGTAATAAGGCTTCTCTACTAACACTCCTAAGTAACCAGTACGTAAGCCAGTACGTTGTTTGATCCTTGGTCGCAGTTAGTCGCGACAACGATTAGGCCGCATTGCTGATGTTTATTTTTAACATCTCTGTAATATCTTGTCCTTGGGGGAAACGGTTTGCTTTCAATTTCCATTTAGCCCTCTTAAGGTAAAAACCATCACTTTGGTGGCTATTATGGTAGTCCCACAAACTCTCCAAAGTCAGTAAATTTATAAATTTGGTTGTCCTTAATACTATAATCCAGTTCGGGTTTAATTGCGATCTCGTCGACCAATAAAACGTATTTCCTGTCCATCGCTCTCATCACATTAGCTGTATTGCTTAGCACGCAAAATAGTTGCTCTGAAAAGCCGGCTGGCAAGCTTAAAGCCGAATGCCAACGGTAAATAGTAAAATCTGGGCTTCTATGAACTGTGATACCCCTAACCATGCGCTTGATGAAGTTAAATATGTCTTTAAATTCTATGCATATGAGTGACTACCTATAAACTTTCATTATTGTTCCTACTTCAAAAGAAAAATTTAAACTTTACTTCATTTCTTTGGTGCTTGGTCATCCTGAAACGGAAAGTTGTATTATATCGGGCGCTAGTGGTCAACCCCACAACAGCCAACACTAACATTGATATTACTTTTTGCAATCGTTGAATCACTAAAAAACTACCTTACTATCAGAGTTTTAAACCCTTTTACCAACTAAGCAGCCCACCCAGGTACTAAAATACGATCAGGGGAAATTTTTTTTTCTGCGAAATTTTTGCGGGATAATATTTTTCTGGGATAGACTCACAAAAATTAAATATCTGGCCACCTCTTCGACACACAAAAAAGGATATTTTTAAGGTGAGATATGTTGACCGTAGATATTATAAGAAAGGATATAAACTGAAGTAATCATTCCTAATTTTTGTTCTTATTTCCTTGGGACAAGAGTTGAGTGGCCAACCACTATACTTTGTCCAAGAAAAATTGTCAGTGCAGAGAAGATAGGATGTTTGTCTCTCAGTCTGGTTGCAATGACTTACATAAATCGGTCCCTCTTTAAAGCTCTCACAGGGTTTACATAGTGTGTATGATAATTCGCCATAACTCAGAGAGCAATTCTATTAGGGTTACCATCTTAGAATTTAAAATAAAAATATTGCGGAACGAATTCCGTTTATCTTTTACCTTTTCTGGTAAGATAATAATAGGTGCGTGTTTTGAGGGTATCTCCAGTAGACCAACAAAATATATAAATTTCGTAACACAAAAAAAAATTAAACGAAAAATATATCACTGTAATCCAATTTATTCATTATAAATATTGTAAAACATAAAATACTGATTTCTAATATCACTAATCAACTAATCCGATGAGTAATTATGTCTTTAGTAAGTCTCTTAATTCAGCCATTTTAAATGACTTGTTTTGGCTTGCTACAACCCCTTTCACTTGACCCCAAATCAATTCTGTTGGATTAAGGTCACAGTGATAAGGCGGCAAGCGAAGCACTTTATGTCCCGCAGTTTGAGCCATTTCATCCACGACGTATGTTTCATACTTGGCTTTGTAATATATAACGATTTCAAGCAACTCTGCTTTAACCATATCACCCTCAAAACTTATCGCATTAGACCTCAAACACTTTTTTATTTCATCTTTTCTCGTGGAAGTGGATGGTGCTTTCTGGAATGATAGGAAGCATTGTCCAAAACTACGACGGAGTTTGGTTCCAGTCGTATTGAAATATCTTTAAACCATTTCTCGTACACATCAGCGTTCATGTCCTCGTGGTAGTCTCCGGTTTTTCCCGAAATGAAGCATAAAAGTCCTCCATCGACGAAACCTGTAGAACTTCCTCGTTGAGCCAGGTCTCATCAGTAAAAGAAAATTTTTCTTTTCTTTTCTCTAATTTTTTTTACTTCGCGTAAATATCTTCGTCTTCAAGAAATAATGTCACTTCTTTCCAACAACAGATTCTTTCGCTGACGTTTGACGAATTTAAGTTCGAGATCTTTTTGTAATATTGTATGCAAAGTTGATCTGTTTTTGTTATATTTGCATTTTTTTGTACTTCCAATAAAATCTTGTCTAGCGTTGGAAGGTCATTATCCATAAAAACTGATGGACTATCTGCATAATGGCACATTTGGCAAAATCATCGACCTTGCTCTTGATACCGGATTTATCTTTCTTCTTTGGTGGTGAATGGTGGCCTTTGATTGCTTTTTCCCTTAAAAGCCTGTACACAGTTCGTTCCGTAACAGAAAAAAAATAAGCTGCATTTCCTACGGCTTCCGATTTACTTTTAAAAAGGCCATAGAATTTTGTAGTTGCATCAACAATTTGTTGTTTCTTTTCTACACTTACATCCTTTGAAGACTTTGTAGCCATGTTTCTCTTTATTCATATAAACAATAAAGTAAACCAATTGCTTAGATGCACTACCAGCGATTTAAATAACAACCATTGTTTCCGCCTTATAAACACAATCAGGCGATTAGAATACAAAATTATATAACCACGACGCAATGTCATATACCTAAATAGATGGTAACAAAAACTGCACTTGTGCAGCTGTACAATACAAATACAATCAAATTAAAACCGATTGGCAACACCCCACATAATAATTCGTTCTCAAAAGCACCAAAACCGAAAGTTCTTTGACAAAATCCATAGAAAAACCCTTAATGATATGCTTCATTGTAGAAATGGTAATACTCTTCTGATGTGCTTCAGTCACACACACTGCTTATTTTGGTGGATGATAATAGCAAGCGAACACAAGACGATCATGCCTATTCCCCATTCGGCTGTGTGGGAGACTGGTTGTGGTGGGTTGTATGAGAGTTTTAGGAAAATTAAATTCCTTGGTATGACAGTGGTTTGGCTTTTATTTCAGTGGCAATTCTTGCGTTTGAGTGCCGTGAGAGTATCTGCAGGCACCAGTCACTGGTAGAAAAAAAGCTCCTCCATAAGGCATGTACTGACAATTTTTGTTGGATTAAGTATAGTGCCGGTTCCCTACCTACTCCACAAATCCATTAAAGCAAACAACTTAAGGTCTTCTTCAATAGAATTCACTAGAACACCTCTAAACGGTTGGAAAGTTACATATGCAGTGTATAAATATTTATGTAGCCTTTATATATAAATTCTTAATCATAAAACAGTATCCAAATCATATTATTAATGCAGAGTTTGTGTCTATTAAACTATCAAAAAGAATACATTAATAATTAACATTCAGCTGCCCAAACTGTCCAAATCAGTTGCTTGTGAAAAACCAAATGTGTGACATAGTGAAAACGAAAAATGTACCTAATATGATTTTTAATACCGATTATGAATGAATAACCCTTTTGATGAACCAATAAATAAACCGATTTCAGTTGTTCATGAATACTTACGGCAGCTTTTATTACAGTTCGAACACTCGCTTTCACACACACTCTACCTTGCCTCGGCTACTACATTTTAATGCCTCAATTCATAATTTTTCATATATGAGGTCCGTTAGCGAACTAATATGCAAACGTAAATTTATATAAACTTTCGTGTAAAACTACACAAACGCGTTCGCGTACTGAGAAAATGGTAAAAAGATGAACGAAAGAAAAATGTACTTTCGTTCATTTTTCTTCACACAGAATTTCAGCTGGCAAGAAAATGAAAACTCTCAAATGATGAAATCCTATGAGTTTGCCAGCAAAAAAAAACAGCTGTTGCTTCTTTTCAAGCCAAACTACGATGTTTTTTCAACTTTTTACACAAAAGCTTTCGCGTACTTTTCTTAGAAATGAGATGATTCTCTCTCGATTTTGGAGATTTGACACTTTTCATTTTCCTACACATAAAGTACGCGAACAGACCTATGATTTATTAATTATTTTGGAATCCTCTACTGCCGAAATACGAATCTCCTTTAACGATCTTCACACACACACACATTTTATTAATAACCTACCCCGAATTTTCATCAAAGGCAACATAATATATCATCTTTCTATTCGACGACAATTCCATCACCTTTCCGACATCCCTTCTTCATCCACCACCAGTAAATATCGGTACTTATCTGATCGGTGTGTTCATCCTCTTTCTCATATTCCGAGTCACGAGAATGCAGAAGAACAACAATAAATGCACATATGGATATCTATTCATTGGCGCCCTCTAACATTGTATAGAAACTTTTCTTAGACTGTTTATTTTTGGCGTGAACTCGTATGGTGGCGTATCGTCGGATGCACGAAGTGAGAATACAATAAAGTCTATATACAATGGCGTTGGAAACCAAGATCGGTCGCCGGTTTCTCCTATGAATATCAACCTAATTTTATTCAGTTGTTTTTGCCTGCTTTATATAATTTTTTTTTTCTGAGGCTCCCATTATTAGTTTCTTATGTTTATTTAGCAGAACTCTGCTATTTAAATTTTATTTATTATGTGTATTTAAATTCAATTTTACAATTCAACTTAAGAAGTATAAACATTTTTTTTTGTTCTAACTCTACTAGTTTGTGTGCGGGTATTCACATTTTTGAATTCATTTACATACCTTTTGAATGTTGTTAAATTTGTTTCATTTTTTAGCTATGCGGAGTGTTGTAAATAACGTACATCCTTTATACAAAATACGATTCTGAGTTACATTTCCAATATAATTAGTTAGCCTAAGACCGTTAACATAAATTCTTTACTTTACATTCAACCCATGAAGCATTTTAAGCATTGTTCGTATTGTTGTAAGACGATTACTTTTACGTATAATACACATGGATTAATTTTGTAGACGTTGCAATTTTAACAAAACAGTAACAGGACAAAGGTACAAAACTGAAGAACAATAATCGCAAGTCGGTTTTATCATAATGTTACATTCAGGCTAGGATTCGAAAAGATAAAACGTAATTCTATTTAATTAATCTTTATTAGTTCCCTTTGAATGTCTTTTAATTCTTGATTATTATTCTAATAATTCACTTATTTAATTCAACAATTCACTTTCACAATTAATCACTTAACTAAACAATCACTTTTCTCTTATTCAATACTTCCACTTTGTCTCTATACTTTTCACTACTGTCATCTATCGCACTTCTTTATCGCGGTTCAAAACTAGAATGTCTTGTGTGATCCTGCGACATCTATTTATATCTCCTAGTGACACCACTCGAAATTTCCAGATTCGTTGAGTTCAGATGGTTCGAGAACACAGATGTACTAAGTATTCCATAGCCACTCGAACTGCTTTGCAAATGCTACCAAATATCGGTTATATGGCTCTCTACTAAATGGCGGTGCAAGTTGACTAATTGATGCTGAATGTCACAGTTTAAACAAACATGCAACAATATCCCCCCTTAAACTTGTTCGTCCCGAACAAGCACGTCAATATTTTCACCATGGTACCGATGAAGACGATCCACATGGACAACTTTCAGCTTGCCTCTTCCTCGCTGGCTCCGGTAGACAACATCGTTGATGTGCTTCACTATCTTATAGGGTCCTTCCCAATCCTGCTGTAGTTTAGGTGACATGCCTTTTCGGCGTTGAGGGTTGTATAACCATACCAGATCTCCTTCCTGGAATCCTGCGCTGGTTGCTTTGGTATCGTACCTCGTCTTCATGCGGTCGCTGGATATCCGAATCTTATCCCTAGTTTTTCGATGAATGTTTCTGTGGATTTCAGTACCCGGTACACACTTTCCAACCACCTCACCTTGCTTCAATTTGACGCTTTTGTGTTCCGCATTAAGAACTCGTACGGGAACAATATAGTTCTTCGGCTCGACAAGCACTTTTCCAACCACGCAGTTTCGGTAGTGGTTGTCTTTTGGCTGAACTAAAAAGAATCGGTGGCTCATAGGATCACCTTCGAACTTTGTCCAAGTCAGTGTCTCTGAAGAAGGTTGTAGGACCTCGTCCTCACTAATGCCTGTCCTCAGGGATGCGGCATTCTCGTTCCCGTACACCATCGGAATCTCTACGTTTCGATACTTGAGTACTTGCATACCAAAGTCCAATACTACATCATGCGCCTTCATGAAATCGATTTAAATGATGCATTCGCCACATATATCGGCTACTAGGAAAGCGTGGGAGAATGGTAGTCCTGCCAAATTTATTGTTAGCATTACCTCTCCGTAGGTTAGGTTAGGTTTATGTGGCTGTCGGCATAAGCCGACACACTTAGACCAATTTAGGTCCATTGTGATACCGCGTATGTATTATCTACCTCAACTCTGTAGATAGGACTGGCCAACGACACGCGGTTGTTCTCCAACGATCGCCCATCTACGTACTAACCGCGCCCAACGTCGTTTAATTACTGTGATCTGACGAGAACCGATTAACTCGGCGTGGTATGGTCGTTGGTTTACCTCTCCATACACTTTCGCTGTTTGCTCCTTGTACGCGGCTGCGTAAGTGTCCTGGCGGGACAATGTGCCTGAAACCTCGAGGAGCCTGACGGATTAATGAACGTCCCTTGTCAAATTCAGAAGATCAAAATAATAAGACTCATGCGCTCACACGCACGATTGCATCTGATATGGATACGATACGTTTACGGATAAGGATACGGATTCGTTTATTTCAATAATATTTTAATTCACATTTGGTTTTCTTAATAATTAATGAGTACTTACTATTTTTGGCAGACTCCTGGCGGCGGCATGGGTTTCTAGGCAAGTAATGAAATCGGAAATAAAATGGCACAGTTTCACGTGGCCTGTCATGTCAGTGGAGCTGTCAACTGGAATTTACTCGGACTGTTTCATTTGATATTTGTATATACCCCATGCCGCATCCAGAGTCGTTACAATTCAAATATGTTTCTTAATAATAGTAATTCTCCACATCCCGCCCCCCGTGAGGCACCCTGGTCCTCGACCGAAGCCTCACCAACATCTAAAATAAGCTGGTCGTCGGAGTACCCCCGTTGACGTTCTTACCTCAGCTGAACGGATCTGGTTGTCCTTTCCTGGGAACGTCTTTGTGATTCTTCCTCGTACCCAGTTGTTCATCGAAACGTCGGCGTCATAGACGAGCACCAAATCTCCCTCTTTGCGAACTGGAACTCGCTCAAACCACTTGCATCGTCGTGTGACTACTGGCAAGTACTCCCGCATCCATCTTCTCCAGAAACGATCCTTAATTTGTCGGCTGACTCTCCACTGTTTTCGGAGGCAGAGGCCTCTTCCATCCACTGGACCTGGAGTTTGAGTTGAGTTCACGCCACCCAACAGAAAATGATTCGGCGTCAGAGGTTCCTCTTTGTCTGGGGTAACTGGCAGATGCGTGAGTGGACGAGTGTTAACTATGTTCACTGCTTCGATAAGTGCGCTCTGCAACGTCTCCATCCTCGGAGTCACCTCACTCAGCGAACATTTCAGAACTCTCTTAATAGTGCGCACTAACCGCTCCCAGCATCCTCCAGCATGTGGGTTCAACGGGCAATTGAAAACCCATTCAATTCCCTTCGAAGACAGTTCTGCCTTGATGGTGTCGTTGTCAAAAATCTCGACGTTCGCCAGATCAGCTGTTACTTCAAGGTGGACCGCCCTAACCGTCAGGCACGTGAATATGGCAATCCAGCGTTTCTCCTTACGACGTCCTACGTCAACATATACTGGTCCGAAGTGATCGAGACCAGTGTAAGTAAATGGTCCTACGAATGGTGTGACGCGGTGCTCAGGTAACTGTCCCATCAACGGCGGCATCGGCTGAGCATCTTGGACGCGACAGTACGGACACTCAATTTTAGCTCTTCTGACAGCGGAACGCAAATGTGGCACCCAAAATCGTTGCCGTATCTCATTCGTTATGATGTCATCATTCTGGTGATGCAACATGCGATGATAGTGGTCCACGAGAGACTTCGTGATGCGATGATCCTTCTGCATGATGATTGGTCTTCTGGCGTCGAGGGGTATGGTCGTAGCTGCATCTATCCGTCCATGCACACGGAGCAGCCCACCATCATCAATATAAGGAACCAGCTTAAATATGCTACTGCCCTTTTCCGCTGCCAGATTCTGGCTTAGTTGAGAAATCTCGCATGCGAAGGCATCGCCCTGTGCTTAGCGGCACAATATTCGCTCGGCTTCATCCAGCTCGGCAGCTGACAGTTCGCCCTTTTCATTTGACCTTCGGCGACAGAGTTTTACAAACCGTAGCATCCATGCCACGGCTCTCCTCATCTTGGAATACTTTGCAAGTCTTGGTATGTCAAAAGTTGGAGTACGTACTGCGCCAACACGCAAGAGAAATTTCGGACGTACCTCTTCCTGACACACGTAGTTGCGTGGGCCACTCTTCTTCGGGAAGCGCGAGGAACGATGGGCCAACTATCCATTTATTGTCGGCTTGGAACTTGGGCGGATATCGTGAGCGCGTCGCTTCATCTGCCGGATTGAGCTTTGATGGCACCCAATGCCGCTGATTCATCTGGCTGCTCTCGAGTATTTCCGCGATCCGGAATCCGACGAACTGTTTATGTTGGTGTGGCTCGGAACGGATCCAATTAATGACGGTCTTGGAGTCGCTCCAGAAGACTCGATCGTTCAGATGCAGTTCGTGCCATTCCGCAATAGAGTTGGCTAGTCTGACACCCAGAATTGCTGCTGATAATTCAAGACGTGGGATGGACATCAGCTTTTGTGGAGCGCATTTAGTCTTTCCACAGACAAACGAAACGGATATGCCATCAGCTGATTCAACTCGGAAATAACCAACTGCGCTAAAGGCCTCCTCGCTGGCGTCGACAAAAACATCAAGAGCAGTTTTGACAGCCGTCGACAAACACAGGTAGCACCTGGGCACTCTGAACTGTGATAATGCGACGCAGTTTGCTTTCCATTGCCTCCATCGAAGAAAAATTTCTTTGGGAATCTTTTCATCTCAAGCGACTACGGATCTCCAGACTGACCGCAGCAACAGTTTGACGTAGATCGCGAAATTCGCGATCATTCCAAATGGCTCGAAGATTGACATAGCCATGCACAATAGTTCTCGTTTGGTCGTTCTCCATCACCTCCTTGTTGACTCTCGGAAACTTCAGCCTGAATATGAATACGTCCTTTTCGGGCCTCCAATACATGCCAAGAATTCTCTCTAATACTGTATCGATGTCCATATTTACTTCGCAGTGCAGTTGCGCAGTGGCCGAATCAGATACAGCTCGCAGCACATCTCTCGAACTGGACTTAAAGTCTCTCAGATTGAATCCTCCTTCTGCATGACAAGATACGACAGGCTTCGTGACCTCGATTGCTTCTTCCACGTTGTCAAAACTATCTACATAGTCATCAACGTAGTGGTGTTGCACAATTGATTTGACGGCTCTTGGATGACTTGTTGAATACCTCAAAGCGTTTAGGTTCTTCACGAATTCAGTAGAACATGGTGAGCAACTAGCACCGAACGTCATCGCTTGCATGACGTTCTTCTCGATGGGTCCTTCTCCTCTTGTTTCTCGCCAGAGAAAGCGCTGAAAATCCTGGTCTTCGGGCCGGATAAGCACCTGGTGATACATCTCTTGTATGTCGGCTGACACAGCTACAGGCCTCATCCGGAATTAAATAGCACGGCAACCAGTGGTGGGCGGTCGTCAGGTCCCTTCATCAGAAATGAGTTCAGAGACACGTTGTCGACTTTAGCGGCCGCGTCGAAAACCAGACGGATCTTGTGGGGCTTATTCGGATTTTTCACCCCGAAATGTGGCAAGTACCAAATTCTTGAACTCTTCGACTCGGCTTCAACCCTGGTCAGCTTTCTAGCGTATCCCTTTTCAATGTATCCCGCGATGCCATCTCGGTATGCTGCCGCAAACTCCGGATCTCTTGCGAACCTGCCCTCCAAACCGCGAAAATGTAGTTTGGCCATCTCGTAGCTCTCTGGAACATCAAACACCTCCTCCTTCAACAGCAGACCTGTCTGGTACCGATCGTTAACTCTCACCGTCGTAGACTTGAGTATCTGCAATGCCCTTTCATCTGCTGCAGACATGAGCGGCTTTGTCGGCTTCTTCACTCCGAAGTTTTCAATAGACAGGTATTCGTTGAAAACACTATCTAGACGCACGGCTTCCTCCTCGCTGAGTTCACTATTGTGGAGAATGAACTCATCCGCAGTTGTTTCAGCTTCTGACTTCCCGTAAACGACCCAACCGAGCTTTGTTTCTGCAAAGATCAGGGCTTCGTTCGGAGATCTGATGGTGCGCGTCGGGACACCCAGTTTGCAATGATCGAGTCCGATCAAGATTTGGGGTTTCGCATCCTTGTACTCGGTGAACATACCTGGCCTCCAATATTGATTCATTTGTGACAAATCTACTTCACTTAGTGTCTGCGTCGGTAGATTAATATCGTCAACCGTCCTTACTCCCCGCAACTCATATCGTTCGGCGTCCTGCTTGTCTGCGCTGATCTTAACGTCGACTACGTGCGATCTTTTTGACGAGGTCTCTTTTCCGAACCACTGCAATGTGAGATCCTTTACAGGACCCCTTAGGCTCAGACGTTTGGCTAGGTCCGAGCTCATAATCGTCACCGAAGATCCTTCATCCAACAGCGCATATTCCGTAAGCTCAACATACTCACCGTATAGTCTGACTGGCACCACGCTGAAGAAAATTTTCTCTTTTTTGACGGCATTACAATTTAGCATAAGCGTCTCCGGATGAGTTGTACTGGCTGTTGCTGACGTCGCTGGTGTCTGATTCTCGTGGAGTGATCAATGATGATTTTTGGCACAGCCACCAGTTCCACATTTTTTAGCTGACTTACAGAATCTCGAACGATGTCCAAACCTTAGACACGAGAAACATAACCTGTTCTTCTTAACGAATATCCACCTTGCTGGGACGTCCAATTTATTAAAATAGTGACAGTCAGCTTCTGGATGTGGTTCTTTTCCGCAATGTCGACATTTGTTTGCTGGCTTACGTTGATCTACAGTGTGCAAAACATTCTTTGGCTTCGACTTCTGCTCGCCATTGGCCGATGGAAACAGCACACTCGGAACGACAAGGCTAACCAATCTAGCAATTCCACTTAACCATTCATCGAAGTGTGCTATCGTTGCGTACGGCTGCATAGCGATGCTGTGTTGGGCCCACTCCATCCTTTTGCTCATCGGTAACTTACCGACAAGCTCATCCAGCAGTGTGGGATTCGACAGGTGCTGGAACATTCCGCTTGCTTCAAAAAACGTCGCAAGATTTCGAACCTTTGTTGCCAGTGGTATAAGAAGTTCTGGTTTATCTTCTGGGATCGGTTGAATTTCCCTAATCTTAGCAAGGTGACTTCGGACCTACAAATCGCGGCGGACAAAGTTGAACTCTAACGAAGACATCACTCGATCGACGTCATTCGGATGAATCAGCAGTGACTCGACGACTTCCCATGCAGCGCCTTTTAAACATTTTTGTAAGCGAAACATATTGTCGACGTTCGAATAGTTCATCATAGCTGTGGACTCCAGGAACGCAGTCGCAAATATTGGCCATCCCTCTGGTCGGCCTGTGTATTCAGGTAGGTCGATTAACCTTCGACTTCCCATTGAATTGTGTTGCTACACTCGTTGACTCGATGATGAGAAAGTTGACGTATGTGGCGCATCGCTGGTGGTTCTCTGATTGGACGGCAAAAGTGCGTTTATGGGCGACATGAACGTTGGCACTCTTGGAATGGACGAATAAGTTGACGTCGATGCTAACGATTGCGTTATGCCTATGTTCATTGCCATTGTAGCGTGTGGTTGTTGTGGCAGAAATGCTGACCTCCATGCGGAACTGTACTGTGTTGAAGCCGTCCCTCCGGTACACATGACGGTTTCTGTGGCAGATGTACTTACGCAGGGAACGACGAACGTGGGCGAAGACGTAGTGCTGACATTGGCTGAAATACCAGCCTGGGTTTGATTCAACAACTCTTGAAGTCGCTGACGTTCTGCTTTCTCGCTTGCTGCGCTGGACGCGGCGGCTTCCAGCTGTGTCCGTAGCTCCATCAACTGTCTGCTCACTTCTGACATCGACATCGTCTCTCTTTCCACGAGAGTGCTGTTTAAGTCCGACGTACTTCCTGCACTATCGCTGTCTTCCTCGCCGATATCTTATATCTGCACACAAGACATATAACTTGGCGTTTGTGAGGTGGACTTACCCAGACGAGAGCTTCTTCGTAACTTGGCGTCGATTGGCATTGACTAATTGTTTGCGGCGATGATCTTACCTTCTCTCTGAGAAACTCAGCTCTCAAAACGAATATGTGGATTGTTCCACGGCTATGTCGCAGGCGGCGACTCTCTTCAATAACGGGTGCTTTCGCGATCCCCGCTCGAAATGAAAATTTCGTTTTCTTTTCTTCTACTAAAAATTTAAATGGATAATTTCCACTTCTGACGTGCCGACTAGTATACGGCAGCAACTATTTGTCGCAGGCGGCGACTATTTCATTGGCCACAAATGCACGGCAGCAAATATGCGTCGCAGGCGGCGACTATTACGTTGGCCACAAATGCACGGCAGCAAATATGCGTCGCAGGCGGCGAGTATTACGATGGCCACAAATGCACGGCAGCAAATATGTGTCGCAGGCGGAGACTATTACTCGTGAACCACGTGGTGCTCGGCAGCAAATGTCTGTCGCAGGCGGCGACTATTCAGATCTCGTTGACAACGACTGTACGGCTGTAATCCGTAATCGCTGGCGGCGATTCGTTGGGGCTTCGTTGTCGACGATGCAAAAATAATAATAAAGATGTACGCGGCTTCGTAAGTGTCCTGGCGGGACAATGTGCCTGAAACCTCGAGGAGCCTGACGGATTAATGAACGTCCCTTGTCAAATTCAGAAGATCAAAATAATAAGACTCATGCGCTCACACGCACGATTGCATCTGATATGGATACGATACGTTTACGGATACGGATACGGATACGTTTATTATCTAAATTCAATAATATTTTAATTCACATTTGGTTTTCTTAATAATTAATGAGTACTTACTATTTTTGGCAGACTCCTGGCGGCGGCATGGGTTTCTAGGCAAGTAATAAAATCGGAAATAAAATGGCACAGTTTTACGTGGCCTGTCATGTCAGTGGAGCTGTCAACTGGAATTTACTCGGACTGTTTCATTTAATATTTTTATATACCACATGCCGCATCCAGAGTCGTTACAATTCAAATATATTTCTTAATAATACCAATTCTCAACACTCCTGTTGCTGTTTTCAGACAGTAACCGCTGGTGTTGTGCAACCAAGACTGACGGACGATGTCCCTCCTTAAAATGGAAGCGGTGGCACCGGTGTCGATGGCTGCCACGCACTTATTTTGACCGATATAGGCTTCCACTGTTAGACTCTGGTTTCGTCGTTTGGTTTGGGAGACTTGAATTGTGGTCCTGGGGTCGTCAATTCCGGAAACCCACTTCCGCCCCGAGAAGCTGATCCTTACACGTTTCCCGACTGCTGGTTCTGCGAAGCTATATCTGCCAGATGCTTCCTCGTTGAGCCTCCTAAGCCCGCAATGTGGACAACTGCCTTGTCTGGGTGGAGCTCTGCACTGTGTCTCTGTAGGTGCCCTATTTTGTTGCAGTTCCAGCAGCGCATTCGACCTCTGTTATATCTGTTCCGGTCTACGATGTCCGCTCTTTGACATGAGCATTCAACGGCTGTCATTTCCCTTACGCGGTGGAACACATGCGATACCTGATCAGCAGCTTGCATTGTCAAGGCAAATGCTAGGGCCTCTAACTGTCATTTGCAGTTGTCTATCTTCAATGGCTTGGATAAACGCCTCCACAGCCATTTCATTGATGAGAACCGCACCAGCTTTAGGGTATGCCAAATGCGCCAGACGTTCGATATCTGCTTGCAGCTGTTGGAGTGTTTCTCCCCTCTTCTGGACTCTGCTGCGTAGCTGGACCCTGTACACTTGCTGCATATGCTCATCACCGAAGCGCATCTCTATAGCCTTGACCAAGGCGTCGTAATTTTGTTGCTTCTCTTCTGAGCCGGCTTGGAGTTACTCCGCAGCTGTACCTCTTAGTGCGAGCGTTAGCGCAATCGACTTTTCCTCGTTGTCCCAGCTGTTCGCAATTGCAGCTACTTCAAACTGTTTCTTATAAATTGGCCATGATGTTTGACCATCGAAAACAGGAGGCTGCATCTCTTTCCTTCTCAGGCAGTCCGCAGAATTGTAACGGAACTGTTCGATACAAAAATTTTAAACGAACATACTAAGAGGAATTCGATACTCGATTCGAAAAACATTTCGAAAAAGGAGAGTAAAGCTTTTATATGAGCCCCGTAGACTTACGGCTTTTTGGCAAAAGAACAAAAGAAAGTTTCCAGAAAGCCGTGCTTTCCAGAAACGGAAAAGGAAAGGGCAATCGAGAGATCGAAGAAAAGTGTAAAGCTGATCAGACGTCATCGATGGTCTGGCCGTTTAATTTTAAATAATTCGAAACAATTTAAGCTGTAACGGAAATAAGTCGGAGAATAGACGCATTTGGTCCCGATCAAGGAAATTTTATTGAGGTAAATTGTCATTCATCTCCAAAAATAAAGAAAATAGGCATCGCATATTTTACATATAGGCATCGATAAATATGTATTAAAATATATATATTTTTATAGGTAGCGGAATATTGTTTCTTTGTTCCACAAGTGCTGCCTCCGAAATAAACTTAGAGGAGGAAAAATTGTGCAAGTTCAACAATTTTTAAATGCACAAATCGTTTTAAGGTGGATTCGCCATTGTGCTCCACCACAAAAATCGAATTCCGGAGAAGAGGCATTGAGACCGGATTAACCAAGGGCGTTAAAACGCTGCCAAGAATAAATTGCCAGCCGGAGCATAGCGGGTTCAATGCTGAGGAAGCAGACTTTTTTTTATATTATTTAATTTTTTTTGTTAGTCGTAAGAATACCTTCTAGTAGGCACACAGGTGATAGTAGGTATATATATGTATAGATACACTTAGAGGACGTAAAAGATTAAGGTAATTGACACTCACATTATATATATATATATTTATAATTAATTTGAAAATTCTTGCGCGATTTTTAAAAGGTACAGGGTTCCAGCGACAGGAGATACAGTGGCCATTGGATCGTCAGTTGCAGTGCACCCACAAAGGTACGAAGTAGAGAGAAACTCGGTGATTCGAAGAATCTACCTTTTTATTAATTATAAATACATATAGATATAAATACAGTGAGAGAAAACAGCCCTCGGTATAGTTAAAATCCTGTATAAGCTCGTGCTGATGCAGAGTCGCGGTTGTTCACAGATACATATATATATATATATATATATATACCAACTAGCCCTTTCATTTAGTTTAGTTTCGTGTTCAGTTAACGGTTAAGTTCGCGGTAATTCCTTTTGTAAATTTAATTGTAAATTTGATCTCTTTGTAGTGCCAAAAAAAGTTTTTTTTTATTCGAGTCATTTAGTTTAAGTATTAAAATGAATAAATTCCTAAAGTTTATATGAAAAGTGAAAGAAAAATGATGAGTTTTGTCTAAAGCGGGGCATTTAGGGATGAGGGCGGATGGAAAAGGAAGTGCGGCGATGAGTAGGATATAAAAGATGGCGAATAAAGGGGTTACTTAGGCGAGTAGAGTAACCATGGTAGGGGGGGTAGAGGCAAAAGTCCTCGCACGTCAACATCACCTCGACGTAAAAGACTGGCATGGTTTTTTTTTGTTGCACAGACCAAGGGTCAAGTCCCACACCCACCGACGAGCTAAGGAAGGGAACTTGCATGCCAGCAACGACCCGAAGTAAAGCAAGGTCTCAGCAACAGAATATTCTCGAGCCTTCTGTTGCTTCACTTTCTCGAGCTCTTTAGCCAAGTTCTCGAAGTTTGTCTCATGCTTGCAAAACGTCTAATGGATTTCGTCGAATTTGGTTTCAACCTCCTCGAACTTGTGGTCAATTTCTTCGAGTTTTCCTTCGAGAACATTCTTAAAATCCTACACAGCGCTCTTTTGGGCGGCAACTATGTAATTCTTTTGTTCTTCGAATTTGGAGTCCATTGATTCCAATTTGGAAACTAGAGAATTTGTCTCTTGTTCTGGGGAATTCTTCTGTTCATTGAACTGAGAGTCCATAAAATTCTTCTGGTCATCAAACTTAGAGTCCATAGAGTCGAATCCAACTTGGCCAGAAGTAATTCCATCATAGCAGTCATATCAACCCTTGTACTTACTTGTTCTTCTGCTACGTCGAACAAAACGGACTTGGGGTTTCTTCCTTCGTTTTCAACAGCTTCCTGCAGTCGAAGCACCAGATCACTTTTTCCTTCAGCTGTGGAGAGATTCCGCTTTCCCAGTTCAGCTTTTAACTGCGGTATACTGAGCTGTAGTAATTTCAATGTGCGGCCCATTTTTGTTTTCCTTTTTTTTTAAACTAAATAACTTCACTTTAATTTCACACTGAATACGTTTTATCCCACTTCTGACACCAATATTACATTCAGGCTAGAATTCGAAAAGATAAAACGTAATTCTATTTAATAAATCTTTATTAGTTCTCTTTCAATTTAATTCTTGATTATTATTCTAATAATTCACTTATTTAATTCAACAATTCACTTCCACAATCAATCACTTTAAATAAACAATCACTTTTCTCTTATTCAATACTTCCACTTTTTCTCTATACTATTCACTACTGTCATCTATCGCACTTCTTTATCGCGGTTCAAAACTAGAATGTCTTGAACCCCTGACAGACATGTGGTGTAGATACCATGGTATGGATACCATGGTATAGTCAATACCATGATGGGTGGCACACTGCACTACGTAGTATAGCTTGACAGTTGTCATGTTCTGGCAGACATAAGTGTCATTCTTGGAATCATGGATATTTTGAGATTAATCACATCAAATAATTATAAAATAATTTACATGAAAAGAAAAAAGAAAATGTATCTTATGTTAGCAATGAGGGCAAAATTGAAAATGATGAGATATAGCTATTTAGCTCTTTGTGCAAATCAAAATTTAAAATCACGTTTAATTTGGAGCCAGGTAAGTTGCAAACATAAATATTTATTGAATTATAATTCTTATGTTTTGTTTGTACAGGTGGAAAATTCGCACTTTTGGGAAATAGAAGTTCCAGCCTTTTCCGATGAGAAATTTAAAAACTCTTTCAGAGTTGATAGGGCAACCTTTCAATACCTAGTCAACAATTTGAAGTGTTTAGAAAAACAGGATACATGCTGGAGACTTGCTATACCACTGGAAAAAAGAATAGCTGCAGCTCTGTACGCATTGGCTTCTTCGCCAGAGTATAGAACCGTGGCCAGTTTGTTCTGAATTGGAAGAACAACTCTGGGAGAGTTGGTGCTAGAAGTTTGCAGAGAAGTGTGCAACAAGCTTCAATCCATAGCTTTTGATGCTTATCCCCCGACACAAGAAAAAGTTCGTGAAATAGTTGACGGTTTGGAAAAATTAGGATTTCCGCAATGCTACGGCGCAGTGGATGGTTGTCACATCGAAGTCAACCCACCAAAAGCAGAAGCCGTCGATTATTATAACTTTAAGGGTTGGCATTCAGTAATTTTATTTGCTTCTGTCGACTACAGGTACAGATTTACGTACATCGACCCGGCAAAAGCAATGATTCAACAATATTCGAATTTTCAACACTAAAAAATATTCATATTAATAATGAAATATTTAATCAAAATGTTAAAATAATAGAAGGCGTCAAAGTGCCAATTCTTTCGATTGGAGATTCTGCATTTAAGCTTTCTAAATATATCATGAAGCCATTCCCGTTTTTTGTGCAGCAGCCTTATGAGCAAATTGTTTTCAACAGATATTTATCTAAATGCCGACGTGTTGTGGAAAACGCATTCGGGCAACTTAAAGCACGTTTTCGAAGGATAGGCCGAGGTTTGGAAGTAGATATCAACAATGCAAATTGTATTATTAAAGCATGTTGTATACTACACAACATTTGTAATAATAGATATGACAGAATCAATCAGTCCTGGATGTTCGAATTAGAGTCACAGAAAGAAGGCAACAGCCTCAGCGAAGCACCGCTAGAAGGAATGATGAATCTGGAATCATAATTAGGCAAGCCATAATGAAACACATATGTAAGTTTGGATTTTCAATTATTTGTATTAATTAATTCCGGCATTAATTTGTTGTTTTCTTCCATAAGTTTAAGCATCCTGCCATCATTCTCCATGCTTTTCTCCATAAATTGTTTAAATACCTCACTTTCTTCCTTCGCCATTTCAGCAAAACTTTCACTGACATTCCGTTTTCTCTTTTCTTTTCCAGGCACGGATGATCCACGTTCTAATGGGGAGAGCTCTTCTTGTATACAAGAATCCAGTGATATATCGGAATCTATTTTGTAATAATAAACATAAAATTTTATATTACATACTTCAGGCTAAATAAAAGGTTTACCACAATGTACAGAGTTGCAACCAACTTCTTCCATAATTTCTCGTACGTTATTGCTTTTGTAGCCGCCCATAAAATCGTTGATTTTTGAGAAATACTCCCACTCTGAAGGTGATCCTCCCGAGGGTCCAATTTTTTGTTTTTCTGATCTGAAAATATAAATCATTTATAGATATTTGTAGCACCAATAGAAGGTGATCATAATATGTACCTGTATTTCTTGGCCAAGTTGTTTATTCTTGTCCGCAACTCTGGTTCACTAAGTATAAGCCCGTTCTCTGCAAGCCCTGCGCACATTTCTTTGTATACATGGGAATTTTTTATATTCCCCCTTAAACCGTCTATATATTCTCTCCAAATTTCTATAATTTTAGAGATTTGCTCGCTGCCAAGAATCTTTCTTTTTTTTGAACTGCTTGACATTTTGAATTCACAAATAAATAAACAAAAAAACTTCAAAGTGACAAGTAGTTTAAGTAAAACTATTCTCCACCTTATGAGAATGGCCGTGTTTTCGCTAGGGAGCTGCGTATACCACGCAAAAAACCCTAGTATAGATACCATGCTCATACTACCTTGCTCACCTGGTATTACCGTGGTATACCCTGACACACATGTGGTTCATCTCCATACCATGGTATCTATGCCACATGTGTGTCATAAGCATTGGGTGCTTCTGCGACATCTATTTACATCTCCTAGTGACACCTCTCGAAATTTTCAGATTCGTTGAGTTCAGAAGGTTCGAGAACACAGATGTATTAAGTATTCCATAGCCACTCAAACAGCTTTTCAAATGCTACCAAATGTCGGTTATATGGCTCTCTACTAGATGGCGGTGCAAGTTGACTAATTGATGCTGAATGTCACAGTTTGAGCAAACATGCAACAATAACATTATAGAGATCAATTGCGCTCATCTATCGCCTTAAATCGCACTACTTCGTCGCTATTCAAATGTACAATGTACAATACCTTGGATGCTCCTGCGACACCTATTTGTGTATCCCAGTGACAAAAATATCAAAAGTGCCAGAATATTCTTGACGGTTCGTGTTCGAGAAGGTGCTATAATTGCTCATAGCCGTTGTTCAAACTTTGCAACCGTCGTTATATAGCTATCGGCAAGAGATGGCGGTGATTCTCATTGTTTGAGCATCAGTGCGCCAAGAAACGATCCCTGAGGATTTCCGTGTCTTGTTCCGATGCTCTTGGACATTATGCCATTCACAGTTTATTTTTGTGTTCTATTAGGCAGATGCGATGAAAACCAGTCCTGCGCCTTACTTCGCACACCATACCCACTAAGCTTTTTCAAAAAAATTGTTCGGTCTCTTGTCTCAAGGTCTCTTTTGAAGTCAAGAAAAACCGCAAACACGAACCTTTTTTCAGCTATTTCCGCTATCCAGCTTATTAGTTCGTTGTTTTTTTTCGAAATCATGACTAGCTCTTAATGAATAAATTCTTTACTTCAAAGTCATGTTCAAGTTATTTATGAACTATTTTTTATCAATCTTTTCGTACACAGGAAGATCGTTGATTTGACGGGAAACCCCTATAAGCCCGCATATGAAAAGCCCGCGTAACAAAAGCCCGCACGCCAAATTATGAAAAAGCCCGCAGCACAAAAGCCCGCATGCCATAAGCCCGCACAATTTATTTTCAGATTTAGCCCGCATATGATGCGGGCTTATTGTTTTGTTATTCACCTCATCACTTTAATTTATAAAATTTTAAAGCCAATCAAATCACTTGAAAGAAATATTTGTTCCCAGTAATATGAAGGGGGATGTAGTTATTCACCACACTCACCTCTTCCCCTCTTTTTTGAAAACGTGTAAAATCTCTTAAAAAATTTTTGCTCGTCCTAAAAAGAACGGATTTATTCACCATATCCACCTCTTCCCCTCATTTCCCTTCCTCAATTGAAATTGGTCAATATCTCTCATTGAATATTTAGTCGTCCTAAAAAGAACGATTTTGGTTAATAGTAACCAATACACCAAATCACTTCACTTGTTCACTATTTTGGGAGCAACCGCACTGCTCCAGACATCGACGAAGAATGCGACAATTCACGATTTACGATTAGGAAATTATTTTTATTCAATCTAATATGTACAAATTGACTTATATCTAGACTTATAACTAAAATTAAAAATGTCGGCTCAACAAAAGGGGCCCGACGAATTTCTTATGGCTAGGTTTACAAAAGTTTTACAAAACTATATTTATGACTACTCTTAATCTATTTGTGATATTTTATAATTAATTAAAAGCTAATTGTTCCTGTTGGGAAGAAAAGAAAATATAGTATTAGCGTTGATTACAGGGAGTAAGTCACCCCCTGTAATGTCTTACCGATTTTTCGTAGAACGGAGTATCTTCGTTGTGGATGATGTCGTCAAATCTAGCATCCGTGATGGCGCGAGGATTTAGATACCGATGACTTGGTTCCATTTGTTGCTGGGTTAATTCCCGGACTTCTGTGTTTGGGTGGTCTGCAAGGTTTCGGATGAGTCTTCCTGATAGTTCCATCATAAATTTGTTGATCGGCTGTGCGATTCCTGCCTCCTCGTAGAGTCTTCTCGTTGAGTAGTACTTCAGAGTTGTCGGGTTTCGCCAAAGTCCTGTGCAGGTCCGAAGTATTCTCCTTTCGAAAAGCTGGATCTTCTTCATTGTTGATGGTGAAATTGTGAACCAGATGGGACAACCATAAGTTATCACTGGTCTGATGAGCTGCTTGTATATGAGCAGCTTGGTTTTTCTGCTAAGCCCGTTGCGCTTCTTGAGAAGCGGGTGCACTAGATGCAATGCAAAGTTTGCCCTTTTGAGGGTAATGTCAGCATGCTGGTTGAATTTAAATCTTTCGCTGAAGTTGATTCCCAGATATTTCGTTGATGTTCTGGTATGAACCACTGTATCATCTGGAAGATTCAGTTTAATATTACGGCAGCGGGTTGCAAATGCTCGGCGTCCTCCGGTCGCTGTTACAGGATTGCGGAAGCAGATAAGATCCGTTTTGTTGCTATTTATCTTCAGTCCCCACTTAAGATAGTAGTCCCAAAGATTCCTGATGTGGGTCTCAACTCTTCGTGCAGCTATCTCCGGAGACAGGGAGGTGGCGTAGGTCACTGAGTCGTCTGCGTACAGAAGCGTTTTGCTTCGGCCTTCATTCATTGGCTGGTCAGCTGTGAAGATGTTAAAGAGGATCGGACCGAGTCTTGATCCTTGGGGTACACCTGCGTTGATGCTTCTGACTGACGACTTCTCATTCTGTACCTGTACGAAGAAAATTCTATTTGTTAGGAAATTATTAATAAGTCTCACCATATTGAGCGGAAAACCATATTCCATTAGTTTGAAGATCAGTCCTTTAATCCAGACGC
Source organism: Portevinia maculata (assembly GCA_949715645.1). Classification (NCBI taxonomy): domain Eukaryota; kingdom Metazoa; phylum Arthropoda; class Insecta; order Diptera; family Syrphidae; genus Portevinia; species Portevinia maculata. The sequence goes on along the minus strand of OX454527.1, from coordinate 117,042,904 downwards.
TGTCAAAGGCCTTCTCGATGTCCAGCAAGCAGGCTACAGTTGTCTCCTTTTTGTTGAGTCCCGTGGTGACGTCGCTATGAAGCTTCAGTAGGGGATGTATCGTAGAGTGTCTAGCTCTGAATCCAAATTGATACGTCGGGATTATGCCTCTCTCCGCACACAGTTGGTTGATCTTTCGCAGCATCAATGACTCCAGAATTTTACTCACGCAACACAGGAGAGCTATTGGTCGGTATCCATTGACATTTGTTCGATCTGTCTTCTTGGGCACTGGCACAACTTTCGCTACTTTCCATGATTTCGGAAAATAGCTGTTGTTAATGCAGTTGTTGAATATGATGGTCAGTAGAAGGATGGCCACGCTTGGTAACTTTTTAAGCAAAAAGTTCGAAATTTGGTCAGTTCCGGATGACTTCTTTGAGTTGCCGCTATGGATAATGTTACCAACCTCTTCTGTGTTGGTGAAGACTTCGTCGCTATTTGGGTCATCTGCTGGATTCCTGGTGTTGAAAGTCGTGATGACATCGGTTGACATTGTGGCCTCGTGAACTTGTGCTTCCACTACTTCTAGGAATTCTGGAAGGTGCGTTGGTGGTCGATCCGTGAAATTCCTTTCGAAGTGGGTGGCAAATGCTTCGGCTTTTTCAATTGCGGTGGTGGCAGTATCTTGTCCGTGTTCAATGATTTCAGGCATTGACCTCGATTTTCCAACCAGCGAGTTGATTTTCTTGAAGGCGTCGGGGCCTGGTTTTATGTCTTCCAGCCTCTGCCTGAATTCGTTGTCCCTGAAGTGTTTCACAGCACGACGAAACATGACGTTGGTGCATTCCAGCTGGGAATGTACACTTCTATACTCGTCATTGTTGGTGTTCCAAGTTCTGTGGAGAATCCTCTGTAGCCTTTTTCGCAGCCGTTGTCTGTGTGCATGAATTGCTTGGATGTGTTGAGGTAGGTGCCCATATCTGTCTTTGCTGGTTCGGGTTGTCTTCTGTCGGTCTACAGCTGCGTTAACTACGGCTTCAAAGTGATTGATGACTCCGTCAATCTCGTTGTTGCCGAGGTTTTCGTCCATTGCTGGCAGTATCACATTTGCTTCGATGTCCGACTCGTATTGGATCCAGTTGATCCGGTTGAATTTGATGTGCAGCTCTGGTGCAGGATTTTCCACCATTATTCTATGGTTCAGTCGAATCCGAAGTTCTACAGCCAAATGATCAGAATCACTTACGTGCGCAAGGCAGGAGTAATTCCGAAAGTCCGGTAGGATGTTGACGAAGTTCGATGAAGCCAAGAAAAAGTCCAGCATCGATGGTGTTCTTGGAAAGGTGTTTAGTGGTTGTGAAATCACCACTAGGGAGTGTTGATGTGCGTTACCATGCAGCCACTCCACTATTGCCGTCCCTTGTGGTGATATTTCGTCGTCTCCCCAAAGCTGGTGTCTGGCGTTGAAATCCCCTCCAATCACACAATAGGTGTGTGTGCTGCACATGTTGTGGATAACAGTTAAATCGTGCATGATGTTTCCTCTTGGCGCCTGGCATTGGTTGTAGACCGAAATAACCAGCAGATTTTCCACCTCAGACAACTTGATGGTAGCGGCTGTTGTTTCCATGCTTGTCAGTCCTGGTATTTGTATCTTTTGGCACTTAAGGGTGTTTCTGACGATGATCGCTGTCCCACTTCGGTCACTTGACTTATCTTCCCGATATGTCTTGTATCCATCCGGCTTGTATGGGTTGTTTGGGCTCAATCTTGTTTCCTGTAAGAGAAGAATGTCGGGTTTCTTAGACTTAATAAATAAGCTTAAGGAACTTCGTTTGGCTGTGGAATAGATAGAATTTACATTATATGTTAAGATACTGAGCGAATTTATTGGGAACATAATTCACAAATAAGTTTGCCCAGTATAATTGTCTTCGCCCTATCGTCGAGGATGCCGTAGTTGCTAGGCACAACCTTTCTTGCCTTCTGGAGAAGGGTTAAAAGGTCAGTGCCGAACAATCTTTCAGTATCCTCAAAGATGTTAGACGAAGTCTTACCGGAAGGTACAGTGTTCCTTGATGTTGATGATGGCGCGGGCTTATTGGTAGCCTTGCCGGTGAAATTTGGTTTTGCTGCTGGCTTGGTGACCACTGGTTTCGTTGTTGGATTGCCTTGTGGTTTCACTGTCCTCCCTAAAGCTGCGACATCTGCAAAACTCAGACCAGCTTTAATCGCTTTCGAGGCTGAGTTGACGGCGAACTGACGTTGTTCCTTCTTCTTTTGCGAGTTTTTGAGCCTCTCGGCAACTTTCTCCTTATATTTGGGGCATCCCTTGTAGTTCGCTGGATGTCCATTCTTCTGGCAGTTAGCACAAAATACTGCGTCGTCCTTCTTGTTGTCGATACTACGTGGGCAGTTTCCAGGTAGGTGCTCGACCTTGCACTTGACACACCTGAACTTCATACCACAGTTGCTGGCAACGTGACCGAACTTCTGACAGTTTTTGCACTGCGTAATGCCACTGGTTTGGAATTTCTCCCAATAAACTTTTTGGTTTAGCAATAAATTTTTGCTGAAAATAAAAGAAATGTCGCTATTTTTTTCAACTTGGACGACGAAGCTATTAAACTTGCGGTCAGTCCTTGTTGTTTTATAAGGGGTCACCTCAATTACCTGTATACCGGCGCTGATTAACTCATCTTTTATGTCGTCTACCAGATAGCTGTGATGGATGCCCTTAAGAACCAAAAGGGTCTTCTTGTCTTCCTTGCAGGTATACGTGTTGTATTCCGTTTTTATGTTTTTGAGAAAATCCCGGATTTGTTGGTGATCCTTTTTTGTCCTTGTGGTAATTATCGTCTTGCTTATATTTATGTTGTGGATTTTGTATTCTACCTGTAATCCCTTCAGGTGTTTACTAAGCTCCGCTACATTTAATTTGTAGCAGATAATCGGCGGCATTATTGTTTGTTTTGGCTGTTGTTGTTGCACATTTGCTGAGGTGGAAGGTGTAGCTGATGAAGGTGTTGTTGGGAGAATAGTTGGTTGTTGTTTTGTTGTTGGTGGTTTGGATATGGTTGGTTTTGTTGTTGTTGTAGTAGCTGCTGCTGGAACGGGTGTTGGTGGAGGGCTATCGGATTTTTTCCGCTTTTTAGCTGGTACATTAAGAAATGCCTCTTCCTGTAATGGGGGAATTTCTTCGTCCTCGCTCGAAGAAATCTCTGTCTCCGACTCTGCTGCAGAATCTGAATCCTCATCTGGAAGATCGGCGACCTCCATTGATTCCTCTTCGTCCTCGTCTTCTTCGGCTGCGGGCTGGTCGATGTAGAGCTCATCAACAATGGTGAGTTTCTCGTGTAGCGAGGCAAGGAACGCATTTCCATGCTCTGCTACTCCTGACTTGATTTTTTCTACGAGGCTGGACAGCGCCAAGTTGACGTCATCCTTCCTCTTTTCTTTTTTCCCCATTTGGTGTTGGGTATCACTTACTGTCTCTTTTTCAATTGTTTCTTGTTTTATTTTTCGTTGGCACTTAATCACTTTCACTGATATGATAATAATCACTTCAGCACAGGTAGCACCTTTTCGGGTTCGAACAGGTAGGTAAAACCTAACACTGTTGTTTTTATTGGGTAATAAAAGTTGGTGGTTTTGGAAATATGTACGTTTTGCAAGAGCACTACCGCACACTTCGGTTGTCGACTGATGTCTGATTGAATGCGACAATTCAGAAAAATACCACTTCTTATATACACTTTGTCGAAGACATTTCGAATTGATAATATTTTTGACAACCAATCAAAACTCTTGCAGGATATATTTTACACAACTTCCCTCTCCGTGATTCTCATGATTTCTTGCATCTTACAGATGGATTTCTGTGTGAATTCAATGGATTTTAAATGTACATTACTTCTATTTTAACACGCAATTGTTTAGGAAATAACCATAGCCCAAGTGCGGATAGTTCATTTGTTGAATAGATGCTCTTACCATTGAAAAATAATAGCATTCCTCCAAATAAAAGAGCAAAAAGTTCATAAAATGGACAGAATTTGTATACATTTGATTAAAGCAGACCGCAAATCATGCAAGTAAATGGAGTTCATATTTGGAATTATTCGCTTATTTAGTGGAAAAACCAGTTTAAATCCTAAGATTCCGCGAGCGGGCTACATAGACCCGACATGATGCGCATAAATTCGCCTTATCTTTTCAATTCGGCGCTTATTTGCTTGTGTTTATGGCGCCTGCCAGACAACCAGCATATATCCTTAGCGGAGCAACGGAGTTGCGTGAGCGTGCTAAACCCTGCGGAAAGATAGGTGAAACCCTAAGATCCCGCGAAGCGGGCCACCCAGAACGAACATTATGCGAATATATGGTTATAATTTTTAGAATTTGATGCTAATTTCAGTGTTTATGGCGCCTGCTTAATATTTCTTCGACGTTAAGACGCAATTATCTTGGAAATAATCTGATCTCAAGTGTGCGTAAGTACATGAGTGCAATAGTTGTCTATTCAAAGGAAGATTGACACTATTCCTCACAGTTAAAGATGAAAATGATGCGAATATATTGACATTATCTTTATTAGTTAGGCGCTAATATCATAGTGCTTATGGCGCCTGCCAGGCATAAGGCATATACCCTTAGCGGAGCAACGGAGTTGCGTGAGCGTGCTAAACCCTGCGGAAAGATAGGTGAAACCCTAAGATCCCGCGAAGCGGGCCACCCAGAACGAACATTATGCGAATATATGGTTATAATCTTTAGAATTTGGCGCTAATTTCAGTGTTTATGGCGCCTGCTTAATATTTCTTCGACGTTAAGACGCAATTATCTTGGAAATAATCTGATCTCAAGTGTGCGTAAGTACATGAGTGCAATAGTTGTCTATTCAAAAGAAGATTGACACTATTCCTCACAGTAAAAGATGAAAATGATGCGAATATATGGACATTATCTTTGGACTTGGGCGCTAATATCATAGTGCTTATGGCGCCTGCCAGGCATAAGGCATATACCCTTAGTGGAGCAACGGAGTTGCGTGAGCGTGCTAAACTCTGCGGAAAGTTAGGTGAAACCTTAAGATCCCGCGAAGCGGGCCACCCAGAACGAACATTATGCGAATATATGGTTATAATCTTTAGAATTTGGCGCTAATTTCAGTGTTTATGGCGCCTGCTTAACATTTCTTCGAGGTTAAGACGCAATTGTCTTGGAAATAACCTGATCTCAAGTGTGCGTAAGTACATGAGTTGAATAGTTGTCTATTCAAAGGAAGACTGACACTATTCCTCACAGTAAAAGATGAAAATAATCCGAATATATGGACATTATCTTCCCCACAGCTTTTATTTCTCAATATATTCACCCCTTTTTTAAACGCGTAACAAAACCACCTACAGGAACTGTAAATTCACCTCTCCTCCTCACTGAAATAAGCAAAATCTCTTAATTTAGGAATTTAGTCGTCCTTAAAAGAACGCTTTTTGAATTTTACGATTTAGGAAATTATTTTTATTCAATCTAATATGTACAAATTGACTTATATCTAGACTTATAACTAAAATTAAAAATGTCGGCTCAACAAAAGGGGCCCGACGAATTTCTTATGGCTAGGTTTACAAAAGTTTTACAAAACTATATTTATGACTACTCTTAATCTATTTGTGATATTTTATAATTAATTAAAAGCTAATTGTTCCTGTTGGGAAGAAAAGAAAATATAGTATTAGCGTTGATTACAGGGAGTAAGTCACCCCCTGTAATGTCTTACCGATTTTTCGTAGAACGGAGTATCTTCGTTGTGGATGATGTCGTCAAATCTAGCATCCGTGATGGCGCGAGGATTTAGATACCGATGACTTGGTTCCATTTGTTGCTGGGTTAATTCCCGGACTTCTGTGTTTGGGTGGTCTGCAAGGTTTCGGATGAGTCTTCCTGATAGTTCCATCATAAATTTGTTGATCGGCTGTGCGATTCCTGCCTCCTCGTAGAGTCTTCTCGTTGAGTAGTACTTCAGAGTTGTCGGGTTTCGCCAAAGTCCTGTGCAGGTCCGAAGTATTCTCCTTTCGAAAAGCTGGATCTTCTTCATTGTTGATGGTGAAATTGTGAACCAGATGGGACAACCATAAGTTATCACTGGTCTGATGAGCTGCTTGTATATGAGCAGCTTGGTTTTTCTGCTAAGCCCGTTGCGCTTCTTGAGAAGCGGGTGCACTAGATGCAATGCAAAGTTTGCCCTTTTGAGGGTAATGTCAGCATGCTGGTTGAATTTAAATCTTTCGCTGAAGTTGATTCCCAGATATTTCGTTGATGTTCTGGTATGAACCACTGTATCATCTGGAAGATTCAGTTTAATATTACGGCAGCGGGTTGCAAATGCTCGGCGTCCTCCGGTCGCTGTTACAGGATTGCGGAAGCAGATAAGATCCGTTTTGTTGCTATTTATCTTCAGTCCCCACTTAAGATAGTAGTCCCAAAGATTCCTGATGTGGGTCTCAACTCTTCGTGCAGCTATCTCTGGAGACAGGGAGGTGGCGTAGGTCACTGAGTCGTCTGCGTACAGAAGCGTTTTGCTTCGGCCTTCATTCATTGGCTGGTCAGCTGTGAAGATGTTAAAGAGGATCGGACCGAGTCTTGATCCTTGGGGTACACCTGCGTTGATGCTTCTGACTGACGACTTCTCATTCTGTACCTGTACGAAGAAAATTCTATTTGTTAGGAAATTATTAATAAGTCTCACCATATTGAGCGGAAAACCATATTCCATTAGTTTGAAGATCAGTCCTTTAATCCAGACGCTGTCAAAGGCCTTCTCGATGTCCAGCAAGCAGGCTACAGTTGTCTCCTTTTTGTTGAGTCCCGTGGTGACGTCGCTATGAAGCTTCAGTAGGGGATGTATCGTAGAGTGTCTAGCTCTGAATCCAAATTGATACGTCGGGATTATGCCTCTCTCCGCACACAGTTGGTTGATCTTTCGCAGCATCAATGACTCCAGAATTTTACTCACGCAACACAGGAGAGCTATTGGTCGGTATCCATTGACATTTGTTCGATCTGTCTTCTTGGGCACTGGCACAACTTTCGCTACTTTCCATGATTTCGGAAAATAGCTGTTGTTAATGCAGTTGTTGAATATGATGGTCAGTAGAAGGATGGCCACGCTTGGTAACTTTTTAAGCAAAAAGTTCGAAATTTGGTCAGTTCCGGATGACTTCTTTGAGTTGCCGCTATGGATAATGTTACCAACCTCTTCTGTGTTGGTGAAGACTTCGTCGCTATTTGGGTCATCTGCTGGATTCCTGGTGTTGAAAGTCGTGATGACATCGGTTGACATTGTGGCCTCGTGAACTTGTGCTTCCACTACTTCTAGGAATTCTGGAAGGTGCGTTGGTGGTCGATCCGTGAAATTATTCTCGAAGTGGGTGGCAAATGCTTCGGCTTTTTCAATTGCGGTGGTGGCAGTATCTTGTCCGTGTTCAATGATTTCAGGCATTGACCTCGATTTTCCAACCAGCGAGTTGATTTTCTTGAAGGCGTCGGGGCCTGGTTTTATGTCTTCCAGCCTCTGCCTGAATTCGTTGTCCCTGAAGTGTTTCACAGCACGACGAAACATGACGTTGGTGCATTCCAGCTGGGAATGTACACTTCTATACTCGTCATTGTGGGTGTTCCAAGTTCTGTGGAGAATCCTCTGTAGCCTTTTTCGCAGCCGTTGTCTGTGTGCATGAATTGCTTGGATGTGTTGAGGTAGGTGCCCATATCTGTCTTTGCTGGTTCGGGTTGTCTTCTGTCGGTCTACAGCTGCGTTAACTACGGCTTCAAAGTGATTGATGACTCCGTCAATCTCGTTGTTGCCGAGGTTTTCGTCCATTGCTGGCAGTATCACATTTGCTTCGATGTCCGACTCGTATTGGATCCAGTTGATCCGGTTGAATTTGATGTGCAGCTCTGGTGCAGGATTTTCCACCATTATTCTATGGTTCAGTCGAATCCGAAGTTCTACAGCCAAATGATCAGAATCACTTACGTGCGCAAGGCAGGAGTAATTCCGAAAGTCCGGTAGGATGTTGACGAAGTTCGATGAAGCCAAGAAAAAGTCCAGCATCGATGGTGTTCTTGGAAAGGTGTTTAGTGGTTGTGAAATCACCACTAGGGAGTGTTGATGTGCATTACCATGCAGCCACTCCACTATTGCCGTCCCTTGTGGTGATATTTCGTCGTCTCCCCAAAGCTGGTGTCTGGCGTTGAAATCCCCTCCAATCACACAATAGGTGTGTGTGCTGCACATGTTGTGGATAACAGTTAAATCGTGCATGATGTTTCCTCTTGGCGCCTGGCATTGGTTGTAGACCGAAATAACCAGCAGATTTTCCACCTCAGACAACTTGATGGTAGCGGCTGTTGTTTCCATGCTTGTCAGTCCTGGTATTTGTATCTTTTGGCACTTAAGGGTGTTTCTGACGATGATCGCTGTCCCACTTCGGTCACTTGACTTATCTTCCCGATATGTCTTGTATCCATCCGGCTTGTATGGGTTGTTTGGGCTCAATCTTGTTTCCTGTAAGTGAAGAATGTCGGGTTTCTTAGACTTAATAAATAAGCTTAAGGAACTTCGTTTGGCTGTGGAATAGATAGAATTTACATTATATGTTAAGATACTGAGCGAATTTATTGGGAACATAATTCACAAATAAGTTTGCCCAGTATAATTGTCTTCGCCCTATCGTCGAGGATGCCGTAGTTGCTAGGCACAACCTTTCTTGCCTTCTGGAGAAGGGTTAAAAGGTCAGTGCCGAACAATCTTTCAGTATCCTCAAAGATGTTAGACGAAGTCTTACCGGAAGGAACAGTGTTCCTTGATGTTGATGATGGCGCGGGCTAATTGGTAGCCTTGCCGGTAAAACTTGGTTTTGCTGCTGGCTTGGTGACCACTGGTTTCGTTGTTGGATTGCCTTGTGGTTTCACTGTCCTCCCTAAAGCTGCGACATCTGCAAAACTCAGACCAGCTTTAATCGCTTTCGAGGCTGAGTTGACGGCGAACTGACGTTGTTCCTTCTTCTTTTGCGAGTTTTTGAGCCTCTCGGCAACTTTCTCCTTATATGTGGGGCATCCCTTGTAGTTCGCTGGATGTCCATTCTTCTGGCAGTTAGCACAAAATACTGCGTCGTCCTTCTTGTTGTCGATACTACGTGGGCAGTTTCCAGGTAGGTGCTCGACCTTGCACTTGACACACCTGTACTTCATACCACAGTTGCTGGCAACGTGACCGAACTTCTGACAGTTTTTGCACTGCGTAATGTCACTGGTTTGGAATTTCTCCCAAGAAACTTTTTGGTTTAGCAATAAATTTTTGCTGAAAATAAAAGAAATGTCGCTATTTTTTTCAACTTGGACGACGAAGCTATTAAACTTGCGGTCAGTCCTTGTTGTTTTATAAGGGGTCACCTCAATTACCTGTATACCGGCGCTGATTAACTCATCTTTTATGTCGTCTACCAGATAGCTGTGATGGATGCCCTTAAGAACCAAAAGGGTCTTCTTGTCTTCCTTGCAGGTATACGTGTTGTATTCCGTTTTTATGTTTTTGAGAAAATCCCGGATTTGTTGGTGATCCTTTTTTGGATATGGTTGGTTTTGTTGTTGTTGTAGTAGCTGCTGCTGGAACGGGTGTTGGTGGAGGGCTATCGGATTTTTTCCGCTTTTTAGCTGGTACATTAAGAAATTCATCTTCCTGTAATGTGGGAATTTCTTCGTCCTCGCTCGAAGAAATCTCTGTCTCCGACTCTGCTGCAGAATCTGATTCAGATTCTGAATCCTCATCTGGAAGATCGGCGACCTCCATTGATTCCTCTTCGTCCTCGTCTTCTTCGGCTGCGGGCTGGTCGATGTAGAGCTCATCAACAATGGTGAGTTTCTCGTGTAGCGAGGCAAGGAACGCATTTCCATGCTCTGCTACTCCTGACTTGATTTTTTCTACGAGGCTGGACAGCGCCAAGTTGACGTCATCCTTCCTCTTTTCTTTTGTCCCCATTTGGTGTTGGGTATCACTTACTGTCTCTTTTTCAATTGTTTCTTGTTTTATTTTTCGTTGGCACTTAATCACTTTCACTGATATGATAATAATCACTTCAGTACAGGTAGCACCTTTTCGGGTTCGAACAGGTAGGTAAAACCTAACACTGTTGTTTTTTTTGGGTAATAAAAGTTGGTGGTTTTGGAAATATGTACGTTTTGCAAGAGCACTACCGCACACTTCGGTTGTCGACTGATGTCTGAACGCTTTTTGAAGGAATTAATATCCTCTTTAATACCAATCGCTCTAAAAAGACCGATTGGAGCAGACAACCAAACCAATCGGCGTAACAAACAACGAATAATGCGAGTAATTTGGAAATATCCATTTCTTCTATAGGAAATCGTTTCAATCTCCATTTCTTTTATACTATTTGTAGCTGAAATTTAGGCAAAATTCAATTTTGCGCATAGCACATGCGTTAAATAGATGCTCTTACCAATGAATAATAACAGCATTCCTCCCAATAAAAGAGAAAAAAGTTCCTAAAATGGTAAACATTTGTAAGGAGAATATATCTTGCATGAGTTTTGATTGGTTGTCAAAAATATTACCAATTCGAGGGGGATTGGCTTCTTTCAATTTCAAAAAGTTAAAATGCTCGATTGTTTGAGAATCACGGAGAACAAATTTACCGTAAGAAAAGTCTTCGACAAAGTGTATATAAGAAGTGGCATTTTTCTGAATTGTCGCATTCTTCGTCGATGCCTGGAGCAGTGCGGTTGCTCACAAACAGTGAAAGTGAAGTGATTTTGTGAAATAGTGGTTTTATGAACAAAAATCGTTCTTTTTAGGACGACTAAATATTCGTTGAGAGATATTGAATAATTTCAATTTTGAAGAGGTAAATGAGGGGAAGAGGTGGATATGGTGGGTAAATCCGTTCTTTTTAGGACGAGCAAAAATTTTGTAAGAGATTTTACACGTTTTCAAAAAAAAAAAGAGGGGAAGAGGTGAGTGTGGTGAATAACTACTTCACGCCATTTTCGAAGCCACAAAATATTTTCTATAAGAGTTTTGATTGGTTTACTTCAATTTCCAAAATGTTAGATACTCGATCTTGTGAGAATCACAGAAAAGAGTTTTCTTAAGGGGAACTTCATATTTCCCCATGACATGCAGGCTTTTGTGGTGCGGGCTTTTGGGATGCGGGCTTTTGATATGCGTGCATTCGTGTGCGGGCTTTTGATATGCGGGCAAACGGACCCAACCCTGATTTGACTAAAGTTCTTACATTTTTCAGTTACCTTTATTTATTTCGATCGGGGTGACAATTGATTCTTTCCATGTTTCAGTTAAGTATCCTGTTAGCATTGAGTGCTTTAAGACTTGCACATACTGCCGGTCATTAAGAAGTTTTCGCGATTCAAGATATTTCATTAGCTGACGGTTTATCAGCGTTTCCATGACCTTAGAAAGAAGGGACGTAAGTGCAATTGGTCGGTAGGAGGAGGGAGAAGAAGATTCGCCTTTTTTTGGTACAGGCTCGACAAATGCTGTTTTCCATCTTCCCGGGAAGAGTCCTGAAGAATAGGACAGATGGAAAAGCTTAAGCAATGGTTTTGCAAGCGAAGAAGAACACCTCTTCAGAACGATAGGGGAAATACCATCTGGACCAGCGGATTTGTGAACGTCAAGATCTTGAAGTACTCTAGCCACTGTACGAGTGCGAAAGTGGATTGGTCCCATAGAGAATTCTACGCGCTCGAGTACAGGGGGAGACAAAGCACAATCTGGGAGCGTTGAGCTGACTGCAAAGTGAGCAGCAAGCAGATTGGCCTTATCTGTAGAGCTGACAGCTGGAATGTCGTTGTAAATGAGTGTCGGGATAGATGACGAGGCCGAATTCTTGATGTTTTTAACAAATGACCAAAAGTTTTTACTACCAGTGGGACTTTGTAGTATTTTTTGCCTCAACTTTTGGTCATAGGAGAATTTGATACGATTAATGTGGGCATTGCAGTCATTTCTGGCTCGTTTAAACTTTTTACGGCTTTCCTCAGATGGGTTGGCTTTGAATAGCCGAAAACTTACCTCTTTTAACCTGATAGCCTCTTTGCAGCTCGAGTCACACCACGCGTTAACCTTGGGTTTGATACTTTTAATCCTGTTAGGGATAAAAGTCTTCATACCCAGGTGAATTATGTTTGTGACCATATCAGCAGCAGCATCCACGTCGCTGTCGAGGAAGCACAGCGACCAGTTAAAACTCTTAAAGAAACCGTTTAATTTTTCCCAATTGGCTTTCTCGTACTGCCATACGGTTCTTTTAGGAGTTTGTTCTTTAACTATGTGGTTGGAGTATGAGAAATTTGCTGATATGATGCAATGGTCTGACGAACCTAGAGGCGATAATACGTTCAAAGCGTATTTATCAGGGTGAGAGGTAAGAAACAAGTCCAATGTGTTGGCAGTTTGGCTGCTAATGTCCGGTATTCGTGTCGGCTCATTTACAAGCTGAGTCAGGTTATTTACCTCAGCAAAGATCTCGACGTACCTTCCTTCGGGTGTTGTCTGACCAGAATGTCGAAGCCAGCTTGAATTGTGTATATTGAAATCGCCCGCAATAACGATTTCAGAACGAGGATGAAGGGTCACAATTCTTGTAATAGAATCAGACAGGGCATCAAACTCATTATAAGTTGAATGTCTGTCCAAGTTGGGGCTTCTGTAAATAAAACAGTAGTGTATTAATTGCCTACGGACATGGAGTTTTAGCCAAATGAAATTAAATTCTGGGTTGGCACATTGGCCATATTGAGGCTGAAGTTGGTAGGCTACGTCACTACGTATATAAACGGCGATACCGCGATGGGCAAAGAATAAAGGCACTAAGTTGTACCCAGGTAGACTAAACTCTGTTAAATCAGAGCCAACGCTAACCTGGGTTTCACTAAGTGCCAAAACAGCTGGTTTGTTGTGAAAAACATGGGCGTATAATGAAAAAAAATTCTTTCTCAACCCACGAATGTTGCTGATATCCACAACGAAATTCCTACACATTATAAAAAACAAACATAAAAAAAACACAACTCCGACGCTAACTAAGCATAGGCCGTGAATTGAAAATATACGTTAGATTTCCAAAACAATCTACCGCAGGTGTTATGCCCGTACGGTAATTTGTTTGGTCCACTAACAGAATCAACAACTCACGACCCGCTATTCGCCCGATGCTGCCTTTACCCAAACATTGCAAGTGCACAAACGATAATCGATCGACACATGCAATAGTCAAGAAAGAGCAACAGTGATGAAGTGGGATGGGGGACGGAAGGAAGACCCTACGCTGTTGCTTTTTTTCGCTTTTTTCGTTATCACTGCCACCGGCCACCGGCACTGGCTCTATGTGGATTTTTTTTTCTTTTTTCACACACACGCGATTTTGTATTTTTTTTCACGAAACGTATTGGCGAGCCGGTAGGTATTATGTTTGACGCTTTGACGGCACCGAAATTGCGTTTAAAAGAGGCAACGCGTCCGCACGCGACGGGAGGCAAACAACAACGCGACGGGAGGCAAACAACTCGGCACTATGTACTCTCACATCAGTGCGCTGACATGAACCCGCTAATGTTCTCACGCCCTTCAGGCGACCTCTCACTCAGTAAATTCGCCCATTGCTCTAACTCAGCAATGAACAAACCCTCCGACCGACCCTGGATCTGCCTTTATTCAGCCCATACCCTTTTTGACAGATCGCAAAGTAAACAAAGTGTATTCGAGCAAGGAGCTAGTTTTCCAACAAAATGCCGACTACAGAATGTTGTTTATATTTTGTTTTTTATAATAATTTCCCCATAACAAAAGCACAAAACTCATAAATAAGTGCAGGATGCGGAGAATGGAAATCTTTTCCAAGATGTCCATCGCTAGGACCAGATCCAGAAAACATTCGCGAGCGAAAAAAAAGGAGTTGGTAAGGAAATGTTTGATTGAATTGTAATGTCCACTTTATTCAATCTCTCAAAAATCGATCACCCATCATAATGGCTGACGTACTACCTCCGGCCTCATCGCATTCTTCTCATGCTCGCCACCAGATGGCGAATACCTCGGGTAAGTGTCGGACTACATCGCTTTATGCGGCAGTGCTTTTCGATAGATGGCGATAGAGTTGGAGTGATTTTATCTTTACAGTTCGGCCAATCTGATAACATGATCGTCCTCGATCATTCAGCAATTAAGTACATAAATAAATAAATAATGAGTACAATATTTACAATGAATATAACATGAGTTTCACTTGTATTACCTTCTGTGACAAAATTAGTATATATATAAGAGAGAGGGGGGGGGGGGCGACCGTGATGCAAGCCTACGCGGTTGATGTATCTCTCCATTTACGTATGTGACATGACTCTATAATTCCATTATATGGAAGTTGGGAAACCTGACAGTTTTCGATGTCTCTTATTACATAGCGATCATGGGGTAACTTTCTATTAACAATGTATGGCCCTTTGAATTTGGGTATAAATTTTTTGTTGCCAGGTGGCACGTCTATATTCTTAATTACTACATAGTCACCGCACTCAAACTTCCGAGCCTGCCTATGCCTGTCTTTGAAATATTCATGATTATAATCCTGCGAGGACTGTATATTTTGAAGGGCCGTCAGCCTAGAGGAATCAAGGTTTCGATCAATATTACTCATCTCATCCAAATACTCTGAAATCCAATCCACGAGCGTCCCCTTCTGTTTAATCCCAAACAAAAGTTCAGATGGACTCTGTCGAGTAGTGCTATGGACTGAATTATTAATTGCGTATTCAACTTCTTTAAGTTTATTTGACCAGTTTGAGTGTTCGATTGGTTCAGTCAGTTTGCTAAGCATTGGAGTTAATACACGATTTACTCGTTCGACTTGGCCGTTCGCTTGCGGAGACCCGGTCGCCACCTTAATGTGAGTAACATTGTTTTTGACAAGAAACTCACTGAACTCAAAGGATGTAAAGCAACTCCCTCTGTCGGACACTATTCGCATAGGTCTACTATAATACTCAAAATATTTCATCAACGAACTGATTACTTCCTTGGAGCTAGTGGAGTTCACTGGATACAATTTTACAAATTTCGTAAATGCATCAATGACGACTAGAATATGCTTACGCTTCGATTTAATGGACGGCAAGGGTCCCAAGTGGTCAATATGTAAGGTGTCAAATGGTATTGGCTTTTTCGGAATACTGTGTAGCTCCTTTTGATTAGTGGTCGCCGGTGCCGAATAAAGTATGCACTTCAGACAGTTCCTTATATGTCGTTCGATTTTCTCCTTCATTTTTGGAAACCAATACTGTCTTTTAATTTGTTCATAACACTTCACAACCCCCAGGTGACCTAATTTCTCATGAGTGAACCTAATTATACTTTCCTCCATTTCTTTCGAAACGCATAAACACAAGTTTCCATTTCCGCCTCTTTTATAAACGAGCCCATCCCTTAACTCAAAAAACTTTAAACTTCTGGTTTCCAAAATATCACGGATCTTGGTTATACAAGGGTCTCTACTTTGAGTCGCTTCCAATTGAAATACGATATCGACATCACTAATGGCTAGAACTACCTCACTGCGACTTAAGGCATCAACGTGTCCCATACTACCGCCACCTCGATGCTGGATAGTACCTATAGTTGAAATTTTGCAACTCTAGTCCCCAACGAGCTATCCGGGGATTCAAGGTCTTTTTATTTAACATGAGGGTAAGAGAGTTGCAATCCGTAACAATTTTAAAACCGATTCCTTCGAGGTAAATACGGAAACGCCTCAGAGCGTAAATAATGGCAAGCGTTTCTAGCTCAAACCTGTGGTATTTACTCTCGGGAGCAGATGTTCACTTAGAAAAGTAGAAAACGGGGTGAAATTTGCTGTCTGATTGTCTTTGCAGCAGCACTGCGCCAAAACCTGTAGCACTTGCATCGCAATGTAGTTCTGTTTCTTTATGGGGATCATAGATTGCGAGAACAGGGGGATTTGTCAACCGATTTTTTAAATCCTCATATGCCCGCATGCAATTTTCATCAAACTGAAACGAACAGTTTTTCTTCAGTAGATCATACAAAGGTTTTGCAATGCGTGCGAACTGCCTGACAAACTTCCTGAAGTACGCACATAGACCGATGAATGAATGTAACTGCTTCACTGTATTTGGTATAGGGTATTTTAAAATTGCTGCCTTATGCCCTTCATTTGGACTTATCCCTTGGTCGCTCACGTTGTAGCCTAAGTAGTCTATTTTGGTGTAACAGAATTTACATTTGTTTAATTTAAGCTCTAAACCAGATTCAGCCAGGCGTCCCAGAATCAGTTTCAATATCTTAAGGTGTTCTTTAACAGTGGTTGTAGCAATTAATATGTCGTCGATATATACAACAATTAATCCAGCTTCAATGAAATCTTTAAAAATCAATGTAATAAAGCGTTGGAAAATTGATGGACTATTCTTTAAGCCAAAAGGCATTTGACGTATTCAAATTGACCATTAGGAGTTACAAATGAAGTAAACTTTATTGACTCCTCAGCAACACCGACTTGGTGAAAGCCACTTTTCATATCTAATACACTAACAAATTTCTTATTACCTAGATATTCTAGACAGTCTTCTATTAACGGAATAGGAAAATTGTCACGTATGGTTATTTTATTGAGGTCTCTGTAGTCCACACACATGCGGATTTCACCGTTTTTTTTTGTAACGAGTACTATAGGGGACGCATAAGGCGAGTCACTAGGCCTAACAATATTTTCCTCTAAAAGTTCTGCAATAATTCCTTGAACTATGGATTTATCCCTATAGGATAATCTTCTAGGGTGACTAAACACTGGGACTTCGGAAGTAAGCTTAATTTGCATTTTGAGAGGTTTGTTAAAATTTGTTGGGTAAAGGTATTTTATTTTATAGTCCGAAACCAAGAATCTTATTTGGCATTGAGTCTCTTGACATAATTGTGAGTCAATACTGTATTCCTCTACTTGCTCTGAATTAATATCGATATGAAATATGTCGGGTGTAATTTACTCAGTACTATTCGATTCGTTGAGTAAGCTACCAATGTTGGAGGCTTCACTGCTCACAATATTTGGGAAACACTCACTAGACTCAGTTGACGGTATTTGACCAATAGCCCCATCTTGGCAACCAATATAAAACCCACAATCAATAGACTCCAGAAGACAATCGGCACCAGCAATATCGGAACTAACAATAACACTTTTCTGGGTGAGAGGTAAGAAACAAGTCCAATGTGTTGGCAGTTTGGCTGCTAATGTCCGGTATTCGTGTCGGCTCATTTACAAGCTGAGTCAGGTTATTTACCTCAGCAAAGATCTCGACGTACCTTCCTTCGGGTGTTGTCTGACCAGAATGTCGAAGCCAGCTTGAATTGTGTATATTGAAATCGCCCGCAATAACGATTTCAGAACGAGGATGAAGGGTCACAATTCTTGTAATAGAATCAGACAGGGCATCAAACTCATTATAAGTTGAATGTCTGTCCAAGTTGGGGCTTCTGTAAATAAAACAGTAGTGTATTAATTGCCTACGGACATGGAGTTTTAGCCAAATGAAATTAAATTCTGGGTTGGCACATTGGCCATATTGAGGCTGAAGTTGGTAGGCTACGTCACTACGTATATAAACGGCGATACCGCGATGGGCAAAGAATAAAGGCACTAAGTTGTACCCAGGTAGACTAAACTCTGTTAAATCAGAGCCAACGCTAACCTGGGTTTCACTAAGTGCCAAAACAGCTGGTTTGTTGTGAAAAACATGGGCGTATAATGAAAAAAAATTCTTTCTCAACCCACGAATGTTGCTGATATCCACAACGAAATTCCTACACATTATAAAAAACAAACATAAAAAAAACACAACTCCGACGCTAACTAAGCATAGGCCGTGAATTGAAAATATACGTTAGATTTCCAAAACAATCTACCGCAGGTGTTATGCCCGTACGGTAATTTGTTTGGTCCACTAACAGAATCAACAACTCACGACCCGCTATTCGCCCGATGCTGCCTTTACCCAAACATTGCAAGTGCACAAACGATAATCGATCGACACATGCAATAGTCAAGAAAGAGCAACAGTGATGAAGTGGGATGGGGGACGGAAGGAAGACCCTACGCTGTTGCTTTTTTTCGCTTTTTTCGTTATCACTGCCACCGGCCACCGGCACTGGCTCTATGTGGATTTTTTTTTCTTTTTTCACACACACGCGATTTTGTATTTTTTTTCACGAAACGTATTGGCGAGCCGGTAGGTATTATGTTTGACGCTTTGACGGCACCGAAATTGCGTTTAAAAGAGGCAACGCGTCCGCACGCGACGGGAGGCAAACAACAACGCGACGGGAGGCAAACAACTCGGCACTATGTACTCTCACATCAGTGCGCTGACATGAACCCGCTAATGTTCTCACGCCCTTCAGGCGACCTCTCACTCAGTAAATTCGCCCATTGCTCTAACTCAGCAATGAACAAACCCTCCGACCGACCCTGGATCTGCCTTTATTCAGCCCATACCCTTTTTGACAGATCGCAAAGTAAACAAAGTGTATTCGAGCAAGGAGCTAGTTTTCCAACAAAATGCCGACTACAGAATGTTGTTTATATTTTGTTTTTTATAATAATTTCCCCATAACAAAAGCACAAAACTCATAAATAAGTGCAGGATGCGGAGAATGGAAATCTTTTCCAAGATGTCCATCGCTAGGACCAGATCCAGAAAACATTCGCGAGCGAAAAAAAAGGAGTTGGTAAGGAAATGTTTGATTGAATTGTAATGTCCACTTTATTCAATCTCTCAAAAATCGATCACCCATCATAATGGCTGACGCACTACCTCCGGCCTCATCGCATTCTTCTCATGCTCGCCACCAGATGGCGAATACCTCGGGTAAGTGTCGGACTACATCGCTTTATGCGGCAGTGCTTTTCGATAGATGGCGATAGAGTTGGAGTGATTTTATCTTTACAGTTCGGCCAATCTGATAACATGATCGTCCTCGATCATTCAGCAATTAAGTACATAAATAAATAAATAATGAGTACAATATTTACAATGAATATAACATGAGTTTCACTTGTATTACCTTCTGTGACAAAATTAGTATATATATAAGAGAGAGGGGGGGGGGGGGCGACCGTGATGCAAGCCTACGCGGTTGATGTATCTCTCCATTTACGTATGTGACATGACTCTATAATTCCATTATATGGAAGTTGGGAAACCTGACAGTTTTCGATGTCTCTTATTACATAGCGATCATGGGGTAACTTTTTATTAACAATGTATGGCCCTTTGAATTTGGGTATACATTTTTTGTTGCCAGGTGACACGTCTATATTCTTAATTACTACATAGTCACCGCACTCAAACTTCCGAGCCTGCCTATGCCTGTCTTTGAAATATTCATGATTATAATCCTGCGAGGACTGTATATTTTGAAGGGCCGTCAGCCTAGAGGAATCAAGGTTTCGATCAATATTACTCATCTCATCCAAATACTCTGAAATCCAATCCACGAGCGTCCCCTTCTGTTTAACCCCAAACAAAAGTTCAGATGGACTCTGTCGAGTAGTGCTATGGACTGAATTATTAATTGCGTATTCAACTTCTTTAAGTTTATTTGACCAGTTTGAGTGTTCGATTGGTTCAGTCAGTTTGCTAAGCATTGGAGTTAATACACGATTTACTCGTTCGACTTGGCCGTTCGCTTGCGGAGACCCGGTCGCCACCTTAATGTGAGTAACATTGTTTTTGACAAGAAACTCACTGAACTCAAAGGATGTAAAGCAACTCCCTCTGTCGGACACTATTCGCATAGGTCTACTATAATACTCAAAATATTTCATCAACGAACTGATTACTTCCTTGGAGCTAGTGGAGTTCACTGGATACAATTTTACAAATTTCGTAAATGCATCAATGACGACTAGAATATGCTTACGCTTCGATTTAATGGACGGCAAGGGTCCCAAGTGGTCAATATGTAAGGTGTCAAATGGTATTGGCTTTTTCGGAATACTGTGTAGCTCCTTTTGATTAGTGGTCGCCGGTGCCGAATAAAGTATGCACTTCAGACAGTTCCTTATATGTCGTTCGATTTTCTCCTTCATTTTTGGAAACCAATACTGTCTTTTAATTTGTTCATAACACTTCACAACCCCCAGGTGACCTAATTTCTCATGAGTGAACCTAATTATACTTTCCTCCATTTCTTTCGAAACGCATAAACACAAGTTTCCATTTCCGCCTCTTTTATAAACGAGCCCATCCCTTAACTCAAAAAACTTTAAACTTCTGGTTTCCAAAATATCACGGATCTTGGTTATACAAGGGTCTCTACTTTGAGTCGCTTCCAATTGAAATACGATATCGACATCACTAATGGCTAGAACTACCTCACTGCGACTTAAGGCATCAACGTGTCCCATACTACCGCCACCTCGATGCTGGATAGTACCTATAGTTGAAATTTTGCAACTCTAGTCCCCAACGAGCTATCCGGGGATTCAAGGTCTTTTTATTTAACATGAGGGTAAGAGAGTTGCAATCCGTAACAATTTTAAAACCGATTCCTTCGAGGTAAATACGGAAACGCCTCAGAGCGTAAATAAAGGCAAGCGTTTCTAGCTCAAAACTGTGGTATTTACTCTCGGGAGCAGATGTTCACTTAGAAAAGTAGAAAACGGGGTGAAATTTGCTTTTTTGATTTTTGATTTGATTTTTTAAATCCTCATATGCCCGCATGCAATTTTTATCAAACTGAAACGAACAGTTTTTCTTCAGCAGATCATACAAAGGTTTTGCAATGCGTGC
This sequence comes from Portevinia maculata, assembly GCA_949715645.1. NCBI lineage: Eukaryota > Metazoa > Arthropoda > Insecta > Diptera > Syrphidae > Portevinia > Portevinia maculata. Next base: position 117,022,012 of record OX454527.1, on the reverse strand, counting down.
GAACTGCGGGACAAACTTCCTGAAGTACGCACATAGACCGATGAATGAATGTAACTGCTTCACTGTATTTGGTATAGGGTATTTTAAAATTGCTGCCTTATGCCCTTCATTTGGACTTATCCCTTGGTCGCTCACGTTGTAGCCTAAGTAGTCTATTTTGGTGTAACAGAATTTACATTTGTTTAATTTAAGCTCTAAACCAGATTCAGCCAGGCGTCCCAGAATCAGTTTCAATATCTTAAGGTGTTCTTTAACAGTGGTTGTAGCAATTAATATGTCGTCGATATATACAACAATTAATCCAGCTTCAATGAAATCTTTAAAAATCAATGTAATAAAGCGTTGGAAAATTGATGGACTATTCTTTAAGCCAAAAGGCATTTGACGTATTCAAATTGACCATTAGGAGTTACAAATGAAGTAAACTTTATTGACTCCTCAGCAACACCGACTTGGTGAAAGCCACTTTTCATATCTAATACACTAACAAATTTCTTATTACCTAGATATTCTAGACAGTCTTCTATTAACGGAATAGGAAAATTGTCACGTATGGTTATTTTATTGAGGTCTCTGTAGTCCACACACATGCGGATTTCACCGTTTTTTTTTGTAACGAGTACTATAGGGGACGCATAAGGCGAGTCACTAGGCCTAACAATATTTTCCTCTAAAAGTTCTGCAATAATTCCTTGAACTATGGATTTATCCCTATAGGATAATCTTCTAGGGTGACTAAACACTGGGACTTCGGAAGTAAGCTTAATTTGCATTTTGAGAGGTTTGTTAAAATTTGTTGGGTAAAGGTATTTTATTTTATAGTCCGAAACCAAGAATCTTATTTGGCATTGAGTCTCTTGACATAATTGTGAGTCAATACTGTATTCCTCTACTTGCTCTGAATTAATATCGATATGAAATATGTCGGGTGTAATTTCCTCAGTACTATTCGATTCGTTGAGTAAGCTACCAATGTTGGAGGCTTCACTGCTCACAATATTTGGGAAACACTCACTAGACTCAGTTGACGGTATTTGACCAATAGCCCCATCTTGGCAACCAATATAAAACCCACAATCAATAGACTCCAGAAGACAATCGGCACCAGCAGTATCGGAACTAACAATAACACTTTTCTGGCAACTTTAACTACCCAATGAATCACTTCGACTATTAAATTTCCCATAACAATCAATTGGGTTTGCCTCAAAACTACTTGGCGGGTTAAAAACACTAAGTAGGCCCACATCACAATCGCTCGTCCTCTCAAATGTCAGTGTATCTTGAATAGTATTATTGAAGGAGAAAAAGAAAGTATTTAAATTCAAACTAGACTCAGTAGGTTCACTATTTTTAATTACAGTTTGACGTATTGGATTTACAATAAATTGTACATTGAATGCTTTAAGAAAATCACGCCCAAGTAGCAATGGCTTCGGTAAGATATTAGCCTCAACTATGAAAAGTGAAATTTTATTTAGTTTATCGAATAATGAAATGTAACAATCAATTTTACCATATGTTTTTAATTCAGTGCTCGTAATGCTACTTAGGCTGGAGGGTACCAAATCTTCATCTCTAACGTCAAATGGAATAATTTTGTGTGATACAAAGCTAACCGGACTCCCACTGTCAATTAATGAGTCAAAATCAGAAAAGGGAACTTTACTCAAGACACTCTCACAGAAGGCAATACTTACATTTTGGAACGGCTGCAATAGATTTGTCTCCTCTTCGTCCTCTTCGCCCTTGTTGACAAGATGTATTCCCTTCTTCTGCTGACAATCCTTTAGTACGTGTTTAGTGCTCCCGCAACGAAAACAAGCCCCAATTGCACGCTTGGGTTTGGTACACTGCGATGATAGATGGCCATACTCGGAACAATTATAACATCGGATCGAAGACGTCGACTTTGATGGGGTATCGGCTACTTTTGCTGGTGTTTTTGTTATCTGGTCACTTATTCTTTTTTTTCGTATTTAATCAGCAAATGCTTCAGCTGTTCCAGTGTCGATGCAGTGTATAGCATTGTTGTGTATGCCGTATGGTCGCGAATTCCCTCGATGATGAAGCTAATTACTTCGTGTTCACTTACAGCTGCTTGGGCCGCAATTTCCTGCATTGATAGCATGTACGCGATCACATTTTCACCTTTACGTCTGTTGCGCTCTTGGAGTTGTTTGTACACATCGCTCGCGGAAATGGTGTACCGGAATTGCTTAAGTAAGCCTTGTCGCAACTCGTTGTAGTTCGATGCACTACTAGTGCGAAGGAACACTGCCGCAGTCCCCCTCAGCAGGCGCCGCATGGACATAAATTTCACTTGGCCGCTACATTCTCCAGTTATCACAACGCTCTCAAAGTCCTGTATCCATTTTTCCACACCGTATGCGTCATCTCCGGTAAAGGTTGGTACCAGTCCATCGATATCACTGATTGTGAGTCGCTGCATCTGCGTACTGAGATGTTGTTCTTCCAATAATTTTAGCTCCTGTTGAAGATATATTATTTTCTTCTTTTTCTCGAGATGAGCGATCATTCTATCATAATCATCTTCTTCTGGAACCGATGTCGCATTGGGTACTACTGCGGCAGCCCCCTGTGGCTCTGCTTCTGGGGAATTTTCGATTGTTGAATCTTGTACGGCTTCAGTGTGAACAGTTTCTGCTGTTCCTGTAGCATGGGAAACCCCTATAAGCCCGCATATGAAAAGCCCGCGTAACAAAAGCCCGCACGCCAAATTATGAAAAAGCCCGCAGCACAAAAGCCCGCATGCCATAAGCCCGCACAATTTATTTTCAGATTTAGCCCGCATATGATGCGGGCTTATTGTTTTGTTATTCACCTCATCACTTTAATTTAAAAAATTTTAAAGCCAATCAAATCACTTGTGTAATACGATTTTATTTTTTTAATGTTCTAAGTTTAAACTTACTCTATACAGCGCTCAGAAGGAAGTGCCATCATCTGTCATATCAGCCAGCCGCATTCATTTTTTGTATTGCGTGAAGTTAGTCGCATTCTTTGGTGGTTTCATTCAGGGCGGATACCGAGAGTGAGAGATTTATGAATGATTGGATAGATGACGGTATTAAATACTTTACAGTTCGGCCATCCTGACAAGATGATCGCCCTCGATCATTACCTTATACTAAATTTATCGATTACGTTAAATATCTTAAATAGTTATTATATTGCTTTCCTAGTTAATAGCGCAGATAGCTTCGCTACGGCTAAGTGCGTCGACATGGGTCATACTAGACCCTCCACGATGCTGGATAGAGTAATCGAAATTTTGTAGCTCCAGTGCCCAGCGCGCTATTCGTGGGTTAAGATTTCTCTTGCTGAGGGTCAGAGTAAGGGAATTACAATCGGTAATTATCTTAAAAGTAATACCTTCTAGGTAAACTCGGAATCGCCTCAGTGCATAAATAATGGCAAGAGTCTCCAATTCGAAGCTGTGATATCTTGCTTCAGCAGCGGTAGTTCGCTTTGAGAAGTAGAACACTGGGTGAAATTTTCCATCTGTCTGTCGCTGTAGTAAGGTTGCACCAAACCCCGTAATGCTGGCATCGCAATGGAGTTCGGTTTCCTTTTGAGGGTCGTAAATGGCCAATACAGGGGGGTTAGTAAGTAGCTGTTTTAGTTTATCATATGCCTGAGAACACTGCTCATCAAACTTAAACTGGACGTTCTTTTTAAGCAAATTGTACAAGGGTCCAGCGATACGAGAGAACTGGGGAATGCATTTTCTGAAATATGCGCAAAGCCCTACAAAAGAATGCAGCTGCTTCACTGTCTTCGGTAAGGGGTACCGCAATATCGACTCCTTGTGTGATTCGTTAGGTTGAATCCCCCTGTCGCTGACACTATAACCTAAATAGTCTAATTGTGTATGACCGATTTTGCATTTGCTGAGCTTTAGCTCAAGAGCGTTTTCTGCAAGGCAGTGGAAAACGTCCTTCAGTATCCCTATATGGTCCTCTATGGTTTGAGAAGCTATAAGGATGTCATCCATATAAATTATTATGGTTCCATTCTCGATAAAATCTTTAAATATAAATGAAATAAAGCGTTGGAACACGGATGGGCTATTTTTCAATCCAAAAGGCATTCTGACATACTCGAATTGCCCACTAGGAGTTACAAACGATGTGTATTTCACTGAGTCTTCAGCTACTTTCACCTGGTGAAATCCACTTTTTAAATGTAAAAAACTGAAATATTTTTTCTCTCTCAAGTAGTCTAAGCAGTCTTCAATTAATGGCAGTGGATAGTTGTCTCTCAGGGTGATTTTGTTAAGACTTCTGTAGTCGATGCACATTCGAGTCTCGCCAGACTTTTTCTTCACTAGAACGATCGGGGAGGCATAAGGGGAATCGCTATGTCTGATAATTCCTTCATTAAGCAGAGTGTTGGTTATTTCCTGAACCTCTTTCTTGTCTTTATAAGACAGCCTCCTAGGGTGACTAAACACCGGAATATTCGAGGTCAGCCGGATATTCATCTCGAACTGAGAGTTGACGTTTATCTGGTTTGGAAATTCATTAAGGTAATCTGTCATGATTTCCATAATGGATTCCCTGACGCCCTGACTTAGCAAAGGATTAATGTCGGGCTCCCATAATACAGACTGGCCACACTCAGCGACGTCGGTATCAATGCAACAGGGATTCAGGTCCAGGTCTATTTCACTTTCGATACTAATATTATTTAAGGCACTGTCCTCGCAACAATTACTTAGGGAGGATTCTGTTTGAGCTACGTTCCTACTGGAATAGCGCCGGCCACTTGAAAAATTGGCCTCGGAAGGAGCTCCGGTATCCGAAGTTTTGATATCACCAGAGCCATAGTTGGCGATAAAGCCATCGTCACTCAAAGAACAATCATTACCTATCTCGTTGTTATTTGAAACGCTAACATCATAATTCACTGTAGGTTTATTTGGTTTACTTAAATTCGTATCAGAAAAATAATTATAATAATGAGAAATATTTCGAGTCTTGTTGTTATGAAAAGATGAACATTTTCTGTTAGAATCTAATGCTGCTGTGGTGTCCATAACAAGATTAATGTTGAATTTCTCTAAAAAATCGCGTCCGAGTAAGAGTGGTTTCGGAAGGATGTTTCGTTCAACTATAAACAAGGATAATTTTTTAGATTTATTGAACAATAATATAGTGCATTCAACTTTACCATATGTACTGAACTTAGTACCCGCAATACCGGAAAATGTTGACTCGGGTAAACTAGGTTGGTTGACAACAAACGGAACAATTTCTTTGGAGACGAAACTAGCCGGACTACCACTATCAATTAATGAGTTATAATTAAAAAAACGTATTCGACTCGAAATATTTAGGAAAGCAATACTTACATTTTGGAAAGGCTTAAGTTTAGTGTTAGACTCTACATCTACTTCAGCTTCGGTGTCCTTATCAGTGGTGTTGTTGACAACGTTTACTTTCCTTAGGGACTTGCATTCTTTTGAGATGTGTGTGGTGCTTCCACATCGGAAGCATGAGCCAGGTGCACGCCGTTTTTGTGTACATTCTGCAGATAGATGCCCATATTGGGAACAATTGAAACACCGTCTTTCACCGAGAGTTTGTGCGTTGGGGTTGGTAGGTTTTTTCGCAGATTCTTGTAGATCTATTGAACGCTTTTTGTCGTATTTGAACAAAAGATTTTTTAGCTGTTGCAATGAATTTGCGGTATATAGCATCGAGGTGTAAGCCATTCGGTCGCGCAGTCCTTCAATAATAAAGCCAATAACTTCACTCTCCTGTATTTCGCACTGCGATGCGATTTCTTGCATCGACAGCATGTAGAAAATGATGCTTTCTCCCTTTTCCTTTAGCGTGCCTGCAGTTGGCGATAAATGTCTGTGACCGATATGTTTCGTTCAAATTGTTTCAGCAGGCCCTTCTTTAGTTCCTCATATGTTGATGCATTGGTTGTGCGGAGGTAAACTGCGGCCGTCCCCTTTAGCAGACGTCGCATGGACATGAATTTAAAGTGTTCAGTAGCTGGAGTGGTCTGGAAGACACTTTCCAGATCCTTTAACCACTTCTCGACGGTATATGCGTCATCGCCCGTAAATGATTGGACTAGTCCCTTGACGTCGGCCATGCTTAACTTATGTATTTGGCTGCTGATGCTTTGAAGTTCGAGAGTTTGGAGTTCTTGGCGGAGAGCGAGGATTTTCTTCTTTTTCTCGAGCTGGGCAATGATGTCGTCGTCTGAGTGTGTGCACTTATCATCCTGCGGAGGGTTTGATGAAGGTGGATCGGAAAGCGGAGGTGGAGGATTACATTTCGTGGCGTCTGCGCGTGTGCTACTGGCTGGTGAGTTTCGTAGAGGCAGAGACCGATGTGGAACATTTCCTTGGGGCGGAAGGTTATCCTGAAGCGGAAGATCTTCTAGATACGGAATGTTGTCCTGAAGCGGAACATTTTTTTTAGACGGAAGACTATTTTTTGACGGAAGATTTGCTGTATGCGGAAGGCTGTCCTGAAGCGGAATATTTTCTTGAGACGGAGTACTGTCCTGAAGCGGAAGAGTTGCCTGAAGTCTAGAGATATTGTCTGAAGGCGCAAGTTCGTCGAATGGTACATCCTCGTTATTCTCTGCTAGATTGAGTAGGTTGCGAAGCTGTTGTGGTGTAGCTGTTGGAGGAAATTCCACACCTAGCGTGCTTAACCTCTTTGCCAGTTCGGCGCGCGTTTGTACCATTTTCATTAGAAATTCCACGTAAAATAAAATTCAAATAATATATTTTCCGTTTTACTGACTTAATATTCGCGGTTTTCTTGTTCTGAATTTAGCGCGTGGTTACCCCACATCTGAGAGGTAATACGATTTTATTTTTGTAATATTCTAAGTTTAAACTTACTCTATACAGCGCTCAGAAGGAAGTGCCATCATCTGTCATATCAGCCAGCCACATTCATTTTTTGTATTGCGTGAAGTTAGTCGCATTCTTTGGTGGTTTCATTCAGGGCGGATACCGAAAGTTAGAGATTTATGAATGATTGGATAGATGGCGGTATTAAATACTTTACACTTGAAAGAAATATTTGTTCCCAGTAATATGGAGGGGGATGTAGTTATTCACCACACTCACCTCTTCCCCTCTTTCTTATTGAAAACGTGTAAAATCTCTTAAAAAATTTTTGCTCGTCGTAAAAAGAACGCATTTATTCACCATATCCACCTCTTCCCCTCCTCAATTGAAATTGGTCAATATCTCTCATTGAATATTTAGTCGTCCTAAAAAGAACGATTTTGGTTAATAGTAACCAATACACCAAATCAGTTCACTTTCACTATTTTGGGAGCAACCGCACTGCTCCAGGCATCGACGAAGAATGCGACAATTCAGAAAAATACCACTTCTTATATACACTTTGTCGAAGACATTTCGAATTGATAATATTTTTGACAACCAATCAAAACTCTTGCAGGATATATTTTACACAACTTCCCTCTCCGTGATTCTCATGATTTCTTGCATCTTACAGATGGATTTCTGTGTGAATTCAATGGATTTTAAATGTACATTACTTCTATTTTAACACGCAATTGTTTAGGAAATAACCATAGCCCAAGTGCGGATAGTTCATTTGTTGAATAGATGCTCTTACCATTGAAAAATAATAGCATTCCTCCAAATAAAAGAGCAAAAAGTTCATAAAATGGACAGAATTTGTATACATTTGATTAAAGCAGACCGCAAATCATGCAAGTAAATGGAGTTCATATTTGGAATTATTCGCTTATTTAGTGGAAAAACCAGTTTAAATCCTAAGATTCCGCGAGCGGGCTACATAGACCCGACATGATGCGCATAAATTCGCCTTATCTTTTCAATTCGGCGCTTATTTGCTTGTGTTTATGGCGCCTGCCAGACAACCAGCATATATCCTTAGCGGAGCAACGGAGTTGCGTGAGCGTGCTAAACCCTGCGGAAAGATAGGTGAAACCCTAAGATCCCGCGAAGCGGGCCACCCAAAACGAACATTATGCGAATATATGGTTATAATTTTTAGAATTTGGCGCTAATTTCAGTGTTTATGGCGCCTGCTTAATATTTCTTCGACGTTAAGACGCAATTATCTTGGAAATAATCTGATCTCAAGTGTGCGTAAGTACATGAGTGCAATAGTTGTCTATTCAAAGGAAGATTGACACTATTCCTCACAGTTAAAGATGAAAATGATGCGAATATATTGACATTATCTTTATTAGTTGGGCGCTAGTATCATAGTGCTTATGGCGCCTGCCAGGCATAAGGCATATACCCTTAGCGGAGCAACGGAGTTGCGTGAGCGTGCTAAACCCTGCGGAAAGATAGGTGAAACCCTAAGATCCCGCGAAGCGGGCCACCCAGAACGAACATTATGCGAATATATGGTTATAATCTTTAGAATTTGGCGCTAATTTCAGTGTTTATGGCGCCTGCTTAATATTTCTTCGACGTTAAGACGCAATTATCTTGGAAATAATCTGATCTCAAGTGTGCGTAAGTACATGAGTGCAATAGTTGTCTATTCAAAAGAAGATTGACACTATTCCTCACAGTAAAAGATGAAAATGATGCGAATATATGGACATTATCTTTGGACTTGGGCGCTAATATCATAGTGCTTATGGCGCCTGCCAGGCATAAGGCATATACCCTTAGCGGAGCAACGGAGTTGCGTGAGCGTGCTAAACCCTGCGGAAAGATAGGTGAAACCTTAGCGATATTGCGACGACTGGAAGTTGAAAATCAACTTTCAGAAGACGGAAACAATCTTGTTCAGAACTCCATTGGCTGGGGCCTCTAGGGATACCAGAAAAAACTGGAAGAAATTGGCCATTATTGGACAAAATGGGCAGCCATTGGCGGTGAGAAGCGTAGTTAGATATCTGGGTATCTGGCTTGATCAGTATCTGTATTTCGATAGACATATAGCTGCTTGTCTTGCTGGGGCCAAGAAGGCTTATGCTCTGACAAGGAGACTGTTTCATAGCAGTCAACTTGACTCCAGAGTGAAGGTCATTTGCTACGTGGCCCTTATAAGGCCGATTATCGCTTATGGTTGTCCATTGTGGTTCAATATAGCGCCTAGCTATATGGAAAAGATTCGGGTTTTGGAGAGACAATGTCTTAGGACCTGTCTCCGGATGTTCCGAACGCCTGAATCCAACTATATAAAATACTATCCCAACAAGGTCCTATACGATGGGACTCAGTTGAATAGGATTGACAATTTCCTTATTAAGGTGACTCGAAGGCACGTTGCAAGGGCGATGGCCAGCGACAATAGCCTTATCTTTGGGGCTTACTACCCCAATGAAATGTACATAGAGAGTACGCTCCGGTCTGGCTTTATCCCGCCGGAGGCATTTATCCATATTGATGCAAAAGGGCTGTTACAGACGAGGGATGGTATCCCGGTATTATACCACCGCTACCGCAGCGCGAGAGATAAGCGGCTCATCCGCGGCGAGGGCATTACCAATGCTCATGAGCTCCTCCGTTTTAGTACCGCAATATCGGAAAGGGATCAATTCGACACGGAAAAGCAATTCGCCGAGTTTTGGTGGCTTGTTGAGGGGGGAGGGGTCAACATGCCCTCCCAGGACGGTGCGTTACTCTAGGTAACATCCTTTTAGCTTATAAGTTAGATTAAGTTAGCTAGGGCGTTTTTGGGAGAGGCCGGGCTCGCCAACGTGTGGTGGTGCTTCCGGGAGTTGACTGACGCTGTAAGGCTTCAGTCGGCTCACGGCGGCGCGTGTGCACGTTGACGACTGCCAGGCACCCGGAAAGCAATTAGGATTTTGACCACTTGTTGCGCAAGGCAACGAGTGTTCAGAATCCTAATTATAGTTAGAATATGTTAGGTAGTTTAAGTAAGTAGAATAGGTAGTTTGTAATTTGTTTTATATAAAAATATAAAATTTAAATAATGATGCCGAGTTTTATTTAATTTTCTCGAGGAACACATATGTAAGATTAGTTCGTAAAATAGTTTTTAGGCCGAAAGGCAATAATTATAAGATATAGTTAAGTTTAGGGCGTCCGCATAAGGATCAATAATCTAGAATAAGTATCCTGTTAATTTTAAGTTAGATTTAATCATTTTTGTCTAGTATGTAAGTTGATATAAGCTAATAATTAATAAAAATTTAAAAGTCAAAAAAAAAAAAATAGGTGAAACTTTAAGATCCCGCTAAGCGGGCCACCCAGAACGAACATTATGCGAATATATGGTTATAATCTTTAGAATTTGGCGCTAATTTCAGTGTTTATGGCGCCTGCTTAACATTTCTTCGAGGTTAAGACGCAATTGTCTTGGAAATAACCTGATCTCAAGTGTGCGTAAGTACATGAGTGGAATAGTTGTCTATTCAAAGGAAGACTGACACTATTCCTCACAGTAAAAGATGAAAATAATCCGAATATATGGACATTATCTTCCCCACAGCTTTTATTTCTCAATATATTCACCCCTTTTTTAAACGCGTAACAAAACCACCTACAGGAACTGTAAATTCACCTCTCCTCCTCACTGAAATAAGCAAAATCTCTTAATTTAGGCATTTAGTCGTCCTTAAAAGAACGCTTTTTGAAGGAATTAATATCCTCTTTAATACCAATCGCTCTAAAAAGAACGATTGGAGCAGAAAACCACACCAATCGGCGTAACAAACAACGAATAATGCGAGTAATTTGGAAATATCCATTTCTTTTATAGGAAATCGTTTCAATCTCCATTTCTTTTATACTATTTGTAGCTGAAATTTAGGCAAAATTCAATTTTGCGCAGAGTACATGCATTAAATAGATGCTCTTACCAATGAATAATAACAGCATTCCTCCCAATAAAAGAGAAAAAAGTTCCTAAAATGGTAAACATTTGTAAGGAGAATATATCTTGCATGAGTTTTGATTGGTTGTCAAAAATATTACCAATTCGAGGGGGATTGGCTTCTTTCAATTTCAAAAAGTTAAAATGCTCGATTGTTTGAGAATCACGGAGAACAAATTTACCGTAAAAAAAGTCACATGCGGGCTTTTGTGGTGCGGGCTTTTGTGCTGCGGGCTTTTGTGATGCGGGCTTTTGGGATGCGGGCTTTTGATATGCGGGCATTCGTGTGCGGGCTTTTGATATGCGGGCAAACGGACCCAACCCCTGTAGCATCTTCCAATAGGTTCCTTAGTTGGGTAGGAGTTGCGCTAGCTGGAAAGCTTATACCGAGCTCTTCTAATGCCCTCGCTAAATCTGCACGTGTGTGATATATGTGGCGGACAATCAATTAGATGCACGATTCTCAATTTTTGGTTCTATAATTATTGATATTATTACTATTAAATTCGTGGTAACCCCACATCTGAGTTGTAATGTCCACTTTATTCAATCTCTCAAAAATCAATCACCCATCATAATGGCTGACGCACTACCTCCGGCCTCATCGCAATCTTCTCATGCTCGCCACCAGATGGCGAATACCTCGGGTAAGTGTCGGACTACATCGCTTTATGCGGCAGTGCTTTTCGATAGATGGCGATAGAGTTGGAGTGATTTTATCTTTACAGAATGAATAATTTTTCCCTATTCTACCTCGGTGGAATCGTGCGCAGATTTTGGGGAAAGGGACATGCCGATCGTGGGCCATCCTTTACATAAGTTTAATTTATGGTGGGCTCGCGGCTATCGTTCTATTTATTTCTCGGGGAAGTTGCCATCCAAATATTGTTTTTGTTGACTGGGATGCTCGTCTACCGTCACCCCTTCTCAGTTTCACCGTGATGTGTTTGTGTTTGTTTGTTTTAGTGTAATCGCCGGTACGGTGGCGATCGTTATTCTCCTTCATCGTGAATAGAGTGTATCACGTTTTGTACCGCTTGTGTGTCGTGAGGGTGTTTCACAGGGCCGCCCGCCCGCACGCCTCTGTGCTCCTTCGGTGCTCCCACGACGGAGTTGGATCAAAAGGGAGCGTCATCCCTTTCCTCATCGATCGTGGCTCACTACCGTGTCAGTGGTAGATCTTTATTCGCATTTGGGCCTTTGACTACTCGGACCGTCCGTCCGCGCCCGCGAATCTCATTTGAATTTGCAGGGTGGATGTTTTGGTGTGTTGCGTTAGTTCCACCCTGCCGTTGCAGACTGTCCGTCTGGTTGCATAGTGCTTTGAGCTTGCCCTCCGCCTTTACAGACCGTCCATCTGTCATCATTTTTCCCAGACCACCCGTCTGTCGTCATTTCCACAGACCGTCCGTCTGTATCCACAGACCGCCCGTCTGTACTCGAGTCCAACGCTTCTCTTGGTTTGGGCCTCCTGCCCTTCAAGCCACCTGTGGTGGTTACTCCCCAAAGCTCCGGAGACGTGGACCAATGGCTGAAGGAACCATGGTTGCCCCTCCACTTCTTCAGACCGTGGGAACGCAGACCGATAAAAGAGGGAAATTATCACGAGTTTCAAGGGGAAAAAGAGAATGGCCCTTATTGCGGGCAATTTGACCGCAACACTATTAAGTCGTACTTAAATTTAATACAATGCAAAATATTAGTAGTTATTCTGCATAAATTGTTCAATTGTTTAATCGACTGCGCGATTACGTAAGGCCAAGTTGCGCAAGGCGTCTTGGTCGAAGCGTTTAAATATGAGAAAAAAATAACTAGATATCGAGGACCGAAAATGGTAAAGAAAACACTGTTTTACACTTTGTTCGTTCATCCAGTTTTATTATTACTATTTAGTCTATTGCATGCAGAGATTAAGCGGGAAGAATACGTTTTAGTAAAATAGTTAACTTAGTTATTGACTAGTTAGTATGTGCGTGAAGCGTCTACGTCTAGCAATGGAAAAAAAGATTATGATATCTCCGCTACACCATTAGCAATTTTGGGAACATCTTTGGACACTACCAGGGTGTTTGTTAGTTTAATCAACTCATCACTTAAAATTTTACTACGGTCTTGTGGATCGCAGTTACTGAAAACCATTTCACTTGTTCTCAATTGACTTAAAAAAATTGTTTTGTCGTATTGAAGAAATTTGATTTTATATTCGTTGCGAATTTTTTCCAATTTTTCGTTTTACTTCATATTCTTTGAATAGAGTTTCGTGATCTCCAATTTTGAACTCCATGTCGGTTATGACTGTGGCCGGTATAAGGTCCGTTAAAACGTAACCAAATAATGTACTTGTTGTGTTTGTGATTTTGTTAGGTTCTTGCAGGATTTTTTGATACATATTGTTGCATGTTTGCTCAAACTGTGACATTCAGCATCAATTTGTCAACTTGTACCGCCATCTAGTAGAGAGCCATATAACCTATATTTGGCAGCATTTGAAAAGCAGTTTGAGTGACTATGGAATACTTAATACATCTGTGTTATCGAATCTTCTGAACTCAACGAATCTTGAAATATCGACAGGTGTCACTAGGAGATATAAATAGATGTCACAGGAGCACCCAAGACATTCTAGTTTTGAACCGCGATAAAGAAGTGCGGTAGATGACAGTAGTGAAAAGTATAGAGAAAAAGTGGAAGTATTGAATAAGAGAAAAGTGATTGTTTATTTAAAAAAGTGATTAATTGTGAAAGTGAATTGTTGAATTAAAAAGTGAATTATTACAATAATAATCAAGAATTAAAAGACATTGAAAGAGAACTAATAAAGATTAATTAAATAGAATAACGTTTTATCTTTTCGAATCCTAGCCTGAATGTAACATTGGTGTCAGAAATGGGATAAAACGTATTCAGTGTGAAATTAAAGTGAAGTGAATTAGTTTAAAAAAAGAAAAAAGAAAAAGGAAAACAAAAATGAAATTACTACAGCTCAGTATACCGCAGTTAAGGCTGAACTAGAAAAGCGGAATCTCTCCACAGCTGGAGGAAAAAGTGATCTGGTGCTTCGACTGCAGGAAGCTGTTGAAAACGAAGGAGAAAACCCCAAGTCCGTTTTGTTCGACGTAGCAGAAGAACAAGTAAGTACAGACGTTGATATGACTGCTATGATGGAATTACTTCTGGCCAAGTTTGATGAACACAAGAATTCCCTAGAACAACTGACAAATTCTCTAGATTCCAAATTGGAATCAATGGACTCTAAATTTGATGAACAGAAGAATACCCTAGATTCAAAATTGCAATCAATGGACTCTAAATTCGAAGAACAAAAGAATTCCATAGTTGCCGCCCAAAAGAGCGCTGTGGAAGATTTTATAAATGTTCTCGAAGGAAAACTCGAAGAAATTAATCACAAGTTCGAGAAGGTTGAAACCAAATTCGACGAAATCCATCAGACGTTTCGCAAGCATGAAACAAACTTCGAGAACTTGGCTAAAGAGCTCGAGAAAGTGAAGAAGCAGAAGGCTCGAGAAAATTCTGCGGACTGGCCGAGAAGGAAAGAGATGCAGCCTCCTGTTTTCGATGGTCAAACATCAGTCTCAGAAGAGAAGCACCACAACTACGACGCCTTGTTCAAGGCTATAGAGATGCGCTTCGGTGATGAGCATATGCAGCAAGTGTACAAAGTCCAGCTACGCAGTAGAGTCCAGAAGACCTGAGAAACACTCCAACAGCTGCAAGCAGATATCGAACGTCTGGCGCATTTGGCATACCCTAATGCTGGTGCGGTTCTCATCAATGAAATTGCTGTGGAGGCGTTTATCCAAGCCATTGAAGATAGACAACTGTAAATGGCCGTAAGAATGGCTGGAAAGAGAACCCTCACTGAGGCGCTAGCATTTGCCTTGACAATGCAAGCTGCTGATCAGGCATCGCATGTATTCCACCGCGTTAGGGAAATGGCAGCCGTTGAATGCTCATAGAACTGCAACAAAATAGGGCACCTACAGAGACAGTGCAGAGCTCCACCCAGACAAGGCAGTTGTCCACAATGCGGGCCTAGGAGGCGAAACGGAGAAGCATCTGGCAGATATAGCTTCGCAGAGCCAGCAGTCGGGAAACGTGTAAGGAGCAGCTTCTCGGGGCGGAAGTGGGTTTCCGGAATCGATGACCCCAGGACCACAATTCAAGTCTCGCAAACCAAACGAGGAAACCAGAGTCTAACAGTGGAAGCCTATATCGGTCAAAATAAGTGCGTGGCAGCCATCGACACCGGTGCCACCACTTCCATTATAAGGAGGGACATCGTCCGTCAGTCTTGGTTGCACAACACCAGCGGTTACTGTCTGAAAACAGCAACAGGAGCGACAGCGAAAGTGTGTGTAGAGGTCATGCTAACAATAAATTTGGCAGGATTAGCATTCTCCCATGCTTTCCTAGTAGCCGATATATGTGACGAATGCATCATTGGAATCGATTTCATGAAGGCGCATGATGTAGTATTGGACTTTGGTATGCAAGTACTCACGTATCGAAACGTAGAGATTCCGATGGTGTACGGGAACGAGAACGCTACATCCCTGAGGACAGTCATTAGTGAGGACGGGGTCCTACCACCTTCTTCAGAGACACTGATTTGGACAATGCTGGAAGGTGATCCTATGAGCCACCGATTCTTTCTAGTTGAGGCGAAAGACAACCACTACCGAAACTGCGTGGTTGGAAAAGTGCTTGTCGAGCCGAAGAACAATATTGTTCCCGTACGAGTTCTTAATGCGGAACACAAAAGCGTCAAATTGAAGCAAGGTGAGGTGGTTGGAAAGTGTGTACCGGGTACTGAAATCCACAGAAACATTCATCGGAAGACTAGAGATAAGATTCGGATATCCATCGACCGCCTGAAGATGAGGTACGATACCAAAGAAACCACCACAGGATTGCTGGAAGGAGATCTGGTATGGCTATACAACCCTCATAGTCGAAAAGGCATATCACCTAAACTACAGCAGGGTTGGAAAGGACCCTACAAGATAGTGAAGCGCATCAACGATGTTGTCTACCGGAGCCAGCGAGGAAGAGGCAAGCTGAAAGTTGTCCATTTGGATCTTCTCCATCGCTAACAAGATTAAGAGGGGGATATTGTTGCATGTTTGCTCAAACTGTGACATTCAGCATCAATTAGTCAACTTGCACCGCCATCTAGTAGATAGCCATATAACCGATATTTGGCAGCATTTGAAAAGCTGTTTGAGTGACTATGGAATACTTAGTACATCTGTGTTCTCGAACCTTCTGAACTCAACGAATCTGGAAATTTCGAGAGGTGTCACTAGGAGATATAAATAGATGTCGCAGGAGCACCCAAGACATTCTAGTTTTGAACCGCGATAAAGAAGTGCGATAGATGACAGTAGTGAAAAGTATAGAGAAAAAGTGAAGGATTGAATAATGGAAAAGTGATTGTTTATTTAAAGTGATTAATTGTGAAAGTGAATTGTTGAATTAAATAAGTGAATAATTAGAATAATAATCAAGAATTAAAAGACATTGAAAGAGAACTAATAAACATTAATTAAATAGAATTACGTTTTATGTTTTCGAATTGTACGACTGTAATATTTTTTACAGCCGGCAGTGGAACTCTCGGTCTTTGAAATTGATTTGTCAGCGACTAACGAGATCCTCTGCTATGTTTTGCTATAGCGCAGCTGATATGATCAGCGAAACGCTAGCCAAAACAAGACCTTGAAGATGTGAATGCCCTGAGTGGCGAATGTCCACAACATAACACGACCGGCTGATATGCACCGAATGTGCACGTATACTTTTACGTAGCGAAAATACACACCAACACAGCGTGGGTGTGTGTAGTTCTTCTTCGACGAACTTGCAAGGGTCAGCACAACGATAAGCTGATTGAACTTTACTTGGCGACGGTGGAGAATGCTTTCCTTTTTTTTCAACAACTGAATGATAATATTTATTTTTCGTTCTGTTTTATACAAAACCATTATCGGTGATTCTTCTTTCATGCTTAGAATAAATAAATTAAAGATGGCTGCTTGGCGCGAAATTTGAATATTGGAGACTTATGCTAGATTACAATAGTATATATTTTTGGTATCTAATTCGATTTTATTGTTATTAAATTATAAGATAACTACGCTCCAACATTCCGGCCCCTTTTGAAAGGACCCTTTCAAACAGGAAGTACAGCAAGCTTTCGTATTGGGCGTCGGATTTGTCCCTTCATTGTTCGGATGTCTGCTACGCGGATTCGTCCATCTTGACCCGGGATGACTTGTGTGACTCGACCGAGTACCCATTTCTGCGGCGGTACGTTGTCTTCGTGCACGATAACCATAGCTCCAACGTGCAAGTTTGCTGATTCCTTAGTACACTTCGTACGTCCTTGGAGCTCGTGGACATATTCATTGACCCATCGATTCCAAAAATGAGATTTGACGGCGTTAATACGACGCCATCACTGGAGGAAGCTGATGTTTGGTGCCAGATCTACGCTCTCTTGTATTGCCTTCAGTGGTGCGCCTATGAGGAAGTGTCCTGGGGTGAGTGCTTCTAAATCGTTCGGATCTGATGATAGTGGTGTCAGCGGCCTGGAGTCCATGATAGCTTCTATTTCGACCAGTGCTGTTGATAGCTCTTCGAAATTGAGTTTAGCGTTGGCTAGGCTGCGATTGAGATCTCCTTTGGCTGCCTTCACAGCTGATTCCCAAATACCGCCAAAGTGCGGCGCCCTGGGAGGAATAAATAAAAAGTTTATGTTATTGTCGATGCGAAAACGATTGATACATGATTGGGTTTTGGGTTCAAAGAATAGCTTATGAAGTTCTCGCAACTTGGTTTGAGCTCCGACAAAATTCGTTGCATTGTCGCAATAAATATCCCTCGGAAGACCTTTTCTGCCTATCATGCGTTTGAGTGCTGCTAGAAATGCATCGGATGAGAGGTCTGAGACAGCTTCAGTGTGTACTGCTTTTGAAGCGAAGCTCACAAAAATTGCCACGTATGTTTTATAGGGCACCTTGCCTCGGATTTTATAGTACGTAGATATGGGCCCACAGAAATCAACCCCACACGAAGAGAACGGCCTCGACACAGTAACTCTTGCCTCTGGCAAGTCTCCCATTAGTTGGTTAAGAAGGTTGGGCCTATACTTGACGCAGTGAATACAATTCCGAACTGTAGTTTTTGCAACTTGCCTCGCGTTGACTATCCAAAATCTGCTTCTAATAAGTGCCAACAGAGCCTTATGTCCTGCATGGAAATTTGAAATATGGAGATGCCTGACTAAACACCTAACAAACCAGTTATCCTTGGGAAGAAGTAAGGGATGCTTGCGTTCTTCTGGGATCGTTGCATGTTCCAGCCGCCCTCCAACTTTTAGTAGCTGAACTCCATCTACCGTATCTAAAAATGGGCACAAGTATTTAATTGCTCCCTTAAGTGTCTCCTTCCTTTGTATGGATTTTATTTCTTCTTCAAAATGATGTTGTTGAATCATCCAACTGATCCTGAGTAAAGATCTTTCAATTTCGTTCCGGGATAATTCTCCTAGCGTTTTGTTTGCTCGATCGGCAAACCTTAAAATGTATGCGAACACATGAAGAGTTTTATTGTATGAACTGAATTTTTCCATAGCTTCTAATAAAGGATTTGGTGTCCGATTCTGGCAAACGAGTGCAGTTTTTCGTATTTCCAAGGTTCGCTCTTCAAGCGATAATCCATTGCACGAGTTTTGAGGCCACTCCTTTATGTCTAGCTCGAGAAATTTCGGTCCAGAAAACCAAATTGATTGTTCCAACTCCTGTACTGTGCTCCCTCTTCAGACCTTGTCTGCTGGGTTGTCTTGCGTAGGAACGTGCCTCCAATTGACTTCTGCAGTAATTTCTTGAATTTCTGCAACTCTGTTACCAACGAATGTATTGAGTTTCGAAGAATGCGTCTTTATCCAATGCAATACAATCTCCGCGTCTGTCCAAAAATATACTGAGACGGACATCTTCTTCAGTATGCATCGAATCTTTGTCCAAAGTTTGGCGAGTAGATGAGCGCCACACAATTCGAGTCGGGGAAGTTGTTTCCTTTTAGTTGGTGCAACTCTTGACTTCGACGTTAAGAGTTTGGTGGTAATATTTCCTTTTTTACTCCTGGTTCTACGATAGATACAGCATCCGTACGCTTCTATGGACGCATCACAAAACCCATGAACTTGGATAGTGTCCCTGTTATCATTTAACACAAATCGTGGAATTGATAAATTTTGTACGGAATTCAGGTCAACCATGAATTGTCTCCATTCTGTGTCTATGCTCTGCGGAATCGATGCATCCCAATCCAATTTTTCGAGCCACAATTTTTGAAGAATTACCTTCGCTTTAATAATAATAGGGCTAAGCAAACCCATGGGATCGAATAACGATGATGACAAAGAAAGAATAGTTCGTTTCGTAAACTTATTGTACGTCTTACTAGGGTTGTAAGAGAATTAAAAAGTGTCTATGGTTGAGTTCCAGGTTATTCCCAAGGTACTAGTGAGATGAGATTCGTTAATGTTCAGGTTTTTGGTTCGTGTGGTATTCTCGGGTAAGATCAAGGAATTGTTGCTATGCCATTTTGACATTTCAAATCCTGCTGTTGCTAATATGGCAGTCACTTTCTTCCTTATTTGAAGCAGTGTATCCTTATCATCTGCTCCTGTGATCAAATCGTCGACATAAAAGTCAGACTGAATTATTTGAGCACCAAGCTGGTGTTCTTTCGAGTGCTCAGCTACGTAGCGAAGACTTCGTATCGCCTGGAAAGGTGCTGATGACGTTCCATACGTGATAGTGTTCAATTCATATGTCTTCAATGGTTGCTGTGGATCTTCCCTCCACAGTATATATTGAAAACGTCTATCAGATGGGTGAACCAACACTTGCCTGTACATTTTAACGATGTCTGCGGTTAATCCATATTTATGTAGTCGAAAGCCAAGTAAGGTAATGAAGAGATCATTTTGAATGGTGGGACCAGCCATCAAGATATCATTTAAGGACACGTGAGACGAGGTACTAGACGATGCATTAAACACTACTCGAAGTTTAGTCGTGAGACTAGTTGGTTTAAGCACGCAATGATGAGGAAGGTAGTAGTGAGGCTCATCTAATTTGGGAGCTTCGACCAATGACATGTGTCCTAACGCTTCATATTCTTTCATGAACTTGATTTACTCTTCCCTCTGATCTACTCTTTTCAAAAGTCTGGTTTCTAACTGAAGAAATCTCCTAAATGCGATCCCATACTGTTTGGGAATAATCAAACCCAATAGTGATTATTTCCGTTGCGACGACAAAATCGAAGGACCAGCACTTGGACTGAAACGACGAGGCGAGAGAATCAAAAAAGCCCAAGACAAATTCTAATTAAATAATTTAATTTAAGATTGTGATACTTAGCGTGTGTCCTGGTTGACGATCAAATTCCAAGTGATCAAAGGAGAGCGTATCGCCAATCGAACAAACATAATTCTAACATGATTAGTTATAATATAAGTCTATACATACAAATGCAATATAAAGAGGGCAAGTAAACCCAGTATTTTTTAAGAGAAAGAGAAAGATTACGTGTTTAAAGAAGTTACGTTACTTTTAAACAGCATGTACATACAAGTGAAGGCAATTCAATTAATTAGAAAAAATGTAATTTATATGATGAAATATTTCCAAACATTCCGCCGCCCCTGGAACAAAGTTTCAGCTTACGGGGAGTGGTGCCAGTTTATGAATGGGTCGTACAAGATTCCCATTAGCTGTTCGTACAGTTACGACTTGAACATGTCCATCCTTGCCTGTATGGATTGCGATGACTCGCCCCAGAGCCCATTTTCCTGGTGGCAGATTGGGATCCTTTATCACAACTAGGTCGTTCAACTGCAAGTTACGTTCGGGACGCGACCATCGAGAGCGGTGTTGTAGCGAAGTTAGGTACTCCATGCACCAGCGCTTCCAGTAACCATTGATTTTTGCCTGTATGGCTTGCCAACATGACAGCCGATTTTGAGGGATTTCGAGCGATGGTTCAGGAACAGCTGCATATGATTCACCTATAATAAAATGAGCGGGTGTTAGTGGGTCTAGATCATTATCTGAATTCTGACATAAAGGACGACAATTTAACAATGCTTCTATTTGGGTGAGAAGGGTGTAGAATTCTTCAAAGTTTAGGATATCTGAACCGATAACACGACGAAGGTGCTGTTTCACAGACTTTACCCCCGCCTCCCACAATCCGCCGAAATGTGGCGCAGATGGTGGAATAAAATGCCAGGTGATTGCGTCGCGGGCAAGAGACTGTGCCACTATTGAATTGTGATATTCTGACAAGGTGAGCTGGTGCATTTCAGATAATCGCTTTGCGGATCCCCGAAAATTTGTACCATAGTCAGAATACATATGTGAAGGTTTCCCACGGCGCGCGATGAAACGACGAAGAGCTGCGAGAAATGCGTCCGTGGTCAAGTCACTCACGAGCTCTAAGTGAATGGCTTTTGTCACTAGACACACAAAAAGTGATATGTATCCTTTAGTGAAATGCGTTTTTCGACCGATTTTTGTTTTTATTGAGATGGGGCCAGCATAGTCACAGCCGCAGTGTGCAAAAGGTCTACTCGGTTGAATGCGTGGTGCCGGAAGAATTCCCATGATCTGTGTAGCTGTAGACTTCCTCTGCCGGAAGCATCGAATGCAGTCATGGGTTATCTTGCGAAGTAGATTTCGGCAACCTATAATCCAATACTCCTGGCGAATACGAAAGAATAATGTGGATACTCCAGGATGTAACAAACGTTGATGAAAGTCAACTGCAATGAGTTTCGTCACTGGATGCTCCTTTGGTATGATGATTGGGTGTTTTACGTTGAACGATGCGTTAGCGTTAAGAATTCTTCCTCCCACTCGTAGTATGTGTTGGTCATCTAAAAAAGGACATAAGTTAACGATTCTACAACTCTTACTAAAATGGCCATGTTTTCGAAAATATGCAATATCATCCCCGAAATAAAGATGCTGGAGCCATTGGATGATACTTCGTTTCGCATTATACATTTCGTTAGCTCGCAGGTGAAGTGTTACTGCGATAGTCTCGCCCGATAGGTTTCGACTTTTTGCAATAAACCGATAAATAAACGCGACGATTCTAGTTAGACGATGCCAGGATGATACCTTGGGGTAAAGTTGATGGAAAGGGTGCTCGATATTGACCATTAGACAGGAATGTTGAAATTGCTTTCTTTCTTCTTGTTTGCAATCTGGGTGGTCTTGGACGTGACGTTCAATGGGCCAGTGTTCCTCACTCTTTCCCAACCAGTGAGGACCTGTCCACCAGATGGGATGTTGTACGAGAGCCGATGGTGATATCCCCCGCGAAGCGCAATCCGCCGGATTCTGCTCCGATCTTATATGAAACCACCTGTTTCTGGGAATGGAGTTTAGAATTTCCGATGTTCGGTTTCCGACAAAGATGTCCCAACGGCGAGAGGGAGACGATAACCAAGATAGGACAACTTGAGAGTCGCACCAAGCGTAGACATTAGAGCACGTTGTGTTCAGTGACCTTTGAACAGCAACCAGCAATCGAGCGAGTAATAGCGCTCCACATAACTCCAGGCGAGAAATGCTCAACTGTTTTATTGGAGCGACTCTGCTCTTGGCTGCGACGATGTTGGTTCTGATTGTTCCGTTAGGAAGCATGTAACGCGAGTAAATGACGGCAGAGTAAGCGGAGGCCGAGGCGTCCGCGAATCCATGCAATTGAAAGGTTGCATCCGCTACGCCTATGCACCGAGGTATGCAAAGTTTCGATAACTCAGGAAGTTCCTGGCGATGTTTAGACCACTGTATAACGATGAAATCAGGAAGGGGATCGTCCCAGTTGAGTTGTCGATGCCACAATTCTTGAAGTATAATTTTGAGTTGTACAACCGATGGTGCGAGAAAACCGAGGGGGTCGAAAATTCAAACAACTTCTCTAAGAATTTGGCGTTTAGTTAGCGATTCGGTGGGCGTTATATTTATACGATACGAGAAGCAATCGAGTTTTGAGTTCCAGTACAATCCGAGTACCTTTACCCATAAGGCAGTTTCAGTATCAAACGAAACCGTTTCACTTTGTATAGATTCATTTTCTTGGAGAAGTTCTTTGCAATTACTTTGCCACTTGCTCAGTTCTAAGCCACATTTTGAGAGAAGTTCGATTAGGCAGTTCTTTTTGAAGATTGCATGTGGGAGTGAGTTTCCACCTGACACAACATCACCGACGTAAAAGCCGTTAAGAAGTATCTCTGATGCTACAGGATACTCTTCGCGGTAGTCACAAGCCAGTTGTTGTAAAACGCGTACCGATAAATATGGAGCACACGATGTGCCATATTTAACCGTAAGCAGACGAAAATGTTCAAGAGGATCTGTACGCGATTTTCGCCAGACGATCCTTTGGTAGTCCACATCTTCATCGGCTACCCAAATTTGGCGAAACATTTTCACTATATCGGCGGTGAAGGCGTATTTGTGACGTCGAAATCGCAAACAAACGGAAAACAGATGACATTGGATTGGTGGGCCGATCATGAGCGTATCATTTAGAGAGGTTCCGTTCGTATCTTTAAACGAGCCATCGAAGACAACGCGAAGTTTCGTGGTTGAGCTATCAGGTTTAAGCACCGCGTGATGAGGCAAATAGAATACGTTAGGTTTAGCAACCTCCGACGATGGTATCCTACGCATGTGCCCTAGCCTCAAATATTCCTCCAAGAACTCGGAATAAGAATGGAAAAGTGCTTCGTTTTTGCTAAATCGTCTTTCCATTGCCGACAACCGAGAAAGTGCGCCCCCGTAAGTGTCTGCGAAAACCGGTGGTTGCTTAAAGGGAAGGTTAACAACGAATTTTCCATCTTGGTCCCTTCGATGGGTCTGAACAAAATGTTCTTCAATAGCCTTATCTTCATTTGAGACAATTGATTTCGGATCAACTTCTTCAATCGTCCAAAAGGCCTGTAAAGCAGAGTCGATGTCGAAAATAGTGTGATGAGATTGAATGTTATTATTGGCAACACCCGGAAATAGTTGTCCTGCCAAGACCCTGCCAAAGACAGTATTTTGTGCTATAGGATGACCACTTGCACCACGAACGATTTCGCCTTGTAGAATATCCCAGACCTTATCTGCTCCGAGCAAAATATCTACAGCACTGGGTTGATTAAATGATGGATCCGCTAAGGTGAGTTTTGAGATATGATCCCAATCATTGACATCAAATGACATGGCTGGCAATGCTGATGTAACTTTCGATAAAATGTAAATATCAACCGTGATACTGACCGAATCAAATTGAGAAAAGATTGCCATCGATATTAGACCCTTTGATGTTCCCGCACAGGTTGCACCAATACCGCTTATCGGTATCCGAGCATTTGTTCGCTTAAGGCCGAGTCGTTGAACACAAGACTCGGTGATAAATGAAACCTACGATCCGGAGTCGAGCAGAAGACGTACTAGCTGGTATTTTCCCTTGCTATCCCTTACCCTACCAAGGACGATTCGAATTAGATGAATTGGGGCGAGATGTTGCACTATTTTCCGAAGGCGACTTGTGGTTAATGGTGTTGCCCTTATCGAGATGCACCAAGCTATGGTGCCGAGAGTTACAAGAGTTGCATCGAAACTTTGACTGACAACGAGCAGAATTATGACCACGGCGCAAACAGTTAAAGCATAGCCCTATAGATTTAACCAAATCCCTCTTGGCTTCTATACTTATGGCAAGAAATTCCGAACAGTGCGAAAGAGTATGAGATTCACTACATTTAGGCCAGTGTGTTGATGGCGAAACATGCAAACTTTTTAAAAACGTCGGTTTCTTATATCTTCCTGACTCACGAATATGCGATCGACACGACTCTAGAGCTTCACAACGACGTTCAAGAAACGCTAAGAATTGCTGTATGGTGGGATACTCACAGTCCACACTCTCGGCTGACCAAGCTTGCCGAGTTTCTGGGTCCACTTTAGCTATTAACGAGTATATCATCCATGGATCTCCTTCCATTGAATTGAGAGAATTTAGACCGCGTAAAATCTCATCAGCACAATCTGATATTTTACGAAGAAGTCGTACGTTGGTGCTCTGAATAGATGGTAGCTGCATAAACGTTTCGAGAAGACTGTTTATGATGTAACGAGGCCTATCATATCGTTTCTCTAATCTTTCCCACGCCTGTTCGTAGGTGGCATCAGAAAGTGGGATATGTGAGAGTAAGTTCAAGGCATCCCCGCGAAGAGACGAACGAAGAAAATGAAATTTTTGTGTTGGAGACAAGTTTGTCTTGTTATGAACAGAACTTTCGAACATGTTGCGAAACGCTGGCCAGTCACGATAACTGCCAGAGAAGGGTTCGATATGAAGTTTAGGAACGCAGTCATTGACGTGGGTCAGCGAATTGGATGTGTTCGATTGTGATTGGGTGTTAATTGACTGGTCGGCTTGGTTTGCATTCAGTGCAGGTTTCCTTTTTTCCCGAATGGAAGAAAGCAAAACGGATTTAACGACGAGAAACCTTGTTTCAAACTCCTCGAATTCTGATTCTGGATCAACGTAACTATCTTCATCCACGAATGTATACATTTGCTGTTGCGACGCATAAAACTTTTCCCACAAATCATCAAGCTTATCTAACCGCACTTCAAGGGCATCTAAGGTGGTCATTTCCGTTATCCTTTCGGAATAAGTGGCTAATTTAGTAAGCGAACCCTTAAGATTTCCCCGAATAGCACGTAATACCGAAATATTAGTTTTGTCCATTTTAAATTATTGGAATTGTCTATACCACGAATTGTCTAAGTCACGAATTGTCTAAATCACGAAAGCGCGCGAACTGCTAGGTGTATCAAGATGCGAGTATGTCGATATGTATAATCCAAGCACATGCGAATTTAATAGTTCATGCAGATATATAATTGAAATATTTTAGGAATTTATTCACCAAAGTTACTCACTGTGATAGGTAATCATTATTCAGATACATACATACGAATTCCACGTGGGAACTGGATTGTCTTTCTTCGCCACGTGATCAAGATGAATGTCCTTACCCAAACCGAAATGTCCCACTATATTGTACGATTTCAACACTTATTTAATGCCAAGCTTGCAGCGATTCGAATAGCGAATTTATTTGATTAACGCGATCTCCGTTAATCACCTGACAACGTTTGTAGTGTCTGTTATTCCTAAACGGTTGTTCAAAATGGTATTTTGGATAGATATACAATCCGGCTCGATTTGGACCAATAAATGTTTGGGAATAATCAAACCCAATAGTGATTATTTCCGTTGCGACGACAAAATCGAAGGACCAGCACTTGGACTGAAACGACGAGGCGAGAGAATCAAAAAAGCCCAAGACAAATTCTAATTAAATAATTTAATTTAAGAATGTGATACTTAGCGTGTGTCTTGGTTGACGATCAAATTCCAAGTGATCAAAGGAGAGCGTATCGCCAATCGAACAAACATAATTCTAACATGATTAGTTATAATATAAGTCTATACATACAAATGCAATATAAAGAGGGCAAGTAAACCCAGTATTTTTTAAGAGAAAGAGAAAGATTACGTGTTTAAAGAAGTTACGTTACTTTTAAACAGCATGTACATTCAAGTGAAGGCAATTCAATTAATTAGAAAAAATGTAATTTATATGATGAAATATTTCCAAACACATACGATGACCCAAGTACTTTGGGATCCCCCTTGAAAGGTAATTTCACCATCAACCGACCTGTTGGTAAGATCTCAATTGTCTCTTTGAAAGCCTCTTCACATTGACGTTGCTCCTCTGACCATTTCGATTTCCTTCCAGTGACTTCTTCTAGCTGCCAGAACCGTTCAACATAATCAGTCAGTGTTTCGTCCTGTGAAAGAAAACACTTTCTGATAGGTTGATTTCTATCTGCCTTATACTTCCCAGAAACAATCCAACCTAACGAAGTCTTTTGCAGTGTGGGCAGGTCTTGACCTAATTTGATCTGTCCGATGGCTAGGACAGCGAAAAATGTCTCTGCTCCCAGGAGAATATCAATTTGAGACGGCTTGTTAAAGTCGTCGTCGGCCAGATCGATGTTCTTTGGGATGTTCCAATTCGTGGTTCTCCCGGTTGATATCCTGTAATTGTTGATGATACCAAAAAGTCTAGAGACGCCTCGAAATTGTTGTACCGAGACCTGATGGTGGCTTGAGTTTCATAATTGATTTTTGTTTGAGAGACTTCAATACCACTGATGTCTACTCTCTTCTTATATTTGTGGAGATTGAGATCTCTAGCAAACCTTTCAGTTATAAAATTAACCTGGGATCCTGAATCTAGTAACGCTCTTCCGAGATGAAAACAACCTAGCGAGTCTTGAACTAAAATTAACTCAGTTGCTAAGATGACTTGATCGGTCGAGCTTGAACGTTTAGAGTCGCTCGCAGAATGTGACGATGCGGATTGGGTTGAATTGCTGGAGGAATTTGACGATGTAGCACCTGATGTCGATGCTGATGCTTCGCTGCTACCGATATGCTGATCCGGTTGAGTTCTGTGAAGTAAGCTGTGGTGCGTCAGCTGGCATGTTTTGCATCTATAGTGAGAGGGACACTTCGATACACCGTGACCCTTTGTCAAGCAATTGAGGCACAATCCCATCTTCTTTGCTGCTGCGAACCGGTCCATTACTGTTAATTTACCGAAACTTACACAGTTGGTAATCGAGTGAGTTCTGCCCTTGCAAAATGCGCATTCCCGTTGTGTGGCCGTCAACGATGTATGAGACCGTTAATTGAAGGAATCACATTTCGATTTTGGTTGATGCCGTTGATTTTTATCAAATCGATGATGCTTGCTGTCACTGGCCTCTAAGTATTGACACCGTCGGCTTAACATAGTGGCGCAATCATCCCATTTAGGAAGCTTTGTATAATCTAAACTTTCTTCCCATTTAGCGTGTGCGTCCAGATCCACCTTTGACATGGCGATATGAATGATGATAGCATTACAAATGTCAGACTCTGTTCCAATAGACTTCAGCGATGAAAAAAGAGCAGATATACTATCAACTAAATTGCGAAGCTGAGAAGAATATGCCTTGGAAACCTTTGGAAGATCTAATAACGACGCTATATTTTCAAGAAAAATGAGACAATCATTGTCGTAACGTTCCTTTAGTCGGGCTAACGCCTTAGGATAATTCTCCTCCGTTACTTGAAACGCACGAACAGTACCAAGAGCTTGATCACTATGACATGAAAGTAGGTGATTGAATTTTTCTATGTTGGTAAGCGAAGATTCATTTTGTACCAATTGGTTAAATGAATTTATAAAAATTTTATAGTCCGAGTAATTTCCGCTAAATTTGGGCAATTTGGGAAACGGTAAACGACTAGTAGGCGTTGGCATACTGAAAGTTGCTTCATGCATGCTACCTCGTCTTTTCTCTGGCATGAGATTTAAGATTTTTGTTTTTGTATGAATGTACAACTCCTCAATTTCAGTTCTTCCAGTGTCCGATGGTAATAATCGCTCAATCTGGGTTTGATAAGCCAAACCCTGTTTGAAATACGATTCAAGAATTCCGAGTCGACATTCCAATTCCGTTGATGATAGACTGCTTGCCTTCGTGTCGACTAAGTTTTTTATCCGGGTGATGCTTCCCTTTGTGGATGAACGCTGCTGCTTCATTTCTTCCAGTTTTAGCTCCTCAGCCATTATGATCTATGATTCTCAAAATGTTTAAATGAATGAAGACAATTCTAATGACCACGAGAGAACCATTCTATTAGCGACGATGAGATATAAAATTAAAAGAGCTGCGACAATGGTTCTAATCACCCAAGAGCAAAATTACTAAACGAGCGAAGTCGATGTATGGAGATATAGCAACCGATGTCTATTGAGCGAAATGGTTCTAACGTTTCAGCGACAATAATCCTCCGCGACGATAAGCGAATATAACTTGTTTGCTAATTTAATTATACCCAGCAGATTTAATTCAAGAAGTAAAGACGTGCGTACTGAAACGATGATGCGATTATGTGAACAAAATCTATTTCATCTAATGTTACGAAAGTGCGAATTGCGTTTAGGTCTAAGAGTGCGTGATGTGTGAATATGTATTGTATATATATATGGTATTGGTACAATATAATTTATCGAATGGCGAGAAACGAGCAGTGAGAAACCCAGAAACTATTGTTATGTATTTTATATGTTTGTATATTGTAAAGTTTTTAATATAATTTTGTAAAACAATGTAGTCGATCTTACTACTATGGCAAAATACCTTGATAGAGGTTATACTTAACCCCTTTTACCGATGTTACGGCTATAGCTGTTCTTCTGGTTGCTGATCTGCTGCAATTAACTGCTATTGCTGTTGTTTGCTGTTCTGCTGCAATTTACTGCTATTGCTGTTGTTTGCCTTTAACAGTTTCCAATTCACTGTTTCTTCTTGGGTATTCTTTACAGTTATTTGTCTTTTTCACTGCACTGATTTGAATTACCGTATCGAACCGCACCGAACCGTGTACCGTTTTAACCGTACTTTAATTTCGCACTTTTAATTTTTATTATTAAAAATTTGTATTTTCAATGTCCACGAACTTTTTGCACTCACTGTACCTATGCACTTTCAATTACTCGACAATGTTTTTTGTTGTTGTCGATAATTTGTCAAAATGTTCTTGATCAACAAAATAAACACAACTTGGGCGCCAAAATGTACGACTGTAATATTATTTACAGCCGGCAGTGGAACTCTCGGTCTTTGAAATTGATTTGTCATCGACTAACGAGATCCTCTGCTATGTTTTGCTATAGCGCAGCTGATATGATCAGCGAAACGCTAGCCAAAACAAGACCTGGAAGAGGTGAATGCCCTGAGTGGCGAATGTCCACAACAAAACACGACCGGCTGATATGCACCGAATGTGCACTTGTACTTTTACGTAGCGAAAATACACACCAACACAGCGTGGGTGTGTGTAGTTCTTCTTCGACGAACTTGCAAGGGTCAGCACAACGATAAGCTGATTGAACTTTACTTGGCGACGCACAATGGGGCAGAATGGCCCAATCGGTGGCAATAAATCAAAAAATGAAATTGCTTTAAACCGTTATCATAAACAGAATTTGCATTACATGCATCGGCGCAAGCCATTCTTGTTATCAGATTACTGGAGTTTGTTGTGAAGAAAATTGTTAGGTGTTTTTAATTGCTTAAAAAAAAATTACGGTTGTATAAAATTAAAATTTTCGGTATGGAGCCTTCAAGTTCTGGTATGTGTTAAGCTATTTAAGAGATTTTTTTGTGAGAAAGTGCTTTAAATGATATAAAACGGTGATTATCAAAAAAAAACTTTAAAATGCCTGATTGTTTTGCTTCTTTGTGCAAACATTGATCGATTTAGTTGTGTTCCGAGGGCTTCCAAGCAAAAGTTTTGTTTGTTTTCGGTTTTCATTAAAAAGTTTGTTTTGAAAAATGTGCTTTCTGACAAAAAAAAAAAAAATTTGTTTGTTTATTTCTAAGATTTTTTTTAAACTTTAGGTATAAGCTCAAATACGATTTTTATAACCCGGAGGGAGCTTGTAAACATAATTCGGACAGCAGAGAACAATAATTTACAAGCCCAGTTTGTTTTTCAGAGAGAGGAGTTAAAAAAGCGAACTGGAAACTTCGACAACATAGGCTTAAATAAAACACTATCCTATTTTAAATCCGAGTATAAATCTCGATGGGAAAAGGCTTTTAGAAAATTCGAGACTTTTTCAAAAACAAATAGTTCTTGGCTTGAAATATCTATTGCTTTTCTTTGTTGCCCTGAAGAAAGGTCTAAGCGTGGTCGACCAAGTATTTCGTTCGATGAAAGTACTGAACGTACAAAAAGATTGAAAACAGAGAAATTGAGAGAGTCAACATCAATTTCTATGTTGAGTTATGCCACTCAAATGAGCTTGAGAGCAGTAGGAAAGGTAAATGCTTCTGAAGTATTGAAAGATATAACAACAACAACTCCTGACCGAGCAAAAAAATACAGGAAATCATATAAAAAGTCTCTTGAAGCAAAAAGTTTTAAAATGTCAGGCGAAGAAGCATTAGGGGTTGCTGTTGAAGCGCAACTATCTCGGCATCAATATAATGTTATAAGAATGAGTGCACCAGAAAAATTTCCTGCATATAAAGTCATACAAGCTGCAAAAAAAGAATGCTTTCCACCTCCCGAATACATAAGAGTTACCGAAACATTAGTAGAGGTTACACTACAGGCCCTGCTAGATCTTACCACAAAGCGTTTGTTGGAATCGCAGAAGGAAGTTATTAGTCTACTTACAAAAATCGAAATCGAAAACCTGTGTTTGTTTTGCAAGTGGGGATTTGGCGGAAGTTCAGGACACAGCTCCTACAAACAAGCTTTCCATGGCCTTGAAGCTACTGATTCTTCGGTTTTTATTACATGTGTTGTTCCTCTTAGACTTTGTTCAAATTCCACAGTTGTATGGCAAAATCCACGACCAGGTTCCACAAGATACTGCAGGCCATTAAAAATAGAGTTTGTAAAGGAATCTACAGAAATATCTATTGCAGAAAAAAACAGAGTTGAAAACGAAGTGAAAAATTTGCAAAAGACAACCATGTTAATTGAGGAAAGACAGTTACAAGTTAGTCATACTCTCCTTTTTACAATGATTGACGGAAAAGTTTGTAACGCTGGAGACGTCATCAACACAAAAGTGTTTCATATGTGGTGCTTCTTCTAAAAGTTTTAATGATATAGATAGTATGCTGACAAGGGAAATTAAAACAGAAAACTTGCAGTTTGGCCTGTCCGTTCTTCATGGATGGATAAGGTTTTTCGAAAACTTACTGCACTTATCCTACAAATTGCCTCTTAAGAAATGGCAAGCTCGAGGGGATGACAAAATAATTGTTGCGGAGAATAAAAAGAGAATACAAAAAGAGTTTAAAGATCGTTGTGGTTTGATTATAGATAAACCAAAGCCCGGATTCGGGAACTCTAATGATGGTAATACTGCAAGACGTTTCTTTCAAAATGCTGAAATTTCCGCAGAAATTACAAATATTGATGTTCAACTCATAAAAAAGATACATACTATTATGATTGTTGTGGCTAGTGGCTATGAAATTGATGTTGAGAAGTTCAGGAGTTTTGCAATTGATACTGCCAGATATTATGTAGGAAAGTATCCCTGGTACTATATGTCACCAACCCTTCATAAGTATTTCATTCATGGACCGGAAATAATAACCCACGCTCTGTTACCAATTGGTCAACTAACTGAGGAAGCACAAGAATCGAGAAACAAGGACTTCAAAAATTTTAGGGAGCATCATTCTCGGAAAACAAGCAGAGAAAATACAAACCGAGATATTTTCAACTCTTTTTTGTTAAGTTCTGATCCCATAATCATCCCATAGGCATGAGGAAACTTCCCGAAAAAAAACAACAACACCTGCCAATTGAAGCATTGGGTTTGCTTAAAGCTCCACTTGTGGAAAACGACAATGATTCTGAGGCCGAGGAAGATGACAGTGGTGAAGAAAGCGATGATTTTGTTTTGAATTAATGGATACTCAATTATGTAAATTTAATTTGTTATTTTTAAATTAAAAATTTCTTTATTGTTCGGTTATTACTGGAAAAAAATTTTGTGTACTTATTTTTAACAGAGGACATAAGGAGAAAAGATGTGCTAGGTAATTTTTATTTTTTTTTTGAAGTGCAAAAAAGTGGGCGTTTTGGTGGGCGTGGTCGTTGTTGGGCTCAAAAATATCAAAAGATTGGTTATATAAACATTTCCAGAAATTTTTAGGTTCCTAGCTCTATTGGCTGATTTAATGCCACCGATAGGGCCGTTCTGCCCCAGTGTGCGACGGTGGAGAATGCTTTCCTTGCACGAAAGCTATGACGAGAACGACTGCTGAAAAGGGGTACGACGAGGCGAAATAAAAAACAGCAGTGTCGATGTTATGATTTCAACAACTGAATGATAATATTTATTTTTCGTTCTGTTTTATACAAAACCATTATCAGTGATTCTTCTTTCATGCTTAGAATAAATAAATTAAAGATGGCTGCTTGGCGCGAAATTTGAATATTGGAGACTTATGCTAGATTACAATAGTACATATTTTTGTTATCTAATTCGATTTTATTGTTATTAAATTATAAGATAACTACGCTCCAACACGAATCCTAGCCTGAATGTAACAATATTTACAATTTCTGCTATTTTTTTCATCTCTTCTGTATTAAGGTTTGATGTGTACATACAGTCAATATTAAAATCATCTCCTAGTATAAAGGCTGGTTGAGATCAAAGAGATCTTCTACCCAAGTTTTAAAATTTTCACAGAATATTCTACATGATGAACTATGTCACCGGTAGACTACCGCTAGATACACGGATTGGTTATTTTTTGCTATTATTATTGCTAGCCAGTAGATATTGGTCAAGTTAAAGTTCCAAGGCAACACATCAAGTCGCCTGCAAGTTAACTTACGACTACTTATTTGAACGTGTTGCCCAGCATCTGTTATTGCTGTCATGTTCACAGATGTAGGGAAAAAATATGCCCTCTGCAAACATATTGGCTCATCAGACGCGTACAAGATTCATCCTACATCGGAGATTCTTCTACGCCTAATAATCCACAAACGAATGTCTTCTGGATTTTTCTTGTGATGTATTCGTACTAGAATACTAATTTTGTTGATACAAGCGTATGCCTTCCGTACATCACATCGAATGCATGTCAACGACGAGGAGACGCCCTTGTGCAGGAGGCCGTAGAATACTACGAATACTGAATCAAAATGAATCAGATGTTTTTGACATCTGCACTTCGCTGAAGAAATAGGGTTGATTTTTTTCACTTTTCTCGTATGGGATATTTTTAGTGAATAGCTGATATTAACATATGATATTCGTCCAATCACGGAGGTTTAAGAAGTAGGGACTCGTAGTTGCCTTGCAAATTGAACGCCCCTTCTTAGCGGGGATGCTCAAACAGTGAGAATCAGCGCCATCTCTAGAGGAGAGCTATATATCATATTTAAAAGCAACGGTTGCACAGTTCGAATAGCTATGAACATCTCTTCTCGAACAATATTCTAGCACTTCTGATAGGTGTCACTAAATTAGTGTTGCAGGAGTATCCACATCCAAAACATTGTATATGTGGTGCCACACACATGCAAAAACGAAAATACCTGTCACAGAGTTCGGATGACCGCACTAACAAATAAATAACTGTCGAAGCCGTTTTAGAAAAACACATCGCGTGAGCGTCATCCAGTTAGTTATCGGTCAGCAGTCATCATCATCAGTCATCACTCATCAGCCATCAGCATCGCCGTGTGCTACCGCTGTCGCTGTAATTTCATTCGCTTTGAAATAATAAAATGTATAATATCAAAAGTTGGTGTCATCTCTATTTTCAACCGACGCACACCACATTGGTGACCCCGACGTGATTTTTTTGCTAATTAATTTTTTTTTTTTGCTATAAGTAATTTTTTTGCCAAAAGTTAAATTTTTCCCCACGTGCGTTGGCAAATATTTCGCTTCGATGCCTGACTCAACGACTGCACAAGACAATACCATGCAACGTGCCAACACCGATATGGGCACTCGACGCTTACCGCTTGACATAAAGGCACCCCCTTTCAGCCCCAAAAGACCCGCGCTGTGGTTTGCCCAACTGGAAGCGCAATTCACTAATTGTGTTGTAATCGAACAACGTGATAAATTTTATCGCACCATACCACTAATTGACACGGGCTCCGATGCAGAGGTAGAAGATATAATTATTAATCCACCAGAAGACACCCCGTACCAAACTCTGAGAAGCACGCTGATTTCCCGTTTCTCGAAATCCAAAGAAGCGAAAATCATTCAGCTTTTGGATAAAGAGAATTTAGGTGATCGCACACTATCTCAACACCTTCGACACCTTAAGAGTTTGGTGCCCGACATCGACGAAGAGGTGCTTAAAGCACGTTGGCTTTCACATCTTCCATCGCAAACGCAAGCCTGCTAAGTCGCTCAAAAATCTGTGGATGTAACAGATTTGGGTGAAATTGCCGACAAACTGCACGAGATTTTTGCCCCAGCAATATTATGTAGCACTAGCACAGCAACAGATGACCTTCATCGACAGATCGCCGATCTGACAGCAGAAGTTGCAGCAAATTCTGCAGCACTTCCATTACGCGGACGAGCTAAACATCTACAGCAGCACAGTTCCAGAAATAGATCCATGATACCATAATAAATATGGTGCTGAGGCACGCGCGTGTCGCCCCGGCTGTCAATTTCAGGAAAACGGGGCCGAGGGTCAGTAATGGCGGTACACGATCCTCATCCCCCACACCTCCGCCTCTTCCTAACCGACAAAAAATCTCAGCAACAGTTTTTGATCGATACGGGATCTGAAGTTTCGATCTACCCGCTCCAGCAGAGCCAACTACCGCTTCCACCTTCAACTTACCAGCTATTCGCCGCCAACGGGTCGCTCATTAACACCTATGGCACGACGAAATCCATCAGACGTTTCGCAAGCATAAAACAAACTTCTAGAACTTGGCTAAAGAGCTCGAGAAAGTGAAGAAGCAGAAGGCTCGAGAAAATTCTGCGGACTGGCCGAGAAGAAAAGAGATGCAGTCTCCTGTTTTCGATTGTCAAACATCAGTCTCAGAAGAGAAGCACCACAACTACGACGCCTTGGTCAAGGCTATAGAGATGCGCTTCGGTGATGAGCATATGCAGCAAGTGTACAGGATCCAGCTACGCAGTAGAGCCCAGAAGAGCTGAGAAACACTCCAACAGCTGCAAGCAGATATCGAACGTCTGGCGCATGTGGCATACCCTAATGCTGGTGCGGTTCTCATCAATGAAATGGCTGTGGAGGCGTTTATCCAAGCCATTGAAGATAGACAACTGCAAATGACCGTAAGAATGGCTGGAAAGAGAACCCTCGCTGAGGCGCTAGCATTTGCCTTGACAATGCAAGCTGCTGAATATGCATCGCATGTATTCCACCGCGTAAGGGAAATGGCAGCCGTTGAATGCTCATAGAACTGCAGCAAAATAGGTCACCTACAGAGACAGTGCAGAGCTCCACCCAGACAAGGCAGTTGTCCACAATGCGGGCCTAGGAGGAGCAATGAAGAAGCATCTGACAGATATAGCTTCGCAGAACCAGCAGTCGGGAAACGTGTAAGGAGCAGCTTCTCGGGGCGGAAGTGGGTTTCCGGAATCGATGACCCCAGGACCACAATTCAAGTCTCGCAAACCAAACGAGGAAACCAGAGTCTAACAGTGGAAGCCTATATCGGTCAAAATAAGTGCGTGGCAGTCATCGACACCGGTGCCACCACTTCCATTATAAGGAGGGACATCGTCCGTCAGCCTTGGTTGCACAACACCAGCGGTTACTGACTGAAAACAGCGAAACAGGAGCGACAGCGAAAGTGTATGGAGAGGTCATGCTAACAATAAATTTGGCAGGATTAGCATTCTCCCACGCTTTCCTAGTAGCCGATATATGTGACGAATGCATCATTGGAATCGATTTGATGAAGGCGCATGATGTAGTATTGGACTTTGGTATTCATGTACTCAAGTATCGAAACGTAGAGATTCCGATGGTGTACGGGAACGAGAACGCCACATCCCTGAGGACAGTCATTAGTGAGGACGAGGTCCTACCACCTTCTTCAGAGACACTGATTTGGACAAAGCTGGAAGGTGATCCTATGAGCCACCGATTCTTTCTAGTTGAGGCGAAAGACAACCACTACCGAAACTGCGTGGTTAGAAAAGTGCTTGTCGAGCCGAAGAACAATATTGTTCCCGTACGAGTTCTTAATGCGGAACACAAAAGCGTCAAATTGAAGCAAGGTGAGGTGGTTGGAAAGTGTGTACGGGGTACTGAAATCCACAGAAACATTCATCGGAAGACTAGAGATAAGATTCGGATATCCAGCGATCGCCTGAAGACGAGGTACGATACCAAAGCAACCACCACAGGATTGCAGGAAGGAGAACTGGTATGGCTATACAACCCTCATCGTCGAAAAGGCATATCACCTAAACTACAGCAGGATTGGGAAGGACCCTACAAGATAGTGAAGCGCATCAACGATGTTGTCTACCGGAGCCAGCGAGGAGGAGGCAAGCTGAAAGTTGTCCATTTGGATCTTCTCCATCGCTAACAAGTTTAAGAGGGGGATATTGTTGCATGTTTGCTCAAACTGTGACATTCAGCATCAATTAGTCAACTTGCACCGCCATCTAGTAGAGAGCCATATAGCCGATATTTGGCAGCATTTGAAAAGCAGTTTGAGTGACTATGGAATACTTAGTACATCTGTGTTCTCGAACCTTCTGAACTCAACGAATCTGGAAATTTCGAGAGGTGTCACTAGGAGATATAAATAGATGTCCCAGGAGCACCCAAGACATTCTAGTTTTGAAGCGCGATAAAGAAGTGCGATTGTCACAGACAGCGCACTCAATGGTTACTGAACCATACCACCAGAGGGCGGACAGACACGGTCGGGTGCTGACATTTGACAGGAGAGCAAAAAGGCATTGTTGGAGAGGAGGAAAAAAACGACCAATTTTAAAGCTGTCGCTAAATATTTTAATTATAGGTACTACTATAACTATTTTTGATTTAATAAAGCCGTTGCTAATAAATTCGTTTTGTACCATTCTGCAGTAACAAAACTTTAAAATTGTATTCGTTTAACACGTATATTGCAATCTGTTGTTTCTTTCAAATTGCAAATTTCAAATTGCAAATGGCTACTTTGAACAGCGAGGCGGTGAGTTATGCTTGTGCTGCGTGCAATGGACTGGATACGGACCAGATGGTGCAATGTGACGACTGTGATAACTGGTATCACTACATATGCGCATTTGTGGACGAGTCTGTGGCTAGTAGAGCGTGGAGTTGCGAGAAGTGTACGGCTAACAGAACAATTCGGGCGGCACAATCGCAATCCAAAGAATGTCTCGCGCCAAGAGCAGCAGCATCAGCAACAGCAACTGGACAACTTTATCAGAAAGACGCTGGTGGGGTCATAGCAGCACAGGGGCGTTCACACTCTTTGTTGTCTACAGGAAGCCAAGGAAGAAACAAGATGAAACTGGAACTGGCGCGTTTGGAAGAACAACGGCGGTTGGACCAAGAGTACCTGCAAAAGAAATATGAACTTTTGGCTCTGGCGGAGAGTAGTGATGAGAAAGTTTTGCAAAAGCCAGTTTTGAAAGGTCAGACGAAGGTTGACACAAATGCAGCAGCAGGCTCGGTTAGAATTCCCTAGGCAGAACAACTGTCAGCGCGCCAAGCACTTTCTAAAGAACTTCCGGTGTTCAGTGGCCGACCAGAAGAATGGGCTGTGTTTATCAGCAACTACACAAACAGTACTCAACTGTGTGGCTTCTCGAATGCAGAAAATTTGGTTCGCCTTCAGAGAGCTTTAAAAGGGAAAGCGATGGAAGTTGCAGGGCATTATCTCTTGCTACCAGAAACAGTTCCGGAGGCAGTATCGACATTGAAAATGCTGTTCGGTAGGCCGGAGTTAATTATAAGCTCATTGCTTACCAAAAACATAGGGACGGGCTACAGTCCGCTTGGGCGAACTGTTGGATACCCTATTCTTATTCCTATCCCTCATAAGTGGGCGTGACAAAAGTCTAATTATGGTTAAATTGTTAAGAACGCTCTACATATTTTGTTATATAACATTTAAAGGATTTTATCAAAAAAAACGCTCCCTAGCTCAAACTTGGGTGTTTCAATAAAATTGTTTTATTTAATTGTGGGCGTGTCAGTAGGCGGATTTAAAAAAAAATTAACACATGAGCATAAAGGGCCCCTAGAGAGTATATATTATAAATTTCAGCTCCCTATCTCAAACTTTGAATTAAAAAAAAAAAAGTCAATTGTGGGCGTGGCAGTGGGCGGATTTTGAAAATATTTATACATGAGCTTAAAGGGCCCCTAGAGAGTATATATTAAAAATTTCAGCTCCCTAGCTCAAATTTTGGTTTTTCAATAAAATTGTTTTATTTTTTTGTGGGCGTGGCAGTGGGCGGATTTTGAAAATTTTATACCCCGAGCAGTTTTAGGAGTCATAGATCATATATAAAAAATTTCAGCTTCCTAGCTCAAAATTCGATTTTTTCCAAAATTTTGTTTTTTTGAGTTTGTGGGCGTGTCTGTGGGCGGATTTCAAAAATTCGTAAACTTGATTAGATTAGATTAGATTAGATAGATTCTTTATTTTTTCATCATAAAGTTTACAAATTGGTATACTTAAGAATAAGGACATGGCAATACTGCCGTCTGCCTGAGATGACATTTCATAATATGATTTAAAAATAAAAGAAATAATAAAAAGCAAAAATTTTAAAATATAAAGAAAAGGAGAAAAAAAAAATGTTTAACAAAAGATATGAAGAAATATTATTATATAAAACAATGCTATCAATTTTAACGTGATTTGAAACACAAAATATTATACAATTTGGTTAATTTGATTAGCTGTTTATACAAAATTTTATCAATTTTAACATGATTTGAAACACAAAATAATACACAATTTGGTTAGAAATAGCTGTTTATACAATAGTATCAATTTTAACGTGATTTGAAACACAAAAGAGATATTATCAAATTTAGTATGATCAGCAACAAAACAATAAATAGTTAGGTATAAAATTTGGTCAAAACTGCAATAAGCGGGTAATCGACTAAGTTTAATATGTGAAACTGTTACGGTAAGAAAGAGCATATTGGCAATATTTAAAGAGGCTGAGCCAGCCCATTGCTCCATTTAAAATTTCAAAAAGTTTGTCCAAAGATATAAAACTTTCCCGAAAATGCAACCGGCGAATTTCTTGTAGAATAGGACAAGCAGCAACGAAATGGTATATATCTTCATTCACTCTTCCGTTACATAGATCACATAGCTGGGGCAAGTCTGATCGATGAGGTATAAAGTTCAAATTTAAAATTTCAACTCTTGCTCTAAAAATAATACTTATAACCGAGGCTGAAAATTCATTACTAAAGTAAGAGACTTCCGAGGGCAGTTCATGGTTTAAATGACTATAAATAGCTCTTGAAGTAGACGAAGATGCTCTGGAAAGGTTATCCAGAAACATTTTGTGATCCACCTTAGCAATCACATCAGCAAACTGAGCCTGCCAATCGGTCACATTAGTTTCTGTTAAGTTTAAACTTGTTTCGTAAGATAAATCTAGTTCGTTCCAGTTTTTAAACGGGGAAGCATTCACTCGAAGTAATTTTCTTAAGATGATTTTGTGAAGACAAGTTTCACTTCTTTTCATCACTCTAGTAATGAAGTTCGCACTTGCCTTCAAATTTTGTATATATATAGGGACTATTCCTGACTCTACATATATGGCGTAGTTGGGTGTTGAGTTAGGCAAACGAAATATCCTCTTAAAAAAGTTCCTTTGTACAGTTTCAAAAGCTTCGAAGTGTGTGTATCCGAAGACTTGGACGCCATATGCCATGCATGCATTTACTGTCGCGTTGAAAACTTTGTACTTGGACGTTAAATCAACATTTTGGTTCGAAAAAAACTTTGGCCTCATTATATTAAGAGCCAATTTAGCTTCGTTGCTTTTTTCTTTGGAGTGCTTTAGATAGCTTAAATTGTGGGTCAAGAGGACACCCAAATATTTAAACTCCTGTACAACCTCAATATGTGTATTGTTTAGAGACCATTTTTCTTCCGCTCGCCTTCTTGATTGTCTCTTTTCAAATATAACAATCTTAGTTTTTTGGGTATTAATATGCAAGCCCCAAGACTCGCAAAATGAACTTAGACGGTTTATTTGCAATTGAAGCGTGAAAGGATTATCAGCAAGCATAACTAGATCGTCCGCGTACAACAGGACTTTGATTATAATGTTAGCAAAATTAACTCCACCCGGAAGAAGCTCGCAGACATCATCTATGAACAGGGCAAATAATAATGGGCTGAGGATACAACCCTGAGGAACACCTGTAATTGTTTCAAATCGATTTGAAAATGTGAAACCGTCCCATACCCTTGCATTTGTTGACGAAATAAAACTTGCATACACTTCGAGAAACTTTCGTGACAAACCAATACAAGAAAGTTTGTATATTAAAGCTTGTCTATTGACTTTATCAAATGCGGCTTTAAAATCAACAAAGCAAGTGTATAGTTTCTTTTTTCTATCTATAAATTGTTGAGCAATGCTTGAAATGGCCAAGATATGATCCATGGTTGAAAAACCTGGGCGGAAACCGGCTTGAAAGATGCTCAAAAGACTGTTATCCTCAATCCATTTTGTGAGCCTTTCATATAGGATTGCAGTGAAAGTTTTTCTTATTGAATTTAAAAATGAAATACCTCTATAATTTTCCGCAGCGTTAGCATCACCTTTTTTAAAAATGGCAAAAATTACAGATTCGTTGAAACTGTTAGGGACACATCCATCATTGTACAATTTGTTATAGAAAGACACGAGGTAGTTTTTAAAATCAATAGTGCTGTTTTTATAAAACTCAACTGGTATGCCGTCTAGGCCAGGAGCCTTGCTGTTTTTCAATTTTTGGAGCGTTACTTCCAATTCGGGCAATGAGAATTCTAAATCCAGCTCGTTGACTCTAGTATCAGGTAGCGCGTAATCAAAGGTATGAAGGTCTTCATCAGCTGAGAGTAGAGTTTTAAAATGAGCTGCTAACGTCTCAGCTTCTAAAGAGAACTTCATACCCTGATTGCGCCCACCAAGATTGCGCACTGTCTCCCAAAATATCTTTGAGTTTGTGCAGTTTTCCAATTTCTTAGCCACGTTTTTTAAATAGGTGATTTTCTTAACTGAGCACATTTTTTTAAAATCATTATTAACGCGAAGATAGATGTTTTTGAAAAATTGAGAATTGGTCGTTCTAAACAGTTTTAAGTAAACGAACGAAAGTTTACGGAGATTTCTGCAATCCTTATCAAACCATACATTTTTAGCTACAAAAGTGTGTGTACTCTTCAACGCAAAAGGGGCTGCGGTCTTTATAACCCGTTCTATACTTTCACATACCACTTCAGACGAGACTGCGGATTGTTGGGGCAGAGATAGTAAGTGCCGAGAAAGGAGGCTTCTATAGAGGGTTGCATTGTTCTCCGACCACTTCAGCTTATTAAAACTAGAAGGTGTAGCTTGCTGGTTTAACTCCTTTAGCTGAATTTTAATTACAATTGGAAAATGAACCGAGTAGTTGACTAGTGCAACTTCAAAGTCATCGATGATGTTCAGCCAGTCCCCTGAAATCGCAGCAAAGTCAATCACGGATTGTACCTGCCCGCTAACAAAAGTGAATTCGCCACATGCATCACTAATAGAAGACCCATTCAAAACAAATAGACCGAAAACTTCAAAAAATTCTGTTAAACTCCCCCCGTTGCGGTTATAAATTTTATCCTTAGAACATCTACTCTCGGCCAGTGCAACTCGTGCTCGTAAAATATTGGCGGAAGAATTTTGATATTCACCAATCCTAGCATTTAAATCACCGACGATTAACACATGGTCAAGAGAAGTGTTATTCATAAATTCCACTAGTTCATCGAAGTCGCTAAGCCAATGATTGCAATTTAAATAAATAGGAATAATATAATAGTTTAGGTTGTTGCTAACCATATGAAAAATAATTTTAGATTCAATAATTTTAAAATTAATAAGATTACCCCATAAAGATTTTTTAATCCCATATAGAATACCCCCACTGGCTCTTCCATGCAAATTAGATCTTATCGCGGGTGTAAACATTACTTTAAAGTCTTTGAAATATTTTAGAAATTCATTTTGATTCTTTTCTTCAATAAAAGTTTCTATAAGAATTATAACATCAAATTGGAGTAAATATTTAAAAAAATCGGAATGTAAAAGCTTACTTTTGAGACCAGTTATATTATACGAGCATATATTTAATTTTTGAAAAATAGTTGTGTTATGGCAGACGACAGAATTTACCTATTGTGTTTTATCCCTAACATGGTGTGACCTCTGATTTCCAGATGGCGCTCGCTGCGGTTGGTGGCCAAAAGCGACAGAAGAGTTTGGAACCACGGCTAACTTCGCTCCCTCGCTGCAGTCAAAGTAATCGTAACAACTGTCACCAAATAGTTCACTAATGAGTGACATGTCCGCTGCTGATTTGACAACTAAACCTCGTGAAATTTGATAAACAAAAAGTTGATTGTTGATTTGCAATTTGTTGTCTCCTTTAACGTAAATTCTGGCGTTTGCATTTATCTGCAGCAGTTTGTTTTTTGTTTCTATTAGTGTTTTTCGTTTCTTCCTTGATAAAAGTGATTGCTCGCGAAATATACTTATTCCGGAGCCTTTGAGCGTGTGCGCGGAGGTAATAAGTTTATCGGTGATCGCCGCTGTTGGAAGTTCGATGATGACAGTTCCTCTTTCAGTGTTGTTGTTGCGTATTTGTCTGGAGCTCTTAAATTGGATTTCTTCGTCTTCATTTAACTTCAGAAGCCCCTTGCAAGTCTGTTTAGCTAATTGGATTGCATCGGTTTCTGTGTCTAAAGGAAGGTGTACCACAATAGACTTATCGTTTGATTTCCGTGAGAGAATTTCTAATTGTGTTTCAAGTAAATCGCATCTTTCTGTCATTAAAGTGAGTTTTTTGCTGAGTTGGGTGTTAAGTGTCTTCAAAGAAAGTATCTCGTTCGAGAGCACCAACAAGTCATTTTTTGTGACTAGATCTTTAAGCTTTTCTTCGAGACTCTCATTTAAGATAGTTTTTAGATCAGCAACTGATAAATCACCTATTCCCATATTTGCTGCTTTTAGATGAGAAATCTTTTTGTTGGTAGTGTTTTGTTCAGGAGAAATTTCAAATAAGTATCGCTTGCGGTTCATCGGCAAATCGTTGTACCGCAATTTGATTTCGATGCAACACGGAGAAAACTTTTTTTTTTTTTTCCTTTTAGAGCTTATTTACTTGAGTAAATTTAACTAGCAATTTGCGGTGTTAGTTCAAAGTGATTAAATGAGTGTTTTTACGTGGTTTTTCTTAGGAAGTTACTTAGATTTATAATTTAATTTGAAAAAAAAAAATACGGAGCTTCGAAAATTTTTGCAATTCCACTTTGACAGTTGAAACGTCACTTCAATTATTTCGGGACCCTAGAGAGTATATGGTTAAAATTTCAGCTCTCTAGGTCCAGTTTAAAGGCCTAATTTTTGCCGACGGACGGACGGACGGACGGACGGACGGACATGGCTAGATCGACATTACTATCGATGCTGATCATAAATATAGTAACTTTTAGGGGTCTACGGGCAATATTAAGGTATGTTACAAACTATGCGTCAAAATTAATATACCCCTAGAATAGGGTATAATAAGAGCTGAAGCACCACCAAAGGCGAAAAGATTTGACACTATAATAAATTTCTCAGTGTCAGTCCGCCAGCTTATATCTACAATGCAAGCAGCGAATTTGCGCGACCATCTAGGCAATCCTATGCTACTTCAGGAGTTGGTGGATAAGCTTCCATCGTCGCTACGGCTAAACTGGGC
Organism: Portevinia maculata; assembly: GCA_949715645.1. Classification (NCBI taxonomy): domain Eukaryota; kingdom Metazoa; phylum Arthropoda; class Insecta; order Diptera; family Syrphidae; genus Portevinia; species Portevinia maculata. The sequence continues at coordinate 116,977,434 of OX454527.1, read as the reverse complement.
GATGGCAGCTAATGGGCAACCAGTTCGTAAGCTGGAGGAGTTCAGTGTTTGGCTCAACAATATAGCTGAGGCTGCAAGTACGTTGACATTGCTACCAGCATGGGAAGTCAAACCTGAGAAACGCATGGGACATCGTATTGCTCATCAAGAAACACACGAACCAGAGCAGCTAATCGCAGCCAAAGTCAACCAAGGCGGATGTTTCGTTTGCCAAAGGGCCCATCGAATGGTCGACTGTGATCAGTTCAAACAGTTATCGGTTGCTGAAACGGTGATGGTTGTGAAGAACCACAGCATATGTGACAATTGTTTGCGACATTCTTCTCGTAAGAGGTGCGGCGTTAAGACGAGGTGCGGGTTTAATGGTTGCGAACAACGACATCACAGTTTGCTGCATGATAACCCAAGTGTCAAGACATCGGCGCAAGCATGTAACGCACACCAGCGGCAGGAGGATGATGTTCTGTTCCGAATCGCTCCAGTTACTATACATGCGAATGGAAAAACGGTTGACACGTATGCATTCTTGGATAGCGGATCATCATTAACGCTGTTGGAGCAGGAGGTAGCTAACGCGCTGGATCTACGAGGGGTTGATCGGCCACTATGTTTAAAATGGACTGCTGACATTGTGCGAATGGAGGAAAAATCACAGCTGGTATCAATAGAAGTGTCCCCACGTCAAGAATTCACGGTCACTCCAAGGCGATACGTGTTGCAGAACATTCGTACCGTTCAGAAGCTGAGCTTACCGAGGCAATCATTTGACACACGCACTGCGCAGGCAAACTACCCGCACTTAAAAGGTTTGCCTTTGAAAACCTACTCCAATGTGCAGCCAAAATTGTTAATAGGCATCCCCAACGAGTATCTGGGTGTGCCACTCAAGATATGTGAGGGTGAACAGGATCAGCCGATTGCTATGGAAACTCGATTGGGGTGGGTTGCCTCTGGTGGCAATGGAAGCAGCTTGGAACATCGTATGCATCATCACTATGCAGTATGTGAATGCGAACAAACCCTTCACGAGGAAGTGCGTGATTTCTTTGCATTGGAGAATCATGGTACTGGCAAAGATCTTGTTGAGACAGCGGCAGAGAAAAGGGCGTTAAAGATCCTAGAACAGACAACCAGACGAGTGGGCGATCGCTATGAGTGTGGACTTTTATGGAAGTACGACCACATTATGATGCCGGATAGTTACCCCATGGCATTGAAAAGGTTGGAGTGCATCGAGCGGAAGACGCTTGCTGATCCTGAGCTAAGGATCAAGTTGGACCAACAGATTAACAACTTATTGGAGAAGGGGTATGCAAGACGCCAAGGCCAGGACGAGCTGCAACGCGTATTTCCAAGGACTTGGTACATGCCGACTTTCATCGCCAGAAATCCCAACAAACCCGAGAAGATTCGTCTGGTTTGCGATGGGGCCGCAGAAACAAAAGGCATATCGTTAAACGCACTGTTACTGAAGGGACCAGATCAACTTGTGGCTTTACCAACTGTGCTATATGCGTTCCGGACAAAACAAGTGGCCATCTGCGGTGACATTAGCGAAATGTTTCATCAAGTCAGAGTACGCAGGGAAGATCAGCACAGCCAAAGGTTCTTGTGGCGAAAAGCAGGTAACAGCGGCTCTCCGGATGTTTATGTGATGGAGGTCTTAATTTTCGGGGCAACATGCTCACCTAGCGCTGCTCAGTACGTGCGCAACGTCAACGCTAATCGCTTCATCAAGGAGTATCCCAGAGCTATGGTTGCCATCACCAAAAATCACTATGTTGACGACCTAATGGACAGCGTCTCCAGTGAAGAGGAGGCAATACAACTGGCAAGGGAGGTGGAGCTGATCCATTCCAAAGGAGGATTCCGGATTCGAGGTTGGCTGTCAAACTCCATCAAGGTGATGAGGGCACTAGGCGAAGAACCTGTATGTAATAAGCAAATTTCAGTTGCTAATACTCTTGATGTGGTTACGACCAAGTTTCTTGGGTTGTGGTGGAGGACAGAATCAGACGCATTTACGTTTTCCTTGCGATTCGTCAAGATTCATCAGGAAATACGGCAAGGAGAAAGATCACCGACTAAACGTGAGTTGCTAAAGGTGTTAATGTCTGTCTTTGATCCTTTGGGATTCTTGGCGCACTTTTTGGTTATACTAAAAGTCATCCTGCAAGATGTTTGGAGATCTGCTGTAGATTGGGATGAAGCTATACCTGAGCGCTTACATGAGCAATGGAAGGAATGGTTACGTGTTCTTCCGCAAGTCGAAGAAGTAAGGATTCCTAGATGTTACTCCGGACTAACTGCGGCTGATGACGTCTCCATTCAGCTACACGTTTTTGTTGATGCCAGCGAAAATGTTATGGCGGCTGTAGCATTCTTTCGGATCAGTGTAGGGCTTTCAGTGGAATGTGCCTTGGTTGGCGCCAAAACAAAGGTGGCACCAAGGCGACCAATGTCCATTCCACGCATGGAACTTCAGGGAGCGGCGATCGGTGTAAGGCTGGCAGAAGCTATCGAAAAAGGACATCAAATACACATTCAACGGAGGGTGTTTTGGACGGATTCACGGACCGTTCTCTCTTGGCTCAGGGTGGACCCGAAGAGATACAACCAGTTCGTAATGTATCGAATCAGTGAAGTGCTTGAAGCCTCTAAGCTTGCTGAGTGGAGGTGGGTCCCTAGTAAGGAGAACGTCGCGGACGATGCCACTAAGTGGAACAGGATGCCAACGTTTCACTCCACTGAACGATGGTTCAAAGGTCCATCGTTTTTGCATAAGCAGGAGGATCATTGGCCATGTGAAACCCAAGCGTTTGATGAAGGACCGAAGGAAGAATTGAGGCCAAAGTTCTTGCACACGCATATAGAATCCGATATGCCCTTTATACAAGTGGACAGATTTTCAACATGGAAGCGGTTGCGGCGCACGATGGCTAGGGTAATCCGAGTAGTAGACAATTTTAAGAAGAGGATAAAAGGCGAACATCTTTATCCAAGTACATTATCTTCAGCAGAACTTAAGCGATCACAGGAATTTCTCATTAAGATGGTTCAGCAAGAAATATACAGTGATGAGTTGACGGCTTTAACAAACGGACGGAATGTGAGTAAGTCCAGTGCTATCTTCAAATGTTCCCCTTATGTCGATGACAGTGGATTACTGCGTATGAGAGGTCGGATTGACAACGCAGAGTGCGTCGACTTCGTAACGAAACGACCATTGTTAATGCCAAAACAACATCCAGTTACCAGGTTGTTGGTCCAGCATTATCACATCTTGCACTATCATGGGTCCCATGAAACGGTTCTCAACAAAATACGAGAGAACTTTTGGATCCCAAGAATCCGTATGGAACTAAGGGCGGTTCGTCAAGGATGTGCTCACTGTCAGCAGAACAGAGCAAGATCAACGTATCCGGAGATGGCCCCGTTACCTGCTGCGAGGCTCGCCGCGTTTTCGCCGCCATTCACCCATGTTGGGGTGGACTACTTCGGGCCTATGGTGGTGGCGGTTGGACGACGAGCTGAAAAGCGGTGGGGAGTGCTGTTCACATGCCTAACTGTTAGAGCGATACACCTGGAACTAGCACATAGTCTGTCAACGGACTCATGTATAATGTGCATCCGGAATTTCATAGGACGTCGTGGAACACCGACAGCTTTCTATTCCGATAACGGAACGAACTTCACAGGCGCACGTAAGGAGTTGCAGGAAGCGCTCAAGTCGTTGGACATGGCGAAGATATTGGACCAATTTACCACTCACGACACCAAATGGGTATTTAATCCTCCGGCGTCTCCACACATGGTAGGGAGCTGGGAGAGACTGGTGGGCTCGATGAAGAAGATTCTGAAGGAAGTTACCAATAAACAAAGGCTGAAGGATGACTCACTATTGTCCATGCTGATCGAAGTTGAAGCCATCGTCAACTCGCGTCCGTTAACTCATGTGTCGCTGGAGGCTGAGGATGCTGAGGCGTTGACACCCAACCATTTCCTCCTTGGTTCGTCGGACGGAAGTACGCTACCTGGGTTGTTTCATGACAAAGATCTCATTTTGCGAAAAAACTGGAGAAGGAGCCAACAACTCGCAAATTACTTTTGGAAGAGGTGGGCTCGGGAGTATCTCCCTACTCTTACTAAAAGAACTCGGTGGTTCGAACCAGTCCAGCCGATCAAAGAAGGAGACATCGTTATTGTGGTTGATGAGAACCTACCAAGAGGGAGTTGGCCAAAAGGAGTCGTGATAAAAGCGTACCAAAACCCAGACGGACAAGTAAGACGAGCGGCGGTTAAGACCTCCACGGGCATTTATGTTCGTCCTGCGGTGAAACTGGCGGTTCTTCATGTTAAGGAGCCATCAAATCAGGATGAGGAAAGTATCCAAGATAGCAGTCTCATCGGAGGGGAGAATGTCACAGACAGCGCACTCAATGGTTTCTGCACCATACCACCAGAGGGCGGACAGACACGGTCGGGTGCCGACATTTGACAGGAGAACAAAAAGGCGTTGTTGGAGAGGAGGAAAAAAACGACCAATTTTAAAGCTGTCGCTAAATATTTTAATTATACTACTATAACTATTTTTGATTTAATAAAGCCGTTGCTAATAAATTCGTTTTGTACCATTCTGCAATAACAGCTATAGATGACAGTAGTGAAAAGTATAGAGAAAAAGTGAAGGATTGAATAATGGAAAAGTGATTGTTTATTTAAAGTGATTAATTGTGAAAGTGAATTGTTGAATTAAAAAAGTGAATTATTAGAATAATAATCAAGAATTAAAAGACATTGAAAGAGAACTAATAAAGATTAATTAAATAGAATTACGTTTTATGTTTTCGAATCCTAGCCTGAATGTAACAATATTTACAATTTCTGCTATTTTTTTCATCTCTTCTGTATAAAGGTTTGATGTGTCCATACAGTCAATATTAAAATCACCTCCTAGTATAAAGGCTGGTTGAGATCAAAAAGATCTTCTACCCAAGTTTTAAACTTTTCACAGAATATTCTACATGATGAACTATGTCACCGGTAGACTACCGCTAGATACACGGATTGGTTATTTTTTGCTATTATTATTGCTAGCCAGTAGATATTGGTCAAGTTAAAGTTCCAAGGCAACACATCAAGTCGCCTGCAAGTTAACTTTCGACTACTTATTTGAACGTGTTGCCCAGCATCTGTTATTGCTGTCAAGTTCACAGATGTAGGGAAAAAATATGCCCTCTGCAAACATATTGGCTCATCAGACGCGTACAAGATTCATCCTACATCGGAGATTCTTCTACGACTAATAATCCACAAACGAATGTCTTCTGGATTTTTCTTGTGATGTATTCGTACTAGAATACTAATTTTGTTGATACAAGCGAATGCCTTCCGTACATCACATCGAATGCGTGTCAACGACGAGGAGACGCCCTTGTGCAGGAGGCCGTAGAATACTACGAATACTGAATCAAAATGAATCAGATGTTTTTGACATCTGCACTTCGCTGAAGAAATAGGGTTGATTTTTTCACTTTTCTCGTATGGGATATTTTTAGTGAATAGCTGATATCAACATATGATATTCGTCCAATCACGGAGGTTTAAGAAGTAGGGACTCGTAGTTGCCTTGCAAATTGAACGCCCCTTCTTAGCGGGGATGCTCAAACAGTGAGAATCAGCGCCATCTCTAGAGGAGAGCTATATACCATATTTAAAAGCAACGGTTGCACAGTTCGAATAGCTATGAACATCTCTTCTCGAACAATATTCTAGCACTTCTGATAGGTGTCACTGGGATATATAAATTAGTGTCGCAGGAGCATCCACATCCAAAACATTGTATATGTGGTGCCACACACATGCAAAAATGAAAATAGCTGTCACAGAGTTCGGATGACCGCACTAACAAATAAATAACTGTCGAAGCCGTTTTAGAAAAACACATCGCGTGAGCGTCATCCAGTTAGTTATCGGTCAGCAGTCATCAGCCATCAGCATCGCCGTGTGCTACCTCTGTCGCTGTAATTTCATTCGCTTTGAAATAATAAAATGTATAATATCAAAAGTTGGTGTCATCTTTATTTTCAACCGACGCACACCACATTGGTGACCCCGACGTGATTTTTTTTGCTAAGTTATTTTTTTTTGGTAAAAGTAATTTTTTTGCCAAAAGTTAAATTTTTCCCCACGTGCGTTGGCAAATATTTCGCTTCGATGCCTGACTCAACGACTGCACAAGACAATACCATGCAACGTGCCAACACCGATATGGGCACTCGACGCTTACCGCTTGACATAAAGACACCCCCTTTCAGCCCCAAAAGACCCGCGCTGTGGTTTGCCCAACTGGAAGCGCAATTCACTAATTGTGTTGTAATCGAACAACGTGATAAATTTTATCGCACCATACCACTAATTGACACGCGCTCCGCTGCAGAGGTAGAAGATATAATTATTAATCCACCAGAAGACACCCCGTACCAAACTCTGAGAAGCACGCTGATTTCCCGTTTCTCGAAATCCAAAGAAGCGAAAATCATTCAGCTTTTGGATAAAGAGAATTTAGGTGATCGCACACTATCTCAACACCTTCGACACCTTAAGAGTTTGGTGCCCGACATCGACGAAGAGGTGCTTAAAGCACGTTGGCTTTCACATCTTCCATCGCAAACGCAAGCCTGCTAAGTCGCTCAAAAATCTGTGGATGTAACAGATTTGGGTGAAATTGCCGACAAACTGCACGAGATTTTTGCCCCAGCAATATTATGTAGCACTAGCACAGCAACAGATGACCTTCATCGACAGATCGCCGATCTGACAGCAGAAGTTGCAGCAAATTCTGCAGCACTTCCATTACGCGGACGAGCTAAACATCTACAGCAGCACAGTTCCAGAAATAGATCCATGATACCATAATAAATATGGTGCTGAGGCACGCGCGTGTCGCCCCGGCTGTCAATTTCAGGAAAACGGGGCCGAGGGTCAGTAATGGCGGTACACGATCCTCATCCCCCACACCTCCGCCTCTTCCTAACCGACAAAAAATCTCAGCAACAGTTTTTGATCGATACGGGATCTGAAGTTTCGATCTACCCGCTCCAGCAGAGCCAACTACCGCTTCCACCTTCAACCTACCAGCTATTCGCCGCCAACGGGTCGCTCATTAACACCTATGGCACGACGAAATCCATCAGACGTTTCGCAAGCATAAAACAAACTTTTAAAACTTGGCTAAAGAGCTCGAGAAAGTGAAGAAGCAGAAGGCTCGAGAAAATTCTGCGGACTGGCCGAGAAGGAAAGAGATGCAGCCTCCTGTTTTCGATGGTCAAACATCAGTCTCAGAAGAGAAGCACCACAACTACGACGCCTTGGTCAAGGCTATAGAGATGCGCTTCGGTGATGAGCATATGCAGCAAGTGTACAGGATCCAGCTACGCAGTAGAGCCCAGAAGAGCTGAGAAACACTCCAACAGCTGCAAGCAGATATCGAACGTCTGGCGCATGTGGCATACCCTAATGCTGGTGCGGTTCTCATCAATGAAATGACTGTGGAGGCGTTTATCCAAGCCATTGAAGATAGACAACTGCAAATGGCCGTAAGAATGGCCGGAAAGAGAACCCTCGCTGAGGCGCTAGCATTTGCCTTGACAATGCAAGCTGCTGAATAGGCATCGCATGTATTCCACCGCGTAAGGGAAATGGCAGCCGTTGAATGCTCATAGAACTGCAACAAAATAGGGCACCTACAGAGACAGTGCAGAGCTCCACCCAGACAAGGCAGTTGTCCACAATGCGGGCCTAGGAGGCGCAATTAAGAAGCATCTGGCAGATATAGCTTCGCAGAACCAGCAGTCGGGAAACGTGTAAGGAGCAGCTTCTCGGGGCGGAAGTGGGTTTCCGGAATCGATGACCCCAGGACCACAATTCAAGTCTCGCAAACCAAACGAGGAAACCAGAGTTTAACAGTGGAAGCCTATATCGGTCAAAATAAGTGCGTGGCAGCCATCGACACCGGTGCCACCACTTCCATTATAAGGAGGGATATCGTCCGTCAGTCTTGGTTGCACAACTCCAGCGGTTACTGTCTGAAAACAGCAACAGGAGCGACAGCGAAAGTGTGTGGAGTGGTCATGCTAACAATAAATTTGGCAGGATTAGCATTCTCCCACGTTTTCCTAGTAGCCGATATATGTGACGAATGCATCATTGGAATCGATTTGATGAAGGCGCATGATGTAGTATTGGACTTTGGTATGCAAGTACTCAAGTATCGAAACGTAGAGATTCCGATGGTGTACGGGAACGAGAACGCCACATCCCTGAGGACAGTCATTAGTGAGGACGAGGTCCTACCACCTTCTTCAGAGACACTGATTTGGACAAAGCTGGAAGGTGATCCTATGAGCCACCGATTCTTTCTAGTTGAGGCGAAAGACAACCACTACCGAAACTGCGTGGTTGGAAAAGTGCTTGTCGAGCCGAAGAACAATATTGTTCCCGTACGAGTTCTTAATGCGGAACACAAAAGCGTCAAATTGAAGCAAGGTGAGGTGGTTGGAAAGTGTGTACCGGGTACTGAAATCCACAGAAACATTCATCGGAAGACTAGAGATAAGATTCGGATATCCAGCGATCGCCTGAAGACGAGGTACGATACTAAAGCAACCACCACAGGATTGCAGGAAGGAGAACTGGTATGGCTATACAACCCTCATCGTCGAAAAGGCATATCACCTAAACTACAGCAGGATTGGGAAGGACCCTACAAGATAGTGAAGCGCATCAACGATGTTGTCTACCGGAGCCAGTGAGGAGGAGGCAAGCTGAAAGTTGTCCATTTGGATCTTCTCCATCGCTAACAAGTTTAAGAGGGGGATATTGATGCATGTTTGCTCAAACTGTGACATTCAGCATCAATTAGTCAACTTGCACCGCCATCTAGTAGAGAGCCATATAACCGATATTTGGCAGCATTTGAAAAGCAGTATGAGTGACTATGGAATACTTAGTACATCTGTGTTCTCGAACCTTCTGAACTCAACGAATCTGGAAATTTCGAGAGGTGTCACTAGGAGCTATAAATAGATGTCGCAGGAGCACCCAAGACATTCTAGTTTTGTACCACGATAAAGAAGTGCGATAGATGACAGTAGTGAAAAGTATAGAGAAAAAGTGAAGGATTGAATAATGGAAAAGTGATTGTTTATTTAAAGTGAGTAATTGTGAAAGTGAATTGTTGAATTAAAAAAGTGAATTATTAGAATAATAATCAAGAATTAAAAGACATTGAAAGAGAACTAATAAAGATTAATTAAATAGAATTACGTTTTATGTTTTCGAATCCTAGCCTGAATGTAACAATATTTACAATTTCTGCTATTTTTTTCATCTCTTCTGTATAAAGGTTTGATGTGTCCATACAGTCAATATTAAAATCACCTCCTAGTATAAAGGCTGGTTGAGATCAAAAAGATCTTCTACCCAAGTTTTAAACTTTTCACAGAATATTCTACATGATGAACTATGTCACCGGTAGACTACCGCTAGATACACGGATTGGTTATTTTTTGCTATTATTATTGCTAGCCAGTAGATATTGGTCAAGTTAAAGTTCCAAGGCAACACATCAAGTCGCCTGCAAGTTAACTTACGACTACTTATTTGAACGTGTTGCCCAGCATCTGTTATTGCTGTCAAGTTCACAGATGTAGGGAAAAAATATGCCCTCTGTAAACATACTAGCTCATCAGACGCGTACAAGATTCATCCTACATCGGAGATTCTTCTACACCTAATAATCCACAAACGAATGTCTTCTGGATTTTTCTTGTGATGTATTCGTACTAGAATACTAATTTTGTTGATACAAGCGAATGCCTTCCGTACATCACATCGAATGCGTGTCAACGACGAGGAGACACCCTTGTGCAGGAGGCCGTAGATTACTGCGAATACTGCAGCAAAATGAATCAGATGTTTTTGACATCTGCACTTCGCTGAAGAAATAGGGTTGATTTTTTCACTTTTCTCGTATGGGATATTTTTAGTGAATAGCTGATATTAACATGTGTTATTCGTCCAATCACAGAGGTTTAAGAAGTAGGGACTCGTAGTTGCCTTGCAAATTGAACGCCCCTTCTTAGCGGGGATGCTCAAACAGTGAGAATCAGCGCCATCTCTAGAGGAGAGCTATATACCATATTTAAAAGCAACGGTTGCACAGTTCGAATAGCTATGAACATCTCTTCTCGAACAATATTCTAGCACTTCTGATAGGTGTCACTGGGATATATAAATTAGTGTCGCAGGAGCATCCACATCCAAAACATTGTATATGTGGTGCCACACACATGCAAAAATGAAAATAGCTGTCACAGAGTTCGGATGACCGCACTAACAAATAAATAACTGTCGAAGCCGTTTTAGAAAAACACATCGCGTGAGCGTCATCCAGTTAGTTATCGGTCAGCAGTCATCATCATCAGTCATCAGCCATCAGCATCGCCGTGTGCTACCTCTGTCGCTGTAATTGCATTCGCTTTGAAATAATAAAATGTATAATATCAAAAGTTGGTGTCATCTTTATTTTCAACCGACGCACACCACATTGGTGACCCCGACGTGATTTTTTTTGCTAAGTTATTTTTTTTTTGCTAAAAGTAATTTTTTTGCCAAAAGTTAAATTTTTCCCCACGTGCGTTGGCAAATATTTCGCTTCGATGCCTGACTCAACGACTGCACAAGACAATACCATGCAACGTGCCAACACCGATATGGGCAGTCGACGCTTACCGCTTGACAGAAAGGCACCCCCTTTCAGCCCCAAAAGACCCACGCTGTGGTTTGCCCAACTGGAGGCGCAATTCACTAATTGTGTTGTAATCGAACAACGTGATAAATTTTATCGCACCATACCACTAATTGACACGCGCTCCGCTGCAGAGGTGGAAGATATAATTATTAATCCACCAGAAGACACCCCGTACCAAACTCTGAGAAGCACGCTGATTTCCCGTTTCTCGAAATCCAATGAAGCGAAAATCATTCAGCTTTTGGATAAAGAGAATTTAGGTGATCGCACACTATCTCAACACCTTCGACACCTTAAGAGTTTGGTGCCCGACATCGACGAAGAGGTGCTTAAAGCGCGTTGGCTTTCACATCTTCCATCGCAAACGCAAGCCTGCTAGGTTAGGTTAGGTTAGGTTTATGTGGCTGTCGGCTGAAGCCGACACACTTAGACCAATTTAGGTCCATTGTGATACCACGTATTTTTTATCTACCTCAACTCTGTAGATGGGACTGGCCAACGACACGCGGTTGTTCTCAAGCGGTCCCCCATCTACGTACTAACCGCGCCCAACGTCGTTTAATTACGGTGATCTGACGAGAACCGATTAACTCGACGTGGTATGGTCGTTGGTTAGCAAGCCTGCTTAGTCGCTCAAAAATCTGTGGATGTAACAGATTTGGGTGAAATTGCCGACAAACTGCACGAGATTTGCCCCAGCAATGGTATGTAGCACTAGCACAGCAACAGATGACCTTCATCGACAGATCGCCGATCTGACAGCAGAAGTTGCAGCACATTCTGCAGCACTTCCATTACGCGGACGAGCTAAACATCTACAGCAGCACAGTTCCAGAAATAGATCCAATTCCAGGCAAGTACCTAACCATTCAAATTTCTGTTGGTACCATAATAAATATGGTGCTGAGGCACGCGCGTGTCGCCCCGGCTGTCAATTTCAGGAAAACGGGGTCGAGGGTCAGAAATGGCGGTACACGATCCTCATCCCGCACACCTACGCCTCTTCCTAACCGACAAAAAATCTCAGCAACAGTTTTTGATCGATACGGGATCTGAAGTTTCGATCTACCCGCTCCAGCAGAGCCAACCACCGCTTCCACCTTCAACCTACCAGCTATTCGCCGCCAACGGGTCGCTCATTAACACCTATGGCACGGTAAAACTCGACCTGGACTTCGGAACGCATAAACTCTTCACATGGCAGTTCATTGTCGCTGACGTCAGTCGCGCCATTATCGGTGCCGACTTTTTAGGCCACTATGGGTTGCTGGTAGATGTGAAACAACAACAAATCATCTACAAACACACAGGATTTGCAACGGCGGCCGTTCTTTCAAACGTCCAGTCTCCATCGGTAGCCACCATCCAAGGATGCCTCGATCAGCCATATGCGTCTAAAGATTGCCAAATCCGAATTCGTCAAGATGATTCGTCTTGGCACTGCACGTCGTTCTGACAGTCCATGGTGTTCGCCTCTGCACCTAGCCAAAAAGAAGTCCGGAGAATGGCGTTCCTGTGGCGACTATAGGCCTCTCAACAACCGAACGATTCCAGATGCGTACCCCGTCCGATGCCTTCAGGATTTTACAGCAGACCTTAATGGGAAGGAAATTTTCTCTACCATTGACCTGGTCCGAGCATTCAACCAGATCCCATCGGACATCGAAAAGAACGCCATCATCACACCATTCGGCCTATTCGAGTTTCCTTGTATGACGTTTAGCTTGCGCAACGCTGCACAAACGTTTCAAAGGTTCATCGACGAGGTAACGCGGGATCTTCCTTTCGTCTTTGCGTACATCGATGACCTGCTCGTAGCATCGAAAAACAAGCGGGAGCATCTCGACCATCTCCGACCATCTCAACGACTACAGGACGCTGGACTGGTGATTAACGTGGCCAAATCTGTTTTCGGAAAAAGTGAAGCGAAATTCTTGGGACATCTCGTATCAGCCAAAGGATGTTTCCCACTCCCGAAAAAGTGCAAGCTATCTTGGAATTCCCTACGCCTTCCAACGTAAAGAAACTCCGTGCGTTTATCGGTACCATACATTTCTACAGGAATTTCATCAAAAACGCAGCTGAGATCCTCGGGCCACTCAACGACCAACTTAAAGGCCCCGACATAAAAATTCCCAACTCATTAATTGGACTCCGGCGTTGAGAAAATCGTTCGAGGATAGGAAGAACGCTCTAGCGTCGGTCGCTCTACTCGCCCATCCAGACGTCAACGCAGAGTGGTCCATCTTCACAGACGCATGCTATTGGAGCGGTACTCTAGCAACGATGTCACGGTGCTTGGCAACCACTAGCTTTTTTCAGCCTCAAGCTATCGCCGTCCACACAGAATTTCATTGAAATTTTTAATGCCATAAATATTTTCTCTAATTAATTAATAATTTATAATAATTGTTAAGTAATGTTTAAGTTTATGAGAAATAAATAAATAATAAAATAATAAATAAACACTCGACCTACGATAGGGAGCTCAACGCAATTTACGAAGCGGTGCGTCATTTTCGCCACATTTTCGAAGGAAGCCATGTTGTGATTTACAGTGACCACACACCACTCGTTCATGCGTTTAAACAGCGACCACCCTGGCAATTTAGAAGGCTAGACTACATCGGACAGTTCAGCACCGACATCAGGCATATTTCCGGCTCCGAAAATACCGTCGCCGATATGCTGTCACGCGTCGATGCCATCGAGCCCGCAGTACCATCGAACGAAATAGCTCAAGCACAAGCTAACGACACCGAGCTACAAGACGTGCTCAATAATCCATCCTCCAGCGTTCAACTCTGCCGCATAAAACTCGACAACTCCGAAGCCGAAATCTACAGCGACTGTTCTGGATTATGTTAATAAACCCCTTATACTTTATACCAATCAATCATAAATTTATTTTAACGTAAAATTCTGGATTACATATTGTGAATCAGTCATATTAAATGTCTACACTACTAATGTAAATAATAAAAAAAGTGTACATACAAATGGATATAAATTGTATGACTTTTTGTCTCGAAAGGTCATTATTAAATAAAGAGAGTTACATTTATAACGTGCTAAAATCGTTGCATTTTCTTTTCCTAAAAAACCGAAAGTTCCAGAGTCCACGGGAAGTTTAAGTTCGTCGTTGTTTTCTTTAAGATCTAAGGAGAAAACATTTGGTCCATTCGAGCCAAATTAAAACAAAAAAAATTACCAAGTGACATTGAGACATTCAAGTGTAACCTCAAATAATATACGTACATTGTGCATACAACAAAATATAATTCAATTTTCAATTTAAATAAATTAATTCAAATAAAGAACATTTTCATTGTGAGTTTTTGTGCAAACCGAACTTCTCGCGGCGCGTAATCATAAATCAAGAACCTGTGGATCAGTGGTAAGTGAGTTATTAGTAATTTTGCCATTATATACATATATATATATACCCAAATTGCCAAATATGAGTACTACAAAGGAACTCAAACTTCTTAGAAATTCTTTATCCATTATGAAGATGGATTATAGTAATTTTTGCTCAGCGGCTGAAACAAAAAAGACGAAAAACATTGTTAATGGTCGACTAACTATTTTAGAGGATCTGTTTCGAAAAAGGAAAACTATTAACGAAAAATTAGTTCTTCTGTCTGGGGATTCAGAGGAGGATGTTCATGAATATGAGGCAATTTCTGAGGAAATTCGGGAAATATATTTAGATTATAAGGCTGAACTGTTGGATTGCTTAGACCACATAACTGCATCTACATCAAACAGTACCGCGGGTACAGGATAAGGCGGGAAACGACTACCCGAAATGTCACTGCCGCTATTTTCGGGGCATTATGAAAAATGGAGACAGTATAAAAGCAAATTTGAATCGATGATTCATAGAAATGCTAGTCTCACAGAAATACAAAAACTACACTATCTAAAGTCCGGTTTGTCTGGGGAGGCTGGACGTTTGCTCCAGCATTTAGAGATTGACGAGGGCAATTATGAAAAGGCGTGGTCGATTTTATGTTCGCGCTACGACAATAAACGCTTCCTGGTCAATACACACTTGAAGCTTTTCTTCAGTCAGCCGGTGATGCACAATGAAAATGGTGGGGGGTTAAAACGCTTGTTGGATACATCCACGGAGTGTTTGCACTCTCTTCAAAATTTGGGGCTTCCTGTAAATAATTGGGACGTCATAATTATTTATATAATTTTTCAAAAACTCTCACAATGCACGCAGCAACTGTGGGAAGAACGACTAGGGGCGTCGAAAGAGTTGCCAAGTTTCAACGAGTTTGCTCAATTTCTCGAGGCCAGGTTTCGAACATTGGAGGTTATGGAACAACAAGGTTCCAAATCCACTCAGTCAGCATCCAGGAACTTCAATCCAAAGGCACCTGCAATAAAAACGTCGTTTCACATAAGGAAGAACAAACCGAAGGAACAATATAGCTGCAATGTGTGTGGTAAGGGGCAACACTCGATCAGGAATTGCAGCCGTTTTGTCAAAATGGATGTCGGAGACCGAGTTAGCATGGTCACTAAAATTGGAGTTTGCTACAACTGTTTAGCATATAGCCATAATACGCAAAATTGTCCCAGTCAAAGGCGTTGCTATTTCTGTCAGCAGAAACATCATTCCCTGTTGCATATGAACTCGAATGTGATTATTTCACATAATTACACGGGACTCCCCTCCCAAACAAATCCAGCACAACACAACATAGGTAGCACTCACCCAAACAATAACAAATGTCCTCCACAGAACCCTGGCACAACACCACATTCTCTTAATCCCACACAAAACCCAACCAATCAAGGTCAACCCCACCACACTTTAACGATAAACCCCAATGCACCACCATTACAACCTGGTAGGCAGGAGCATCCAACAACTAGTGTAGGGGTTCGCAACCATTTGGCACAGCACAAAAGAGATACACAGGTTTTATTAGCAACTGCAATGGTGAGGGCCAGGTCATCAACGGGGAAATACTTTAGTTTGAGAGCCTTGATCGACCCGGGTTCCGAAGCCACGTTTATCACCGAAGCAGCTATGCAACTATTAAATCTGAAAGCCCATAGTACATTCATTGAATTGTCAGGGTTGGGAACGGTCAGCAGTGGAGCATGCCATAGGTATGCTGATATATCGTTCGGGTCTTTGCACTCCACATTTGAGACAACTGCACGAGCTTATGTGTACCGATCCCTGACTGGGCTTCTCCCGGCCAACAGATTGGCACTCAATGAATGGAAACACATCAGCGGATTAACGCTTGCAGATCCCCTCTTTTTCAAACCTGCTACAGTAGATTTGCTGATTGGAAGCGATGTCTATTCGGAACTCATTCTACCAGAAATTTCCAGAGGTGAGGATACGTCACCTGTGGCTCAGAATACTCAGCTGGGCTGGATTTTATTCGGAAAGGTGTCGGCAGATTCACGCAAGTCTATCAGAAGTTTTCTGCAAGTGTGTGATATAGACACCCAGTTACGGAGGTTCTGGGAGATTGAAGGGTACCCTTTCAAATCAAAGATACTGAGGAGAACCAAAGGTGCGAGAAGCACTTCAAGGAGACGCTGCGACGCTTACCTGATGGGCGGTATGAAGTGTCACTTCCCTTTAAGGACGGATGTCAACCTGCGCTTGGGGCCTCGAAGTTAGGAGCCTTGCGTAGGCTACATCAACTGGAGAGGCGTTTTGACAGCAACCCCAAACTTAAATTGGCCTACACTAAGTGTATGAACGAATACCTGGAGCTAGGTCATATGACCGAAGTCGATGTCACCAACGATGAAATTCTTCAATCTCCATTTCACTACTTCGTTCCACATCACGCCGTGATGAAAGAGGCCAGTTCGACAACAAAACTTCGAGTTGTCTTCGATGCGGCTGCTAAATCGTCGGATGGTACTTCGTTAAATGAGCGGCTATGGGTAGGCCCTAAGACACAAAATAACATTAACGATATTATTTTAAGATGGAGACTATATCGATTTACCTTTACAGCAGACATCGAGAAGATGTATAGGCAGATCCGGATGAGACAAGAAGACGCATACTATCAACTTATCTACTGGCGTAGCAACGACAACGAAGAAATAAGGACTTATCGCTTGGATACTGTAACTTTCGGCACAGCCTGTGCACCTTACCTCGCCATTCGGACGCTGAATCAGGTGGCAGTTGATGAAGAGTCACGTTTTCCGAAAGGCGCTAGGACAGTACGAAAGGAGATGTATGTCGACGATTTGATCTCAGGGGCAGATTCAGTTGAGGAGGCGTTAGTCAAGCGTGATGAGGTGAGGAACTTGCTGGCGACCGCAGGTTTCCATTTGCGAAAGTGGACAAGCAACTCTCATCATGTCCTACAAGACATTCCCTTGGATCAGCGAGAGTTGGATTTCTCCTTCGCATTCGAGACTTCGGAGCATATTAAGGCCCTCGGTATCCAGTGGTTTCCAGTTGATGACGTTTTCGCATTTAAAAATGTGTTCAGCGATGCTTCTGGAGTATTGTCGAAAAGAACAATGTTGTCAACAATCGCACGTCTTTTTGATCCACTTGGCTGGATTTCCCCTTGCATCATAAAGGCAAAAATCATGATGCAGCAGCTGTGGTGTAAAGGACTTTCTTGGGATGAACTTATCCCAGCAGATCTCAGAGATGAATGGGCGAAATTCTGTCAGGAGATTTCATTGGTCGAACATATTCGAATACCACGATGGGTGCATCTGAAAAAACAACAAAAGGGTATTGAAATCCATGGATTTAGCGACGCCTCTGAGAAGGCGTATGGAGCAGTAGTATACCTACGAGTGTTGGATGAGGAAAACCACGTTCATGTCCACCTTCTGATGTCCAAAACAAGAGTGGCTCCTCTAAAGACCGTCACTCTTCCCAGACTTGAGCTTTGTGGGGGTATTGAAGGGTATTGAAATCCATGGATTTAGCGACGCCTCTGAAAAGGCGTATGGAGCAGTAGTATACCTACGAGTGTTGGATGAGGAAAACCACGTTCATGTCCACCTTCTGATGTCCAAAACAAGACTGGCTCCTCTAAAGACCGTCACTCTTCCCAGACTTGAGCTTTGTGGAGCGATTATGTTGGCGTCGCTCTTGAAATACATTTCAAAAGTTTTGGAATTGGAAAATGTCAAGACATTTGCCTGGTCCGATTCGACAATCACGTCAATCCAAATGGAAAACATTTGTTGGTAACAGAGTCGCAGAAATTCAACGACTTACCAACTGCAGTATCTGGAAACATGTACCAACCCAACACAACCCAGCGGATCTTGCGTCACGAGGAGTGTTGCCATCCGATCTAAACGGAAATACCCTTTGGTGGAATGGTCCAAAGTTTCTCAGGTCAGTTTGGAATTTTGCAATTCCAGAACAACCCAATAATATTGTTACCGATGAGGAGGGTCGCAAAATCCAATCCCATTGCGCCATCGTCAAGAACAACGAGATCGATGACCTGGTTCATCGTCAGTCAAGTCTTCGTAAGCTGCTGAGAATTGTAGCATATTGTTGCAGGTTCACATGCAACACACGCAAGCCAGCAACACAGATGGAGGTGATGACTCTTTCACCAATGGAGATTTGGTCCGCCTTAAAAGTTGTCATCAGAACAGTCCAAGGCAGCATGTTTTTTGAGGACCTCAACGAAAAACATCCTAAATATAAGGGATTACAATTATTACATCCTTTCCGTGATGAAGACGGGGTCTTACGAGTAGGAGGAAGACTGCAAAATGCAGATTTGTGTTTCAATCAGCGACACCCAATTATTTTAAGACCAGGTCATCACTTCAGCCGTCTCATCATAAAGGATGCCCATGAAAGAACATTTCATGGTGGGACCCAGCAAATGATTGCGTATCTTCGCAGACAATACTGGATTCTCAATCTAAAAAACAGCGTTAAGAAGTGTATTCATGGCTGCAATATATGTTTCCGTCATCGAGCAAAACCTTCTCAACAGCTAATGGTTAATTTACCTGCGCCACGAGTGAAGATCTCAAGACCGTTCAGCCACACAGGGGTGGACTATGCTGGTCACATTGAAGTCAAGGCTTGGAAGGGGCGGGGTTCCAAATCATTCAAGGCATACTTTGCTATTTTCGTCTGTTTGGCCACCAAAGCGATCCACCTTGAGCTAGTCAGTGATATGACAACGCAGGCCTTTATAGCAGCTTTCAGACGATTTTCAGCGAGAAGAGGAATCTGCAAGGAGATCTTCAGCGATTGTGGAAAGAACTTCGTGGGCGCGAACAGGGAACTGGAGACACTTCGAAGGGCGGCTAAATTCGACGACAAGCAGGTGGCCGAATTATTAACCAACGACGGAACAAAGTGGAATTTTATTCCTCCAGCATCTCCTCACTTTGGGGGATTATGGGAAGCGGGGGTAAAGTCAGTGAAGTAAAACCTCAAACGGGTAGCAAGTAACTCAACACTTACCTTTGAGGAGCTGGCAACATTGCTGGCGCAAATTGAGGCGTGTCTCAACTCAAGACCCCTCTGTCCACTCACCAGTAATCCAGATGACTTCGCTGTTTTAACTCCAGCCCATTTCCTTATCGGTGAATCGTTACTAGGGGTTCCCGAATCAGAAATCTCCGACAACGATCAATGCTATCACGATCGGTGGAAGAAAATTCAGCAGCTACAGCAAACATTTTGGCGACAGTGGAGCTCAGAATATCTTGCACGTCTCCAGCAGCGGCCAAAGTGGCTTAAAACCGAAACACAACCGAAGATAGGAGACATAGTTCTGGTCAAGGATGAACGTGTCCCACCATCGAAGTGGATTATGGCCAGAATAACTCAGTTACATCCGGATACCGATAATTTAATTCGCGTCGTTACGTTAAAAACCTCGACCGGTGAGCTCAAAAGACCGATTACTAAAATCTGTCTGCTACCAAGCAATACAACCGCAGAAGAGGTAATTGTTTGATTGCAACCAAAACCCAACTTAAATCTTTATTCGCGCAGGCACATTTCTCACAATCAAAAAAAAAACATTATTCATTAGTTAACATGTTGTATAAACCACTAACTCAGCATGGATATCATACGCACACAACACAACTCTACACTACAAAAAAAAAAAAAATATTAATACTCATCATACAAAATTTCCCTCCATCATTTAACCCTACACCGCACTAAACACTTTACTACTACAGTCCATTCATAGAAGGAAACGTTTCAAACACATATACCTACACACACAACTATGCGCAATTCATTCATAAATTGACAATAATTTATAATAGGTAATACATGTGGGGGGAGGGAAAAGGTTAGACACAATAAAAGACACATTGCGATTAGGTTTTTTCTTTTTAATTTTAATTCACTGGTAACTAGAGCTAGGGTACAATAAATTTAAGTAATTAAGTTAGTTTAGGTAAATTTAAGTAATTTAGAAATTTCAACTTTCTTAACGGAGACAGCGACTTGGCATGCTTAACGACGTTACACGAGTGTCTTACAGAATTTACATACTCGGATTAAACGGAATTGCATGGAATTACATAAGAGAGTTTAACCGATTGGAACATAGGGAAACGTTAGCATGTTTAGCAGATCTAAACTAAGATAATTAAGAAGTCCCCAGCATCGCTCCTACATCCGGCCATCCTGTTTGTCGGCTGTCCCAGACGACTAGTTGACTTCAGATCGGCGTATCATCTTCATTGTGTTGAATTTGAGACCTCGTTGAATCAGCATCAGAGTTGTCATAGCAGTCATCCTCATCGCTATCAATCTCATCGCGCCACGGCTTCATAAAATCGGCAGATGATGATGTTGCGTTTGGGCCTTCGTGAATGCCCACCTTGTGAACATCGTAGCGGTCATTTCTTTTTATTTTCACGACTTCATACGGTCCTAGGAACTGCGGATATAGTTTAGTTCCAGGAGCAAACTGAGTTTTTTTTATTGCAACAAGATCGTGAAGTTCGTATTTTGTAGCTGCTTTTCGTCGTTTGTTGTGCGTTTTACGGTTCTCTTCTTGGACTTTAACTATCTGCTCCTTCGCTTGACTTCGCATATCCTTTCGCTCTTCTTCAAATTCGTCGATCAACAACTCTTCAATCATTTTACGTAGTTCATAGCATTCGTTGTATTTCATATGCACTCCAAACATAAGTTCAAACGGAGTTCTATTTGTGCTTCTGTTGACCGTAGAGTTTATAACTCGTTGCAGCTTTGGTACGTGTTTAAACCATTTATCAGGGGCATTTACAGATAACTTCGATAGCATTTCAATGATGGTTCTGTTAAGGCGCTCCACCTGTCCATTTCCACGAGCAACACCAGTAGTAACCAAAGAGTGTGCAATGTTTCGTTCTTCGCAGTATTCTTTAAAAGAATTTGATGTGTACGCAGACCCCTTGTCAGTGATGATTCTCCCTGGATCGCCAAAAATTTCGCTTTGCACCAATAGCTTCTTTATCACTTCATCTGCACCTGTATACTTGACGGGGAAGATCCACGTGAACTTGGTGAAAGCATCCACTATTACAAATAAGTGCTTGTAACTCTTGGCGGTTGATTTAAGCGGTCCAAGATGATCAAGATGATAAGTATTTAGCGGCGTATCAAACTTCTCTATGGGATTAAGCAAACATTCTTGCTTTCCATTTTTCTTCGATGCCAGAATACAAGTGACGCAATTAGAAATGATTTGCTTTATCTTTACCGACATCTTTGGAATGCAGTACTCCCTTTTCGCCAGCATTTCGACCTTCCTAGCGTTGATATGACCTTGCTCATGAATATTTCGCAGCACCTCTTTCTGCAGACATTTAGGTACAACAAGCATATAGTCACCATCAATGAATTTGTACAGAATGTCGTTTCGGATGATGAAATTTTCGTATTCTTTGTGTTTCAGGATTGTACTCACCAATTGGCAAAACTCATCTGCTTTTTGCGTTGTTCTTATGCGATGAAGCACACCATCTTCGATCCTCATAACCACAGGAAAACGGCTCAATGCATCCGCATGTCTCATAGCTGAGCCAGATCTGTGAAGAACCTCACAGTCAAAATCTTGAAGAAATAATGCCCATCTTGCAACGCGCGTACATAAATCCTTTTTTTTTCATGGTTGCGGTAAATGCTTTGCAGTCCGTGTAAATTTTAAATTTGATACCCAGAAGATAAATTCTTAGCTTTCTTAGGCACTTGATAATAGCAAGAACTTCTTGCTCATAGCTTGTATAGTTAGCTTCAGCTGGTTATGTCTTGTAGCTTATGTAGAAAACAGGGTGAAGTTCATTGCCGTCGTGTCTTTGCAGTAGCACTCCTCCATAACCCACCTTACTCGCATCCGTATGCAACTCGGTATCTAAGAGCGGGTTAAATAGTTTCAAAACTGGATCCTTGCAAAGTGCTTCTTTTAAAGACCTGAAGGCTATATCTTGATCAGATCCAAAGCGATACGATGCATCTTTACGAAGAAGATCTGATAGTGGCTTGGCAATAACAGCGTAGTTTGGAATAAATCGCCTAAAAAATCCTGTAAGGCCCAAAAATGCCTGTATCTTTTTCGTTGTATCTGGTTTCGGGAACTTCTGTACCGCTTGGATTTTTTCTGTTGACGGCTTCATAGATCCGTTTTCGATAACATGTCCCAAAAACTGAATAGATGGAGTTATAAAATTGCATTTTCTCCAATTTATAATGAGTCCGTTTTCCGCAGCAATATCGAGCACTATTTTGAGCTTTTCCAGATTTTCTTCGGGATGGGCAGCAGGTATTACGACATCATCCACATAGACTAACAGAAATCCTTTTCGTACCAAGGGTTGAAAGACAGTGTTTATAAATCTCTGGAATACTGACGGAGAGTTACATAATCCGAACGGGACTTTTCGGAACTCATATTGCCCGTCTGGGGTTACAAAAGAGGTATATTTACGACTATTTTCGTGTATTCCAACATGAAAGAACCCGTTTTTAAAATCTAAAGTTGTAAAAATATGTGCTTTATACAACTCCTCTAAAATGTCCTCAATAACTGGAAGTGGATAGCGATCTTTTATAATTTTGCTATTAAGCTTCCGGTAATCGATACACAGACGATTGGATCCATCCTTTTTCTTGACTAGGACTATGGGGCTGGCGAAATCTGATTTACTGTGCTGAATCACTCCCTCTTGAAATCAATCTTCAATTTGGGTGTTAACATCTTCTCTTTCCTTCGGCGCTAACCGTCTGGCCTTTTGGTACACTGGTTGCTCATCCGATAAAACTATCTGCATTTCTACACAAGACTTTTCTATCTTTTTGGGCTTATAGTTATGGATTAACTCGGTAATCTCGCTTCGAATTTGTGGATCAGCGATTTGGCTTACATTATCAATCACATCCTTTTCCAATAGTTTTACAACATCAATTCTCGCAATGTCATTTTCTTCCAAATTAACCCGTACAGACTTTACGTTTACTTGAACATTTCCGTTCTCGATAGTGACGATGGCGTTTTCTAAAAAATTCTTGCCGAGGATTATGACATCTGTCATCCATTTATCCGGAACAATATGGAATCTAATTTCATGCAAATTGTTTTCACTATAGACTTTAATTACACAAGATCCATATGTCATATTTGCTTCATTACCGCCAAAACCGAACAAATATTCTCCTGGACCATCGATCTCCTCACAACCGAATCTCCTCCACGCGCTTTCTTTCATTAAAGAAACGTCTGCTCCAGTGTCGACTAAAGCATCATGACGTTCTCCTGCAATCATGAGTTTCACACAATAGTCAAGTTTGTTTATTCGCTTTACATTTGTCTGACCAGTTGGCTTCCTAGCATTTTTTTTAGGGCAATCTACAGCTATGTGCCCAAACTCACTGCACGAAAAGCACCTAGCACCCTTACTTTTATTTGGACAACTACTTTGATGGTGAGGAAGCGAGCCGCAGTTCATGCATCGTTTCTGGTTAGCTCCACTCTTGGCTACCGTTGGTGAAGATGAGCTAGCGGCTTGAGAACTGTTAAAGTTATGACTGCGGTTATTACTTAAGCTGGATTGATTTTTTATAGTCTCATAAACTAAAAACTTTTTCTTGAGCTCGTCCAGAGTTGTTGCTTCGTACAAAAATGTTTTATTCCCAGGACTATCTACTATACCCTGTATGATATAAGCTATTATCGATTCCTCATCAAAATTTCCCTTCATTGCAATTTGCTTCATACTATACATGTACTCGAGAAAAGTTTCGTTCGGTTTTTTCCTACGAGACTGTAGCGTATTATGAATACTAATACACGAAGGACTATCATCAAACTCGGCTTTTAAAAATTCCTTCAAACTATCCCAACTGCAAATTCCAGTTTCTGATTCGACGGCCAATTTAGCAGCTCCTTTTAACAACCGTCTAGCATAAAGGTACTTCTGAATAGCGTTCCATTTACAGACAGTGGCTATACCTTCAAAATCATTAAGCCAGGGAGTAAAATTTTTCCCTGATTCACCCGAAAATCGATCTAACGATTCCTCAACATCTTTGAAAACAAAATTATTTGGTTCCGACATCTCAAGATCTATAGACGGCCTAACACCGACAACAACAACGTCCGATGCACTCTGCTCTTCTTTTTCCGCTTCCTCAAAATTATCGTCAGCACTTTCCTCTGTTTCCGCTTTTCCTTTTATTGTTGACTTTTCCTTTTCTTCTTCTAAAATCGATTGGTACAACCTTTCCACTAAGTCTCTTTTTAAATTATATCGATATTGTAATCCTCTTTCCTTTAATAAAGCCTGCAGTTCTTTTGTGGTTTACTTATTTAAATCATCCATTTACCTATGTTACCTCCCCAAATTAAATCATTGTCTCATAGATTACTTAAAAAAAATTGAGTGTAAAAAAAAATTCTTTGTGCTTTAAATAAGGCAATAATGAAATTGCACTCAAATAGTTTCAAGCTTTAACTCAGTGCATGCATAGAAAATGTCAAAAATGTGTATAAGTGTGTGTGTTCCTTTTCTAATAAGTAAAAGCTCTTCGGTTTTAATATGTGAATGCTTTTCTTATATACTAATCATGCATAGAAAATATGGAACGATCTCACCGTTTTGGGTTTATGTACTTATTCCGTTTAAATTGTTTCTTGCCTATGCCTTTATGTACATATGATATGTACAATTTAGACCACTTTTCGTTTTTTTTTTAAATTTGCTTAGCTTTCTTTTTTTTTCAACTTATATTTTTTATGCTTAGCTTCACTTTACGCTTTTTTTTTTTTTTTTTGCACTTCTTATCGAAATTATTAACTTTGCACTTTTCGTTTTAATTTCTTTTCATTTGCCTATCTTAATATTCACACACTTTTCATGGAGTTTCATGCACACAATTTACGGGGAACAAATACTGTTCTTAATCCTAAGTTTTAGTCAAATGTTTTCTTCTGACACCATTTGTGGGGGGAGGGAAAAGGTTAGACACAATAAAAGACACATTGCGATTAGGTTTTTTCTTTTTAATTTTAATTCACTGGTAACTAGAGCTAGGGTACAATAAATTTAAGTAATTAAGTTAGTTTAGGTAAATTTAAGTAATTTTGAAATTTCAACTTTCTTAACGGAGACAGCGACTTGGCATGCTTAACGACGTTACACGAGTGTCTTACAGAATTTACATACTCGGATTAAACGGAATTGCATGGAATTACATAAGAGAGTTTAACCGATTGGAACATAGGGAAACGTTAGCATGTTTAGCAGATCTAAACTAAGATAATTAAGAAGTCCCCAGCATCGCTCCTACATACATACAATAAAAAATGCACTCACTTGTTTTATTATGCTGTTCACCGCATCCGTCATACACTCATTATGGTTGATTTCTTATACAAATTTCTCAGGTTCACATTTAATATTACAATAATACTATTTCACACGATTTAATTCAACCCGGGGCGACGCACCAAAAACTATCATAACAAAACAACTTAAGAAAGGCCGGCGACTATGTGCAGTAGATGAAAAGAGATAGCATCGATGTTCTGGCAAACAGGGTATAGGCTATTACTAGTACTCACTTGTAGGCGATAGGATACTTGTCATTAGTCATTGTTTGTCTATATGTTTGTCTCTTTCCCACTAATTGTTTCTTCGACAGATAAATAGAAGGACAAGTGCATAAATAAAACCAGAGGCGAACAAGGCGAATTGAAACCAAAGATGCGAAATGCAGCGCAGTCATTACGAGGATGCCACTTTTTGTTTTGGACTTCGTGCAGTTGTTGCGAACTAAGTTCACGGCGGGGGTGAATGTTCTGGATTATGTTCTGGATATTGTATACTTTATACCAATCAATCATAAATTTATTTTAACGTAAAATTCTGGATTACATATTGTGAATCAGTCATATTAAATGTCTACACTACTAATGTAAATAATACAAAAAGTGTACATACAAATGGATATAAATTGTATGACTTTGTGTCTCGAAAGGTCATTATTAAATAAAGAGAGTTACATTTATAACGTGCTAAAATCGTTGCATTTTCTTTTCCTAAAAAACCGAAAGTTCCAGAGTCCACGGGAAGTTTAAGTTCGTCGTTGTTTTCCTTAAGATCTAAGGAGAAACCAGCGACATTTCCACCGGTGCAACACGACCGTATGTGCCTCGTCGTCTACGCAAAAGAATCTTCGATTTCTTGCATTCTTTGGCACACACTGGTCAACGCGCCTCAAGGAAACTTGTCGCTCAGCGTTTTTTCTGGCCGTCTATGAACAGAGATTGCTCAAAGTGGGTTAAATGCTGCATACCGTGCCAGGCGAACAAAACAACGCACCATACAATTTCGCCAATCGCCAATTTTCAACCACCTTCGAAGCGCTTTGAGCACATTCATGTTGACCTCGTCAGCCTTGTACCATCCAAAGGATTTAACCAATGCCTGACGATTATCGACCGATTTACACGTTTCCCCGAAGCTGTGCCACTGTCAAATGGAACTGCTGAAGCTGTAGCAGAAGCTCTGCTCTTATTCTGGATCGCACGCTTCGGTGTTCCACTACGGATAACTTCGAATTTAGGAAGACAGTTTGAATTCGATCTGTTTAGATGCCTAACCAGACTTCTTGGCTGTACACGTCTTTGAACGACGCCCTACCACCCGGAGTCAAATGGATTGGTAGAGCGCTTTCACCGACAATTCAAAGCAGCACTGCTATGCATTGGTGATACCTGGAATTCAGCCCTTCCTATTGTTCTTCTCGGACTTCGAGCGGCATTCAAAAAGGATCTTCAAGCAACGCCTGCTGAGCTTGTCCTCGGTGAACCTATTCATTTGCCAGGAGAATTCCTTCGTTCATCGACCGGAAACTGTTCAGCTCCAGTCTTAGTGCAAATCGTACGAACACATTTCAAGAACTTAGCTCCGCAAGAAATGTCACGTCATGGACAGCGTTCAACATTTGTTTTCCAAAACCTCCGCAACACCTCACATGTCTTCGTCCGCCACGATCATATACACCAATCATTCGCTACACCATACGATGGATCATATAAAGTAATGGAAAAACACGAAAAGTACTTTGTGGTTCTCGTCAGAGGAAGAAGCACACCAAACTCAATCGATAGGCTCAAACCAGCATTCATGCTTCACGAAGACGTTCAATTAAATGAAGGAGTTCGAACACAGCGCAATCAAACCGAAGCACCATCAACCTCGGCAGCCAGGAACCACAGAACAATCCGATTTAACCTGCCTCCATAGATTTTTTTTAGTCTCTTGCACCTAAACTAAATTATTATTATTATTATTATATTATCCAATTTTTTTCTTTCTTTGTATTTCTCTTAAGAAGGGGAGATATGTGGTACCACACACATGCAAACATGAAAATAGCTGTCACAGAGATCGGATGACCGCACTAACAAATAAATAACTGTCGAAGCCGTTTTAGAAAAACACATCGCGTGAGCGTCATCCAGTTAGTTATCGGTCAGCAGTCATCATCATTAGTCATCAGGCATCAGCATTGCCGTGTGCTACCTCTGTAGCTGTAATTGCATTCGCTTTTAAATAATAAAATTTATAATATCAAAAGTTGGCGTTGTCTTTATTTTCAACCGACGCACACCACATATACATTGTTTTTTTGAACGGCGATTTAAAGCGATAGATTACAGAAGTAAAAAGCATTTTTTTTTTTTCGAGGTGCGAGACTTTCTACACTGGGGCACTCAGACTCAATACGGGTTTATTGTACTACCAGGCAGACACACCACATTTTACTGTGAGAATTTACTCGTTTTCCTAAGCAAAATGAGAAAGCGCTTCAATGATAAGGAGCTTAGGTTTGCAGCACTCACTATATCCGCACCAAATACCTGCCACCTGCTACGAGCAAAAGCAGGACAATCACAGAGGAAATGTTCCGCAGTGTACCGCACAGGGCAGTATTCTGTCTGCAGTCTTTTCTGTTGAGAGACAACAAGAATCTGCACCCTGGAGAGTCATGCCAACGGCGATTGGGTTTATATGAAACCCAACCGTCCATGGAAGCAATGACCGAGGGCGCAGGCAGACAAATCGCTGGTTCAGGTCCTGAGAAGTCCCCCTCTGAGCCCTGTCTAGCAAGTTCATCGGAGATCTCATTTCCTGTGATTCCGTTATGAACCGGAACCCAGACAAGTCTAAGTGAATTCAGACTTCCGACCGAATTCAGAGAGATCTTGCATTCACGAACTATTTTGGAGGTGGTTAACCTTAGAACCGTGTATGGGGTGCTGCACTCCCCATACACTTTTGAATGATGAATACAAACAACAAACTATTTCACACCAACGTAATATCTCAGCATATTGTGTGAAATGTACATTGGATTCAAATTCCATTTGACAGAGCTACATCATTTGGAACCACCAGAATTAGCAATTGAGGCAAATCGTGGGCAAAAATACATGGGTCAAGGCAAAAACGACAAAACTGTTTGGTGGTCGATGCCCAGTGCTACAGAGCAAACCAGGACTGATCAAATAAAAACTTGTCGATTGGAGTCTGCTCCTTGTAGCACCGAGACTTTCATCGAAAAACAGTCTGCTTTCAAGCGTAGCAGCTGTGGCAAATCGTGGCCCGAAATATATGGGCCCAGGCAAAAATGACAAAACTATTTGGTGGTCGATTCCTAGTGCTGCAGAACAAAGGACGATTTCAGCAAATCTTTCGTTTTTTGCGCTTTGATGATTCAAGAACCCGTATAGCTCCATTGAGGGAAGATAAGCTCTTCCAAATGAGTTTGGAGTTTGCTTTTGTTCTATCCAAAGAACTAAGGATTGATGAGCAGTTGGTAACGTTGAGAAACAGATGCAGCTTTCGTCAGTATATACCATCAAAGAGAGGAAAGTATGGAATTAAAATATTTTGCTTGTGGATTCCAAAACGAACTATCCGGTATTAGCTGAGATTTATGTGGATACTCAGACAAATGAACAAAGATCAACTGGAATTTCACATGTGTTGGTTCTTCGACTTGCCGAGCGCAGTTTGAATATTGGGACAAACATTACCATAGAAAACTTTTTTACGAGTTATCCATTGGCAATGGATATGTATTCCTACAATACAACTCTAGTGGGTACAGTTGGATCCAACAAACGCGAGCTATTTTCATCGATCGAAGAATGTGAAAAAAAGAGGTCCGTTTGCTTCAGTTTTCTGCTTCTCAGATCTCTTGTGAGCTACACAACTGACTCCAAAAATAATGTTGTACTAATGTCGACCTTCCATACTTCCGAGCAGATACATGAAAATACAAGGAAACCAATCATAATTCATGATTATAACGAACACAAAGTGACGTCGACACAATCGACAAAATGGTACACGGCTACACCTGCAACAGGAAAAACAATCGTTGGCCGATGGTGATTCTTCACAACATGGTTGACGTGGCTGGACTTGCAGCTTTTTGACTTTTTGAGCTATGCCATCCGGCTTGGAACAATAACAAATCTCCGAAGCGAAAAATGTTTCTCAAAGAGTTGGCACTTGAGTTGGTTCAAACACACCTAGACAATCTGTGCAGAATTCCACTGAAGCCTTCCGTTAAAATTGCAATGGATTTGATGGGTCACAACAAAAGAAACGTTTACTCCTCTAAACAGTTTCCGGAAAAAATGTAAAAAACGCTATGATTTTACATAATTTTCATTAACTAGTCGCCTTCCTACAGACTAAGAATCCATTGCATAGATGTGAGCCATTTTTGGCCCCGTCTTCATAGATGGTGAATGGAGGAGGAGATTCAACGACGAACTGTACAGCGACATCGACTTAGCCAGAAGAGTGAAGGTCCAACGACTGAGGTGGCTGGGCCATGTAGAGCGAATGGACGTGAATGCTCCGGCGCGGAAGATCTTCGAATCCACACCCGAGGGACGGCACAGTAGAGGAAGACCGCGACTCAGGTGGCACACGCAAGTGGAAGGGAACTGAACGGTCAGACCGATTCTAGACCGTCAACCGGGGATCTCTATTGAGTCCTTTTTATCGAAGGATAGAACGATCCTGGCTGATGCGTTGAACGATTTTCAACGGTTGCTAATATTTGCGAAAGACCACGATTTCAATGACGCATCGAGGTCGACAAAGGGATGGCTATTTAGCGAGCGAAACGACGACGAATAAAACGATAGTGTTTCCCCTAAGGGGTTTGAATACAATTGTTAAAAGCTTTATTTTGGCAAGGGTATTTATACAAATTCTTGAGAGAGAGGTAACGTTAAATTCAAATATTTAAAGTTTAAGGCGAATTCAAAAAATACATTAATTATGGCGGATGGTCTAAAAGAAGCGCCAGATTTGAATATTGACTGAAGAGATAAGTTTACATGTTACTTTTATAATATATATAGATAGATAGATAGATAGATAGATTCTTTATTTTTTTATCATAAAGTTTACAAATTAGTATACTTAAGAATAAGGACATGGCAATACTGCCGTCTGCCTGTCAGTATATACCAATGGATACTGAATAAACCAGATGGTTTATTAAATAAATAAAAATGATAGCTATGCTTGAAACAAAACAAATAATAATTTGATTTGATATAATATATATATTATGTACAATAGTGAAATGATCTTAACATAGATGATGATAACGATGTGATGATGATGACGATGCGATGATGATGACGAAGTGATGAAGCTGATATGAGGATAGTTCCGCCCCAACATTCCGCCTCCTTTGAAAGGACTTACTTTCAAGACGGTATCGCTGCAAGTTTCCGGATGGGTCGTCTGAACTCTCCTCGTGGCGTTTTTACATCAGCGACTCGTACTCGACCATCTGGACCTTGGATGACTTTTGTGACTCTTCCAATAAGCCACTTCTGCGGGGGTAAGTGGTCTTCGTGCACGATGACTAGGCTTCCAACCGCAACATTTGGACTGGATGATGTCCACTTTGAACGACCTTGAAGTTCATGGACGTACTCTGTTGTCCACCGTTTCCAAAAGTGAGTTTTGACGGCATTTATTCGCCGCCATCTTTGAATGTAGCTGATTTCCGCAACTTTCACTGCTGGCTCAGGAACTGCCTTCAACGATGACCCAATAAGCAATTGTGCTGGCGTGAGTGCTTCGAAGTCGTTAGGATCTGCTGACATCTGGGTAATGGGCCTTGAGTTCATAACTGCTTCAATTTCCACCAGTGCAGTCGACAACTCCTCAAATGTTAACTTAGCACCTCCCAAGCTGCGGTACAGATGGCCCTTTGCGACTTTAACAGCTGCCTCCCAAATCCCACCGAAGTGGGGTGCCCTGGGGGGTATAAAATGAAAGTTTATTGTGGCGTTAGTACAAAAGTTAATAATTGATTGTTGATTGACTTTTTTAAACAGCATTTCGCGCAATTCTACTAATTTGGATTGAGCGCCAACGAAATTTGTTGCGTTATCGCAATGGATATCTCTGGGGAGCCCACGACGACCTATCATCCTTTTCAAAGCTGCTATGAAGGCATCGGCTGACAGATCCGACACAGCCTCCAAGTGGACTGCCTTTGACGAAAAACAAACAAAGACTGCAACATAGGTTTTATACGGTACTTTGCCACGAATTTTAAAATGTGTATATATGGGACCGCAAAAATCCACCCCACAGCAAATGAAGGGACGAGATGAAGTCAACCTTTCAGCAGGCAAATCTCCCATCACCTGCTCAAACAATTTTGGACTATATCTGACACAATGAGGACACTGTCGAACCGTCTGGCGTGCGAGCTCCCGAATGTTGGTTATCCAGAATCGTTGTCTCGTGAGTGCAACAAGAGATTTTGGACCGGCATGGTAGTTCGAAAAGTGCAGGTGTCGAACCAGATTTCTAGTAAAATTAGAGTCCTTGGGAAGTAGAAGAGGGTGCTTGCGTTCTTCTGGAATGTTAGCGTGCTTTAATCGACCTCCCACTTTCAACAGAAGGAGGCCATTTTGATCTTGAAGAAAAGGACTTAACCATTTTATGGATCCTTTTAGTTTTGATTTCGTTTTGATTGATTCGATTTCTTTAGCGAAGGATTCGATTTGAATCAAGTAAACAATTCTATGTAGAGCATTATCTAATTCCTTGACCGTTAGATATTTGTCATGTGAAGACGCTGCATTTCTTACGAGGCTAAGAAACCGCTCGACGTACGCAAAAATTCGAATAGTTTTGGTGTATGAACTGAATCGATCTAAAACCTCAAGAAGATAGTTTCGTTTTTGTTGTTGACAGCTCAAGACTGTTTTTCTTATCTCCAAAGCAGATTCATATGGAGAAAGAGGTATCCCTAAAGTGTATGGCCACTTTCGTTCACATTGACGTAGGAAAGGTGGTCCCGTGAACCAGATTGACTTCTCCAGTTCTTTTACCGTGCATCCTCGAGAGACCACATCTGCCGGGTTGTCGTGTGTTGGCACATGTCTCCAACGGACATGCCTCGTTTTTTCCTGGATTTCTGCTACCCTATTTCCCACGAACGTTTTTAATTTTGAAGAGTGCGTTGATATCCAGTGCAAAACAATTGCGGAATCCGTCCAGAAGAAAGCTCCTGTGTAATTGTTACCGAACATTGGTTGAATTTTTACCCAAAGTTTTGCTAAAAGATGGGTTGCGCAGAGTTCTAAGCGAGGGAGTTGCTTCTGTTTGGCAGGCGCTACTCTAGATTTAGCGACTAAAAGTTGTATTCCTACAGACCCTGAAGAATCTGTGGTTCTAAGGTTTATGCAGCAGCCATATGCCTTCATGGATGCGCCTGCGAACCCATGTATTTGGTAGCTTCTTTTATCTTCCATAAAGACGTATCGAGGAACCGAAAGATTTTGCAGTGAGTGCAGGTCCTCAATGAACCGTCGCCACTCAATGTCAATGGTTTGTGGGATGGATGCATCCCAATCCACTTTCTCGATCCATAACCTTTGCAGAATGATTTTTGCCTGTATTATAATGGGACTTAACAAACCAATTGGGTCGAAGAGCGAAGATAAAAGAGAGAGAATGGATCTTTTTGTATATTTGGGATACGAGTAGTTTCGATTGGACTTGTAGGAAAAGCTAAATTCATCGGTGAGAGGATTCCAAGCAATCCCTAATGTACTCGTAAGATTGGATTCAGTCACTCTAATCTCTTGTTCTTTAGCTTCCTTGACGAAATTAAGATGGTTACTGTTCCATTTCGAACCCAGCCGAATTCAGAATTGCAACGACTTCCTTTCGTTTTTGTGTAAGCGTTTCGATGTCGTCCGCTCCAAGCACCAAGGCTCAGTTGCTCTTGATTTTTCTCAGCCAAGTACTGAAGGCAACTAATCGCTAAGAACGGCGCCGATGACGTACCATATGTTATGGTGTTTAATTGGTACGTTTGTACTGGAGTTTGAACATTTTCTCTCCATAAGATGAACTGAAGTCTCCTTTGCGATGGGTGTACTAATACTTGCCG
The DNA here is from genome assembly GCA_949715645.1 of Portevinia maculata. NCBI lineage: Eukaryota > Metazoa > Arthropoda > Insecta > Diptera > Syrphidae > Portevinia > Portevinia maculata. The sequence goes on along the minus strand of OX454527.1, from coordinate 116,943,649 downwards.
ATACATCTTTACGATGTCTGCGGTCAGGGCATATCGATAAAGTCGAAACCGAAACAGTATAAGAAGTTCGTCCTGTATTGTAGGACCGACCATAAGAATCCCGTTTAAGGAGATCTGTGACGAAGTACAACAATATGCGTCGAATACAACGCGGAGTTTCGTAGAAGCGCTATCAGATCTAATAACGCATTGATGCGGCAAATAGTAATGGGGTATTGCAAGATTTGGGTCTGTGACAAGAGACATGTGGCCTAGCGATTCATATTCCTTCAAGAAATTAACGTACTGAACTTTCAACGAAGTATTTTTAGATAACCTACGCTCGAGTGACAAAAACCTTCTGAAGGCAATATCGTAGGAAACTCCAAGGCAGATGGGTTCCTTTTTAGAGGTAACTGAACCATTAGTCGACCGTTCGGTAGAATTTCGATGTTGTCCTTGAAGTGCGACTCACAGTCCTTCTGCTCCTCTGACCATTTTGACCGATGTTCTTGGAGTTCTTCCAGTTCCCAGATTTTTTCGACGTATTGATTCAGTGAATCCTCCGTTACGTTGAAACAGAATTTCTTCTTTTCGCGAAGTTGAGTTTTGTATCTTCCTGATACAATCCAGCCTAGCGTAGTTCGTTGTAACATTGGAAGTCCTTCACCAAGTTTGATCTGACCTTCTTGCAGCAAATCGAAGAACGCTTCAGCACCTAACAGCAAATCGATACGCGAAGGCTGATTGAAGCGCTCATCCGCGAGCTCTATATTTCCAGGAAGATTCCAACCTATGGTGTTAAGAGCTGCTTCCGGCTGATACCCTGTGATGGATGGTGCGACTAAAAATTCCAAAGAAACCTCGAAATCGCTGTATCTGGAGCGAATTGTGGATCTGGTTTGATATTGAATTTTTGTTTCGGGAACACCTATTCCCACGATGTCAACGTTCTTCCTTTGTGTCTTGAGACAGAGCGAATTTGCAAATTTCTCGTTTACAAAGTTGACTTGTGACCCGGAATCAAGCAGAGCCCTACCCAACTGAAAACCTCCTGAAGAATCTTTGACTAGCACCAGTGCCGTTGCCAAAATAACTTGTGCCGCAGGGGCGTGGTCCTTTTCTGAGGCAGAATGCACTGCAGCAGATGTAGATGGTGCATCCTCACTTCGAGAAGAAGTGTTTGTTGGTTGGGGTCTATGCAAAAGACTATGGTGTGATTGTTTGCACACCTTACACCTGTAAGTCGAGGGGCATTTGGAAACGCTGTGACCTTTTCCTAAACAATTCAAGCAAAGCCCTAGTCTCTTAGCATTCGAAAATCGTTCCATAACTGATAGCTCATTGAAATTTAAACAACTTGTAATTGAGTGATTATTGTTTTGACAAAAGAAACAAGATCGTTGATTCACAGATAGCGAAGTTTGAGATCGTTGATTGGAAGAAGACGACTTTGGTTTGATGGACCATTTGTGGACAGGCTCTGATCGAAGCTGCTTGCTATCCCTTGCTTCCTGGTACTGGTACCGTTTGCTAAGGACACTTGCACACTGGTTCCACTCAGGTAGCTTCCTGTAGTCCAGTTGTTCGTCCCACTTGGATTGGGTATCCGTAACAACCATCGACATGGCAATATGTATAATTATGGCATTACATATATTCTCAAATGATCCTATTGAGAGTAATGAACTAAATAACGCAGAAATGTTGTCGACCAAACTCTTTAATAAAGCAGGAGACGCTTTCGGAACCTTGGGTAACTCGATTAACTCGGAAATATATTCCAGAAAGATGAGGCAATCATTGTCATAGCGCTCTTTAAGCCTTAAGAGTGCTTTTGGATAGTTTTCCTCTGTGACTTGGAAAGCCTAGACTGTACCGAGAGCTTGATCGCTCAAGCATGACAGCAAATAATTAAACTTTTCTATTTTAGTTAAGCTCAGATCATTATCCACAAGATTGTTGAAAGAATTTATAAAATTCTTGTAATCAGAGTACCTCCCACTAAACCTAGGCAATCGTTGTTTAGGAAGATGACTGATTGTATGCGGAATATTTAAAGTCATGTCTGCAGCACTGCCGCGCCTCCCAGTTCCCAACAGCGAAAGAATTCTTGTTTTGGCAGTAATGTACAGCTGTTCTATTTCACTGCGACAGTTATCAGTGGGTACCAAGCCTTCTATTTTAGTCTGGTATACTAAGATTTGTTTGAAGTAGGACTCCAGAATCCCTAGACGACACTCCAGTTCGGTCGAGGTGAATGTGTTTGCATTGGACTCCACCACATTCTTTATCCGAGATATGCTACCTTTAGTGGAAGCCCGTTGCTGTTTTAATTCGTCTATAGTCGGTTCATTTGCCATCCTGACTGACGATTGTGAACGTTATAAAAAGTATTCCCAAAGCGGTATCGACTGAATTTCGATGACTTCTTATTAAAGCGAATTCAAACAAACTCATTGACCAAATAGAAGTTTTAGCTGGCGACACCTAATTCCAACGTATTATTTTCAGAAGTGAACAAACGACGGCGAAACAGTCCAAGGTAAATAAAAAATGAAAATAATCTCTAAATGCGACAATTATTATCCCACTAACTGAAGAGAGCGACGAGTTAGTCCTAAAACTAGTTTTTTCAACAAACAATCGTTGTATTATGAATGTCATACAAGTTGATCTGTTGGCTGTGATTTATCAGACAATTGACGAAAACGACAGATGAATTCCAATGATGATGAATTTCCAAAAAAGAGAACTTTCTTTCAGTGCAATGATCATGCAGCAAGGTCTCCCGCGACGACGACGACGAAAACTCCGATGAGCGATGAGGTGTGGGCGAAATGAAGATCGATGCACTGAAATCAAGTAGGTGTGGTGATTGCAAATTGTGGATTGTGGGTGGTACAGCATGCGAGAGTACGAGCGAACGAGAGTAAAAAGCGACTACGAAAAAAATGCAATAGTGTGGTTGGGAAAAAAATTCGAATTCAAATTTTTGGGCGAAAGCTTTTATTCGGTGTGTGTGTGTTCTAATTGGCTACAAGGGTGGAACTTAATTTAGCTCTTTTTATGGATTCTAGCGAGTTTGTACCTGCGATAGCTAAGTATGAATTTATCAAGATTTCCAATGATAACCGAACATATTTTTTTTTTCTTCAAAAACTGACGATTTGATAGATACAACTTTTTGATGTATATATTATTTTCCCATAATTGACGAGATGTCGAGAATGGCGACAAATGTTGTTCATAAATATATAGCCTTAAATATTCATGCAGCATGCAGGTCTTAATTATATCAAATGTGCGTTTATTTGGTGTACATACATAATAGCTGTGTTTTATTATCCATGCGGATCTGGATCTGGATCAATTTAATACGTAAAACAAAAACAACACAGGATCTTGCTATTTATCGGGATCATTAATCGTGATACAAAATGTAATTACAAAACTCACTACCTGTTTTTTCGTGGCGTTGCTTATTTAAATTATAGGAAATTATAGGAACACAATAATATTGCCAGTCCAAAATATGAAACACTATTAATAGCACAAAAACTCAATTAGCATATTTTCTTATTCGAATAATTTACCACTGCGACTTTTGAGACGTTTTGCTTCGTAATATAATACACAAAAATTAATGGAAATATTAGCAGTACAATACTGTTAATATGTTGCATATATGAACATAACATTTGAACATAGTTTCTGAAAAAAAAAATATTGAGTGCAAAATGTATGTTGATTTGTATTCAAATGGCAACACCCCCGACACAACAAGCGATCATATTGTGACGTCACATTGTACCGTATATTTGCAATATGGCTGAGTGCCAATCGAAACTTGAAATACCTGGTATCGTCTGTTATGTGTTAAAAACAACTGCTGCCACAACTTGCCACTGATGATCCAGATCATTTTATTATCAGATCGGATCCGTATCAAGATCATTGGGATAATAAAACGCGGCTAATGATGTTCCACTTTCTCGGAATTTAATTTCGTTTGTGGCGACGAGTTATTTCATTGACTATCACACATTTGAATAATTAGACTTATAGTCGGACGTACCTGGGTGAGAGATGTTATACTTATCTCCCACGTTATTTCCTTGTTGATCTGCAGCCTGGTGTTCTTCCTGGGTATTCTTTTGACTGCTTCCACTGGATTTTCCGGTTGCCTCTCCGCCTTCACCAACACTATGCACTCGCGTAACCGAAAGCGCGACGCGATTTTGAACAAAGTTTTATTGTGCACTTAATGATTTTTTTTTTTTTTGATAGTTTTTCACTATGATGCACTTTGTCTTTTGAAACGTAAATGGGTGGGTAATCACTTTAACCACGTTGGGCGCCAAAATGAACGGTCAGACCGATTCTAGACCGTCAACCGGGGATCTCTATTGAGTCCTTTTTATCGAAGGATAGAACGATCCTGGCTGATGCGTTGGTCGAGGTCGACAATGGGATTGCTATTTAGCGAGCGAAACGACGACGAATAAAACGATAGTGTTTCCCCTAAGGGTTTTGAATACAATTGTTAAAAGCTTTATTTTGGCAAGGGTATTTATACAAATTCTTGAGAGAGAGGTAACGTTAAATTCAAATATTTAAAGTTTAAGGCGAATTCAAAAAATACATTAATTATGGCGGATGGTCTAAAAGAAGCGCCAGATTTGAATATTGACTGAAGAGATAAGTTTACATGTTACTTGTATAATATATATATTATGTACAATAGTGAAATGATCTTAACATAGATGATGATAACGATGTGATGATGATGACGATGCGATGATGATGACGAAGTGATGAAGCTGATATGAGGATAGTTCCTCCCCAACAGGGACCTTAACCAACTTAGCGTGCGAAACTGGAGACAGCTGGCCAAAGATCGTGCTGGCGGGAGATGCTTGTTGGTTGAGGCCCAGGTCCACACCGGACTGTAGCGCCACCCTAAGTAAGTAAGTAAGATGTGAGCCATGTAAGTCCCTGCGCTCGAAGAACAAAGACACGAAAACAACCGCCGTTTGTGATCTATGTTAGAAACCTACTTGCAGCAAGCATTATAACGAATTTAATCCATTTTCATATTCATGTACTTAATAAAAGTATTCAACCAATAAGCAATTCACTGCCTTAAATTATTGGTTAATTTGCATATAAAATGAAGTGGGAGTGCAGCTCCCCAAAACACGGAAATGTGTTGATCGGAGGATACACGGTTCTAAGGTTAAGGGGTTAAGCAAGGCCTTAAGCGCAGCCTGACTGTCGCTACAGACGCAGATACTTCGCCCCCTCCACCTGTTGCTCGCAACATAGTCCATGGCCATTAGGATAGCATAAGTCTTCGTTTGGAAGACTGACGCATGTTTGCCTAACGAGAAGAAAAGTCGGATGTTGTCGCTCTCTATGAAAACACCAGCAGCAGATCCTTGATCGGTTTTGGAGAAATCCATGAAGATTCGACTGCAATCCTTTGCAGGCTCAGAGTCTGGTGAGCCAACATCATCCGCGTACGCCTGAGCGTATACGTTAGAACTGTTGAGTGCGTTCAGCAGAGAGTCGACCAGCATACACCATAGCAGTGGAGACAGAACGCCGCCTTGCGGCCTCTGTTTACCCCGACCATAACATAGCGGCCACAATCCGCATCCGCAACCAACGTTCTATTCATTAGCATTGCTTTAATCCACAATACCAATGATTCGGCTACGCCGTATTGCCTGGCAGAGCTGCACATGCTGTCAAAAGTCGCATTGTCAAAAGCACCCTCAATATCGATGACAATGCCCATCGCGTATTCTTCCATGTCAAGCGCTCTCAATTCTACCAACTAGATTTTAGAGCGCAGTCGCAGAATTTTCCGCGTTGATAGGCATGTTGCATCTGAGATAGTGGGTAATCGCAAAGCAGTTTTGCGCACGTGAAGCTCGAACAGCCTTTCCATGCTTTTCAGTAAGAAGGAAGTCAGAATGATTGGTCTGAAGCTCTTGGCGAGTGAGTAGTCACTTCGGCCAATTTTTGGTATAAATGCCACTCTAACTGTACGCCAAGGTGTTGGTAATGTTACATCAAGGCTAGGATTCGAAAAGATAAAACGTATTTCTATTTAATTAATCTTTATTAGTTCTCTTTCAATGTCTTTTACTTCTGGATTATTATTCTAATAATTTACTTATTTAGTCCAACAATTCACTTTCACAATTAATCACTTTAAATAAACAATCACTTTTCTCTTATTCAATACTTCTACTTTTTCTCTATACTTTTCACTACTGTCATTTTTCGCACTTCTTTATCGCGGTTCAAAACTAGAATGTCTCGGTTGCTCCTGCGACATCTATATATATCTCTCGAAATTTCCAGATTCGTTGAGTTCAGAAGGTTCGAGAACAATAGATGTACTAACTACTCCATAGCTATTATTCAAACTGCTTTTCAAATGCTGCCAGATACCGATTATCTTATATAGTAATATGGCTCTCGACTAGAAATGGCGGTGCAAGTTGACTAATTGATGCTGAATGTCACAGTTTGAGCAAACATGCAACAATATCCCCCTCTTAAACTTGTTCGTCCCGAACAAGCACGTCAATGGCAGTTTTGGCAGTAATGTACAGCTGTTCTATTTCACTGCGACAGTTATCAGTGGGTACCAAGCCTTCTATTTTAGTCTGGTATACTAAGATTTGTTTGAAGTAGGACTCCAGATTCCCTAGACGACACTCCAGTTCGGTCGAGGTGAATGTGTTTGCATTGGACTCCACCACATTCTTTATCCGAGATATGCTACCTTTAGTGGAAGCCCGTTGCTGTTTTAATTCGTCTATAGTCGGTTCATTTGCCATCCTGACTGACGATTGTGAACGTTATAAAAAGTATTCCCAAAGCGGTATCGACTGAATTTCGATGACTTCTTATTAAAACGAATTCAAACAAACTCATTGACCAAATAGAAGTTTTAGCTGGCGACACCTAATTCCAACGTATTATTTTCAGAAGTGAACAAACGACGGCGAAACAGTCCAAGGTAAATAAAAAATGAAAATAATCTCTAAATGCGACAATTATTATCCCACTAACTGAAGAGAGCGACGAGTTAGTCCTAAAACTAGTTTTTTCAACAAACAATCGTTGTATTATGAATGTCATACAAGTTGATCTGTTGGCTGTGATTTATCAGACAATTGGCGAAAACGACAGATGAATTCCAATGATGATGAATTTCCAAAAAAGAGAACTTTCTTTCAGTGCAATGATCATGCAGCAAGGTCTCCCGCGACGACGACGACGAAAACTCCGATGAGCGATGAGGTGTGGGCGAAATGAAGATCGATGCACTGAAATCAAGTAGGTAAGTGGTGATTGCAAATTGTGGATTGTGGGTGGTACAGCATGCGAGAGTACGATACAATACAGTACGAGAGTAAAAAGCGACTACGAAAAAAATGCAATAGTGGGGTTGGGAAAAAAATTCGAATTCAAATTTTTGGGCGAAAGCTTTTATTCGGTGTGTGTGTGTTCTAATTGGCTACAAGGGTGGAACTTAATTTAGCTCTTTTTATGGATTCTAGCGAGTTTGTACCTGCGATAGCTAAGTATGAATTTATCAAGATTTCCAATGATAACCGAACATATTTTTTTTTTCTTCAAAAACTGACGATTTGATAGATACAACTTTTTGATGTATATATTATTTTCCCATAATTGACGAGATGTCGAGAATGGCGACAAATGTTGTTCATAAATATATAGCCTTAAATATTCATGCAGCATGCAGGTCTTAATTATATCAAATGTGCGTTTATTTGGTGTACATACATAATAGCTGTGTTTTATTATCCATGCGGATCTGGATCTGGATCAATTTAATACGTAAAACAAAAACAACACAGGATCTTGCTATTTATCGGGATCATTAATCGTGATACAAAATGTAATTACAAAACTCACTACCTGTTTTTTCGTGGCGTTGCTTATTTAAATTATAGGAAATTATAGGAACACAATAATATTGCCAGTCCAAAATATGAAACACTATTAATAGCACAAAAACTCAATTAGCATATTTTCTTATTCGAATAATTTACCACTGCGACTTTTGAGACGTTTTGCTTCGTAATATAATACACAAAAATTAATGGAAATATTAGCAGTACAATACTGTTAATATGTTGCATATATGAACATAACATTTGAACATAGTTTCTGAAAAAAAAATATTGAGTGCAAAATGTATGTTGATTTGTATTCAAATGGCAACACCCCCGACACAACAAGCGATCATATTGTGACGTCACATTGTACCGTATATTTGCAATATGGCTGAGTGCCAATCGAAACTTGAAATACCTGGTATCGTCTGTTATGTGTTAAAAACAACTGCTGCCACAACTTGCCACTGATGATCCAGATCATTTTATTATCAGATCGGATCCGTATCAAGATCATTGGGATAATAAAACGCGGCTAATGATGTTCCACTTTCTCGGAATTTAATTTCGTTTGTGGCGACGAGTTATTTCATTGACTATCACACATTTGAATAATTAGACTTATAGTCGGACGTACCTGGGTGAGAGATGTTATACTTATCTCCCACGTTATTTCCTTGTTGATCTGCAGCCTGGTGTTCTTCCTGGGTATTCTTTTGACTGCTTCCACTGGATTTTCCGGTTGCCTCTCCGCCTTCACCAACACTATGCACTCGCGTAACCGAAAGCGCGACGCGATTTTGAACAAAGTTTTATTGTGCACTTAATGATTTATTTTTTTTTTTGATAGTTTTTCACTATGATGCACTTTGTCTTTTGAAACGTAAATGGGTGGGTAATCACTTTAACCACGTTGGGCGCCAAAATGAACGGTCAGACCGATTCTAGACCGTCAACCGGGGATCTCTATTGAGTCCTTTTTATCGAAGGATAGAACGATCCTGGCTGATGCTTTGGTCGAGGTCGACAAAGGGATTGCTATTTAGCGAGCGAAACGACGACGAATAAAACGATAGTGTTTCCCCTAAGGGTTTTGAATACAATTGTTAAAAGCTTTATTTTGGCAAGGGTATTTATACAAATTCTTGAGAGAGAGGTAACGTTAAATTCAAATATTTAAAGTTTAAGGCGAATTCAAAAAATACATTAATTATGGCGGATGGTCTAAAAGAAGCGCCAGATTTGAATATTGACTGAAGAGATAAGTTTACATGTTACTTGTATAATATATATATTATGTACAATAGTGAAATGATCTTAACATAGATGATGATAAGGATGTGATGATGATGACGATGCGATGATGATGACGAAGTGATGAAGCTGATATGAGGATAGTTCCTCCCCAACAGGGACCTTAACCAACTTAGCGTGCGAAACTGGAGACAGCTGGCCAAAGATCGTGCTGGCGGGAGATGCTTGTTGGTTGAGGCCCAGGTCCACACCGGACTGTAGCGCCACCCTAAGTAAGTAAGTAACATGTGAGCCATGTAAGTCCCTGCGCTCGAAGAACAAAGACACGAAAACAACCGCCGTTTGTGATCTATGTTAGAAACCTACTTGCAGCAAGCATTATAACGAATTTAATCCATTTTCATATTCATGTACTTAATAAAAGTATTCAACCAATAATTCACTGCCTTAAATTATTGGTTAATTTGCATATAAAATGAAGTGGGAGTACAGCTCCCCAAAACACGGAAATGTGTTGATCGGAGGATACACGGTTCTAAGGTTAAGGGGTTAAGCAAGGCCTTAAGCGCAGCCTGACTGTCGCTACAGACGCAGATACTTCGCCCCCTCCACCTGTTGCTCGCAACATAGTCCATGGCCATTAGGATAGCATAAGTCTACGTTTGGAAGACTGACGCATGTTTGCCTAACGAGAAGAAAAGTCGGATGTTGTCGCTCTCTATGAAAACACCAGCAGCAGATCCTTGATCGGTTTTGGAGAAATCCATGAAGATTCGACTGCAATCCTTTGCAGGCTCAGAGTCTGGTGAGCCAACATCATCCGCGTACGCCTGAGCGTATACGTTACAACTGTTGAGTGCGTTCAGCAGAGAGTCGACCAGCATACACCATAGCAGTGGAGACAGAACGCCGCCTTGCGGCCTCTGTTTACCCCGACCATAACATAGCGGCCACAATCCGCATCCGCAACCAACGTTCTATTCATTAGCATTGCTTTAATCCACAACACCAATGATTCGGCTACGCCGTATTGCCTGGCAGAGCTGCACATGCTGTCAAAAGTCGCATTGTCAAAAGCACCCTCAATATCGATGACAATGCCCATCGCGTATTCTTTCATGTCAAGCGCTCTCAATTCTACCAACTAGATTTTAGAGCGCAGTCGCAGAATTTTCCGCGTTGATAGGCATGTTGCATCTGAGATAGTGGGTGCAATCGCAAAGCAGTTTTGCGCACGTGAAGCTCGAACAGCCTTTCCATGCTTTTCAGTAAGAAGGAAGTCAGAATGATTGGTCTGAAGCTCTTGGCGAGTGAGTAGTCACTTCGGCCAATTTTTGGTATAAATGCCACTCTAACTGTACGCCAAGGTGTTGGTAATGTTACATCAAGGCTAGGATTCGAAAAGATAAAACGTATTTCTATTTAATTAATCTTTATTAGTTCTCTTTCAATGTCTTTTACTTCTGGATTATTATTCTAATAATTTACTTATTTAGTCCAACAATTCACTTTCACAATTAATCACTTTAAATAAACAATCACTTTTCTCTTATTCAATACTTCTACATTTTCTCTATACTTTTCACTACTGTCATTTTTCGCACTTCTTTATCGCGGTTCAAAACTAGAATGTCTCGGGTGCTCCTGCGACATCTATTTATATCTCTCGAAATTTCCAGATTCGTTGAGTTCAGAAGGTTCGAGAACAATAGATGTACTAACTACTCCATAGCTATTATTCAAACTGCTTTTCAAATGCTGCCAGATATCGATTATCTTATATAGTAATATGGATCTCGACTAGAGATGGCGGTGCAAGTTGACTAATTGATGCTGAATGTCACAGTTTAAGCAAACATGCAACAATATCCCCCTCTTAAACTTGTTCGTCCCGAACAAGCACGTCAATGGAGACTATCCACATGACAACTTTCAGCTTGCCTCTTCCTCGCTGGATCCGGTAGACAACATCGTTGATGCGCTTCACTATCTTATAGGGTCCTTCCCAATCCTGCTGTTGTTTAGGTGACATGCCTTTTCGGCGATGAGGGTTGTATAGCCATACCAGATCTCCTTTCTGGAATCCTGTGGTGGTTTCTTTGGTATCGTACCTCGTCTTCATGCGGTCGCTGGATATCCGAATCTTATCTCTAGTATTCCGATGAGTGTTTCTGATGATTTCTCTGAGATCCGCAACATAATCATCTTCATTGGTTGCTTCATCAGTCGGAGATCCAAACATCAATTCACTAGGTAACCGGATGGTTCGACCAAAAAGGAATTCGGATGGAATATGTCCTGTTGTGTTATGAACTGCGCTTCGATAAGCTAATAGAAACATGGGGATCTGTTTGTCCCAGTCCCGCTGACAGTCGCCAACAACCTTAATAAGGTGTTCGTTTAAGGTTCTATTGAAGCGTTCCACCATTCCGTCCGTTTGTTGATGAAGCGGGGTTGTTCTTGTCTTCTTAGTCCCTAGTAGCTGGCATACTCCTTGAAAGGTCTTCGACTCGAAGTTTCGGGCCTTTACTGGCTGCACAAGTGGCGCATTTTTGGCACCAGTTTTCGATATCGTCTCTTGCGTGGATCCAGTAAAAGTATTCTCGCACTTTTTCGAGTATCTTATTTACTCCCAAGTGACCCCCGGACACTCCATCATGCAGTCCCCTAAGCACTTCGTTGACTTTCGATCTTTGTACCACAAGCTGCATCACGGCTGATGTTCCATCCGAACTTTCCCATTTTTTTCTCAAAATGCCATCCTGAACATGGAGTGAGTCCCATTGTGCCAAGTATGCCTTCAGTTCCGAACTCTTATTGGAGATCTGCTGCCAGTCCGGCTTGCCCTTATGTTCCTTCCAGGCGAGAATCGGCTCGATATCCGGATCTCCCATGCACTCCAGCCGCTAATGGGCTCAGCTCTCAACCGTTGGACTGCTACTTTATCTTGTTCCTCCTGGCGTACGCAATGTTTACAATCAGCCTTGCATGCCGCCGGGAGAGGGCATCTGCGTTGGAGTGAAGAGTTCCCTTTCGGTGCTGTATCTCGTAGTCATACATCTGCAGCCACGACTTGTCCTTCAGGGTTCTTAAACTGCAGCAGCCACTTTAGAGATGCATGATCTGTACGCAGGATGAATTTCTGCCCATATAAGTACTTGTGGAAGTGCTTTGTTGCCACGATCAAAGCCAGGAGTTCCCGCCTGGTTACGCAATAGTTCCTCTTATGCTTGGATAGCACTTTACTGAAGTAGGAAACTACTCTCTCTTGGCCATCATGGATCTGCGAAAGAACGGCTCCGATCCCAACATTACTAGCGTCGGCATCTACAATAAATGTTTTTCCTCGAGTATGGTACGCCAGAATTGAAGCACCACACAGTTGGTGTTTGAGACTCTTGAAACTCGTTTCGCATTCACCCGAAAATTTGAATGGTTTTCCCTTTTCTGTCAGTTGATGCAAGCTCTTTGCGATCCTTGCAAAGCCCTTCACAAACCGTCTGTAGTAAGTTGCACGTCCCAGGAAGCTCCTCATTTGGTGTTTGTCTTTGGGAACGGGCCAATTTTTCACCGCATCGACCTTCTCTGGGTCAGTCCTTACTCCCTCGGACGAGATGATGTGCCCCAGATATTTGACCTCAGATCTAAAGAGATCACACTTTTTCGGGTTAAGCTTTAATTGTGCACTTCGTAGTCTCTGGAACACTTCCTTCAAGTTATCTCGATGTTCATCAAACGTTTTTCCAACCACGATGATATCATCCAAGTAGACCAAACACGTTTTCCATGTTAGATTCAACAAAACACGCTCCATTAGATGCTCAAAGGTTGCCGGCGCATTATACAGTTCAAATAGCATTACTGTGAATTGCCAGAGCCCTTTTCCTGCTGTGAAAGCCGTTTTCTTGCGGTCTTCCGGATGGATCTGCACTTGCCAGTAGCCACTCTTCAGATCTAGAGTGGAAAACCATCGGGTTCCGGACAGTGTATCCAGCGTACCGTCAATCCTTGGTAGATGGTAGCTATCCTTTTTGGTAACATTATGCAGTTAGCCATAGTCTACAAAGAACCGAGTGCTGCCATCCTTCTGTTTGACTAGAACAATTGGAGATGCCCATTGGCCTTTAGAGCATTCGATCACTCCTTCCTTCAACATCTCTGCAACCTCCATCTGCTTAGCCAATGGTAATCGTCTGGGAGGCTGACGAATTGGTTTCGCATCTCCAGTGTCTATCCGGTATTGTACAAGGTGTGTTCGGCCATACTCGCAGTCCCGCGAAGCGAATATATCAGCAAACTTGTTGATGAGGTTTAGTGCCATGGCTTGCTGGTCCCGATTCAGATCGCAGTGCTGGAATAAAGTTCTTTTCATCTCAGTCATTCCAATTGGTGAACGAGGCTTCGCAACACCCTCCTGTGATAGTTTCGTGATGGCAGTAGCCGGTATACATTTTCCAACCACCTCACCTTGCTTCAATTTGACGCTTTTGTATTCCGCATTAAGAAATCGTACGGGAACCATATTGTTCTTCGGCTAGACAAGCAATTTTCCAACCACGCAGTTTCGGCAGTGGTTGTCTTCTGGCTCAACTAGAAAGAAACCGTGGGCCCCAGGATCACCATCCAGCTTTGTCCAAATCAGTGTCTCTGAAGAAGGTGGTAGGACCTCGTCCTTACTAATGCCTGTCCTCAGGGATGCGGCGTTCTCGTTCCCGTACACCATCGGGATCTCTACGTTTCGATACTTGCGTACTTGCATACCAATGTCCAATACTACATCATGCGCCTTCATGAAATCGATACCAATGATGCATTCGTCACATATATCGGCTACTAGGAAAGTGTGGAGAATGCTAATCCTGCCAAATTTATTGTTAGTATGACCTCTCCATACACTTTCGCTGTCGCTCCTGTTGCTGTTTTCAGACAGTAACTGCTGGTGTTGTGCAACCAAGACTGACAGACGATGTCCCTCCTTATAATGAAAGCGGTGGCACCGGTGTCGATGGGTCCTGGGGTCGTCGATTCCGGAAACCAACTTCTGCCCCGCGAAGCTGGTCCTTACATATTTCCCGACTGCTGGTAGTGCATTCCCTAACTGATTGGCAGGTCGTGCGTTCGAATCCCGGCCAGAGCCATGATTTTTATTTGAATTTACATAAATAGAGATCTCGCTAAGCAATTTATGCGCCACCCGTGGAGAAAAAAAAATACTAAGCACCAAAAACTTCTTTCCTATCCTCCTATTCTTTCGAATAGTACGAGTAAGTAGCACCTAAAATCATGCAATACAGTACTACATTGATAGGTGCAGGCTAATGTTCAACAAAACATTCATGCGCTGTGTTTAACACTCTAAGGGTACTGTACATATACAGAAACAACAAAGCCCCTTTAGCGTAAGGGAGTTATAAAAAAAAGTAACTGCTGATCTTGTGCAACCAAGACTGACGGACGATGTCCCTCCTTATAATGGAATCGGTGGCACCGGTGTCGATGGTTGCCACGCACTTATTTTGACCGATATAGGCTTTCACTGTTAGACTCTGGTTTCCCCGTTTGGTTTGCGAGACTTGAATCGTGGTCCTGGGGTCGCCGATTCCGGAAACCAACTTCTGCCGTTACACGTTTCCCGACTGCTGGTTCCGCTAAGCTATATCTGCAGGATGGATGTTATCCCTGCCAGAGGCTTCTTCGTTGCGCCTCCTATGCCCGCAATGTGGACAACTGCCTTGTCTGGGTGGAGCTCTGCACTGCCTCTGTAGGTGCCCTATTTTGGTGCAGTTCAAGCAGCGCATTTGACCTCTGTTACCTCTGTTCCGGTCTACGATGTCTGTTCTTTGACATGAGCATTCAACGGCTGTCATTTCCCTTACGCGGTGGAACCCATGCGATGCCTGATCAGCAGCTTGCATTGTCAAGGCAAATGCTAGGGCCTCAGCGAGGGTTCTCTTTTCAGCCATTCTTACTGCCATTTGCAGTTGTCTATATTCAATGGCTTGGATAAACGCCTCCACAGCCATTTCATTGATGAAAACCTCACCAGCATTAGGGTATGACAAATGCGCCAGACGTTCGATATCTGCTTGCAACTGTTGGAGTGTTTCTCCCCTCTTCAGGACTCTACTGCATAGCTGGACCCTGTACACTTGGTGTATATGCTCATCACCGAAGTGCATCTCTATAGCCTTGACCAAGGCGTCGTAGTTGTGTTGCTTCTCTTCTGAAACGGTTTGGAGTAACTCCTCAGCTGTACCTCTTTGTGCGAGCGTTAGCGCAATCGACTTTTCGTCGCTCCTTAGCCAACTTGAAGTTTATTTCATGCTTGCAAAACGTCTGATGGATTTCGTCGAATTTGGTTTCAACCTTCTCGAACTTGTGATCAATTTCTTCGAGTTTTCCTTTGAGAACATATTTAAAATCTTCCACACCGCTCTTTTGGGCGGAAACTATGGAATTCTTTTGTTCTTCGAATTTAGAGTCCATTGATTCCAATTTGGAATCTAGTGAATTCTTCTGTTCATCAAATTTGGAATTTATACAATTTGTCTGCTCATCTAACTTATAGTCCATAGAGTCGAATTTCTGATCGAGCTTGGCCAGAAGTAATTCCACCATAGCAGTCATATCAACGCATGTACTTACTTCTTCTTCTGCTACGTCGAACAAAACGGACTTGGGGTTTTCTCCTTCGTTTTCAACAGCTTCCTGCAGTCGAAGCACCAGATCACTTTTTCCTTCAGCTGTGGAGAGATTCCGCTTTTCTAGTTCAGCTTTTAACTGCGGTATACTGAGCTGTAGTAATTTCAATGTGCGGCCTATTTTTGTTTTCCTTTTTTTTACTTTAATTTCACAGTGAATACGTTTTATCCCACTTCTGACACCAATGGTACATCCAGGCTAGGATTCGAAAAGATAAAACTTATTTCTATTAAATTAATACTTATTAGTTCTCTTTCAATGTCTTTTACTTCTTGATTATTATTCTAATAATTTACTTGTTTAATCCAACAATTCACTTTCACAATTAATCACTTTAAATAAACAATCAATTTTCTCTTATTCAATACTTCCACCTTTTCTCTCTACTTTTCACTACTGTCATCTATCGCACTTCCTTATCGCGGTTCAAAACTAGAATATCTTGGGTGCTCCTGCGACACCTATTTATATCTCCCAGTGACACCCACCGAAACTTCCAGTTTCGTTGAGTTCAGAGAGCTCGAGAACAACAGATGTACTAACTATCCTACAGCTACTTAAACTGCTTCTCAAATGCTGCCAAATTTCGATTATCTTATATGGTTATATGGCTCTCGACTAGATGGCGCTGCAAGTTGACTAATTGATGCTGAATGTCACAGTTTCAGCAAGCATGCAACAATACGCATGTGAGTCCGCAGCTATTACAATTTCCATACTAAAAGACGTTTTTCGGACCCGTATGCGGAGTAGTCTATATGTCATTGACTCCGTTTGCGGACGTAAAACGGATTCTCTTGCTTGAAGGGAAGGGAGTTCCGCACAGAAATGAATTGCGCAAGTGCTAAGGTGGTAACAATGCATATCCAGGGCAAGTGCTAATGACATGTTGTGATATACAACATGGTCATGCGCTTTCTGGGAAATTTCATTTCATTTCAGCAAACAAAAGGGGTCAATAATGGTTGTGTGCGTGTGAGATGGGATACAAGTGAACGATGGATAAACTATGCAGTGTAGTATAAAATGACCAAGAATTTAGGAATAAGGTAGAGTTATTTGACAAGAGCCAACGACATTGCCACGTCGAATCAATCGGTTCTCTTTCGATCACCGCAATTAAACGACGTAGGGCGTGGTTAGTACTTAGATGGGGAACCACTTGGGAATACCGCGTATTGTTGGCACCTCTGCCGAAAGTCTGACAAAAATCCAATAGTGTCAAATTGTCATGAGAAGCTTCTCAAATTTGGAGTTCGGATTCGGCGTTAAACTTCGCATGAAAGTGGTTGGAGAAGCTAGGTTCTGGGCCCTGTATGGGCCGTTAAGGCCTAATATGTATGTATGTGTATGTATTTGACAAGAGCTGACTGACAAGCAGCACAAAAATATACAAAAATACATGAACGTTCGGATGTGTTTCCGACCGTCAACCGCGGCACCTCTACTTGACCTTCGATTAAGGAGTAGGCAGATCCTGGTTGCTGCGTTGGCCGATTGCCAAACGGGTGCGAAACTAACAACTAAGATTTAGAAGAGCGACGACGAACGACAAACGAATTTTCGGTTTGGTGAAATAAAAGGCAATAATTGTTTTCCCTAAGGGTTTTCAACTATTAATCCATCAAGCTTTATTTGTGCGAGGGTTTTTATACAATCTTTAAATAACAGGTTTCTTCGTTCAAGAGAGAGATTACGTTACTTTAAGTTTAGTTAAGAAAATAAATAAAACAAATAGCTACGTCTTTAACTCTTCGCCTGTTACTCTTCCCTCCTGAAAAGACGAAGCACGGTGTCTTCGCGTTACACGCAGTTATATCTTCTTTTTTGGAAAGTAAGAGATTTCTGATAAGATCACAGACTTCTTCGGTAGCCATGGAATATTCGCATTTCGTATCTTTTTTGTTTTTAGAGGTACAAACTTATTAAAAAGATAGAGAACAACCCTATCGAGGTATCCGTTCGGAAGAAATTCCGAAACGAAAGGCAAAACCAATCAGAACCAGATTGCGATCGAGGTATCCGTTTCGGACCAAGATAAATAAAGCATACAAACGCATTTATTTGACAGCGAATCAGCCGCTTTTAATCCATTACAGTGTGAAATAATTTGTGATAAATCTAATAGTTTCAAAGTGATCGCTATTGCGGCTCGAGTTGACCACTAAACATCAAAAATTTCATTTTTTAATTTTATTCCGTCCAATTTTTACTTTTCCATTTTACTTAAAATAATCCGCAGCATTTTCTTGTCGGAGAGTTTCGAAAGAAATTTGCTGTGTATCTGCAAAAAGAAGTGACATAAACGCGGTACAACGCAATGCGGCAAGGTGCGCTATATGTCATCGACGAATTTTTCCGAAAGTTGTATCGGAACAGATACCTCGAATGAAATTTAATCCGAACGGATACCTCGATAAGGCCGAATATTTGATCGGAAGTATTCAACTTATCTGGATGCTTCGTTGGTTGTGTATAACCAGAGTTGCACAAAAGTTAGCTTAACTAATAGCTAAAAAGCTACAACAATTAGCTGTAGTTTCTTTGAACGTACATAACTTAACCATAATTTTAGTTGTAGTTGCCACAAATTTTGAACCTAAAATAGTTATTAGTTGCGAAGTGTAACTAAGCGTGTTTAGTTGTGAAAAATTAGTTGCCAGAGTGTAACTAACAATAATTAGCTTTAGTTTTAGCCTTTTAGCTATCGATTAAACACAACTAATAATTTTTTTCAAACAATTTAATCCGAAAAGGCTTACAGGAACAGGAGCGATTCTTTTATTTCGTTATACATTTTCTAGTTTTAATTATGTTTAATTTTAGAGATTATTATGTCCTTGTGAAACACGGGGAAAAATAGTGTGGAAGTAGATTTGTCTTCGATAAGTTTTGAATAATTGAGGTTGTATAGCTTGAAGTTTGTTGTACATCAATTGAAATTGAATTGAATTGAATTGAATCAGTTGAAGGTAAGAGGTAACCGATGGCCGATTGAAGAATGCCACTTTTAGTTGTCATAAGGTTATTTACCAAGAGGTCCTTAGAGCACCAAATTAGGTCCTTAAACGATTTTTTTTTTCAAAAACTCCAAGAAGACCGCTCCTTGTATCTGTGTTCAATGTTATTTGACTAAGAGGTCCTTGTAATAAACAAAAAAGGTCCTTGAAAATCGAAAAAGGGATATCATTCCAAAATATCATTTGAGCCCACACGGTATGTCTGTGTTCAGTGTAATTTGACTAAGAGGTCCTTCCAACAATAAAGAAGGTCCTTAAAACTTGGAAAAAGCATATTTTTCCAAAATATCATTTGAATCCACACGGTATATCTGTGTCCAATGTTATTTGACTAAGAGGTCCTTGCAACAACAAAAAAGGTCCTTAAAACCTGAAAAAAGGATATTTTTCCAAAATATCATTTGAATCCACACGGTATATCTACTTGACCTTCGATTAAGGAGTAGGCAGATCCTGGTTGCTGCGTTGGCCGATTGCCAAACGGGTGCGAAACTAACAACTAAGATTTAGAAGAGCGACGACGAACGACAAACGAATTTTCGGTTTGGTGAAATAAAAGGCAATAATTGTTTTCCCTAAGGGTTTTCAACTATTAATCCATCAAGCTTTATTTGTGCGAGGGTTTTTATACAATCTTTAAATAACAGGTTTCTTCGTTCAAGAGAGAGATTACGTTACTTTAAGTTTAGTTAAGAAAATAAATAAAACAAATAGCTACGTCTTTAACTCTTCGCCTGTTACTCTTCCCTCCTGAAAAGACGAAGCACGATGTCTTCGCGTTACACGCAGTTATATCTTCTTTTTTGGAAAGTAAGAGATTTCTGATAAGATCACAGACTTCTTCGGTAGCCATGGAATATTCGCATTTCGTATCTTTTTTGTTTTTAGAGGTACAAACTTATTAAAAAGATAGAGAACAACCCTATCGAGGTATCCGTTCGGAAGAAATTCCGAAACGAAAGGCAAAACCAATCAGAACCAGATTGCGATCGAGGTATCCGTTTCGGACCAAGATAAATAAAGCATACAAACGCATTTATTTGACAGCGAATCAGCCGCTTTTAATCCATTACAGTGTGAAATAATTTGTGATAAATCTAATAGTTTCAAAGTGATCGCTATTGCGGCTCGAGTTGACCACTAAACATCAAAAATTTCATTTTTTAATTTTATTCCGTCCAATTTTTACTTTTCCATTTTACTTAAAATAATCCGCAGCATTTTCTTGTCGGAGAGTTTCGAAAGAAATTTGCTGTGTATCTGCAAAAAGAAGTGACATAAACGCGGTACAACGCAATGCGGCAAGGTGCGCTATATGTCATCGACGAATTTTTCCGAAAGTTGTATCGGAACAGATACCTCGAATGAAATTTAATCCAAACGGATACCTCGATAAGGCCGAATATTTGATCGGAAGTATTCAACTTATCTGGATGCTTCGTTGGTTGTGTATAACCAGAGTTGCACAAAAGTTAGCTTAATTAATAGCTAAAAAGCTACAACAATTAGCTGTAGTTTCTTTGAACGTACATAACTTAACCATAATTTTAGTTGTAGTTGCCACAAATTTTGAACCTAAAATAGTTATTAGTTGCGAAGTGTAACTAAGCGTGTTTAGTTGTGAAAAATTAGTTGCCAGAGTGTAACTAACAATAATTAGCTTTAGTTTTAGCTTTTTAGCTATCGATTAAACACAACTAATAATTTTTTTCAAACAATTTAATCCGAAAAGGCTTACAGGAACAGGAGCGATACTTTTATTTCGTTATACATTTTCTAGTTTTAATTATGTTTAATTTTAGAGATTATTATGTCCTTGTGAAACACGGGGAAAAATAGTGTGGAAGTAGATTTGTCTTCGATAAGTTTTGAATAATTGAGGTTGTATAGCTTGAAGTTTGTTGTACATCAATTGAAATTGAATTGAATTGAATTGAATCAGTTGAAGGTAAGAGGTAACCGATGGCCGATTGAAGAATGCCACTTTTAGTTGTCATAAGGTTATTTACCAAGAGGTCCTTAGAGCACCAAATTAGGTCCTTAAACGATTTTTTTTTCAAAAACTCCAAGAAGACCGCTCCTTGTATCTGTGTTCAATGTTATTTGACTAAGAGGTCCTTGTAATAAACAAAAAAGGTCCTTGAAAATCGAAAAAGGGATATCATTCCAAAATATCATTTGAGCCCACACGGTATGTCTGTGTTCAGTGTAATTTGACTAAGAGGTCCTTCCAACAATAAAGAAGGTCCTTAAAACTTGGAAAAAGCATATTTTTCCAAAATATCATTTGAATCCACACGGTATATCTGTGTCCAATGTTATTTGACTAAGAGGTCCTTGCAACAACAAAAAAGGTCCTTAAAACCTGAAAAAAGGATATTTTTCCAAAATATCATTTGAATCCACACGGTATATCTGTGTTAAATGTTATTTTGTAACAACTACATACAAATATTTGTTCAAAAAAAAAAGTAAACAAAAAATAAATAAATAAATTTGTAAATTTAAGCCCTTCTGGCAATGCCATATGAATTATTTTACAATGCTGGCAATGCTGTAATTAAAAAAGCTCTTGTCAGTTATATAAAGCTCTTCTAGCAAATTCTTGAAAGCTCCTCCTAATTATGTAAAGCTCTTCTAGCATGTAGACAGCTCACTAGTGAGAGTATAAAAAGCACGAGCAAAACTGAAAGAATTAACACTGAGAATCAAAGCAGTACGGTAGAGTACCTCAGCCTCTGCTAAGATAATTTGAGCGTGTTAAGTAGTCGTATAAAGAGTCAACTTTTATATTATTTACATTTGTGTTTTCTTTCTGCACAAATTCTGCAGAATCTGTAGAACCCCCTCCTCGTCCCTTCGTTGATGCTCTACATTGGCGCCCACCTTGAGGCAGAGTTTTGTCAGCAGAAGGAAACACGGAGCCACGAAGAAGTACACGCATTTCAGCCACTAGGCAGAACGCTAATTTCACAGCTATGGCCACCTTCACTGAAGAACAGGTTCAGCGTTTGCTCGCTACATGTATGGCGCAGCAGAGGCGAACAGGAAGCTTTAGCAACTGTTCGAGCCGCTTCAGTGGAGAAAGAGATGCAATTAAAGTAGAAGAATTCATCGCTACGATAAATTGCTATAAGGATATCGAACACATTCCCGAGGCAGATGCAATTAAGGGTTTCCCTTTGCTTCTTGAAGGTGATGCACGAAGCTGGTGGCAAGGCATAAAATCAGAAGTGAAAACCTGGCAAGATGTTCTTTCTTTAATAAGAAATGCATTTGCACGAACTAAGCCTGCGTACAGAGTCTACCAGGAAATTTTTGAGAGCAAGCAAAAAATTAAGGAAAGTACGGATGACTTTATAAGAAAAAAAAGAGCCCTGTTTTCTCAATTACCTGACCCCAAATCAACAGAAACCATGATGCTGGATCTAGTTTACGGGCTACTCCACATAAACATCAGAGACGGCGCTCCACGTGAAGGCATCGCAACCTTCCAAGAATTGATTGACAAAGCTAGAGCAGTGGAGCACAGTATGGCTGAATAGAATTCAGAAAAGCCTGAAAAACCGGAAACCAAGCTACGTTGTAATTTTTGTAACCATGTAGGCCACGCAATTTCCGAATGTAGGAAAAAACAGAAAACGGAAGCAGAGAACCTCGTAAAATCGCCTTCCAACCAAGGTATATTTTGCTATAAATGCAAGGCTCCTGGGTTTTTGAGACCTAATTGCCCTACATGCAAAGATTTACCAAAAGGGCCCCAAAGAGTGTCATTCAACCTTATTAAAAATACACTCGGTAATGACTTACCGACCATACCCATTATGTCACATGGCGAAAATGGCATCGCATACATTGATACTGCAGCACGAACCAGCGTAGCGGGTCGTCACCTTTTTGAACACCTTCTGCGAAATGGAACCAAATTTAGGCAGTTAAATGCGGATGTAAGCCTGGCCGATGGAAGTATACAGCACAGCGAAATATGCATGGCCTCCACAACGATTATATTTGGGAACCGGCTAAGGCCAATTACATTTATCGCGCTCCCCAAGGCAAAAGAAAATAGAACCCTCATCGGCATTGACTTCCTCGAGGAGAATGGCGTTGTTCTAAATTTAGGTCAGAGATGTTGGTATTTTCAAGATCAACCCAAGAAAACTTTTGATTTCTTTGACACTGCACACACGATTGTATCACCAACAGCAGCAATGGAACGAGATATCAAGAGTTTCAATAACTGGTTCAAGGAAATACAACCAATCTCTCCTCTTAGAGATATACCCAAAAGAATCCAACAGGTCTCAGTATCGCATGCTTTACAGCATCCGATGGTACCAACGATTTCTGACGAAGAACGATTTGGCCCACACCCCTGGGAAAAGATAGCCACCCCAAATAATGAGTACTCACCAAACGCAATAAACAAAATTTTTAGGGATTCCCTACGTTATGAGGTAACACCCGAGAGAAAAGAAAAAGCAACCCTCTTTCCAAAAATGCTGGAAAAGGATACGTGCATGGATATTGACGAGTACTTCACTGAAATCATGTCAATGGACATAGCCCTCAGAGAAGATGAAGGAATGGACCTGAGCGACCCCGAGAAGGAACAAATTAACGACCTTTTGGTTGAATTCTGCTCCTTATTTGAATCTTTATCAGAGCCAACCCCTTACGCTGAACATAAAATAAACACGGGTAACCACCCCCCAATCGCTACGACGCCATACAGGCTATCATTTACAAGAAAACAGCAGCTTAGAATCGAGCTCGAAAAACTGTTATCATGCGGCATAATAGAAGAATGCGAATCACCATGGGCTGCTCCAGTTGTTCTCGTACCCAAAAAGAGTGGTGGAATTCGAGTCTGCATCGACTACCGGGGCCTTAATAAGGTAACAATACCAGACCAATATCCTATACCGAGAATTGATGATACGATCCACTCAACAAAAAGTACGAAATTTAAAACAACCCTCGACCTTCAATCTGGCTATTACCAGATAAAAGTTGCAGACCACGACGTTGAGAAAACAGCCTTCATCACACCATTTGGAGTTTATTGCTTTAGACGGATGCCATTTGGGCTGAGAAACGCTCCGGCTACCTTCATGAGGTTAATGGACAAATTTCGAGCCGGCCTCGTTGTTGACGGCATGTGGTTGTTAATCTACCTGGACGATTTGATTATTTGTTCCAGCAGTTTTACCGAGCATTGTGAGCATCTCAACAAAGTCTTTAAACGCCTGTCACAGTTCAAACTGAAAGTGAATAGAGAGAAATCAAAATTCTGCTGCGCGAAAGTGAAGTACCTAGGCCACCTCATTACCAGTAATGGAAAAATCCAGAAAAAACATCGGCTATAGCAACCCGACCAGAACCAAGAAACGTGAAAGAAGTTCTTTCATTTTTACAAACCTGTTCATGGTACCGGCGATTTGTTGAAAACTTTGCCGGGATATCAAAACCTCTCTCCAACCTTACAAAGAAAAATGCCCCTTGGATATGGGGAAATGAGGAGAAAACCGCTTTTAAGAAACTAAAAGAATCACTTATAACAGCGCCGGTACTTCAGCAAGTATGTGAAGATAAACCATTTTTTTTGAAAACTGATGCAAGCAACTATGCCATAGGGGCAGTATTGGTCCAGGGCCGAAAGCCGAAAGGAATTACTCCACAACAGAGAGAGAAGCTTTAGCTATCATCTGGGCAGTAAACAAATTTCGGGGTTACATTGAAGGTACAAAAATCACCCTATTAACCGATCACCAGCCTTTAAGATGGTTAATGACGCTCAAATCCCCAACCGGTAGACTTGCTAGATGGGCACTACAGCTGCAGCCATATAACATCGATATTGAGTATACTCCTGTCAACACAAACAAAGTCGCAGATATGTTGTCAAGGCCTCCGTGTCCCAGTTCAGAACACAAAACGGACAAGTGTGAGATTTGTAACGTACAAATTGACATCCCTGCGAGGAAGTCCGGGGAGATCCGCCAAGCTCAGTTGCAGGACATTGAACTGAAAACCATCATTGAATCCTTCGAGGCAAAAGATGAAAACCTACCCCGATGGACTACTCGAGGCTATATCATGAATGAAGGTGTCCTTTATAGATTCTCGCCGGAGTCTGACTCCGAGGATGCCCAGCTAGTAGTTCCAATTCAAGAGCGTCCAGATATTTTACGCAGCTATCATGATGTTACCACCGCAGGGCATTATGGAGTTGATCGCACTATAGCCCGTATAACAACTAGATACTATTGGCCAAGAATGAGGATTGATATAACCAAACATGTCGGGAATTGTTTAGCGTGTCAAAGATACAAACCCAGTAATATGAAGCCAATTGGGCTATTGCAAACAGTTACTAGTAACCAGAGGTTCGAGATCATAGCAGTTGACCTGTTTGGGCCCTTACCGAAGACCCCAGGAGGATATAATTGGATCCTTATAGTTGAAGACATCGCAAGTAGGTGGACAGAAGTTTTTTCCCCTAAAAGAAGCAACATCAGAAAACTGTACACTCGTTCTACTGAATTAAATTTTCTTAAGATATGGAGCACCCAGGCGCCTCATATCCGATAATGGCGGTCAATTCATCTCTTCTTTAATGCAGCAGTTAGCCCATTACTTGGGAATACAGCAGACGCTAACCCCAGTTTACCACCCTGAGGCGAATCCTGTTGAAAGGAGAAACAGAGATTTGAAAACCCAAATTGCTATCCTGGTTGGAAATAACCACTCAACATGGGCTGAAAACCTGCCATACGTGAGATTCGCCATGAACACAGCCAAATGCGGAAGCACCGGGTATACCCCCGCTTACTTAACTTTTGGCAGAGAATGTCGAACGATAGACGACGTCAATAACGACCTGCGAACAATAGTGGAATCCGAAAACTTCATTCCACAAATAACCCCAAAATTGCTTGCATTATCTCAAACTCTTCAAAACGCACGCGAAACAGCTGAAAAAACTCAAGACAGGAACAAAATTTACGTAGACAAAAAGAGAAGACCGCAGCCAGAGTTTAATGAAGGAGACGAGGTTCTGGTTACTACACATGTTCTAAGTCAAGCCTCAAAAAAGATAACATCAAAGTTCGTGCCCCGAAGAGATGGCCCTTACGTGGTTATCGGTAAGATCGGAGCCTCAACATATAGGGTTGCCAGTAAAGACGACCTTTCAGTACCAGTGGGGACATACCACGTCTCCGCCTTAACTAAATGTTCCCAGTCAGCCAAGGACACCTCCAGACCGATCCGGATGCTGCGAAGAAGAGGACGACCCCAGAAGCCCCAGTAAGACCTGTCACCTCATCGAGACGACTGAAGTTCCAGAGGGGGAGACTGTAACAACTACATACAAATATTTGTTCAAAAAAAAAAAGTAAACAAAAAATAAATAAATAAATTTGTAAATTTAAGCCCTTCTGGCAATGCCATATGAGTTATTTTACAATGCCGGCAATGCTGTAATTAAAAAAGCTCTTGTCAGTTATATAAAGCTCTTCTAACAAATTCTTGAAAGCTCCTCCTTATTATGTAAAGCTCTTCTAGCATGTAGACAGCTCACTAGTGAGAGTATAAAAAGCACGAGCAAAACTGAAAGAATTAACACTCTAGCTTGAGAATCAAAGCAGTACGGTAGAGTACCTCAGCCTCTGCTAAGATAATTTGAGCGTGTTAAGTAGTCGAATAAAGAGTCAACTTTTATATTATTTACATTTGTGTTTTCTTTCTGCACAAATTCTGCAGAATCTGTAGAACCCCCTCCTCGTCCCTTCGTTGATGCTCTACAATTTGAGTATGAGGTCCTTGCAACAACAAAAAAGGTCCTTAAAACTTGAAAAAAGGATATTTTTCCAAAATATCATTTGAATCCACACGGTATATCTGTGTTAAATGTTATTTGACTATGAGGTCCTTGCAACAACAAAAAAGGTCCTTAAAACTTGAAATAAGGATATTTTTCCAATATATCATTTGAATCCACACGGTATATCTGTGTTAAATGTTATTTGACTATAATGTCCTTGCAACAACAAAAAAGGTCCTTAAAACTTGAAAAAAGGATATTTTTCCAAAATAAACATACACATACCGTGTGGGCTCAAATGATATTTTGGAATAATATCCCTTTTTCGATTTTCAAGGACCTTTTTTGTTTATTACAAGGACCTCTTAGTCAAATAACAATAAACACAGATATAGCGGGTTGTTCCTAAAGACATTTTGGCAAAATACAATTTTTTCGGGTTCAAAGGACCTTTATTGTGCTCCAAGGACCTCTTTGTAAAATAACCTGATGTAAAATAAAAGGGATATTCATTGAATTTTTATTTTAAACGCAATATGCATAATAAATCCCAATAAATTATCACCATTATAGCAAAATAAAACATTTTGATTTAGTTATAAGTTATTACAGACAGCTAAAAAGCTAACCAACTTTTAGCTGTCATCCGCAACTAACTTTGGCAACCTAACGAGCTTAGTTACACAACCTGCAACTAATAGCTAAAATTAGTTGCCATTATGATAGCTAACCACCAAATCGATTGCATTTTTAGCGCAGCTAATTTAACGACGTTAGTTACTTAGTTATGGCGTTAGCTAGATAACAAATTAGGTAGGTAGCTAACGTGCAACTGTGTGTATAACGTATTGGAGAAGTCATGGAAAGTCATTATCTCTTTTCCTATATTCGATGCAAACAAATTTTATGTGAGAATTGTGGGAAACATTTTTTTTTATTTAATAATATCAAAAATTATAAATAGTTTAACCTGTGTCCGGGAGAAACCAGTAAAATCGTATAACCGTAGTAAGGCCAATTTGTTTATTTTAACAGAAAAATATATATTTGTATGTGTATACCTATGTAATTATAAAACATCAGCAACAAGAAAATCACAATTTTCGTTTTACACTATGCTAAATCCCTGAGTTTGTTGTATAGATTGTATAAGCTTGAATTTTAATCGTTCTTTAGTTTTGTAACGTGGTAGGTCCAATAGATTGAAGCATGTATGAGCCACTGGCAGGAATCGTTCATCGTTGGTCGGTTGTATAATAATCTAAGGAGATATTCGAATAAAAAAAAAAATGCTATTGCTTTGATGTACTTACGTTTATTTTGCCCATGCCACCAATTGGAATACGATCACTGCCTGTCAAAAAGAGCAGGAATTTCTTCTTTTCCTCATTTGATAACTCGTGGATAACTTCCCAAAACCAACGAATCTAGAAAGGTTTAGATTGAATACATCAATAAATTTTCAAAATTACCATTAAACCTACAGTTTCATCTCCCGACGTATATCCATTCCTGTACTCTGTGTTTGCTTCAAGAGCATGCCAGTCATAGTCTTCGTTTCCGACAACGACAGCCATTAGTTCATGTGGTTTAAAAATCTGCAAAACTCTTCCCCAACAAACCTGTAGTGACAACGAATTTGAGCAAACTATGTTTGTATTCAATAGCTAAGACTAACCTTCATAAAGCCTGTTTGAAAAGCACTGAATTGTTTCCCAACGGATTTATTAAAAATAAAGTCAACATAGAGGTCCACAAACTCGGTTCTACATAGCTCACATCAGACGTGTTTTAAAGTTATTGAGATATGACTTACTTATTGTCTTGAGTAACTGCAACCTTATCTCCCCCTGGTTTGAGTGGTTCTACTTTTGATTCTCCGTATATTTCACGAGTTATTTCGAAAGTCAAATCGAACACTTCCTGAAAATCACTGTCTTTATAGTCTAAGATATGCTTCATAGAATTAGCTATTGTCGGTGACAGATCATGCAGATCGCTGAGATCAACCGGTTCATTTAGAAGTTTCTTATAAAGAGCCAATGGGAAAGGCAAGTTTATTATTGTAAAATTGTATATAGCTAGACCACATATTATTCCGATAAGAAAATACATGTCGTCGGTTTCGAAAGACACATCTGAAAACCAGACAGCCCGTGAATCTTCAAAATCCTTAAACATTCCATACTTCGGGTCAATTAAATCCTTCAGTAAAAGCATGAAAAATTCTTTGCGTACACCACCAGCATCTTCAGCTTCCTCGTCCTGGAATTTGACCTTTAAAGATAACAAGAAACGTCATTTAAGCATAACTCTCATTTCGTGTATTTTTTTTAAGAAGCCCAAGAGTTTGTGCATGCAAGTATTTCATTTATTCGTTAACTCATTTAGTTATCGAAACTTAATTCTTTGAATAATCTAAAAAAAATTACATTTATACGTTCCCCTCTGCTGGTTTGTATGACGATTACGAATTATGACAAAGGAAATAACGGAAAAAACGCTATCTAGGGGTTCGATCTAGCGAAAGAGACCGGATTGTTGAAAGATGAGGCATTAAGTACTAAGTACTAATGCCATTAGTCTAAAAATCCATTGGAAGTTCTTCTGTAAAAATTGCGAAGACTAGCGAAAAATATTTTTCAGCGCCTCAGTCTTTTATCTAGTTAAGGTTGCTAACAGCGGGGATTCTGGTGTAAGGGCAGTAAAAACAACCTTCTTCAGTAAATGAATGTTTAAGCAAGCCCCAAAAATGCACCGAGATGCATACTTTCCTTGCGAAGAAGTACATTTTCATAAAAATTGCGATATACTGGACATTTAAAAACCTAATTGTGAACATTTTCATTTCAGGTTAATCGAAAACTTAGTTTAGAATTGCCAATGGACCATAATGCCTGTGATAAAATATGTGATGCCTTCAGTAATAATAAAGACAACGAATTAACTGAAATAATACTGCGTAGTTCAGGTGAGCCTAGCGACACATTTAACATCTGAAAGCCGTCATGCAAGAGTGCATGCAAATCCGTAGATTGACACGACTGAAGATCCCCGGTGTTGTAAAAGCAAGATCAAACAAGACATAATAGAAGAATGTACATGTCGAACTCGTTTAAACTTAACAAAATAAATAAATATTATGGCATTAACGTCCCATACAGGGCCCAAAACCTAGCTTCTCCAACCACTTTCTTTGCGAAGTGGAAGGGACCTACAATTTTGAGCCGAATCCGAACTGCAAATTTGAGAAGCTTCGAATGACAATTGATACTCTTGGATGTTGGCCAGACATTCCTAAGAGGTGTAGCAGTGGAAAAAAAACTTAGATGTTATTTATCCCCGGCGGGATTTGAACCGGTGGGGACAACAGACTTATATAATAGCTATCAAAATACATAAATCCCAACAAGTTAGTTGATTTAAAACTTATTACAGCCATTACAGCAGAATGTTTATTTTTAGCGGAAAAAAGGACGAGCGCAAGATGGACGAGCAAATAAAAGTGAGAGAGGCAGACAAGGTGGTCTTCCTGAATAGGGTGTCGTACGGCGAAGGGGTATTAATAAGCCCAATAGAGTACGCAACCCTATATACGCACGCTACAAATGACAGCTCGTAAAGCGTGCTGCAGGCCAAACTGCACCGGGCTATGAGTGCCTCGGACATCTTTAGCCAGCGATGTTCTAAAGGGAACATCTTATAGAGAACTTACTTTTGCCAAAGGTCACTTCACACCGAGGGCGGCTCTTTCTGTAGCGAAAGATATAAAATTTTCTCTCATTCCAGCTTTCACGACTATTGACCACGTAGCCGAGCGCCACAATGGCCGTGAGCTACATAAATGTGTATGCGCATCGGCGTACTTTGCTGGAGACACGGACGATTAGCCTTCCTCCCTAGCAAAAGATCTTGTAAAGTACTGCGAGGACCAGCAGGTACATGCAATCAAAGGCTGCGACGCAAATGCACAAAAAATGATTTGGGGCAGCGGTGACAGAAACAAAAGAGGTGAGTCACTGTAAGAATACCTGTATAGTAAAAACCTCGTTATAATAAATAAGGGGGATAAACCCAGATTTAGAAATTCCATAAGAGAATAACTTTTAGACCTCACTTTCTCATCTCCTTTTATCCAAGATGTCATAGAGAACTGCGATGTGTCCTGTGAGGCATCTTTATCGGATTATATGCACATCAGATTCAAGCTAAAATGCAACACCGAACCCGCGCCAGTCCGTTATGAAAACAGACTGACTAACTGGAGACCATATCGCGCAAACCTAGCGGCCAAATCTGACATGTGCATGAAAATGGTGCAAACGTTGCGCAACGTCAGATAAACTACATCATTCTTGCCTATTTCAAAAATAGTTGCAAGGTAAAGCGCACTGTGGTCAAAAGATGCGTACCATGGTTTGGGAAGGGGAACACCTCAAGGAGGAGTCATCTCACCCCTACTCTGGCTCCTAGTAATGAACAAAATCCTCATAAGTTTAGACAGAGAAGGAATCAAGGTAGTCGGGTTGCGGACGATATGGTGATATTGGTGTCGGGAATGTTTTCCTCCGTGATTAGCGAAATCATGGAGAGTGCTCTAAGCAAAGTTAGCACTTGGGCAAAAAAGTGCGGTCTGGGAGTCAACCCGGATAAAATTGTACTGATGCTCTTCACCACCAAAACCAAATTACCTGACTTTACGCTTCCTCGCCAAAACGGCACACCCCTACCCCTTTCAACCAGTGTCAGGTATTTAGGAGTTATCCTAGATCCTAAACTCAACTGGAAAATAAACATAGAACAACGGGTAAAGAAGGCATGTATAGCCTTCTATGCCTGCAGCAGAACCTTCGGTAAAAAGTGGGGCCTGCAACCAAAATTGACCCTGTGGATGTACACAGCAGTGGTACGAACAATCCTGATGTATGGGTCAATAGTATGGTGTCCGGCTCTAAAGAAGAAGTACAATATAAGCAAACTTAATAAGGTACAAAGAACGGCATGTATAGGAACAACGGGCGCTCTACGGTCAACACCTTCAGACGGACTCACATTTTTACTGCATCTTTTACCTCTTGATCGCGATCAGACTCAGAGAGTCTGCATACTGGACTACGAAACCCTACGGCCACAGTAGTATTCTAGATTCTCTACCGAGAAAACTAGTTCCGCCTTCAACAGTCTACATCATTCCCAGAATGTCTCACAAAACATTTCGTCGTTCAAATCCCTACTAGATCAGAATGACAAAATGGACAAGTGACAATGGATTTCGATCAAACAATCTACACCGACGGTTCAAAAATGGACTGCGGCGTGGGTGCGGGAGTTTTTTCGGAATCCTTAAACATCGCAAAATCGTACAGACTTCCGGATACTGCAAGCGTTCAAACGGTTCAAAAATGAACTGCGGCGTGGGTGCGGGAGTTTTTTCGGAATCCTTTAACATCGCAAAATCGTACAGACTTCCGGATACTGCAAGCGTCTTCCAGGCGGAGCTACTGGCTATCCGTGAAGCCTGTCGCCAGATCAAACTTCACTCAAACATAACACCGAGGCAAAGGATCGTACCATATCGGACCATACTTATTGACAGCCAGGCTGCCATTAAAGCGATCGCTTCGGTCACTATATCGTCTAAGTTAGTACAAGAATGCCGTAATGAGCTTGCCCTGCTTGATAAGTTCAAGGTTACCCTGATCTGGGTTCCAGGGCACAGTAACGTTTATGGAAACGAACATGCCGACGAACTGGCCAGGCAAGGCTCAGCTCTCCACTGCTCTCTGGCGGAACTAGTACACATTCCGCTCGGAGCAGTTAAGGCAATTATCACCGCAGAATATCTCAAGAAAGCCAACCTCAGATGGAGCAGGCTGACTGCATGCGTCATATCCAGGAAAACGTGGCCAAACTACAAGAAGGCAAAAACAACCGACCTTCTA
The DNA here is from genome assembly GCA_949715645.1 of Portevinia maculata. NCBI lineage: Eukaryota > Metazoa > Arthropoda > Insecta > Diptera > Syrphidae > Portevinia > Portevinia maculata. Next base: position 116,910,981 of record OX454527.1, on the reverse strand, counting down.
GGTAGAACCCGAAAAGACATCGCAAGAATAACAGCGGTCATCACGGGACACTGGCCTATAGGTGACCAAGCGGCCAAGCTGGGCATCCCATATAATACACACTGCCGCAGTTTCAAAGTGACAACTGAAAAAGAAACCCTAATTCACTTTTTATGCACCTGTCCGGCTTTAGCTAGGACCAGACTACGAACATTGGGAAGCCCTTTCTTCAATACACTTGAGGAAGTCTCCGAGAAAAGTTTCAAGGAACTGATAACTTTCCTGAACTCCGCAGGTTGGATCTAGCCTCCCTCAGCAATCGATAATACCCAGGTTTACCTGAGTTTGTGGTAACAAAACGGCACTCGGTGCTAATTGGGTTTGTCTTATCAAACCGCCACACCTACCTACCTACCTATGGTTTGGGAATAATACAAATCCCTGCTGGCCTCTAAAGGGCTCTTTCTAAGGATCCAGCGCAATGCTTATCAAACCAGATGGTACAATAACACGCGACACACTTCCAATGGTTCTTCAGTAGGGGCATATGAAATAACAATATGACGGAGGTTTCAATTCCAAGAAACCTCAGCAGAATAACTGTTTATCCGGAACACTTTTTACTCCGGATAAGGTTAAATGGGCAACTAACTTATTTAAAGGTATGTGGAGTGGAGTGGTGTGGAGTTTTTGGTACCTTATATTATCGCCTTATTTAGTTTCAGCTTCAACTGGGGATACATACCAAGCACATGGAGGGAGGTAAACGCGGTATTCATACCAAAACCCGCAAACAAACCGAGCAAATTACCTAAATCATATCGTCCTATAAGCTCGACATCGTTTTTTTCTAAAAACAATGGAAAGGATTATTGACATTCGTATTAAAGACTGCATATCAAAAAGCATGCCTCTGCACCCTCACCAATATGCGTACCAAAAGGGCAAATCCACGGAAGGCGCGCTGTTAAGACTAACTACAGAATGCGGTCGTGAGTATTCCGATGAAGTCAAGTATCTTGGAGTAATCCTAGACAAGACTGAACTGGAGTTCTCATATCAACAACAAAATTACGAAAGCTACTAGAGCTTTATCGACCTGTCGCCGCACGTGATATGGTAAAGCCTGGAGAATCTCTCCAAAGATCATCCACTGGATCTACATAGTGATGATAAGACCCATAATAACATACGCCTCCATGGTATGGTGGACAAAATCCACACAAAAGATCGAAATAGATAAGCTCAAAACGGCTTGTGTGCCTAGGTATCTCCGGAACCATGCGAACCTGCCCGCCAGCTGTCTAACAGGCACTAACAGGATTACACCTCTCCACATACACATTCAAAAAGTGGCGATCCGCAGAAAGTTTAATACAGTTTTAATGAGATAAGGCTTAACAAGCTCCTGGAACTTACGATCCTTCTCGATGAACTTTTGAAACTTGATATGAACTGCGCGGTCACAGACCGCCTGTACAAAACATCATGCTTCAATAAACGGTTCTCCACAGAGATTCCCAAGAGAGAAGCATTGGTTAGTAATAACCCACCAAACAGCCATAACGGCATAAAGTGGTATACGGATGGTTCTCAAAACTCCACCAAAACTCAGGACGAGAAAAAAGGTAAACGAAGCTGTACAAGACCTGAACAGTGCCATTACCAGCTTTTCGAACTGACGTGCCCAATAAACAAAAACCCTTGCAGAACGCCAGTTCGCTGGTGGAACTCGGAACTGCAAGGAATCCGAAGAGAAGATAGGCAACTTCTCAATAGGTCACTCAAGTCTGTTTTTTAAGAAACTGGAATCTCTACTGATCGAAACAGAAAGAATATAAGAGGTTAATTCGAATATCAAAAAGTGCTTTTTACAGGAGTTTCCGAAAAGATTTAAACACCAGGTGAAACTAGTAGGGTGGTTAAAGTTCTGAAAAAGGGCAAACCAGCCAATTTGGAATCCATTAGAAAACTTAATGGCACCTTCACTGAGACGAAAGCGGAAACTCTTAGTCAGCTGCTGGAGTCTCACTTTCTGGATAAGCAGATAAAAATTGGCTCACAAACAGCCCCGATTACCGAAACTGAGCCGAGACAAATAACTCGGCGTAGCTGGGATATTGCGAAGACTGTGGTAACGGACGAGGGTATCAAATATGCTTTTGCATCGTTTGATAGCTTCAAGTCACCTGGCACGGACGAAATATTCCCAGCCAAGCTGCAACAAGGTACAAACCAGTTTCTACCGAAGTTTCTATGAAAAGAATCTTCACCGGTTTCCTAGCATTTATACAGAGTGGCATTTATACCAAATATTGGCAGAAATGAATACTCACTCGCCAAGAACTTCAGACCAATCAGCCTGACTTCCTTCAGATGCAACATGCCTATCAACGCGGTAAAACCTGCGAGACTGCGCTCCGAAATCAAGATGGTAGAATTGAGACCGCGATTCACATAAGAAATACGCGATGGGCATTTTCTGCGAGACAACACGGCGTAGACGAGCCATTAATGTTGTGAATTAAAGCAATTCTAATGAACAGGACGTTGGTTGCGGATGCGGATCGTGGACGTAATGTGATGGCGGGAGTAAACAGAATCTGCGCCAAAGCGCATGTGGCCCTAGACGTAATCGTCGAAATGTGCACTTTGAAATGAAGAAGGAAGCTGATCGGGTTGACTCAACCAGTGCTAAAAGGTGTCATAATTCAACTCTCCAATGAATTAAAATATCTGGGAGTCATCCTGGATAGCAAACTTCTGTGGCCCAAGCATGTTGAGCTAAAGACTTCCAAAGCTAAAGACTGCCAAAGGTTTTGGGTTGCACAATCAAATCTATCTCACGTTTAAGAAGAGGTGGCTTTTGGTATAACTCGCACTGGAGTTTTGATGAACTTGCGCGACGGTTGTCCTTCGATTCCTGGTTTATGGCCAGACTCTGAGCCTGGAAAGAAATGCAGTCGAATCTTCACGGATGGCTCCAAAACCGATCAAGGATCTGGTGCTGTTGTTTTCATGGAGAGCGACAATATTAGACTTTTCTTCTCGTTAGGCAAATATGCCTATCCTAATGGATTATGCTGTGAGGAACAGGTGGATGGTCGAAATATCTGCGTCGGTAGCGACAGTCAGGCTGCGCTTAAGGCCTTGCTCAAACCTTTAGCCACCTCCAAAATAGTTCGTGAATGCAAGTCGGTCAGAAAGCTGAATTCACTTAAACTTATCTAACGGTTGGGTTTCATATGACTGCAATCGCAGATAGCATGACTCTTCAGTGCGCATACAGACTAAACGAATTCTTCCCGAAGTCTGTAAAAAATCTGTGGCATTCTTGTTGTCTCTCAACAGAAAGACAGCAGACAAATTACTGGCGTTCTTACGGCCCATTACGCTTTTGCCAACCATCTTAAGGTGCTAGGCTTTAAGCGATACCAGCAACTGCGAAGCCTGTGGAGAAAGCGATGACACTGCGGAACATTTTTTCTGTGAATGTCCTGCTTTTGCTCGTATCAGGTGGCAGGTATTTGGTGTGGTGAGTCCAGTTAACCTAAGCTCCTTATAATTGAAGCGCTTACTCGTCTTTCTTGGGAAAACGAGTAAATTTAAACAGTTAAAGGGGTGTGTCTTCCTGATAGTACAATGGACCAATGTTGAGTTTGAGTGCTCCAGTGTAGAAAGCCTCGCACCCCGAAAAAAAACAAACAGCTATAAAATGCTGGAAACATACGAAATGTACGACCTATTGAAAGAACATCCCAGCACTGAGACAGGCCAAACGAGCCATTCAGCCCTTCAACAGTAATGCCAACATGTGTCTTTATTTGAGTCATGATATCCTAGTATCCAGCCTAGTAAGGGTCACCACGGGTAACGAACCACCTAATAAAAATGAAAATAATAGACTCTTCCGAGTGCGTCTTGAAGAAGACGAAACAGCTGAACACATCCTAGGTGAATGTCCAGCCCTCAATGAAACTAGAAGGAAGATTTTCTTTAGAGAACAATTGAGTTCCGAAGATATAAAGAAGTCCTCTGCTGGCAGCATTATCCGCTATATACAGAAAGTAAAAATACTACTAGCCTAAACAATTTCTGTCCCAGACGGTGAAAAACCTTATAGGTCACAGTGCCTTTTTCTTCGCCTTGGCGAGCCAGAAGCTGGGGATATATAAATTTTTAAAATGGTTCGCTGGGGACATGAAATGCCTCATAGATCTTTATGAAAAGACGATATCATAAGCCACTTATACTACATAGTTGCATGATCATCGTACTACATTCTACATTCTTACTCTAAAGTTTGACATTTTAATGTTTTATCTTTGGTATGAAGAGAATAATTGGAGACTTGGGGCGCTAAATTTTAGCACGAGCAGAATACTGGGCTCAATGCTTTAATGGAGTATTACCTGCTAATTAATCATCAGATGGCAACGCTGGTCGAGAGTCATTCTATTTGCTCCAGTTCTGTCTCTGTATTCATTCTGGATATTAAAAAAATTAGGCATTAACCGCCCATACAGCAAAACCTTGCTTCTCCAACCACTTTCGTGTGCGATGTGGAAGCAACCTACAATTTTAAGCCGTATCCGAACGGCAAATTTGAGACGCTTCTTCAGACGTTCGCAAGAGGTGGGGAGTGGAAACAGAATATAGATGATACTTGGCACCGGCGGGAATTGAACCGGGGACCTTTCGTCCGACCGACTAACTACTGAGCCACTGCGCCGGATCCATTCTGGATATTCAGAATACAAAATTTGAAAATTCTGTCTTTTCCATTTCTTGTACGAAAAAAATAAACAAATACAGAGCCCATTCATAAATGCAATATTGCGCAAGATATGCTAAGTAGAGAGTTCACAAATGCATCAATTTTCATCACTGCTAAGCTGAGAATTGATAAATGTAGTAGTTTTATTTATTGCGCAATTTTGAGCGCAATCATGCAGATTTCAGAATGGCATTGCTTTTTAATTTCTCTTTCTTCCTGCTTTGCATTGCTATTGCTTTGCAAACCTTGCATTTATGAATGGGCCCACACTGATTAAGTATTAAGCCTTAACTACATTCGGCAAAAAGTGGAAAAGTAGAAAAGTGAAAGCTCACACACATACGCATCTGCCCCCTGGTAGTCAAAAACTAACCCAAAAAGCTATTTTTTGACATCCGAAAGCTCTGCAAAAATATAAATAAAGCAAACAATTGTACTTATTATTTATGAGAGGAAGTAAACAAAGTGTTTCAAGTGCAACAAAATATATTCAACTTCAAATCAAGTAAGTAATGAACTCAGGTAAAACTTATCATCAACAATTCCCATAAATGTTTTCTTTAACTTCAGGCATTGGAAAAACTTTCCAAATTGTCCAGGAAGTCGATGAGTGGGCAAAAATAAATCGCCGATGGTGGGTTCATGCAATAAACGAAAATAGAGAAGCTCAGGGTGATTACTAGAATTTATTGCAAGAAATAAGTTCTTCTGCTATACAAGAATGGAAATCAAACAATTCAATTACTTGTTAAATCCAAATGTACCAAATGTAGTAATCGGAAGGGATTACCAGAAGCTTTGCGATGTTTATGGGTTGTTCGTTTCGATGTTTCTTGCATCAGACCCATCTAACGATGAAATCATGAACTACCGCAAGCTATTTTGTGTTAGTGTATTATTTTGTTCTGTGCTTTGAAAAAGTGTGTTAGTTTAAAGTTAGAGGTATACCTAACTTTCAAGTAAGTTACTTTTTGAAAAGTTGAGAGAAAACTACAGATCCCAAATGGTGTGAAAAGAGAAAAAACATTTACGTGCACACACTTTACTTTTTGCCGAATGTAGTTTAGCCTTTACTCTCACGCTGGGTATTACCCGCTACACCAAAACAGTGGTTTTTTATTTGCTATCACAAATGTAATTATGATAATTAGTACGTTGTAATGACCGAATCGAAAGATCGAATTGAAACTGAATTGGTTTTCGAGTTGAGTATTCGCTCTCACCGAATTGTGAGATTGAATTGAAATAGAATTCAGTTGCACACTTTCGACTAAATACGTGTTCTGTATAGCCTTGTGTTAGTGTCCCAGTCAAATGAACACAACGCCGTTCTCACTTGTCTATCTCGATCTTTCAATTCGCGTTTACATGCTGATTTTCAATCCAATCACAGAACATTTTTGTGATCGGATTCAGTAAATCCTTCAATCCTTCAATCTGCGTTTACATGGAATTTAATTCGGATTGAATCTCTCATGTGAACGGGATATGACTCTCAATCGTCACTTGCACACCCCAGCTACTGTCCGGTAAGGTTTATCAAATAAATAAGTTAGTTAGTTAGCTTTTTATTAATTTCATTAAATAAAATTATTTGAATAGTGTCGAGTGGCATACAGACTGGGTATTCACATTCATTTGAGAATAAATTGGAAACAAAATTAGGAGGCTTCATTATTTATTAAAATCAGCAGTACAAGTTATTTCAACTAAATTGTGACTTTCGTTCTTCGGCATATAAACTGTCTCATTACTGGTTCATACATATTTATACCCTTAACTTCCCTTCAAATTCGTTAATGAAGCAAATATTAAGTGAAGGAGAGAAGAGAAAGAAAAGAGGAAAAGTTAATATCCAAGGACTTAGGCAAATACCCCAAAATAAAAAAAAGGGAAAGTGCACGCTAACTTACTTAACTAGAATAAGCTTAACTTAAACTAACCCAAAAGTTGAAGCTAAGCCCTAAAATGCAATTAAGCTAACTTTAAACTCTAAAACTATCTTAACCTAACTGCAAATCCTTTTTCCATGTCGTCATAGTTCGTGTTGTCCTGTTGTGTCATCGTCGATCTATAAATGGACAGCGGTCACAGCCTTCCACACACCAAATGAGCAGAATCCAACCGTGCACCTTTCTTCTTTTTCTTCCTTTACTACGAGGTTATGACCAGGATACGGGGATCATAACCCTCCCACTCTACTGCAGACTTACTGGTCCTCTTGTGGAGTTCGCCGGTTCGACGTCAATCGACATCGGCAGGTTTCGTGGTTTCAGATCACTTCATCATTGAGGCCGATCAAATGCTAGTATTGCATTTGTGTGATCATGGAGTTTTTAGGCCTGCCTCTTTTCTACGATTTCGAAACGTGCATGCTGCCTTGATTGTTTAGTGTTTGATCAACCTTTTACGAAACCGATTATCTCCAGTAGTTTCAACCCACGAATTTGCTTTTAAATGTTAAATGTGTCGCTGGGCTCACCTGAATGTTAAATTTGCCTAGCCCCCTCGGTGGTCTTTAACGACAAGCGCTGTTTTTTTGTGGCGGGGCGCTGCAGTTATTTTCTTAGCCCGTCCCAGCCGCACATCTTTATATGTACATAAATGACAAACATTTTAATGTCATGAGCGGCTTTGCCGAATTTTGTTATATAAAAAAAAACTTTGAAAAAAATCAAAAAATTCAAACTATAATTCCGTACTAAAAAAAATCAAAAAGTCACACACTTACCTTGAGTGGCTTCTTTAAGTCACTTGGACTGTATTGCATAATTTCACGAAGAGTATCTTGAACTAAATTTTCTCGCGTAACATTAAGAACAATAAACTGTGAAGGCGGTGCTGCAAAATTAAACATCGCAAAGATACCCTAAATAAGATCATAAGCAGTTGAACAAATCGTTTTGTTTCCGTCTTGTATACGTACCGAAGCTGCAGCATTCTGCATCGCAGTGTGCATTTGAAGAGCTTGATCCGTTTGAAGGAGTATGGTTTTAACCATGGCATCAAATAAGAATGGATAGTTGCAAATGTTAAACATCTGCGCCTGAAATATATTAACTAACGTTAAAAATAAATACTCAACTCAACTCTAGGCCTACATTTTTATCCATAAACCACTTAATATAGTCCTGTTGGATGTCGACGTGATCCATGAGATCGGGTAAATGGAATATTTCGTACGAAGCTTTTTCTGTTCTTTGGGAATGATTTATTTCATGTAGGAACACAAGTATATTTAACGCACTAACAAGGTTTGGCTCATATGATACTGCCTGGAATAAATATTAGTTAACAAACACCATACACATATATTTCTTGAAAAAGTAAGTTACTGATTTCCGAGATCCTGAGCCAAGCGATAATTTAAAATTGATTATGTAACTCACAACGTTCTTGAAGTTTGAAACTAAGTGCTCAAAATAATCAATAGGAGATTGAGCCCACCATTGTGCGATGATCTTTTGCGGGATTGTTTTCAATTCCATGACGGCCCTACTAAATTGCGAGTGTAAAGTGGAATAGTTTTTTGAATTGACAAATTCATGAAATAGAGGTAAAATCAAGTAGATCCTTAAACTTTCCACGTCAGGAGGCGAGGGTGAAAGATTATTAATTACATCATTGACAATGGAATTTAATATCTAAAGTTGAAAATGTGAATACAAAAGTTTTTTTTTATAAATGATATGACAAACTTACTATTTGCTTCAAACTTTCGTTTTCAATTTTCCCTAGATCTTCAAATGCTTCAGTTGCTTGGGATATATTAACCCCATGGTGTTTCGATGTGCAACAAAAATGCAGATCGTCGTCCAAGAGAAAAGATGCGTTCAAACACTCCAGACTTTTGAATATGGATTCAACTACACTTAAGAAATCCAAGTCAATGGGTGATTCACTTTTTACGTTTAAGCACTTCCTTGCCAAGGCATTTGTGAATGTAAGAATTTGTGTTTCAAGACTGCAAATAAGATAATGAAATACAATGATTAATGCAGATAATTTACGATAATTACTTGTAATCTCGATAGTCAACAGCTGCTACTTTTTCTGCAAAAAATGTTGTCGTTACTAGCGCATGATCTCCCCCAGCAAATATTTGTTTAATTGTTAGCGCATTTATCTCTGCGATATTGTTGGCTAATAATGCAGACCCGCTCAGAGATACCTGTTATATATGAATATAGTGTCGTATATATTATAGTATATTACAACATATCTTACCCATGGACCACGAACGACTTGAGGCACTGAGAAATTATTTGTTGATCGAGTTCCTAATTGGCCAGAACATCCCAATCCGAACCCATAAACTCTTCCCCTGGACGGAACCAAAGCCAATGTATGACGATGTCCACAAGCGATTTGTGTAATTGTACTTCCCATCAATTCCATTACTTTTTTCGGAAATACTTCATTACAACTGTTTCCATGACCCAACTGGCCATAGGTACCGGCACCACAAGTAAACACACCACCGTCTTTTGTCAGGAAAACAGAAAACTCATCGCCACAAGCAATATAACGTACGCTCAGACTGCGCAATGTTCGTAGTTGCGTTGGTAAAAGTCGAGATTTTTCGTCATTCAAACCAAGTTGACCACAGTTATTTCTACCCCAACCAAAAACAGCTCCAGATTTGGATAAAGCAAACGAGTGGTTTGCTCCACACGCAATGAATGCAAAAGGAACTCCCTTCAATGCAGTAACCTGTGTCGGTGTAGCAGCATGCTTGCAATCTGAATTTTCAATGCCCAGTTGTCCGTAGATGTTTGAACCCCAGGCGAAGAGATGTCCACCTTTATTGAAAAGACAAAATACCGATAAGTATAGGATAACAAACACCCCTATTGCGAGTATCAATCGACAATTGATAATTGACTATTTTCAATGTGTGCTATTGTGAACATATCATTTTCATTGATACTCTTGTCAATCGCATTTTTTTAATTGACTGCGATTGACAAAATCCTTTGGAATTGTTCGTTCACAATGGCACATATTGAAAATAGTCAATTATCAATTGTCGATTGACACTCGCAATAGGGGTGAAAGCTTTAGAGGGCTTACTATTCGAAAGAGCCAGGCAATGATTTTGTCCGCACGCTATTTGAACAATGTGATTGGATACTAAATGTTTTAGAATCTTTGGAAACGTCTGGCGGCTTTCACCTTCTCCTAGACCTAATTGGCCATAGTCATCTAAGCCCCAGCTAAACAAAGTGCCCCATTCATCCAGTGCTAAAGAGTGATTAGCACCACAGCTTACCTGTTTTATTACATAGTTATCGAGTACATTTATTAATTCTGTAAATAGGGAATGTGTTTGCCAATTATTTTTTTTTATTTTATTCATCTAATAGCTAAGCTAAACAGACTACAAGAAATAAATACAAATTCTAAGGAAAAATAATAACTTAAGACTAAGGTGATGCTAAAAAATTAAGTAAAACACTTTTGAAGCAATCGCGAGAAAAATGTAAATCAACATAATTACAAACTTCATTGAAAGAAACAATAGCTCTGGATATAGGCTCATTATGGCCGTAATTAGTTCTATGAACAGATCGAAGGAGAAGATTTCTTTCCCTTAAAGGTCTAGCCGGGGCATAGATTGGTACTTGGGCTAAAAGAGATGGACACTTAAGATGGTAGCATAACAAGTCCCTTACGAACATGATGTCATGAGCTTTCCTTCTTGAGCTTAAAGTTGAGATACCTAACAATTGACATCGAGTTCGGTAAGGGATTTCAAAGTTCCAGCTCATTTTCCGAAAAATATATTTTGTGAAACGCCTCTGGACTTTTTCAATGCGGTCCGAGTGAATTTTGTATAGTGGGTTCCATATAATATCAGCATATTCTAGCAGAGACCTAATTATTACAATAGTTTAGAAAAAAAAATGCGGTTTAACTATGTAGGTAAAGAGTGTCAAATAAATTAAATTGAACTGTTAATAATTAATCAGGCTAACGTAAATAAATTCAGACAAAATGTTCCCAGCAGCAGTAATGTAAATCAGAATGCTGAGGGAAAACTTTCCCGGGAAAAATTGTTCGCTATAGGCATTTGAATTTAATTTTCTAATTTCATCAAAACTTTATAAATGTAAATCAGTGGGTTATTAAATGGGATGCTTACAGCCAAATAACAGTGATAAAGCGACTACGAAATTCTGAGGGTACTTTCAACACCAATAACGGATGTATTGAATTAGAATTGAAAACAAAAAAAAATGTTAAAGATAACAGACAAAAGCCCTTGTGAACGCTTGAATTTTTAAGTCATTGAAGCGTCTCTGCCTAAGTGCAGCCTTCCATCCTCTGCGATTCCGGATAGGCAGCTTCTACTTGTCCAGACCAAGCATTCTGGCATCCGCGATGACTCGGTCTTTAAAACAAAGGTTCGGTCTTCCTTGCCTTCACGAACCTTTATTGTGGCCGTCAAAGATCCTCTTGGCTGGAGCATTATTGTAGGTTCGCTCGATGTGGCCGAACCAATTTGGCTGACGTGATTTGGCTTTTTGGACTACATCCACATCTTGGAACAGCTCATAGAGTTCGCGGTTGTATCTTCTCCTAAATTCGCTCTCCTCACACACAGGACCAAATGTCTGACGGAGTATTTTCTTTCAAAAGAATTAATATAAACTAACCTTTCTTATTTATCGTGCAGCATTCAGCGCCATAAAGCAGAGCTGGCAGGATTAAGGTTTAATAGAGCATATATTTTGTCATTCGAATCACGAACTTCTTGCTATCAAAAGTAACGTTTTGTTGATAGCAATGTTGACAGATGTTGGTTTGTTTATTGATAGCATGTACCAAGCAAGACCAAACAGTTTTTCCTGTCATGTAGAGCTGCGACGATGAATGCTTTTATATGCGGCTTTAAAATCTTTGAAAAGATGGCGAGTCTCGACTTGAAATTCGTTGATCTTTCCAGCCGATCTGCCGGGTCGGAAGCCACACTGGTACGTGTCAATTAGTGTGTTGCAGAACGGCTTGAGACATTCACACAGGACGTTGGATAGAATCTTATATGACATTAAGCAGGGCTATGCCTCGATAGTTCTTGCAAGACATAGGATCGCCTTTCTTGTGGATGAAAGTTCAATTATTATAGATCTATCAGTAAAAAGATTTTACTTCAAATTTGTGTTTGCGAAACAACCGAAAGTATCAGAGAGTGGTGGAATCGGCGTAGGTGATTTGTGATTGTTTCAGTTGTGACTATCTAAATACCAGTCCTTCGCTACGGAAATAAATTGATATCGAATAAATTACGGTAAATTTGTTCTGCGGGATTTACATGCGGCAGTTAACCAATCATCCAAGATGGAAATACATGCGTCGTTTCAAAAACGACTTAAGAGATTTTAAATGCGTCGGTCCAGTCAATGGGGTTTTTTGGTAAACGAGTTTTTTGAAAGCTTATACGAGATAATGATAGATTGGTTTACCTGCTGGTCTTTTTTGGATAATATCAATTATTAGTAAGCGAATTGAAATCGATTTCTTTTAAAACGGCTTACAAATGAAATAGCTGGCGAGATCAGTCTAAGGATGGTGAATGGTATCAAGCGTTCTATGTTTGCATTAAGAATGTGAAAAGGCTGCGCAGGTCAAAGTTTGTTTATGGACTTCGAAGAGAGTCGTTTTCTATTCGTAATAACATTTTCGACTCGTTTAGATTTGTTTAATTATTGAATTCTAAGTGAGTCGAAAATTATTTTTCCAATATTTCCAGTCAATTGACAGTTGTTTCCATTCGATCAAGTGTGTGTTGTTTTCTTTGGCACATCCGCGCGTCGAAAGCAACATATCGGCAAAAACAAACCTATATATTATCGAATAACACGAATGAGGCGAAAGTTAAAGCAATAATACCAAACTTCAAATTCCCCCAAAATAGCGACCCGAATCGAATTCCATAATCAGGCCACACATTTGGAATGCAATGATTCTTTGAGGGAATTATAAGCGTTTTTATCTATGAATGGATGATGATTGGAATAAAATTGTTGCTCATCTTTGAATTTCCTCCGAACTGCTTGGCAAAGATGTGATTTTTTATTGATTGGTAGTGTCTTAAAAAAGGCATCTCTCTCTCGCAACATTTTCGCTGTGCCTCCCTAGTTTAGCGGGATGAAAGGATTTCAACTATATTTCCGCAGCGTGTAGCCGTTCACGCAACTTCGTTGCTCCGCTTAGAGTAAATAATTATTTAATGGTAGGCGCCATATACACACGCTCCTAACATTTTTTTTTTTTTTTTTTTTTGAAAAGAAAGGAATTCCAAATCCTAGAGCACTCAGACTCGGTAACGGTCCATTGTACTACCAGGCAGAAATCCTCCTTTTGGTGTAGAGGCATGTGAATGGGTGGCGTATGTTGTTCCCCATGGGGATTGAACCTGCACCGCACGGGTAACAAGCCAACACACTAACCTCTACACCGTCGCCACCCATAACATACTTCGGGTTGAAGAGATAACAAAAAAAAGATGCTATTTTCCAAATTTTTGGGAATTATTTCATTATTCGGCTGTTTTTTTTCAAATAATTACAATGGTGGGACGGTAGGAGGGACATTCGTCTACCACCCACAACAGAACCTACTTACTTATAGGGTTAGGTAACTTATCAGACGTGTCCTATGCAAGTTCCAATAAATTTAAATTCAAACAAATTTCGGTTTTGGCACATGAAAAGATGAGAATCGCCGAGATTCCTAAACCTATCAACACCCTGAACTTGATCAGACACGCGCAAACCTCTTCCCGCCGAGTCATCAGGTTATTGGCTAAACACGCGAATGGGTCCCAAACCTATCAACCATTATCAGCTCCTGTGACCACCTGAAGTAGAGATTAAGTTGGAATACCGCCATATTCTTAACCCATTAAAGTAGAACTGTTGAAAACAACATGGATTTCTTTTGCTTACAGAGTTGCCTCTCACCTTATTTTAATAAACCTACTCAAATTGTCTGGATTTGTTGAGATTCGCTCTTCTTCTACTTCCTATAATTGCGGTGAGGCTAAGATCAGGATTAAAGAGATTATAACTAGCCCGTGGGGTTCGCCGGTTTTTTGAGATTCGCTAACAATCGTCGGGGAAGCTGCGAGGCGCAACCGCCAGCATATCCATATCAAACTCAGGTGATGGTTAGGTTAGGTTAGGTTTATGTGGCTGTCGGCAGAAGCTGACACACTTAGACCAATTAAGGTCCATTGTGATAGCACGTATAATTTTCTACCTCCACTCTGTAGATGGGACTGGCCAACGACACGCGGTTGTTCTCAAACGGTCCCCCATCTACGTATTAACCGCGCCCAACGTCGTTTAATTACGGTGATCTGACGAGAACCGATTAACTCGACGTGGTATGGTTGTTGGTGATACTTGAATGTGAGCGCAGTGACTCAGTGGTTAGTGCGTTGGACTCCAACAAGGTCCTATATGATGGGGCACAGTTGAATAGGATTGACAATTTCCTTATTAAGGTTCTTTGAGGCTTACTACCCAAATGAAATGTACATAGAGTGAACGCTCCGATCTGGCTGTATCCCCCCGTAGGCATTTCTCCATATTGATGCAAAATGGCTGGTACAGACAAGGGATGGTATCCCGGTGTTATACCACCGCTACCGCAGCGCGAGAGATAAGCGGCTCATCAAATTTGAGTAAAACTGTAGGTCCCCTCCACTTTGCATGAAAGTGGTTGGAGAAGCCCTGTATGGCCCGTTAAGGCCTAATATGTATGTGTATGGCAAAGGAACAATAACCTAGAATAAGTATCCTTTTAATTTTAAGTTAGATTTAATCATTTTTGTCTAGTGTGTAAGTTGATATTTAACAACCAATAAAAAATGAATTTAAAAGTAAGTAAAAGTAAGTCCGACTATTGGTTCGAGGGATTCGAGGTTCGAATTCCAACTAAAAGCACCTAACATTTTAATCACTGCCCTTCCGCTTGCGAAAGTCTGACAAACATCAAAGAGTACAAATTTACTGTCATAAAAAAAATTCCGTTCGGAATCGGCGTTTAATTTTGTGTAGTTTCGTAAACAGATATGGTTGAAGAAGTTGGGTTTTAGGCCGTTAATGCCTATTTTTTTAGTACTTAGAATACAAACAAAGTCAAATCGAAACATTTTTATTTCAATTAAAGGGGCTTGTCAAATTAAATTCCAACACGATCGATTTGTGAATCTGTAGCACAGTTCCTAAAAAGTAGACGTAACCTTATTTTAAAACTTCAGCGAAACACAAGAAGTGGACGAAAAACTTACAGACACAGAATTATCGGAACTCACAATTGACAGAAACTTCCATTGAAAGACATTTTAAATGTTGCAGTACGTGTTAAGTGGCATATAATTGCTCGAAATAATACGCATAAACATGAACAACAAACCAAACTTGCTCTGGTACGCATACCAGTTTTTTAGTATCAGTACAATCAAAACTTTTTCCTATGTCTCGCAAGAACTATCGAGGCATATCCCTGCTTAATGTCGCATACAAGAATCAGCTCGTACCAGTACATGGCGATGGCCGAATATGAGATCCGGCAAAATTGACCCAGTTATGTCGCGTGACAGTTGAAAACACGCGGTGTAATGTGCAGTTTAGAAGCAGCTCCTCCGAATTATTCCAAACCTGCAACGGATTTCGGCAGACAGATGCGCTATCATGTGACTTCTTCAATCTTATTGTAGAGAAAATAGTGAGCAAGGCAGGTGTCTACACGGAAGGCACTATTTTTAATAGATCCTTCCAACTACTGGGATACCGTTCCCAGCGTGCCGTGTCAGAGGCTTTTTCGGAGATTGAAGAAGTAAATACTAAATAGGTACATGCTATAAAAAAACAAACAAACGTCTGTCCATCGCCTAGGGCAAAACGTCACTGTTGATAGCAATAACTTCGAGGTAGTTAAAGTGTTCACCTAACTTGGATTTAACATCAACTCCACAAATAACACCATAGTAGAGATCCGACGGAAAATTACCTTAGGAAGCCGCTGCTTCTTCAGTTTGGCAAAACAAATGGGTTCAAAACTCCTCACTTGAAGAACAAAATACACGCTTTATAACCTTAATCCTGCCAGTCCTGCTTTATGGTCCCGAATACTGAACGATAAGTAAGAAAGAGGAGCTAATATTAAGTTCTTTCGAAAGAAAAAATACTCCGTCGGATATTTGGCCATGTGTGTGACGAGGGCGAATAGAGTTTGAGTAAATTGGTCTTATTTGGGGCGGATCGTTCAGTGATCTTTATTTCTCTTCTTCCTTAACAGCTAGGCTGTGACCAAGATTAAAGGAATTATATCCCTGCTATTTGACTGCATCCCTACTGGTACGTCTGTGTCGTTTCCGGTTCAACCTCAATGAATATTGACAGACCTCCCGGTTTCGGATCACTTCATTACTGAGTACAGGCTCTGAAAACACTTAAATAAACCAATTTTTTTAGACTAATAGACTGCTTAAGTAGACACAACAATATCATTATGTGTGAATTGGTGTTCATACGAAACTTTTTCATTGATTTGTGAAGGTGAGAGTTATTATTTGAGGAAGACGTTCTCTTTCGTGTTCCTCTTTGATTCGAACACATTCACATCCCGGCGGAATTTTGGAAGGATTTCATATACGCACAGCACACACATCATGGCAGAATCAAAAATGTGGTATTTATTTTGGTTCAGTTAATTCATTTATAAAATACATACGAAAGACACAATAAAGAATAGAAGTTAATCTTCATGCACCAAAGCTACCTTGAGAAGAAGGCAACTTATAACTGAGGCCAATCAAACGCTGGTCGTGTTGCACTTGTGTGGTCGCAATTTTGGAGTCTGCCTTTTTTACGATTTTGAAAAGTGCATGCTCCTATTATTCGTTATTGTTTGGTTGTGCTTTTACGACACCGGTGATCTATTGTCGTGTTAACACACACACAGCCTTGCAAGAAAGTTTCAGGATTTCAAATGTGCCGATAGTTTCACCCGCATCTTGAAATGAACTAGATGTAATTTCCACCTTTAGTCGCCTTTAAGGGCAACCGCTGTTTTTCAGGGGGCGCTGCAGTGTTATTCTAAGGCGCACCTGCACGGCTGCTTTAGATTTCACGTAATTGAGTAGCCTCACGGAAGCACTTCTGACAGGCTATAAAACAGCAGATCAGTTTTAACCACAAAGCAAGTAATTAAAATTTAATATGCTATTATGCAATTGCACCTACTCCTTTTATGTCTCTCTAAACTCCAGACCTGAGTTAACACATTGGCTATCTTTCATCCCACTCTTTGTTAAAAAGGTTTTACTTTCTTTCTATTTAATCGGCCCTAGCGAGGTATCCGTCGGAACGGTAAATTCTCAGATCTGATTAGAATCGGAGGACTTAAGCTGCGAATACCTGTTCGGAAGAATACCTCGAAGCAAAAATCCTCCGATTCTTATCAGGTTTAAGGTCGACACACTAATAAAAAAAAAAAAAACAAACAAAAAGATATAAGGAAAACAGCTTAGCAATCGCATTTGCTTGGGAAATGTGGTACATACTAAATAGCGACATACGTGGCCTTTTGGTTGGCAATTCATGTCCTAGTTGACCGCTATCATTGTTGCCGCATGAAAGTACCTTCCCGTTCATTGTCACAAAAAGTGTGTGAGTTGCACCGCAAGATGCTTGCATTATAATATCCTGATCGTGGTTCCATGGCATTCGTCTAGGAGTCAAAACCTGGAAGCAAAAAAGTAATGTCAGTGATTATGATAAGGTCATGTCAATGTTTCCCTTACAAATTCATCCTCGATACCACCTAGTCCCAATTCCCCGTGAGTAGTGCTGCCCCAACAAAATATTTCCATATTTAAAGTACCCTGTTTTTTATAGCGTGAATGTACGCAGTAAATTTATATATCGTTTCATCCAGTTTCTGTTATTTTCTAGAATATCGTTTACATATTATACCTGCACTGCACGTACGACTTTTGACTGACGAATGTAGTTGTTGAGATGCACTCAGTTAAGCATCAAAATAGAGTAGAAAAAAAAAACATTAATTTAATTATGGACTTATTGAAATTGCCTTACAAAGATTTGATTTTAAAAATGTCGATACTTCTTTTCTTCAAAGAGGCAGATAAATAATTAAATATGAAGTTTGAACAAAGTTTTAGGCCCGTTCGCGAACTAATATGCAACGTAAATTTATATAAACTTTCGTGCAAAACTACACAAACGCGTTCGCGTACTGAGAATTGAGAAAATGGTAAAAAGATGAACGAAAGAAACGTGTACTTTCGTTCATTTTTCTTCACCCAGAATTTCAGCTAGTAAGAAAATGAAAACTGTCAAATGATGAAATCCTATGTTTGCCAGCAAAAAAACAGCTGTTGCTTCTTTTCAAGCCAAACTAAGACGTTTTTCACCTTCTTCTTACAGGATTCTCTCTCGATTTTGGAGATTTGACACTTTTCATTTTTCTACGCATATAGTACGCGAACGGACCTTTTATGACAGAAAATGTTTTCTTCAGAGTTACGACATTTCATTTGCAATGCAATAAAAGGTCTGTTCGCGAACTTTAATATGCAAATGTATGTATAGGGATCCACACTTTTTTGACAGATGTCAAATCGATGCCAAATCGAAAAACAACAACAGTGTGGAGGGTAAACAAGCAAAATCATTTAGCAGTAATAGGCGGGAAGATACTAGGAATCAGCAAACAAAAGTAAGTTTTTTTTATTAATAATCAATAGTTTCTCGATATATTTTTAGGAAAATGGATTCATTTAAGTATGCAAAGAAGTTGGAAGCAGTAAAGAGAAAGAACTGATCTGCAAAGTTGTCTTTATTTGCCAACTTTCAGGTGATGGCGAAGACGGAGCTGTGGTTTCGTGTGAATGAAATGTTAAAGGCAGTCTTATTGAAGATAAATTTAATCCAAATACCAAAACAGAGAGAAAATTCTCATCATTTTTCAAACGGCTGTTCAATGAACTCGGCAAAGACCTATATGGACCCGATAATCATCTCGTAGATTGACATCGAACGTATTTTACTCAAGAAACTGATGACGTCCAAGTGAAACAACCTGGTGAAATAAACGTTCATTGTACAATTCGCTTTGGACGTCATCAGTTTCTTGAGTAAAATTCTCATCATTTTTCAAACGGCTGTTCAATGAACTCGGCAAAGACCTATACGGACCCGATAATCATCTCTTAGATTGACATCGAACGTATTTTACTCAAGAAACTGATGACGTCCAAGTGAAACAACCTGGTGAAATAAACGTTCATTGTACAATTCGCTTTGGACGTCATCAGTTTCTTGAGTAAAATACGTTCGATGTCAATCTACGAGATGATTATCGGGTCCATATAGGTCTTTGTCGAGTTCATTGAACAGCCGTTTGAAAAATGATGAGAATTTTCCCTCTGTTTTGGTATTTGGATTAAATTTATCTTCAAGAAGACTGCCTTTAACATTTTATTCACACGAAACCACAGCTCCGTCTTCGCCATCACCTGAAAGTTGGCAAATAAAGACAACTTTGCAGATCAGTTCATTCTCTTTACTGCTTCTAACTTCTTTGCATACTTAAATGAATCCATTTTCCTGAAAATATATCGAGATACTATTGATTATAAATAAAAAAACCTACTGATTCCCAGCATTTTCCCGCCTATTACTGCTAAATGATTTGGTTTGTTTACCCTCCATTGGTTTTCTGACATTTGTCAGGGGGAAAAAAAAAAAAAAAAAATTGACAGTCAAATGAGAATCTCTATAGAAGCAACAGCAAACAATCAAATGGGTGAGCATTTATTGCAAATTTGTTTTTTTTTTATTTTTATGTGTGTTGTTTTAAGTTAATTATTTTTTTATTATATATTTTTAATTTCCTTCCAGAATCAAATACATTTTTATAATGGTCTTCTCGGGGCATGAAATGCCGCATTGATGATTGTGACAAGACGATTTCATGAGCAGCGTTGCCACTTATGCTACATAAAAAGGTGCATGTTTTTTGAACTTGTACTAAATCCTTACTCGAAAGGACAATATATTTAATGTTTTACTTTTTTCCTTCGATTCAACATATTTAACATAATTACAACACGAGAATATACTGTTATTCATACAAATAATAACAATATCTTAATAATAAAAAATATATTATGCATTTTCTGAGCGAAAGTTGTATATTACTGTATTGGGTACTTCGTTAAGAAACGCAGCTTAAAACGAAATGTCGTGAGAAGAATTTTTGGGAAAATAAAATAATATGTATTGATTAGATACAATCACTGGAACTTCACTTCCATAAATCTTATGAATAAAATGCATGAGCTTAAACAAAACAACTAACATCAAAATTTAAATTGAATTTTGACTTAAGCAAAATGAACAAACCAGAGATAACAGATTTGAATAACATAACCGTCAGATGAAATACGTTTTCCCAATAGTAGTACTCAGCAGATTAATTGAATAATCAAATTATTACTTGAATAATCAAATTATTTGCGCTCCAGAATTAAGAGCGATAGGGACACTATTTTTGAACAGTAAAACGTAAAAAATATTTTAGAATTGTGTACGAGAAATAAAAATGAACTTTTGGCAGAACTATTAATTTTTTGGAAACAAATTAGGTTGAACGAATTTCCTATATACATATGATTAATACTACTAAGTACAAAAGCACAAAAGCAATTAATTAATAACAAATACAAAAAAAATGAAAATGTCTTTAAATTGCTTCATCAGGAGCTGCACAAGCCCTTTTGGTCAACATGTTCACTGTTTTTATATTTTTTTTGCTTTGACATACTTTCTCAGGTTTTTCCTCAATAAAGGAGAAAATTTTACTTTGATTTCACTTCTTATTAACACACTTTATTAACAATCCCAATAATTTTTTATACAATTTCTGCAAATTACTGAAATTGTAGTCTTAAATTATTTCTTGACGTTTAGGAAAGAAATTCGGCACTTCAGAAAGAGATAGCTTTACGAAGTTCTCTATCGCATTGTGCTTGTCAGTGTTCACAATGGATTAATAATTTCTTAAATGACATTCATAGTACCAAAATGTCAATCGATTATTAAATTTTGTCGTTTATCAATAATTAATTTTTGACAATCATTACAAGGTTGCAAGATTTCCGCTTAGAAAAAGTTTAATGTAATTTGTATTACTAAGATATCGTTATTATTATTGTTTTTGTGAACTTAAATTATATTTTCGTAATGTTTCTCATATTCGTATTATTATATATGTTTTTAGTTAGTGCTTTAGTGGAGAATTACTTCACATGTGAGTTGAGTAATAGAAAAAATATATTAATTGTAAGTACTAAATATTATATTTGTTCTTGAAATAAGTGGCAGCGCTGGTCAAGAGACAAATGGCTGTCATTCTATTTAGTCCATTTTTGTTTCTTTATTCATTCCATTCTGGATTTTCCGGATACAAAATCTAAAAATTCGGTCTTTTCTATTCCTTATCCGGAAAAAATAAAGAAACACACTGAAAGTATGCGAACGGACCTAAAAGCTGTGCCTGTTTTACTTTACTTTAAGTGAGCGCATTCAGTACATATGTCTGTTGCCTAAGCTTACCTAACCTAAGTCCAACTGAAAGGCAAAACACCCTAAAATCATAAGAAATGTCGGAAGAGTAAATAGAGCTCTCCACTTCTTTGACAGCTGCCAAATCGAATGTAAACAAATAGAAGTGGAGGTCAAACAAACAAAATCATTGGCAGTAGAATCATAGAAATCAGTAAAGAAAAGTAAGTTTTATATTAATTATCAATTTTTAACCCTTCTGTCAATCACAACTTTTATACCTTTCCATCAACCATAAGTTCTGGCCAGACCTTCGTACTTTTTGTATGAACGGACATCACAGAATGAAAAAAAAAACCGCTGCACGTGAAAGCACAAAAAATGGGAAACCACAAAAAAATATAGTTTCCATACAAATTGTATGTAGGTCTGTCCAAACCTTGTCATAGTAAACTTGAGAAAGGCTTATTTCTTTCAAACAGGTACATTATATATAAATAAAAAGGGTTAAATATGCAAAGAAGTTGGAAGCAGTAAATAGAAAGAACTGATCTGCAAAGTTGTCTTTATTTGCAAACCTTCAGGTGATGGCGAATAAGGAGCTGCGGCTTCGTGGGAGTAAAGTGTTAAAGGCGCGTGCATCTTGTAATTTATATGTGCTAATAAATTGCCAAAGCGTCGCTTTAAAAGCAGACTGACATAAGTAAAAAAAGGCAGTTTTTCAGAAAAGCTATTTGAAATAATTTTTGACAGAAAAAAAATTATTTCATTGTGAATTTAAACGAAAACCTAAAAGTTATTTATAGTAAAAATTTTCTTTTTTTTCTTCTTTCAAGTGGAATAGTGAAACTATCAAAAATAAAGTAATTTAAGAAAATTGATTTCGACTTATGTCGTTTAGCACAAAAAAACGGCCAATAATATGTAATAAATTTAGACAGCAATGCGGAAAAGTGTCGTTATGTTTAGAAATAAAACCATTGATGATTAATATCAAATTTAATTTTTTATTTTGAGTGTAAGAGCTACCTAACTTAAGAGTTTCTGCTTAAATACTTTTTATTGTGTTGATATACAAAAGAAATAAAAATATTAAAGATAAAAAACTGTTCAGCAGTGCTTTGTATTTAGCTCAAAAAATGTCTTTACATACACAAAATTAAAATATTTTTTTTTATGAAAAGAAACAAATACTTTTTTAATATATTTTACCTTAAATCAATGTTCACCTGCCCTATTTCTAAAACTTCCTAAGTATTACTGTCGGCTTATATTTGATTTACACCATATAAAAATTAAGTTAAACATAAACTTAAAAAGTTAAATCACTGTTCAGCAGTCTTTTAAGAATAGTTGAGCTTATACATACAAATAGTACCCAGTTTTCTTTCTTCGACCAAAAGCAAGGCAAAAGCTTTAAGGAATTTAGGAACAGCTTACGTTTCAAGCGGAAAAAATATGAAGGTTATCTCTTCCGCTTGAAACGTAAGCTGTTCCTAAATTCCTTAAAGCTTTTGCCTTGCTTTTGGTCCACTCACTGGTACGACATTTTCTTTTTTTTACCACGTAACTTTTCCTTGGCATCGGAGTTCAGCTCGACCGGTATCTCATTTGAGACTGGCAAAATTTTTGAACTTCCTGATGAGCTACCAGACGAACAGTAGGTTAGGTTAGGTTAGGTTATAGTGGCAGTCGGCAGAGGTCGACACACTTAAACCAATGACAGTTCCATTGTGATACCACACGGATGTATCATCCTCCTACTCGTTGAATTATTTTAACGCAGCCTGACTATCTGAGAAGATCCAGATGTACATAGCGGATATCACTTTTCTCTTCAGCCACGATAGGACTTTTTTAATCGCCAAGATTTCCGCCTGGAACACGCTTCAGCGATCAGGGAGGCAAACGGAGAGGCTGAGGTTCAGCCTGTCAGAGAACACACCACCTCCAACCCCTCGTCGGTTTTGGATCCATCGGTATAAAAGTGGATCGAGTGACAACAGTGATTTCATCCCTTACACCATGAAGTGTATTGTTACTGCAAGTCGGACTGGACGAGGAGCTTACGATGGAGTTTGTGACTGCCTGGGGTTCTACGCTTGAAACTGCCCATTCTTGAGCGTTTATATTCCCGTTTCGCTTTGCCAACTTCACAAGCAATAAAAAGTGGTTAAGATGCAATCTTAAAAACCAATAAATTTCGCTTAAAGTATAGTTTTAAAATTAAAACAGAGTGTCTCGCTTTTGAAAAGTGACACATCTTACAGTAATTACAGAAAATTTAACACTGCCATCGCTTCAGTTTTTGCAGGCAATATGTCACTTTTTGAACTATGACATTTAGGAGCTTAAGAAATAAATATGTTTTTTGACACAAAAGAGAAATGTCATTTTTTTCCGTATTCAAAAAAATTCAATACTGCTTTGGTTTCGCGGTAAAATGACATAATACAAATGTGACGTTTTGCCAATAAAAAATTAATACCCTCATTATAAAGCAGAATGACACAAAGAAGGAAGTGTCATATTTCCGAAATTGTTTGTCAGAGTTTAGGTGTTATACAGAACGACACTTCGCCTTCACCCTGTCAGTTTAAAAGATAGAAACATGACGATTTGGCAGAAAAAATATTTTTTTTTTTTATGAAATTTTCTGTGTACTTTACTCAAAACGGCCAATTTTTGACTTATGTCACTCTGCTTTTAAAGCGACGAAAGGCTTGATATGATTATTGGACGAGTCTGAGTATGCACTCCCAGAAAACGCGCCAAACTTGGGTCCAAATTGAAATGCAATGGCAGATAGTCTAATAGAAAGCGAATTGTACAATGAACGTTTATATCACCAGGTTGTTTCTTTTGGACGGCATCAGTTTCTTGAGTAAAATACGTTCGATGTCAATCTACGAGATGATTATCGGGTCCATATAGGTCTTTGTCAAGTTCATTGACCAGCCGTTTGAAAAATTATGAGAAATTTCTCTTTATTTTGGTATTTGGATTACCTTTATCTTCAAGAAGACTGACTTTAACACTTTACTCCCACGAAGCCACAGCTCATTCTTCGCCATCACCTGAAGGTTTGCAAGTAAAGACAACTTTGCTGCAGATCAGTTATTTCTATTTACTTCTTTCTACTTCTTTGCATATTTAAGTGAAACCATTTTCCTAAAAATATATCGAAAAACTATTAATGTAAAACTTAGTTTACTATACAGATTCCTATGATTCTCCCTCCTATCACTGCCAATGATTTTGTTTGTTTAACCTCCAAATGGTTTTCTGACATTTGACACAAAAAAAAATTGACAGTCACCCGGACATCTCTATATACAAGGTGGCGCAAAAGTCATCGCCCAGTGGCGTTCACCAATCCGACTGAAAACTACATAGGATAGGTGTCAAACGTCGTGGATCATTTAGAACATTCTCACACAGAATTGCCTAAGGCACACCCAAGTGCTGAAAACCCTATCGGAAGATGCTATAATTTTTGCAAATAGCGGCAAATGTCAATTTTACTTTGACATTTGTGAAGTAAACAGATGACAACTTTTGCGCCACCTTGTATATCAAACAAATATCAAACATATCACTGTCTCTTTTTACATTGGATGCCGACGAATTTTGTATTACTCTGAAGAATAAGATTAATTGATGTTTAACAACGGATGATTTTAAAGATGAAATTTTAAGTAAGTAAGTAGTAAGTGTTACGCTGGAAATAATCGATGGAAAATACTAATGAAGGTGGCAACCCAATAAGGGTTGAAATGGCAGTTGCAGTTGTATCGCGGTTATCGACAAGAACGGTCGATGAGTGTTATCCTGAGAGATATGAATAAAGGAAGTTTACTAAATATTATTTCGGAACTGAGTTTTTTATTGCTTGTAACAAGTCAGAAGTGGGATACTAAATATTAATTTCGAAAAAAAAGAATATTAAAACCAAACTACGTCGGTGACTGAAAAACAATTATTCGTGTGTACTTTGCTTCTTTGTCGCTTATGGCTTTGTATTTGTGCATGCAGGGCGACGATCGTAGAACAGCGGTACTTGTTTGTGGCTGAATCGAAATCGTTCGTGTTCGGGCTTGCTGTTTTCAACGGATACACGGCAGTTAGTGTGTGTGCGATAAGCTATCGTGTACGAACAATCTGTGGTAACATGTCTAGACAGAAATAAACAGAGTGACGGTCGTCGATTGTTTTGCAATTGTGGGGTATCTAAGTAAAGGACAAATTAAAAAAAAATGTCTGTGCTGGACAATTTAGAGAAGTGGACACTGGTAAGCATAAATGCTGATTTGGAAAGATTGCAATTAAGTACGACGGGTGCAAAAGCAGAGTTGCTATATCGGTTACGGGAATATGTGCGTGAGAATCCTGAGACGGTAATTGTAAGTCCTTGTGAAAGTGATCCTGATTCGTCGGCAAAAATGGGACGTATGAGACACATAAAACCGTTGGTGATAAACTTGTCGGAGCGTGCAATTCAAAAGAATCTGATATAGTGCGCAAAGAATTGGAACTTTTGCGTCGTGAGATGGTTTTGATGGAAAGAGAACGGGAGCTTTTACGAAAAGAATGTGAACTCGTGAAAAATCAAAATTCGGTTGTAGTAAACAAAGATAATGGCGGTGTGGTTCAAAATTCGCGGATAAAAGTATCCGTGTCGGAGGTAGTGAGCGCTTTACCAAAATTTCATCCGGGTGATAACACATCGCTCAATAGCCTACAGTGGGTCTCGCAAGTAGAAAAACTCATTATAATATTTGAATGGAGTGACGCAATGGTGGTATGTGCTTGCATAATTAAATTCGAAGGATCTGCTAAATATTGGATCGATTCCGAGGCTGACAATATCTCAAACTTGTCCTCATTAAAATCCGAGATTTTGAGAGTGTTTCCTGTCGTTGTTAACGAAGCAGATATTCACTTGCAAAGATGGCACGCATGCGAAAGCCTCAACAAAATAGAGGAATGTGTTTGAAGTGAGAATGTTCGGTAAGTGTGGAAATTTGTCTGAGAGTGAGATTATGCGGTATATTATTACGGGACTTGGAGATGAGAAATTGATCGAGCCAATATTTTGAATCGTGCTTTGATTTACTTGAGCGCATAAAATCAATGGAGAGTCTGAAAAACCACAGGAAAATGCGGGAACACATAAAGGTGGAATCTGAGAAATGGTCACGTAAAAATATTCCCAGCGAAAGTGCATGCGGTAGTGCAGTGGTGCACAAAGACAATTTAAATACGCGCGGTGATTTTTCGCGAATGATTTGTTTTGCTTGTAAATAAAAAGGACATCGTGCGCGAGACTGTCCAAAAAAGAAGAATACCAATGTCGCGTGTATATACACATAGAAAGCTGATAATGATTGCTATAAAAGCATCACACTAAATGACGCTTTATTACTCGCGTATATTGACATGGGGTGAGTGTGTTACAGTGCGAGAAGAGGACGTTCAAAAGAATTCAATACTGTACAGTGAATGTAAAATTAAGCTCAGCGGTGTTGGTGGTGGTGGCTGCGAAACGGTCGGTAAATTTTATGGGATTCTGGATATTGAAAACGTGAAAATGATCGGTGAGGTTTTTGTGGTACCAAATGATGCGCAGCGTGTAAGCGTTATTGTCGGTAGATCGGTGTTATGTCAGCCCCATGTTCGAGTTGAATTTGTAAAAAAATAAAGTTGACATTTGTTATAACTCTGAACATGTACTAAAAATTAAACAGTTGTGTGATGACATTTATAGAAAGGAAGTTAATGTCGATAGTCTCAGTAGAAATGTTCCTGACTGCGAGGAGGGTGGGGAAATGACGATTTTGAGCATCAATATCGATAACGATGACTGGTTAACCTCTTTGCAAAGGACTAGAAGAATATGTGAAGTTCTTAAGCTACGACTATGTTGTTAAAGAAGGACGATTATTCCGTAAAGTGGTCAACGATAGACGATGGTACGTTCCGGATGCACTTAGGTATCGTTTGGTTAGGAGCTGCCACGACGAAGTCTGACATTTCGGGTTAACGAAAACGCTTGAAATACTGGAAAAGAATTTTTGGTTTGCGAGGTCAAGGGATTTTATCAAGAAATACATTGATTCCTGCATTGAATGTGCTTATTACAAGGGCAGCTATGGCAAAAAAGAGGGATCTCTACATCTGATTCCACGAGATCCTGTGGTATTTCAAATGATTCGTACTGATCACGTTGGTCCATTCAGGAAGAGTAAGTTAGGAAAGCTACACATATTGGTTATGGTCGATGGGTTTACTAAATACGTGCGAATGAAACCGGTGAAATCAACTGAGTCCAGACACGTCGTAAAATTCCTGGAAGAGATGAACAGTTACTTCGGATTGCCGGCTAAAATCATTACGGACAGAGGGACATCGAAGTTGTTCAAAGAATTCTGCATCGATAATCTGGTTGAACATATAACTAACGCAACAGCTTCCCCGAGAACAAACGGTCAAATTGAACATTATAATCGAACGATTGTTTAGGCAGTTCGAGCAATGACACAACGGGCTGATAACGTCTACTGGGACCGGTACTTAGGAACAATTCAATGGACTTTAAATGCAACAAAGAACGAGACGACAAAAATGACACCACATGATCTGCTATTTGGGTTTAATCCACGATCAGCTGTGAAAAACAAAGTCATGCAGGCTTTACACAACTGGAGCTATAAAGAAGAAGACTTGTCGTTGAAGCAGTGTCGGAGATGGCTCCGAAAAATATTCAAAAGTCGCAGTGGAAGCAGAAAACCCGTTTTGATCCGAAACGCAAGCATCCCACTCAGTACCCTTCTGTTTGTTATAATTTTAGAATATGTTCTGCATCAATTTTTACTTAAGGAAACTAATATTTGCAAATTTAAGGTTTTTCCATACAAATTTATTTAATTCATCACTGACAAATGTCAAAATGGCTGCATGGGTGGGTGTATATGCTAGGTGGAGTTGATAACAAACTACTTGAGTGGAAGAGCTCACACTTGAGCATGAAAATGTTATGTTTATTACATATCGCACCCTCGCTCAAATAGTGTCATAAGTCAAAAAATCATTTTTTCGAGAAAAAAGCATTCAAATGTTTGGGCCGCCATTACTTTTGCATTACATTACAATGAAATATTTGTGTCATCTAGGGACCAATACTCGAACAATAAATATCACACTTTTTGAGATAATAGTTTGAAGTATGGGGGATTTAATGGTGCAATAAATGGATTTTCTAATTTTTTTGAGTTATGACACTATTTGAGCGGAGGTGCGATATGTACATATATTTATACATATATATATTATATCTATATATATATATAATTGATAAGAAAAATGTAAATAGGGTTTGTTATTGATTATTCAGCCTTATTGTGAGTTTCGCCCGGATGATATTTCACTTCAAATCGACAGTGACATTTCGAACACAGACGAACACACCTAATTTGTGTTTTGACAGCTTTAAAATATAAAGTGCCAAATAAATTAAATGCAAAAAAGAAATAGGAAAGTTAAGAATATTTTGTATTAAATTGCATTGCATAGTACTGCGGTTCTTAAAAATAAAATACTTAAGAACTAGTTATTCGACATCAGTCGCTTAGAGTTAAGTTCCAATTGTTTAGTGTTTTTTTTTAATAAATACTGTGCATATTTCTATAGTTTATAAAATAGCATTCCAATATTTGCTGGATATGCTTACCAGTCCAAACAAAAATAAGCGATTCCACCCATCGTGAAACTCGCAGCTTGTTTACGTTGTTTTTGCAGATGGTGGATATCAAAAAGGACGAACAAATTTCAAGTGGAGACCGGCGATTGAATAACAGGAAAAATTGGTTGGTCTTAAAGTAAATGAGGACGAGACTAAATACATGCTATCAACAAACAAACAAGTATCTGTCCATTTATTTTATATGTAGCCGTTCTCCTATTCGCCCCAAAAAATAAGTGAACATTTTAGCTCTGACTTAACGGGCTCCCCACCCGTGAAGAGTCTCTGCCTGAGACACAGCAGCCTTCCATCCTCTACGATCCCGGGCACGCTGCTTCCAGTTGTCCAGACCAAGCGCTCTGGCATCCGCGATGGCTTGGTCTTTGAAACGGAGATTCGGTCTTGCTTGCCTTCTTGAACCTGGGATCTGGGATTCGAAGATCCTCTTAGCTGGAGCATTATTGTCCATTCGCTCGATGTGGCCGAGCCAATGTAGTCGACGTATTTTAGCTTTTTGGACTACATCCACATCTTGGTACAGCTCATAGAGTTCGCGGTTTTAGCTCTGAATGACGTTTAATTCCACCCGAATTGAGAGCTGCCAATAAGGGGAATCTTTCGAACATGAAATTTTTTTTGCCCGAAATTCACAATAGGCGAAAAGAAAAAAGGGATTTGTTTCGGGTGGAATCTTGTTCACGCGAAACTCACAATAGGGCTGATTATGTTTTTGATACACATTGTTCTGCTTATGGGCTCTACTTGTGAATTCACAATGGACCTCGTCTTGTCTCTAAAGGATAGTATCCTAAATGCGAATTCAAACGTTCACAGCATTTTTTTACGATATTTCCCAAGATTACATTATTAAGTCAATCCTGTTTTAACTCGATTCCCATTTTAATTCGAATTGAATCCACATTCAAACTCTCATAGTCTAGTTAATACATGAACCCACAATTAATAGCGCTGAATGCTGCTTTTATCTGAATGTCTTTTCAATGGAATTTATTGACAGATTGAGGTTAAAACCGAATACTTTAAACATTTTTTTTCGGATTTTTACGCGTTACCTTAAGCTAAAATTTGTGCAAACGTTGTTTTTAGGCCTTCCTCTACCTACAAAATTCACTTTGAAAAGCGAGATCCTATTTGTGAAATCAGTTCCGTTCGTTCACTTTTGAACGACCGATACCTTGTCGAGGATATACCGGGAGCGCAACGCTCTCAAAAGAAGTTTCACTCGGTATTTTCTTCGGATCGTATGCGGAAATGGTTCTATCTTCCGGATGATGGCGTTGAGCTGGTAAGCAGTGAAGAGATTACATCAATGGTCGAGACGGGACAGATTGATTCGATAGCCGATGCGGTTTAAGGTGCCGAGACGTCACCACTCACCAACACAGGATAGCCGAATGTTACGCTGAAAATGATCGATTGAAAATACTAAAGAAGTTGGCAACCCCATACGGGTTGAAATGGCAGTTGTATCGCGGTTATCGACAAGAACGGTCGATGAGTGTTATCCTGAGAGATATGATAAAGGAAATTTACTAAATATTAATTCGGAACTGAGTTTTTTTTATTGCTTGTGACATAAGCTTTCACTCAAGAATCCATTTTGCGGTGTGATACAAATGTTTTTTTTTTCAGTTTAATTTGTTTTGAGTTTGTTGTACTTATACTTCAAAAGTCACTTCAACTTCGTAGTATCTGTATTTTATTGCGAATTTTATAGGTAGGTACTAATTTTGTTTAACAAAACAAACTAAAATCGGATAATGAATGCCCTCAGTGACTTCACGTAAATTCTCAAATTTCAAGGAGTTTGGATAAATTCTCTCATAGATTACCCCTATTTTGTTGGGAAAGCTATCTATCCATGGTGAAGTAGAAAACCATCCGCAGCAGACCGGTATTTAAATTTGAAACTTGGTACTCTTACTTCGGGCTGTCACTATAATTTACAGAAAATAGGTCCGTGCCAAGCCAAAACTAGCTTAATCTATATTTATAAAAGAAAGTGTCCGAAGCGATGTAACCGCATAACTCGAGATTGGCCGAACCGATTTTGATGATTTATACTTTCTTGGAAAGGTATTTTCTCAGCACGGGTTTTAGAAGAAAAAAATAATCTAAATTTCAAAATGGCTTATTTTGACCACCCAGCGTGTTACGACAGGTTTTTTTTCGATTTTTTTTAAATTTTTTATTTTTTTTCATTTTGTATTTATTTATTTTGGCAACAACCAAATAAAGAATCACATTTGAATGTAACATATCGTATCACAATTGAACTGTCAGATAGACACGCAACGTAACGCCATCTATTATCGATCAATGGAGAAGCCAATTTTGTTTCATGTTTGGTGGCGCTGTCGGATTCGGATTTCTTCATTGCGATTTTGTGAGTTTTTGTGAATTAAAATTGATATGAGAAAATATCTATATCTATTTATATATATATGTATATTAAAATCAATCCATATTTGCGTTTGTTGCCGGTGTTTAGCCAAACGCGTTAACCGATTCCAATGAATTTTTTTTTTAAAGAAAGGTGACGTATATACGAAGGATGTTATGTATGTGCGATGTCTGTATCTGCATCGGTGTGTAAATTATGTGTTTCTTAAAAAAGAAAAAAAAATTGACAATGTATTTATACACTGTGTGTTTCATAAGTAGGTATCATGTGCTTTGAAAAAAAAACAAATTTAAGTGAAATAATAAATAGTTTTTTTGTGTAATATTTTCTATATATAAAAATCAATCCATATTTGTGTTTGTTGCCGGTGTTTGGCCAATCGCGTTAACCGATTCCAATGAAATTTTTTTCCATGAAAGGCGACGTCTGCACGAAGGTTGTTATGTTTGGCTATATCTGCATCGGTGTGTGAGATATGGGCATTTGAGTGTGTACACATGCATATGTGCGTATGCGTGTAAATTACGACGCAGATACAGAGACCGTACAGACGTCACTTATTTTGTTATCCGAACAAGCATATGAAAGAGGGAGACCACACGAACGTTTCAAGCTTATTGTGGAATTTGTGCGCACTTTCATTCTTGAGATATCGTGTGTTCAATATTTTATTCAAATAACTCTTATTGAAATTTTTTGCATTTTTTTGTGAATCGGACATCGGAAAGTTGCTTTTCCAACATTGATAACAATCGGTGTGGA
The DNA here is from genome assembly GCA_949715645.1 of Portevinia maculata. Lineage (NCBI taxonomy): Eukaryota > Metazoa > Arthropoda > Insecta > Diptera > Syrphidae > Portevinia > Portevinia maculata. The sequence continues at coordinate 116,878,693 of OX454527.1, read as the reverse complement.
AGTGAATGAAAAGTGATTCAATCGAAGTTTTTTATTTTCGCTTTGTTGTTTGATTCGCAGAAGTAAGGTGACATAGGCGCCTGCCAGACAACAAGCACCTACCCTAAACGGAACAACGAAGTTGTGTGAGCGGCCTAAGCCATGCGGAGAAAAACGTGCAGTCCCTTTCACCGGTTGAGCTCAAATCAGGCAATCTTCGGTATTGGCCTGAGAGTGTTTCTGTGAACTTTGGTCAAAATCGGTCTTCTTTTTTTAGGCGCAGCAACATACGCCGGATACCCGCCATAGACAATTATAAGGAAGTCTACTCGAACATATTGGCCAATAGAATACTCGGGCACGGGCAAAGCCGGGCAGGTGCAGCTAGTAGCTTAATAATGAACAAAATCTAACGCGTTTATTCATTATGGATAATTTCATAATTTTGCCCTTTTTCCGGTTTTGACATTTTTTTCGCGAAATGATATCAGCTGTTTTATATAAACAAGCCCACAAAGTAATGGGAGCACGTCCGTAGAGTACAATAGAAACTCGTCGTATCCCTTTAAGCAGGAGACTCCGATTTACGTCCGCAAACGGAGTCAATAACATATGGAGTACTCCGCATACGGGATCCAATTAGTATGGAAACTGTAATAACCGCGGACTCACATGCGTATGTATTGTGACAGAGTGAGTTTGCTGTGCTCAGCAAAAAACGAATCCAAAACTGATCCGAAAAAAGGTACAAATCGAGGCTAGATGAGATACTATAGAATCTATAGGGCACCGCCAACCGATTATCCCAGCCAGTCACATATTCGCAACATATGTACTTAGCAACCGATATGCTGAGTGGAGATTGCACTATGCAGCTATGGTTCGCCGGGCTATTTCATAGAACTTAAATTAGGCCATCGTTGACGTTGACTCCATCACGCGCCGATAAGACCCATAGAATATTAACCAATAACCAAAAGAAACAATAAAAACAAATAAACAATGAACGAAACGAAGCCCCAAAGTATGACACTGGTGAGTGGTTGGCAATGATCGTGGAGGTTAGAATTGGAATGTGGTGCTGAGTCTGAATTAAATAAAATACACAAAAGAAATACTTAACTCTGATGTCACTCAGGTTGGGCCGCCAACATCCTGCCCGGTCGAATGTGGATTCGAAAGTTGATGGTTCTAGGATGGTGCTCAGCTTCTGTACTGGGCACTTGCAGAGCCCAGATGATGTCTTCAGTGTGACGTTCCGGTCCAGTATATCACTGCCCAGGTGCACCTCTAATACCTGACCAAGGCGCTAGCGGGTGGGAGGTAAATTCTCATGGCGCACGGCGACTATATCGCCCGTCTGTACGTTCGGTTCATGTGGTTCTCATTTGTTACGGGTCTGCAATGTGGGCGGATACTCGTCGTCACGCCAACGATTCTAAAAGTCCTGGTGGACCTTCCGCAAGCATTGATATTGCTTCAGGCTGTTGAGCGTTACGTCGCGGACTGAAAGCTCTGGCACTGCGAGAAGTGGTGCTCCGATTAGGAAGTCACCAGGCGTCAGGGCCAGTTTGTCCTCTGGAAAGTCATGCACTGATGCTATTGGCCGGGAGTTGAGGCATGCTTTGATGCGAGTAACCAAGGTGTGCAATTGGTGGTACCACAGCGATTGTGTGCCCATTTGCCGGATCAGATGTTTGACTGATTTGACAGCAGTCTTCCAAAGGCCACCTTGATGAGGGGCAATTGGAACGATGAAATGCCAGTTCGTACAGCCGTGGGCGAGAGTTTACTTGTTAGGTTCCTCCGACGAAGGCGGCCCGTTTTCTCTGCCCTCGCCAGCTGATGAATCGAGTAAATGCATCGAGAAATGATTGCGCCGATAGATCCTTAATGACCTCAAGGTGGACGGCCTTCGTTGTCATGCAGATGAAGCCAGCCAGGTATGCTTTGGCGGTAATGCGGGATCGTTTGGTTCCCACATATAGTGCCAAATGGCCACAGTAGTCGACCCCTGACACCAGGAAAGTTCGGGCCATGGTTACTCTGGGGCTTGGTAGCGAGGCCATCTGTTGCTTGATGACGTGTCAACGGTGTCATCGACAGACCACGCACTTGTGTATGTAGCTGTGAACTGCTTGACAGCCATGCAAGATCGAATAAACGCCTTATAAATTGTAGCAAGTTCAGAAGGGGTGACATATTATATTTGAAATGAGTTTGTATTTTGAACAAATTTTACGAACATACTCTCCTCACTTTGGTGTTATAGTTTTATAGAAAATTAGAACATGCTAATAAAAAACACAAGAAGTTTCACTAATCGATGTAACTTTTTTTAAAAAGTTGCACTTATAGAGAGTTAAGAAGTGCGAAGACTTTAGTGTTGTTATACGAATGGAGGGTTGCGTTAACCGAGTTCCTACTGTAGGTGGAAATTATCTTTTGAAGTAGGCACAATAGTAAAAGTTTATTTTATATTTATTAATGTATTGAACTCCATCAAGCGCATGATTAGGCTTATCACACGTTATAGAAGCCCAAATTTATTACCCTATTCCAGAAATAATAATTATACACTTGAGCGAACATTTGTTCGTTTCAGGAAAATAAAACAAATTATTCATCTTTAAAAGAATAGTCTTCATATTCACTTATTTATTTTAATAAAACAAAAATTAAATTAATTAGGTTGATTATTTCTTTTAAGGCAACGGTTCGCAAATGGTGGTACGCGTACCACTAGTATACGCGAAGGTGTCGCTTGTGGTACGCCGATTCTTATCTCACAGATTTGTCAACTTCAGATTCAAGAAAGAGAAAACAAAACTAATTTAATGAAATTATAACAGACTCAATTTTCAACGATAATATCAGATTTTTATTTTACTTCTAGTTCGCTCTTCTTTTTACTCGTAGTTAGTCTTTTTTAAAAAAACTCAAACTCCATTTTACAATGATACACTGAACTCTCCTTAAAAAAACTAAAGGCGCATGCAGATGCATATATCTCTCACAATCTAAGGGCATATGCACATGCATATCGCTTACAACTCGGCCGTTCTGACAAGGAACTCGACTTCATTTTACGTTACAATCATTATCAAATTTTAGGATACATAGGTGTTATATCTAATTTCAGAAGTGTTGCTTTAGGGGCCTCAGTTATATAATCAAGGGATGGTTTCAACCATAATTTTAATTTTGATGCTTCAAGTACACCGTCGTAAGGTAATTGAGTTATTTGACACCCATCAATGTCTCGAATGACATAACGATCATTGGGTAAACATTTATGAATGACATATGGACCTCGGAATCGCTGAATAAGTTTTTTGTTTGTGCCTATTGTAGTGTCTACAATAAAATGGGAAATAATAATTTTTCAACGCTGAACACAATTCACGTACATTTGTAGTTGCCGTCGGAAAAAGCTTAACGTGTTTGGTAAATGCATCAATAACAGCCAACAGGTATTTTTTCTTTGAATTAATTGACGGAAGTGGACCCAAGTGGTCAACATGAATTGTATCAAAAGGTTCCGGTTTCTTAGGTATAGAATGAAGGTTCGCATTGTTTTCATAGGGTGATGCGGAATAATAAATGCACTTTAAACAATTGGACACGAAATTCTTAACACGCGCTTTTATATGCGGAAACCAGTAATGTTTTTTGATTTTGCTACAACACTTATCGGTCGCTAAATGGCCTATTTTTTCATGGGTTATGCGTATAACATTGTTAATCATTTCAGAAGGGACACAAAGCTGAAGATGACCGGCAGGTGATTTGTGAAAGACTAATCCGTTTTTTAATTCGAAGTCTTTTAATGCAATCTCTTCTAATTTATCCCGTAAATTAAGAATGTAGGGGTCACGGTTTTGAGTGATTTGGAGATGAAATCAAGATCCGCATTGTCGATATAACCTATGACCCCAGAACGACTAAGTGCATCAACATGAGCCATAGTGGCGCCTGGGCGATGAATGATAGTGTAATCATATTTTTCCAACATTAATGCCCACCTCGCTGTTTTGGCCGAATAACTTTGATTTTGCAACGTAAGTGCTAAGGAATTGCAATCAGTTACTAATTTAAATGGAATTCTAATCAAATAAGTGTGGAATCTCTTAAGCGCATAAACGATGGCCAATGTTTCAAGTTCATAACTATGTAATTTTGATTCAGAGGCTGAAGTGGTTTTCGAGAAAAATGACACTGGATGAAGTTTTCCGTCGGTTTGCTTTTGCATAAGTACTGAACCAAAGCCTAGGGAACTGGCATCACAATGAAGTTCGGTTTCGGCATAGGGGCTATAGATGGACAGGATAGGGGCTTCTAATAATTTTCCACGTAAGTTGCAAAAGGCTTGTTTGCATTCGGAATTAAAAACATAGGGGGTATCCTTTCTTAAGAGTTTACTCATTGGTGCTGCAATTGTGGAAAAATTAGGAACAAAACGTCTGAAGTAAGAAAAGAGCCCAAGACATCGCTCTAATTCCTTACGATTAGTTGGTTCAGGGTAATCCGAAATGGCTTTCATATGTGCTCGTTTAGGTGCGATGCCTGCTGAATTTGCTAAGTGGCCCAAATATTCCAATTCGGTATATGCGAATTTACATTTTTGAGCTGAAGACGTAAACCATTTTGACGTAAGGTACATAAAACATCACGTAAGGTTTGTAAATGGCTTCGGTAATCTTCTGATGCAATTAATATGTCGTCCATATAAATGACTAATTGTCCAGCGTTAATGAACTTCCTCAGAATTAAGTTAATGAAGCGTTGAAATTCAGGAGGCCCATTGCGTAAACCGAAGGGCATAAACAGATATTCATATTGACCGTCAGGCGTAACAAAAGAAGTATACTTGATTGAATCAGGGTGCATTTTAACGTGATGAAAGCCATTTTTCAAATCAATTACCGAAAAGAAATGTTTGCCTCCCAAATGCTCAATACACTCTTCCATCAACGGCAGTGGATAATTGTCACGTATGGTAATTTTATTTAAAGGCCTATAATCTATGCATAGACGAATTTCACCGTTTTTCTTTTCAACCGGTACGATGGCAGAAGCGTAAGGTGAATTACTTTCTCGAATAATGTTCTCTTCAAGGAGGGACTGTATTATTTTTCTAATTTCTATTTTTTCATATTGTGATAAGCGGCGAGGTCGGCAGAAAATCGGTGTGTCATGCGTTACGTTGATCTTCATATTATAATTTAAATTTTGCACTTTGTCTGAAGGAAGATTGTAATATGACTTTGCAATAATATTTTGAATCTCTGAAATACACTCAGCCGAAAGGGACGGATTGATGTCAAGTGAACCTTCCATAACACCAGAAAAGGGGTTTTCAATATTAATAGCACATAGTTCCAGAAACTCATCATTAGCATCATTGACCGCAAACGGATCAGAGGTACTTGCAAAAGGCAGTGTTTTTAACAATTTAAGCGATTTTTCATCTTGAACTGTGTTATGACTGAAGCAATGATTAATTAAACCAAGTGAGTGAAGAACATCAGTGAGTTTCGAATCTAAACTTAAGTTTTTTATATTTTTATTTAATTCAATTAAACGATCTTTGCCATACGTATATTTCATTCTACACAGTTGGATCTTTGCTTTTTTAAAAAAATCTCGACCCAATAAGATTGCATAAGGCATATCTTCAGTTGGAAGTACTATTAATTCATGGTTGATATTTTGATCTAAGAATCTGATGTCACATTGAACTGATCCTAATTGCTTAAGTGGGTGATTCCCAATGCTGCGGTAACTGATGTTTGGCTTCAGTTTGGCGTAAGTGTAAGGTACCTCAGCACATCGAATGAAACTTCTAGGACTACCGGAATCGAAAAGACAAAAAAAACTCCTTAAACTCACTGTGTTCACACTCATTCCGAAAAGCAACACTTACCATTCTTAAAGATTCAATAGATTCAGCGAGAACGTCCTTCTCATCTGGTTCGACGGCGGAAACAATAGCAGCAGTGGCACGCATTTGAAGCACGAGTTCGGTGGTCGTTTTGGTTGTGGGCATTGGCTCTGGTAGTGGCCAAACTTTGAGCAGTTGTAACATCGGGGTAGCTCGGGTTGATTGGTTAAAGAAGTGGTACTTGTTGATCCAGTTTTGCCTGAAGTTGTGATGGCGGATCGTACAGCAGTTGACACATTTCGATTGGCCGCAGATACTGAAGGTCGCAAGCGTTTGCGTTCATAACGTTCCACGTTTTGCTTCAGTTCAGCAATGGTGGATGCTGAATACAATAAACTGGCATTCGCGGATGTATCCCCGATGCCTTCAATGATAAAATCGACAAGTTCGGGTTCGGGTATGTTCGACCGCATTGCAATTTCTTGCATTTCGATAATGTAGCGATGAATTTTCTCATCAGACTTCAAACGGCGTCTGCTCAACTGAGCATACACTTCTTGTACAGTGCGTCTTCTGCCAAACTCTCGCATAAGTGCAGATTTCAATTCGGAATATTGAAAAGCGGAAATCGTGCGTACAAAGATTTTTGCAGTTCCCTCAAGCATACGGCGGCAGGCGACAAAGCGTAAGCGTTCATCAAACTGAAGAATTGTGCAAGCATCTTCTAAATCCTCAAACCATTTTTGGACTTCGTAAAAGTTGTCGGCAGAAAATTTCGGCACCATGGATTCAATTGCACTGACGTCAGCTAATCGGTTTTGCTGCAGGTTTGGCTGAAGTGTTTGCCGTGAAAGTGCCTCAATTTCGTTTTGCAGCAACAAAAGATCACGTTGTTTGCGTAATCGCTGCAGTTGTTGATCAATGGTTTCATCGGTGGCCAACGTTGGTGGTACAGCGGTTGCATTAGCGGCATCTGTTTCAGAAGATATTGCATCAGTGGCGGTAGAAGACACGTTGACCGCCTCCATTTGTTGGTTATGCACCTTTTCCTCAGTGTCGGATATATCAGACAGGTCGGCAGTGGCACCAGCTGACGGTAGCTGGAAATATAAGCCTTTAATTTGCTTCATTGTTGCAGTCGGTGGCACGATAATTTCTGCAGATTGTAATGCCATGAGCATCATTTCCTTTGTCATGATCACCATTTTGTATTTCGTCGAATTGTCCGCAATTTCGGCAGGAATCGATAAAATATCGGTTTGTTCACTTTTAATTTTAATTGTTTTATTGGTATATCCCACTTCTGAGTTATAACAGACTCAATTTTCAACGATAATATCAGATTTTTATTTTACTTCTAGTTCGCTCTTCTTTTTAGTTAGTCTTTTTTAAAAAAACTCAAACTCCATTTTACAATGATACACTGAACTCTCCTTAAAAAACTAAAGGCGCATGCAGATGCATATATCTCTCACAATCTAAGGGCATATGCACATGCATATCGCTTACAAAATAAAACTCAAATACAGCGTACAGCGCATATAAATTCAAAAATATAAACAGAAAAATATACCAGATCCAAATTCACGAAGCCGTACTACATCATTCTTTTAAACTGGTATCATTGCGATTTTCACACACTTTGTATGATATCAAGAAATAAACTGTATTTTGCTTGATATTATGTAATACTCGGTGAAAAAATCGGCCGTACCTATGTGAACTATTCACCGCTATTGCCAAACTACCGTAAGGTTTAGGTACGGTAGGAAATATCCTGCTATTTCTAGCCGTAAACCTCAGTCCCTTCTCTTGTGTGCGATGGGCCATTGAAGACACGTTAATTCTATTCGTAGATACTAACTTTAACTTATGTAATTCACATGACATTGTGTTTAGCTGTTGCGAGTGGTAAGTCGTTGTGAAATAGCGTGTACATATTTTTGTACTGTGAATACATTTAATATAATTTGGTTAAGTTCGCGTCAAATTAAAATCAACATTGAAAAGTGGCTTAGAAGAGCAAATACAGACACTGAATCATCTGCTGCAAATCCTGTACCATCGAGCTCTTCATCAAAATCAGAATGTGCGCTGAGTCTAGATAAGAAAATCGATTCCAAAATACGGAAAGTACATTAATATTGGATTTACGATCACGGATGTAAACAATGAGCCACGACCTCAATGCGTAATGTTGTGCCTTGGCAATACGTTGACCCCTCAGCGGAAATCGTCAGGTTGCTATAAGCCGACAACCCCAGTTGTGCCGCCTTGCAGAAATATAATACTGCTAGCAATGCTTTCCGGATGTCGCAATTTGGGTCATCGAATTTGCAACCATCGATTAATGCTGAGTGTTCAAGCGTGCCGACGTTTTCGGTGTAGGTTCATGATGGGAGGATGCCACAGCCGCGATGAGTCTTAATTCAAAGTTCGAACGTGACGGGTCTTTTTATTGTGATAACATAACATAACATTGGCGCCGCCGGTAAAAAACTCGAAAGAAAAAATAAATAAGAAAATTGTAACGAATGTCGTGAATTGTGTTTATACAATTTATTCTAAGGGTATTTTAATTTTGACGCATAGTTTGTAACATACCTTAATATTGCCCGTAGACCCCTAAAAGTTACTATATTTTAAAATAAAGAAGTGGTGAATTACGTGCACGTTTTAAGGGAAATACTCCATGACACTCAGAAACATATGAATTTACTACGACGAGCAATTGATTTGGTATAGGTAAGTGCAGAAACAAATAATTTAAAACAAAAAATATATACCTATATTGTGTTGTCATTAATATTTTTGGGTCTAGTGATACATAATTTGTTTGTCGTGTTAAAGGGTAATGAACAATAGGGAATTGCAGGATAAACTGTTTGAGTTATCGGATGAGAACGAACAGCTTAAGAAAGAGAGAATAGAACAAAAGCAGGAAATAAAGGAGCTGAACGACATATTAATAACTGAGTTGAGAACACTACTAAAAACGGAGGTTTTTGAGTTGGTTGACAGCCAGTTAAGTTCTCGGTGGGGTACATTTACACGGTTGGAAACAACTGACGCATTTTTTGCGGAGTACACAAAAGCCGTACAGAATTTAAAAGAATCCCACGTAGAACAACTAGACAAATTGAGTTCACGACTGAAACAAAGCCAGCGTTCGCGGGTTGAGCTTGATAAGCAATTGAGAGAAACCATTGAAGAAGGTGATCGATAGATAGACGAGCTGACTAGTAATTCAAAACAAAGTGTAGCAGCTCAGAAGGAGTTTCGGGAAAGGGTGAACAAACAAATATCGAAAGTAGTTGCGCCCGTAATCCCTCAGTTCTCGGGGCTCAGGTCGCCTGATCTGTCCACGAGAGTATACGAGTTTTTAAATGCTTGTCATCTAGGCCTTAAATGCTTGGAAAGCGGAAGTGAGGGGCTTTATGTTTCTCTAATTACAACAAAGCTAACGGGTGACGCTTTTGAACTCATTAGAAACAACAGTCCAACAACAACAAAGCAACTGGAGTTAATTATTAAAAATGCGTATTTGCCAGTGACCACATTTGATAGCGTGATGACGGAGATTAAGCATCAACTTGCAACAGACGACACGCACTCTTTTGCAAGGCGTCTTTTGTGCTTGCAGACAAAGGCAAAGGAAATAATTGATTCCAGCTACACCCCCTCGGACTTAGTGGCCCTCATAAAGGAACTGAAGGGATCAGCGTTAGTAGCGTTTAAAAAGGGTCTGCTCGATCCTTGCTTACGCCAATTAATGCTAACTACAACGGAGACAGATTTGCACAAATTGGTAGAACAGGCGCTGAATACATTACTACTTATTCAGCCACCACAAGGTTATTTAAATTACTCTTTGCCACAATATTTAGCACCTCAATACACAACCCAACGAACTCCTTTTATACCTAGTTTTCATAACTCAAACCCATACACACCTCACCCACAACAGCTCCCATACATGGATCAGAATGTACCCCGTTTTCAGACCCACGACTATAGTCACATATCAGACCAAAACTCCCCCCACCCAACTACTAGGCAACCAAATAGGTCTAATAATAGAAAATCTGTTAGTAAATGTGGATTCTGTGGGAAACCTAACCACACCTATGTTGATTGTCGAACTAGGAAAAATACACCATACTGCGATACTTGCGAAGACTATGGGCATAATCAGAATAGTTGTCCGCCATCACAAATAAGAGTGACGCGTACTAGGAATATACATATAGCTGCATAATGCAAATGGTGTGCCAGGGTGGGGCATGTGGAAAACGATTGTTTCGCTAAGATAAAACATCAGAGGAAGTAATCGGGAAACCACCCGGGGGCCAGTTTAGACCAATAAACTGCGCCCCAACATCGTTGTTATCCACTAAACCAAAACCGTCACCGAGTTGTTCTCCAAAATCGCTTAAATCATCAAAGTTGCGCGACGGAACACAACTTAATGTGTTAAAAACCGAGCAATTAAGTAGAACTAAAACAATTAAGAAAAACGCCATATCAACAAATTCATGCAAGCAACCACTCAACGAAACCAACGACCATACCACGTCGAGTTAATCAGTTCTCATCAGATCACCGTAATTAAACGACGTTGGGCGCGGTTAGTACGTAGATGGGGGACCGTTTGAGAACAACCGCGTGTCGTTGGCCAGTCCCATCTACAGAGTTGAGGTAGATAGTTATACGTGGTATCACAATGGACCTAAATTGGTCTAAGTGTGCCGGCTTCTGCCGACAGCCACATAAACCTAACCTAACCTAACCTAACCTAACCACTCAACGAACAACGACCTGTGCTGGGTAAGAAAAAAACAAACAACAAATTATTAGGGGAAAATACACCCGAAGAAAACTCGCCAGTGTCAAGTTTGTACGCATACCAGTCCGTTCGAAAGAGAATGCAACATTCTATATGGATTTTTTGGTATAGGGTTGGTCTTGACACATATTTGTATTCTTTGGAATGAGTTTTTGGTCAAGGTGAATAAGTTCGGTGGGTATATGGCGGCGATTTTCAAGGCACATTACGTTAAGCACCCAATTTTAGCATTAGAAACCCTTCGTAAGAACAAGCACGATGTATTCGTCGAGCTGCCGATGCCATTGACCAAGTACGGGAAGGTACTTGTCCTGGTTGATACAGGAGCAGACTCGAGCTTGTTGAAACGAACCTCCTTACAAAATGCAAATAACATAAATTGCCGAGAATATAAACAATTGGGTGGTGTTTTCGGTGGTGTAAGTACAACACTGGATAGGTTAGGTTAGGTTAGGTAGACGTGGCTGTCAGCTAATGCCAACATACTTAGACCAATGATAGGTCCATTGTGGTACCACACAGATCTGGGGATTACCCTCATAGCTCGTTGAACCAGTAGGAGCTTCTTATGAAGCGCGAAAGACTTCTAACGCCAGTGTTGGCTAAGTCGCTTGTGTCATTGAAAAAGAAGTCCCCTAAATGGAGATTTATTCTATGGGAGAGCGCAGGACAAGTTCAGAGAAGGTGAAGTACAGTCTCCTCCTCCTCCTCGCACATGCAGCTTCTACAGAAGTCGTTTGAGCACACGCCAAGTCTGGATGCGTGCCTGCCTATTAAGCAGTGTCCTGTGATAACACCTATAGTGGAGCTAATATGCAGTCGGTTTAATAAGATTAAACACTTAGAGCGTCGCAGATCCAGGTTTGGCCAGATCCGCTTAGTCGCTAGACATGTATTGCTACTTGTCCACCTAAGGTTTGTTCTCTCGATTGCGGATAGCTTGAACAAGAGTTTGCAGGTAGCGATTGGTATACCCAGGGCGAGCTCGTCTGCCCTACAGTTACCTGGAATGCTCCTATTTCCCGGCACCCAACAGAGGTGAATGTTGAACTGCTCTGCCATCTCCGAAAGAGATGAGCGGCAATCTTGGGCTATGATGGAATTTGTAGAGACTGAGTCCAGGGACTTAATCGCGGCCTGACTATCTGAGAAGATACGAATATCCTTTGAGGATGTCACATTCCTCTTTAGCCACGTCAGGGCTTCTTTTATTGCCAAAATTTCCGCCTGGAACACGCTACAGTAATCATGAAGGTGGAAAGAGAGGCTAAGATTTAGCTTTTCTGAGAAAACGCCACCACCTACCCCATCGCTAGTTTTTGATCCATCGGTATAGAAGTGAATCGATTTATCCTTCGCAAATGCATCATCAACCCAGAATGATCTGGAAGGAATGGTGATTTGGAAGCTTTTTCCGAATTGCAAACGGGGTATGGTGTAGTCTATGTTTCTGGGTAGAAACTTAAAGGAGTCTAGAATAATGCCACTGTGAGGTAGCTTTTAAGCGGACAGCGGAACAGGCCGCTGTTTGCATGCTAAAGATGTCGAGGGGTATCAGGTGTAGTAGAATGTCCAGTGCAGCGGAGGGGGTAGTACGGAGTGCTCCGCATATGCACAAACACGCTGAACGCTGGACTTTGCCCAGCTTATCGCGGTTTATAGCTTTTTATAGAGCAGTCCACCAGACAACCAAGTAAGAATTGGTCTTACCACCGATGTATATAGCCAATGCGTAATGCAGGGTTGTATACCTTACTTGTTGCCAATGGCTTTTTTGCAAGAGAAAAGCGCTACTGTAGCTTTCTTGACTCTTTCTTGTATATTGGGTTTCCAGCTTAACTTCCTATTGAAGATTAAACCCAACAATTTTGCTTCGTCAGAGAAAGTTAAACTTGTACAGCTAATAGAGGGAGGTTCAATATATGGGATTTTATATTTCCTGGAGAAGAGGACAAGTTCGGTTTTGTGAGGGTTAACGCCCAGTCCGCACCGATTAGTCCATCTCGTTAGCTTGTTAAGAGCGTTTTGCAGGAGTTCCTTTAAGGTGTTGAGGTGTTTTCCAGAGACGGCAATAGCAACATCATCCGCATAGGCAATCACCCTGCAGAGAAAGAACACTGCCTTGCGGCGTCCCTCGACTGACAGACCTCCTAGCAGATATTACGCCCAGTTTTGAATTGATAATCCGACTAGTTAGCAGTAGATTGATCAATTCACCAAGCGAGCTATCCACATTCAGTTCTGTCAGTGCATTTGCGATTGCAGATGTGTTAACGTTGTTAAAAGGCGCCTTCTATGTCGAGGAAAGCAACCATGGTATACTCCTTGTGATGGAGAGAGTATTCAATTGTGTGTACTAAGGAATGAAGAGCGGTTTCCACCGACTTTCCCTTACAGTACGCATGCTGAGCTGTAGACAGCATTTGCGGGTTTATGTGCATACGAAGGTGGATATCAATCAATCGCTCCAGTGTTTTGAGGAGGAATGAAGATAGACTAATAGGTCTGAGGTCCTTTGGACTGACATGGGAATATTTGCCAGCCTTGGGTATAAAAACCACCAACACTAGGTACAGTTAAAACCAATTTACCTTTTCCAAAGAAATTCTTTACAAAATGACACATTCTCGATTGCCTAAACGACATACCTGCTGATGGGATAATTGGCCGTGATATCCTTTGGAATCAAACAGTTATCGATGCAGTGGCTAAAAGAAGTTTTTGGATAAGAATAAAGAAAAAATAATTGATTTACCCCTACAATGTTTGCCTCCGAGCCCAGCTACTGAATAAAATGCTCAGGAATATCAAAATTGGCGCTAGGACACAATCCATTGTATTGCTAGAAATTCCAAACTCCAAATCAAAAGATCTGCTGATACATTCGCAGGAAATTGATGATGGTATTTATGTGGGAAATACAATAGTCAAAGCAGATAACAATCGTGTCACTGTAGCAGTTTTAAATTCTACAACTGCAGACTATTATGTTAGCGAACATTTTGTACCTACCCACTCAAACTTAAATAATTACAAAATTCTAGACCCGACAACAAGAAGTAAGACCAAACAAATTCACGAAGCCGTTAGTAACGAAATTTCATTCACTCGACAAGACAACGGCGCAGTTGGCCCCGGGGATATTAGAGACAATTGAAACAGAACCCCACAATTCGAATTGCTAACGGATCCGGAAGAAATTTAAACCGTACTTCGCGATTTCCATAATTCAGCTCTCGGAGGTCATCAGGGGGTGCAAAGAACACATGCGCGTATCCGGAAACAGTTTAGATGAAAAAACATGCAAAGGGCTATCAACAACTACATTGAGGGGTGCGAAAAGTGCCAGAAGAATAAGTTTGCCAAATTAACTAAAATGCCCATGACAGTAACTGGCATTCCTCGCCTACCATTTGAAAAGGTATACATGGACATGGTTGGTCCTTTGCCGCTTACTTATTCGGGTAAAAGATACATACTAACATTTCAAGATCATCTGACGAAATATATGGCATGTATTGCGATACCGGATGCCGAAGCATCTACTGTAGCAAGCGCCTTTTATGAGGAAATTATTACACGTTTCCGAATCCCAAAAGTTCTTGTTACGGATAATGGGACAAACTTTACATCAAGGTTGTTTACTGAAACATGTAAACTGCTGGGAGTAAAGAAAGTTCACATTTCCGCCTACCATCCACAAGCCAATGATTCTCTAGAACGGAGTCACAGACCCTTAGCGGAATATCTAAGGAGTTTTGTCGACAACGATGAAGAAAGTTGGTAGCAGTGGCTCAGCCTGGCAATGCACGTGCATAATAATACCAAGTACACTGCCACTAAACAGACACCATTGAATAGTTTGTATGGTTTCGAATTCGAAATGCCGACGAATTTGAAAAGACTTCCTGCCCCGTTATACAATGCAGATGATTACCCTCAGCGGTTAAAATACCAACTAAAAAGGTCGCATGTATTAGCTAGGAAAAATTTAGATCAAGCTAAGAAAATGTCTAAGAAACAGTATGATCGTCACATAAACCCTGTTTCGTTTTTGGTCGAGCAAAAGGTGCAGTTCCGAACTACCAGAAAAAACAAATTCTCGCCTATCTGGTTAGGCCCTTTTTATACCCTATTCTAAGGGTATATTAATTTTGACGCATAGTTTGTAACATACCTTAATATTGCCCGTAGACCCATAAAAGTTACTATATTTACGATCAGCATCGATAGTAATGTCGATCTAGCCATGTCCGTCCGTCCGTCCTTCCGTCGGCAAAAATTAGGCCTTTAAACTGGGCCTAGAGAGCTGAAATTTTAACCACTCTCTAGGGTCCCGAAATAATCAAGTTTACGAATTTTTGAAATCCGCCACTCAAAAAAACAAAATTTTGGAAAAAATCGAATTTTGAGCTAGAAAGCTGAAATTTATATGATCTATGACTCCTAAAACTGCTCGGGATATAAAATTTTCAAAATCCGCCCACTGACACGCCAACAAAAAAATAAAACAATTTTATTGAAAAACCCAAATTTGAGCTAGGGAGCTGAAATTTATAATATATACTCTCTAGGGGCCCTTTAAGCTCATTTGTAAATATTTTCAAAATCCGCCTACTGACACGCCCACAATTTAAAAAAACTTTTTTGAAAATCCAAAGTTTGAGCTAGGGAGCTGAAATTTATAATATATACTCTCTAGGTGTCCTCTATGCTCATGTGTTATTTTTTTTTAAATCCGCTTACTGACACGCCCACAATTAAATAAAATAATTTTATTGAAAAACCAAAGTTTTTTTTACAAAAGCTTCGTTTTTGTTTGATAAAATCTTTTAAATGTTATATAACAGAATATGTAGAGCGTTCTTAACAATTCAACCATACTTAGACTTTTGTCACGCCCACTTATGAGGGATAGGAACGAGAATTGGGTATCCAACAGTTCGCCCAATCGGACTGTAGCCCGCCCCTATGTTTTTTTTGTTTTGGGCTGTGCCAATGGATGTGGTAATCTTTGAAAGATGGCATGCACGATTCGCAAACCCGAATAATCGATGCCAGGAATGCGCCTACGTACTAATCCACACCCAACAGACTAATACCACTCTCCCCGCGGGACTACCGTTAGGTATTACTTCGCGCGACTGGTAAGCATATCATGCTATTCGTCTTGAGGAGCTATTGTTGTTACTCCTGTTACAGCTTGATCTGTTTAAAATGCTTCTGCTGCATTGCGAATTTTCTCAATTCTTCTCAGCTTACTTTGCACATTCGTTACATATGCGCCAATCTCTTCCCAAGTCACTTCTGATGACAGCATATGGTCGATTATAGACGATGGGCTATGTAATTCTATTCTCCCGTGTGCAAACCGCCCGCAGTAGAATATTGCGCGCTCCATTGTTTCTTCTTCTTCTGGGCATTCAGGACAAAGTGGTGAGGTATCGTGTCCAAATCTGTGCAGGTACTTGCGATATCCTCCATGACCGGATAGGAACTGTGTAAGATGGTAATTACAGTCTCCGTGTTTGCGACATATCCAATCTTTTATAGTAGGTATAAGCCTGTACGTCCATCTCCCTTTTGCGGTATTGGTTCAACGAGTTTGCCAAGTAGCTGCTAACGCTGCTTTTTCTTCGACCTTTATCCTCTGGATGGTAGTAGCATCGCGTTGTTACAGGGATATTCTGCTATATATCCTGGACATCTCATCCGTGAGAATGTCGATGGCGATCATTCCAGCTATAACAAATGCAGCCTCGTCTGAGATGGTACGAAAACCGCTAATTGTCATCAGCGCGATGAGCCGATATATGGATGACAATATTTTTTTAGTCACCTTTGTCCTAAGTGCCTGCGCCCAGACTGGGGCGGCATATAACAAAACGAAGGTGATTACTCTGGAGAGGAGCATCCCCTAAGCGTAACCAGGTCCACCGATGTTAGGCAGCATGCGCGAAAGAGCTCCCTTTAGTTGCGCTGCCTTTTTGGCTAGGTAGTCATCATGAGTTTTAAACTGCAGCATGTTATCTAGCATTACTCCAAGATATTTAACCGCCTCTTTTGACCTGAGGGTTTGGCTACCCACCTGAAAATAAGCGAACTCTACGATTTTTCTACTTGATATAAGTACGGCTTCTGTTTTATGGTCGGCCAATTCTAGCCCGGCGGATAAAAGCCAATTTTTTTTTCTGGGAAATTGCTTCGTTTTGTAGCTGATTCTACAGCACGGATATGTTTAGCCACTGCCACGACGGCAATGCCATCGGTGAAACCAATTATCGTTACTCCGCGAGGTCTGGTTAGGCAGCTATGAGGTAGTGTCTGTAAGTGGGCCTGTTAATACAAGCATAAAAGTCGGTAGCAAAAATAAGAAAGTGCATAACAACCAACTAAAGCCGTTTTACAATTAAAATTACCGAACACAATTTATTTATTTAAACAGATAACTAAACACCTCTTTCATTTCAGATAAGACTTACTGTTTATTAAGTGTTTAAGGTTTACGTGCTTATTTTCAAAATAAACATTTGTTGTGACTTTAATATAGTTTTTTCTTTGATCTTTGCAGTTAATAAGACTAGGGGTCGCCCCATAGTCGAAATTCGACCAATTTATTCTATAAGTTGAAAAAAAAACAAAGTCGACTGTTATACCTATTAATCGGAAAATGAAATTTTTCGACATTGCATTCTCTGATTTCACATGATATAAAAATTTTCCGGCATTTTCAAGCATTTTCAAGTAACTTCAAGTATTTTCAAGCATTTTCAAGTAACTTCAAGGAACTTCAAGCATTTTCAAGTACCTTCAAGCATTTTCAAGTAACTACAAGCATGTCCAAGTAACTTCAAGTATGTTCAAGCATTATCAAATGCATAACATGCACAGCAATGTTGTTTTTGGTAACTTCAAGTAACTTCAAGTATTTTCAAGCATTTTCAAGTAACTTCAAGCATTTTCAAGTAACTTCAAGCATTTTCAAGTAACTTCAAGCATTTTCAAGTAACTTCAAGCATTTTCAAGTAACTTCAAGAATGTCCAAGTAACTTCAAGTATGTTCAAGCATTTTCAAGTAACTTCAAGCATGTCCAAGTAACTTGGATAATTTTTGTATTTTGCACTTCTACACAAATATGTATAGTGTTGACGTATAATAGCAAAAATGGGTGGAAACACGTTATAGGCAACTCCGTATTAATATATAGATAATTTGTTCAGCCTAGTTGTGACGACCATAAGGAAAATGCTGACTACTTATTTTATTTTGACTCTTTCTTTATTTATTTCTTCGTATATTTTTATGTTTTAAAATTGATGTTGCCTTTATCCGCTAAATCTTCTTCTCTTTTCCGGTTGGCAGCCGTCGTGTCATCTGTCATCTCCTCTAGCTCCGTTCGCCTCCACATCCTAACCTACGCCCTCGGTAGTGTCGTTGCCAACATTAGATCCGTTCGCCTCTACATCCTAACCAAGCCCTCGGTAGTGTCGTTGCCAACATTCCACCCCTCGTGAAGTCCTCAGAGGATTCACTAAATTCCAAAGCGGCTAGCTTGATGACAGGTCGGCGAAGTATTCCTCTGGTTGTGCGCACCTCTGCACTGCGAACTTGGCCATCCGGCGCAGTGAACACCTTTGTAATAACTCCTTTCTGCCATTGGCTTCTTGGCTGCGTATTGTCACATACGATTACAAGCTGATCCAGCTGCAGCGGAACCGCCTCCTTATTCCATTTTGAACGTGTCAACAAACGGGGTAAATATTCCACCGTCCATCTCTTCCATAGCCTGTCCTTGAGATTCTGTGCGATTCTCCACTGCTTTCGCAGACAAACTCGATCTTCTTCAGAGCTTGGCGTTTGCGTTGAATTGAGACAACCAAGAAGAAAGTGATTCGGCGTCAATGGTTCGTCTTCCTCTGAAGTCAACGGTAAATTGACGGCAATGGCCGGCTGTTGATGATATTCTCGGCCTCTATTAAAACACTTCGAAATGTCTCCAACTTTGGCGCTTCTTCCTTCAAGACCCTATCCAATAAACGCTTGACACATTGAATTAGACGTTCCCAACAGCCACCGGCACTTGGGTTCGCTGGGCAGTTGAAAACCCACTCGATCTTCTCCTTTGAAACATTCTGCTGAACACGATCCAAATCAAAAAGACGATTACCATTTCGTAGGTCTTTTTGGGCTCCTACGAAGTTGGTACCATTATCGCTACGAATTTTGACAGGTGTCGCACGGCGGTTCACAAAATTTCTCAGGCACAACAAAAACGAGTCTGTGGACAAATCCTCCGAAACCTCTAAGTGCACCCCACGGGTTGTGAGGCACGTAAATAATGCTACCCAACGCTTCTCTCTTCGTCTTCGGATGGTAACTAGGAATGGCCCACAGTAGTCTACCCCCGTGTAGCTAAATGGGCGAACGTACGGAGTAAGGCGCTCTGGTGGCAGTTGACCCATCAATGGTTCGGCTGGCGCTGCTCTGCTGATGATACATAAAGAACATTTTTTCTTTACCGACTTCAGTTCGGCGCGAGCGTGTGGCAACCAAAACCTTTGTCGCATCTCGTTGATTGTTAAAAGGTCATTTTGATGATGACGCTTATGATGAAAATGATACATGATAAGTCGTGATACTGGATGGCCTTGAGGAATTATTATTGGGCGACGTGCCGACAGGGGAAGACAATAGGCGGCATCAATTCTTCCCTTCACTCTCAATATTCCTTCTTCGTCTAAGTATGGCGTTAGTTGGTAGATATTACTTGATGTCTTCACTGTTCTTGCTGTAGATAGTGCAGCAATCTCACTACCAAAAGTTTCATGCTGGATTTGGCGGCAAACGCGTTTTTCTGCACTAGTTAGCTCGGAGGCTGTGAGTTCGCCTTCCTGACGGCGATCGGGCTGTTCTTTTATACGAGCGTTCCTTACGAATCGTACAATCCATGCGACAACTCGTAACAGTCTTAAATAAGATGAAAAATTAGTATAATTGAATAGACCTTCACCTGTATTTGTCATCATGACCCGAGCTGGCAATTCTTCTGTAGCACAATGTGCGGAGTTCAAAATTCTAGTCTCTTTTGGCCACTCTTCTTCAGCCCCGAGCAGGAATTCTGGGCCCAGAATCCACTTGGACATTGGCTCAAATTTCGGTGGAAAGCGGGCACGTGTGGCTTCATCAGCAGCGTTTAGATCAGTTGGTAACCATCTCCACTGTGCTGGTCTGGAACTGCTGAGAATTTCAGATATTCTACAAGCTACAAATTGTTTGTATCTTCTGGTTGTTGAGCGAATCCAGAGCACAGTTGTCTTTGAATCGCACCAAAATATTATACTGCCTAGCTGAAAGTCATGACAGTTCGCTATCGATGTTGCAAGACGACATCCAAGAACTGCTGCTTGCAGCTCAAGGCGGGGAATAGTCATACCCTTTTGTGGAGCACATCTCGTTTTAGCAGCAGTGAAGGCGATGTGAATTTGGCTTCCTCTTTTAATTCGAAAGTAGCCCACGGCTGCATATGCGGATGAACTGGAATCGACAAATATATGCAGCTGAATGTCATCAGCAATTGGCAATAAAGGTGAGTAACATCGCTTAACAGCAAATCTCTTAACTTCCTGAAACTCCTTCCACCAGACATTCCACTGGATGCACAATCGGTAAGGTAATGGATCATCCCAACCAATTTGTTCTTTCCAAGTTGCTTGCAGCAGCAGTTTGACAAATATCATAAAATTAGCCAAAAGTCCAAAGGGATCAAATACAGCCATTATAATCCCTAACATTTCCCTTTTTGTTGGCGGTCGTTTAGTTTCGAGAACCTCTCTTGGAATCTTGTTAAATTTAAATTGAAACTGGAAAGTGTTATTGCGAGTGTTCCAAAACATTCCCAAAATCTTGTCTGTGTTAGTTTGGCGTTCCATATTGAATTTTTCCTCTATCGGTGTGTTATCTAGGTTTAATTTTGTTTGAAGTTCTTTACAATTCGAAACAAAGTTACGTAGTCGAAAACCAGCGGCCCCATTAATCTTAACCGCCTCCACAGTGACTTCTTCCGCGTCTGTTTCAGAGTCAAAACTTGCAACCAGATCATCCACATAAGTGCTCTCGATGACGGCTCTTGCTCCTCTCGGCATAACAGAGGAATGTTCGGTGGCGTTGACGTTTTTCACGTATTCCGCGCAGCAAGGGGAACAAATAGAACCATGTTGTGCATTTCTGGAGTCACCGTCCCTCCATAAGAAGCGTTGCGAACTCTGATCAGCAGCTCTAATCCGTACCTGAGAGAACATCTCCTGAATATCCCCCGCCACAGCGACGATACCTTGACGAAATTTATGAATGATGGCTACCAGAGGCTGTGCATGTTCTGGTCCTTTTAAAAGTTTTGAATTTAACGAGACCTTCGATGTTGTAGCAGCGGCATCAAACACTATCCGTATTCTATTCGGCTTATTGGGGTTGACCACCCCAAAGTGTGGAAGATACCAAATCGTTGGGCCCTCAACTACCGCTTCTGTGGACGAAAGGAGTTTTGCATACCCCTTGGAGATGTACTTGTTTATTTCAGCTTTATAACTGGTAGCATATGTTTCATCTTTATACATTTTGGCTTCAATATTTAGCAGACGTTGTTTGGCCATAATAAAACTCGAGGACGTTGGTAGCGTCGTGTTGTCTGTACGCCATAAAAGACCAGTCTCATATCGTTGTCCAATCCTTTTAGTGGTTTCAGAAAGAATTCTCCCTGAACGAATGTCATCATCGCTCTCCAAAACTACGTCGGAACTTCGCACGCCAAAATTTTCCATTAGAAAGTATTCTTCGACTAGTTTCTCGATCTTTTCCAACTCGTTGGAACGGTGCACATGAAGTACTCTTGGTTGATGAAAATCTACAGCTGCATTTAAAGGGCCATACGCAACCCAACCCAATCTCGTTTCTGCTGCAATGGGCTTGTCCGGACCATCCTCCACCAAATCTTTGTGCACTTCTAAGTAGCAATTATCGAGTCCAATAAGAAGCACTGGCTTTGCCTCTGCGTAATTGACTATTGGCACATCCTTCATGTGTTCATAATTTTCTTTGCAAAACGCCTGAACAGGCAGATTCAGATTTGCAACTGTGCGTACATTCTTTAATGCATAGCCTTTACCGTCGTAGTCTTGTCCCTTGATGTAAAATGATATCTTTTTGGATGCTTCTGTTGTCGTCTTGTCGTCATACCATTGCAGAGTGAGCGGAAGACTGTGTCCCTTTAATCCCAGTGTGGTAGAGATGTTTTCTTCCAGTAAAGTTACAGAAGACCCCTCATCAAACATGGCATGGACATTAACACTCCCATGAGGTCCTGATAATACTACAGGTAGAATCTTGAATAACTGGCTACTATGAGAATTCTGACGGCAGTTCAACACTTGTTGGCTCTGTTGAGTCTCACTTGTTGACGGTCTTTGATCTTGATGCAATGTTTGATGGTGTAATCGAGTGCATCTATTGACTGCACAGGGTTTTCTGCGAAGACAGCTGTACAAATTATGCCCTTGCTGTAAGCAAGAGAAGCAGAGACGAAGTTGTTTGACTATGTTCCACTTATCATTGACTTCAAGAGCGTTAAACAGTTGGCATTCGGTTAACCTATGTTGTTGGCTACATTGGACACATCTTAATTTCGACTGCTCAGACTCAGCACTGTATAGAACTCGGCGGGACGGATTAGATGACGTTGGAAAACGGTTTTGGCTATCATTGACTTGTTGACGAAAATGTGTTGTAGATGACGAACTGGCTATCGAACTGCTGGCGGGTTTACCGGGCATAAGACTCACCACCCTAGCGAGAACCTTTATCCAATCTGCAAACGTTTCTAAAGTTGGGAAAGGCGAAACGGCTTCTGCATGTTTTGCCCACTCGTACTGTTTTGATGGTGGCAACTTGTTAACAAGTTCGCGCAGTAAGGTTGGATTTACTAGTTGATGTGCACAGTTAGCCGACTTGAAAAATGCGACCATGTTACGAACTCGATTTGACAATGGCAAGATATTTGCTAGGTGACTTTCACTGATTGCTGGAAATAGTTGCACTTTGGATAGCTGCGCCTCCACAAGCAAATCTGAGCGCCCAAAGTTGAAATGTAATTCATCCATGATAAGTGGTAAATTCTCCGCATAAAGAAGCATGGACGAAACTGATTCCTTTGCGTCGCCCTTCAATGCCCTTTGCAAACGCATGACGTTCTGTCGATCGTTATATCCAAATTCAATTGTGGTATCCCGAAAATTGGCAAAGAACAGTGGCCACTCTTCAGGATCACCACTAAATGGTGGCAAAGGATATAGATTAGCGGCAGCATCGTCGACAAATGTTGTTATACGTCTGGCAGTATGACCTGTTTGCAAATATGGATGTTGAGACTGTGGCTGTCTAAACGTTTGTGGAGGTACGAATGGCAAATCGTCCATTGCCTCAGCTGAATTTGGCGGGATCTGGTGGGCCTTTTCAGGAAATCTTGGTGGCTCAGGAGGCTGTTCGGCGGAGGAACTACTCGGACGCTGCTGGGAAATTGGCAGATGCATAAACGATGACGACAATGATAGGATGGGATCATCCAGTTTGGGCTGGGGCTGGGACATTGGGTGCCTCCATTGCGCTTCGATCTTGTTGCTAGCATTTACTTGTGCTTGGAGTTGTTGCAATTCATTTTTGCTCTGCAACGATTCCTTGCGCAGCTCTTCGACAGAATCACGTAATGTATTTATGCCTGCGATAAGTGAGGTAAACTGTTCACTGGAAATACTTGGCCGAGTCTGTGATGGCGTATTCATCTCGACCACAGTTCTCTCGAGCTCGTCGTCTGATATATCTTGTACATATACCTTGTTCTCCATCTTGCTGCTTCTTAGATTCATAAAAATACTCTATATGTTTCGCAAAAACAAAATGGCGTCTCTACAATTCTCAATTGCAAAGGATAATTTTTATTTTACCGAAACGTTCGTGAGGCGAATTAAGACAACAATTTTAAAAACTTATGTGACGACCATAAGGAAAATGCTGACTACTTATTTTATTTTGACTCTTTCTTTATTTATTTCTTCGTATATTTTTATGTTTTAAAATTGGTGTTGCCTTTATCCGCTAAATCTTCTTCTCTTTTCCGGTTGGCAGCCGTCGTGTCATCTGTCATCTCCTCTAGCTCCGTTCGCCTCCACATCCTAACCTACGCCCTCGGTAGTGTCGTTGCCAACATTAGATCCGTTCGCCTCTACATCCTAACCTACGCCCTCGGTAGTGTCGTTGCCAACACTAGTATTAAATATACATATATTAAAATCCAAATATAAATGTATAAATTATTATTTCAATTAATTTTTGTTACCCTCGAGGCAAATGTAATCACGTTGACCGAAACCTCATCACCACTAGTACCATTCCGACTTGAAGAACTACCACATTCTCTAGTACTATTTGAAAGGGTGGGACATGCAGTATTCTACAAGGATGCATGGACGAATTTCACCAAGATGACACCGATTTACTACTCGACCGTGTTGAATTTTACCGACATGTGTGACGCCAAAATAACGCACTTGTGCTTGTCGTTAGAGCCCAGCTTCCAACTTTCGTGCAAACTGATGACTGATGAAGTAGGCGTTATCGCGAGGAACTTGCGTCTGACTAATATACGCCTGCAACACCTTGTTGTACAACGCAGAAGCAGAAGAGCCATTGAAACGATTAGAAATTTCTTTCATTGGGCGTTTGGGACTATGGACAGCGAAGACTCCCACAAGATCTACAATCAGCTTCAACTTTTGGACGGAAACGACAGGAAAGCATTTGACATCATTAAAAAACAAATAACGGTTGCTAGTTCGAATTTCGACCGGCTAAGCAAACCCGTACAAATATTGTCGGCAGAGGTGGAACGAATTGCGAAAAATCTGGACAACATCACCGTGGATTGTGACAATTTCGCAACCTTAGCAAACAAGGAAATCGCTGCCCTGAGATTAAAAGCGGAGATAAGCGAGATAATCGCACTGGTGACCTCCAAACTACTAGAGGCACAAAACCAACAATCCATCGAACTCTCCATCCTTATCGATTTTTATCAAAATAGACTACACCCATTTATTTTGGACACAGGCAACATAACATCAAAGTTATCGCGTCGCTGTCGCGATCAAATAAAAAAAACAAATATCGACTGTCTGGGAATATCAACTGAACAACTTTATTGAAATCAATTTCTCTTTTATACATTTGATTGATCACCTACCTTGTCGTGGTGGTGGGGCTTAAGTACTCCCCTCTCTGTTGTTAATCGACAAAGAGGGGGTGGAAAACTAAAAGGGATCAAATCCAAGGTAAGGTACGACGCGCCGAGACCTGCATGGCTGAGGGAGTGCTCAGTCGCTAGCGCAAACTCTGGATACCTGGGGACCTCCAGTTTTAACCCTAATTCCCCTTATCTGCATACAGGGGGTGAGTGCAGATGGACCTTCCTTCCCCCTTACTCGTGGGACCTACAATGAACAATTTAAACAAAACAAACAAACAAAACAAAACAAAAGAGACTAAGGTGCAAGGATCGGGCACCACTGACTCTAGAAAAACCGATCCCCAAACAGAACAACAACAACTGACGGAGGAAGAAGAAAACCTTCTTCTGAATCCATTTGCCAATCTTGGAGTATGGGATGGAGAAAGCGTTGGAACAGATGCTGCCATGGAGGGCATGAACCTTGATGTCAGCGACAGCTGTTCCGTCGCTAGCTCTAACCTCTCTTTATTGTCCACCTCCTCCAGACGGAAAAAACTAACAAACTGCAGGACAACAGTAAAGAGACTAGGGACGAAAAGATGGGAAGAACTGACAGAGACTGACCGCAAACGGCTTCATAACGCACGTGCGTATCTGCAGGAACAGCGTCTAACGGAGAATGAGCCTACTGCTCGTACACCGGCGGAAGCTAATCCTGGGGATAACACTAGCGATAGTAAATTGATGGGGCCACCTTCCTCCCAGATTGGCAAAGTCCATCCAGGGGAAAGGTCGACCACACCAATCACTCTGCCAAAGGATGCCACCGAGGAGCCACCGAACCTTTCGATCAGACGTTGCATCGAGCCTCTTGCTCGTACGGGTCTAGAGAAGGGGGAGGTGCTCCCTGCTCCTAATATTAACAACAAAACTGACACGGAGACTGATCGGGTACAGGAACCGACCCCGGGACCACCAGACTCACCGGCCAGGCGTTGCATCGAGCCTCTTGCTCGTACGGGCCTGGAAGGAGAGAAGATGGTCACTGGGGAGGTAGGGGAGAGGAAACTGCAGCTGGAGAACATCCAGAGCCTCAGCTCCACTTGCAATCTGGATGCAGGTTCCCCTCACCAACCAGGCAACTGCAGCCGTGACGTCAATAACTCGACAATGGACAGTTGCCAAACAGTCGTGGAGGCACAGCCCTCCAATCCCGGACGGGACACCCAAGGAGCCTTAGACTCTAAAGTCCCCAGCAAACCCAAGCCAAAGAGGCCTCTAGGGGAGCATGAGATCCTGCGCAGGCAAAGGCGTAACGCGCTCAGGATCGTCCGAAGGATGGGTAGCAAAAATCCGGAAGCCTTAACGGAGAAGGAAAAGCTATCCCTCGACAAGGCTAAAGAACGACTGGAGACCATACCCGACAACCCAACGGAGAAGAGCAAACGTTTGCCCAGCTCTAGGACAATTCCCAAAAGACCGGCTGGGAAGGGGAAAGAAAGCCCTTTGCTCTCCACCCCAATCGCAGCCAGACTTAGGAACCCTGTAATTGGCACGAGAGAGGATACTCAATCCAAGCTCGACCCGATTGCAAGCACGTCCAAAAGAGCTAGGCAAAACGACACGCTTTCTCCAATCTCTCAAACAAATGTTAGGAAGAAAGCCAAGGTCTCTTTACCAACCGCAGTTGGCCAACAAGTAGCCGTAGTAGACTACGGAAATCCTGCACGGAAGTTGACAGAGGACCAATGGCGACTCATCGAACTTCGAATCCTAGATGAGGTGAACGAGGCCATCCTAAAAAACAAGGAACCCCTCCCGCTTTTTGGCACCCTCAATACCATCCAAGGATTCAAACTCATGACCTGTGAGGAAGAACACACCCTCACATGGCTCAAGGAGTTTATTGCCAGGACGAAAGCTCCATGGCCAAACGCCGACCTTCGTCTGATCGACAAAAAAGAGATCGTACGGATAACAAGACCTAAAGCCAAACTTGTTGTACGAGGGCCTCATATCCCTAAGGACCGTATCGAGAGATACTTACGATCCCTAAATACCGATCAGCTGAGCCACGCTTGGGAAGTGATCGAGATGGGAGAATACCGTGAATCAGGCACGGAAGTGATAGTGTTGCTTAGTCACAAATCCATTCCGTTGTTGAAGAAGATCGACTTTAAAGTACGCGTCGGCATAAACCGATGCAAGCTTAGGCTTATCGCGAACAAAGTCAACAAAACCAACAAGGATGGGGAGCCAAAAAACCGTGATGAAGGTAATACAAATAAACCTTCATCACAGTAAGGCGGCCAGCGCCAACCTAATCTACCTCATGGAGGATAGAAAAATAGACCTAGCCCTTATTCAAGAACCCTGGGTAGCAGGAGGCAGAATAAGGGGTTTAAACTCGAAGGGACTTGTCCTGTTTAAAACAGTGCAGACAGATCCAAATAGTAAGATCAGAACTTGTATAGTAGCTAGGAAACAGATTAACCTCTTTCTTCTATCTACCTACAGTGATAACGACCACGTGACGGTAAAACTTGAGCGCAACGGGCTCCCTTCGCTGATTCTAACATCATGCTATATGCCCTATGATGCAACGGAAGGACCACCGTCAGATCTGACCCACCTTCTTGTTCAACGTGCTACACGGGAAAAATGGGACCTGGTGATGGGATGTGATGCTAACTCCCACCATGCCCTATGGAGTAGCTCAAATACAAATACAAGGGGTGAGTCACTTTTTGAATTTCTTATAGATCATAACTTACTTATAGCTAATAGGGGTTCAGAACCAACTTTTGTTATTAGAAATAGGCAAGAAGTAATCGATGTTACAATATTAAGTAACTCGAATACAATCACAATAGATCAGTGGAAGGTATTAAAGGAGGAAACATTCTCTGACCACAAAATCATTGAATTCCTGATACCAGACACAAACGATCCCCCAATATCATATAGGAACCATAGAAAAACTAACTGGGACCTTTTCAATATGGAAGTGGGAAAGAACTTAAGAACTCTCCAGACAGATGCTGCGTATGCACCAGAGAGTACAGACACGAATGCCGAGAATCTGGGAAAAATCCTAGGTAAAGCGCTCGAAAAATCATGTCCCCTACAAACGAGGAGTAAAAGAAAATCGACTCCTCCATGGTGGACAAAAGAACTGTACGACATTAAGAAAGAAACTAGAAAACTTTTTAATGTAGCAAAACGTACAAGATCTGACCATGACTGGGAAACCTACAAATCCAGTCAAAGAAAATTCAAAGCAGTAACGCAACAAGCAAAGCGATCTTCGTGGAAATCCTTCTGTAGTAAAATGGAAAGCACCGCGGAATCAGCTAGGCTCAGGAAACTACTTGCTAAGGAACCAGTAGCCTTGGGATCTCTCAAGGGCCCCAACGGCAACTGGACAGAATCCTGCAATGAAACACTCAAGCTCCTCCTTGAGACTCACTTTCCGGGATGCATTAATGAGCATAACAATCCGGAAGAAGAGCACTACACGGAGCACATAACAACAGCGGAGATTATAACGGAAGAAAGGATAAAATGGGCCATTAATTCCTTCTCTCCATATAAATCTCCGGGTATTGACGGCATTTTCCCTATGATGCTACAAAGATGTGAAGAACATATAACCCCACATCTGAGGAACCTCTTCCTAAGTAGCCTAAAATGGGGATATGTACCCAAAGTTTGGCGAGAAGTTAAAGTGGTTTTCATACCCAAAGCTGGGAAACCTAGTCACACTACCGCCAAAGACTTTAGGCCAATCAGTTTAACCTCTTTTGTTTTAAAAACTTTTGAGAGACTGATGGACATTTATATCCGTAGCAAACTGAGTCCAGAGGTCTTATCCCCAGCTCAGCATGCATATACGAAAGGCAAAGGTGTAGAGACAGCACTCCACAGTGTCGTCAGCACCATAGAAAAGACACTAAGGGACAAGGAATATACTCTAGCCGCCTTCTTGGACATTGAAGGTGCCTTCAACAACGTCCAAGGGGAAGCGGTAGAAAGAGCCCTAGTCAACCTAAATGTGGAGAATACCATAATTAAATGGATAATGTGCATGCTTAAAAGAAGATGCATCTACTCAGAGTTAGGTGGTGAAATAATTAAGGTGTCAGCATCTAGAGGAACCCCTCAAGGCGGAGTCCTATCACCCCTTCTTTGGGTACTCGTTTTAAACGAGATTCTGATTGAACTTAGACTTAGTGGAGTCAAGGCAGTAGCATATGCTGACGACTTAGCACTGCTAGCGACAGGAAAATTCCCATCCACTCTAAGTGAACAAATACAGAACGCCTTATCTATGGTTGGTAACTGGACCAGTAGCTGCGGACTTGCGGTTAACCCACAAAAGACAGAACTGGTCCTCTTCACCAATAAAAGGATTATACCGCAATTTAATCCGCCAACTATTGAGGGTACTCCACTACAAACATCAGAATACGCAAAGTATCTTGGCGTGATTCTGGATAGAAAATTAAACTGGAGCCTCAACATAAAAGAACGAGCAAAGAAGGCAACGGTAGCCTTATACGCCTGCAATAGAATCTTCGGCAAAACCTGGGGACCTAGTCCCAAAATTATCATGTGGTTGTATACGGCGGTAGTTAGACCGATACTCACATACGGTAATTTAGTCTGGTGGCAGGGGTTGTGTAAGGCCACCAACCTTAAGACTATGACTAGAGTCCAAAGAATTGCCTGTATTGGCACTACTGGGGCTATGAGAACCACCCCTACAGCGGGGTTGGAGGTAATTCTCAATCTTAAACCCCTAGATCTTTTCGTACAAGAATCTGCAGCAAACAGTGCCTTGCGGCTAAGCCAAACAAAAAACTGGAAGCCCAGTACAACAGGGCATGCACAGATTCTAGAGAAATTTACGGGTAGAAATGTATGCACAGACTACATTACTCCCAAACTAGATTTTATAAGACCATTTACTGTCTCTTTTCCCTGTAGGGAAGAATGGCAGGATAATCAAGTACCAATCCATGCAACAACGATCCCCATCTATACAGATGGCTCCAAGATGGATACCGGCGTTGGTGCAGGTTTCTACTCAGAAACGCTCGGAATATCTGGCTCGATCAGACTCCCCGACTACAGCAGCGTCTTCCAAGCTGAGGTTCTGGCGGTGACAACAGCCGCTAAGCAGGCTGCAATGACGGCAATACCACATGCTGATATTACCTTTTTCATTGACAGCCAAGCGGCAATAAAATCGATTTCCGCCACAGAAATAAAATCGAGGCTTGTAAGAAGCTGTCGCGAAGAGCTGCGGGCTCTTGGCGTGCAGCACACTGTAAGACTCTGCTGGGTCCCCGGACACAGTGGTGTCCCAGGAAATGAAAGAGCCGATGAGCTGGCAAGAAAAGGATCTTCCCTTGAATCAAGGGATGCTGACACCACAGTAAAAACCCCACCCTGTTACCTTAAACAGGTGATTGGAAATAAAACACTGATGGCAGCAAACGAAAGATGGAGTGCCCTTGATTCCTGTGTTATTACAAGGAAAATGTGGCCACTATATGACAAACAAAAGACCAAGAGAATCCTTCAAATGAACAAAAATTCTTTGTCCTCTCTCACAGGTGTTATCACCGGACACAACATGCTGGGCTACCATGCAAAGAAATTAAAACTCAGCACAGATGAACTCTGCAGAGGATGTGGGGACGAGGAGGTGAATGAGGATACCCCGCATTTCCTCTGTCACTGCCCTGCACTCTGTCATATCAGAAACAATATCCTGGGCAGATATTTCTTCCAGGATTTAGAAGAACTCTCCGGCAAGTCTGTGAATGACTTGCGCAAGTTCATCAACGCATCGGGATGGTTTGTAAACCCGCTAAGTTTTTCATAGGTTTTTCATTGATTCCAGATAAGGGAAGCGTAACCTCCAGGGTATCACAAAGGGTCTACATTGACCTAAGTGTGACGGGCGCAGGATTCTCTTGCCCCGTCAGCCCAGTAACCTAACCTAACCTAACCTTTATACATTTATTTCTTACTTGGCTAATTTCTTAGAATTAACAATCTTGAGAGAGTCAGCAAAATGAAATTACAAGTTATTTATTTAATGTTGATCGGCAATAATTACAATTGGGTTGTCTTTTAGATTTCCAAGAATTATAATATTTCCAATTTGCTTACTATTACTATTCTCTGTGGGAAGGGAACGGGTGAACGTTGTGTTAACTCCCCCCTTCTTAAGTGTCTGCGTCTCGCAGATTAAAGTTGAGCTTAATGGGTTCAAAAGGAGAGATTGGAGGAGTGGTTTGAATGACCTTTCGTCCAGTTTGGCGTCTTAGGCAAAGGAGCAATGCTAAATTTAACGCTAGACTGATAAGCAGGATGGTTACATCAGAGCTTATCAAAAGTCCAGTATGAGATGACATATGAGAAAGTTTTTTCACATTGTGCAAGTGAAGTTTGTGAAGGTATTGAAGGTCCAATGTTGTGTCACCTTCTGTAAGATTACTCTGTAATACAGGGGGTAGGAAGTGATAGGTTCTAGTTTCCCAATTTGTATACTATTGGCTATTTCGATAGATTTATTATGAAAGTTTATTAAGAATGTGCCGTTAAGGCTTTTATTGGTCCTACCGTAAGTGAGGTTTCCTAGGTAATTAGTTACGAATAATGTGCTTTCGTTTATAAGTTCGACAATAGGTTTGTTTCGGAATTGGAAGCCGCATGTCGCCTCTTCACCGTTTAACAGTTTAAGTGTACAGTCATTAGGAGTCAATTTTTGAAGTTGACTTCTTTTACAGATCGTTTCGTCTTGAATTTCAATGCACTTTCCTTTAATGCCAAACTTTATTGATTGCGAAATAAAGAGGTTAGAGAAGTTAAGATACACTCTTTTGTTATTTTGTACAGTTGATCGAACTATAATATTGTTAAATACTGCCTCGTCTGTTTGCGGCAAACAAATTACGTACAATAGAAGTGAATCTTTGACTAGCATCATAGGTTCAGAGTATTCAATGGCTTGTAGCTCATTTTTGAATGGAAGTGTTTCTGTTCTTGATAGTATGTCAGCAATATCAGTTTTGGTTAATAAATTTGAGATGACGATACCTTTTTTTGCTAGTTCACCTGCCAGCACTATTTCTCCGACTTCCTCTTTTAATAAGATAAGCTTGTTGTAAAGTATTTGTTCATATTTCCGTGTATGGTTAGTATTAATTTCTTCAATTATTCTATTGTATTTATCTATTAAGATATCATTTACTTTAATGAAATGTTGGTTTATGCTGTATTGTTTATTATTATTATTAATAAGTTCGTTGTTTTTTGCAAGAAAGTTGTCCCAATCTGTTGCGTCTGGATTACCGGCTAGCCATTTCAAGGCGGATCCTATCCAGTTTATTGATCTTGTTTTCCTTAGTCTTTTTACCTCGAGTTGCCCCATTTTTGAAAGTTGAAGTTCCAATTGGGGTAAGTAAGCACTTGTTTTAGGGATGTTATGCTCTATGTCTGATTTGATGTTGTCCATTATTTTTTCATGGCTGGCGAGATTTATTACGTGTATGATTTTATAGTTTCCATTGATTATTCTGCCTGTTCCTTGCTTTACTGCAATAAGCGGGCTCGTGCATTCGTAGATGTTAACTATTGCTTCTGTCCATAAGTTGATATTTAGTCTGAAATAAGGGGTGTGCTTTTAAGATGGGACTTATGTATTTTCCTTCCGCTTGTTGCAGATATAGTAATATTGTTATCTAGCCCTACTATTTCTTTGTTGAATATTGGTTTTTCTTTTATTTTAATTTGCTTGTCCCTCTTGTAAACAATTTCCGTTGGGTATGACGGAATTGGAGTGGGTTGTAGCTCGGGTTTCGGAGGGTGTCTTTCGTATTTGCTGGAACAGCAAACATCACATGAATTTGCGAATTTGTTTACTAATTTTGTCATTTGGCGAAAATAGTATCTCTTTAATATTTGTTCTTTGTTTTCCTTATAATTTCTGTGTGCACGTCTGTGTTCATCCTGTATTATTTTAAATTTATTTTCTTCGTTTTTAATATCTATGACTACCCTTTGTGTGATTCTTCTTTTGTAACATTCAAAAGAATTCTTGTATATGTATATCTTGCAAAAGTGGGATGTATTGTTCTGGAATCTTAATGCCATTCAATACATTTGGGTTCAGTTTTTCCTTGAGAATAGTTGTTAGGCTGTTATAGTCGAAGGTTTGCATTCTGATGTAGTGTCTGTGGTATTTGGGGTGTGGTTCTTTTTGGCAAATCATATTCTTGCCTTCAGAAAAGATGAGTTGGTTCTTGAAAACATTCAAAGGGGCTTCGCAATGGGCAATGAGATCACTGCCGTCTTCCTCGGCACTGTGTTGGATGCTAGATTATGATAAAACGTTGACCTCGGTAGGGAGTCGTGAGAGGGCGTCGGTGACCACATTTGTTTTATCTGGCTTGTAGACTAAGGAATAATTAAATTCCTCAATTCTCGCCTTCCATCTCTTAAGCTTAGCATTGTTGTTCCGGTTGCTTAGAGCAAAGGTTAATGGCTGATGGTCTGTGAGAATTTTAATGCTTTTAGCACCGGCGACCATACCACGTCGAGTTAATCGGTTCTCGTCAGTCGTTTCCCAACTTTCATAGAGACAGGTCGGCTAGTGAAGATCGTAAGCGGAAAACGGAAAAGCGATTAGTAGTGGTGATTAGTCAAATAGATTATATTTGTGAGATTGGCCCGGTAGACTGAGCGTCTGATTCTAACGTCAGAAGTGTGGGTTCGATTCCCAACCGAATCTTAATTTATATTTTTATAATTATATAAAAACAGTGATAGAGACATTTAATAAAAGTGTAAAAAGTTCCGTACGGTGTAGGCGTGTAGGCGATGGACCACGGAAAAACGGTGGTCCCGCGTACGGGTGTGGGTGTGCCGTTGCGACACGTGGTGCAAACTCGTGAGCCGGCAAAACCAAATCCAACAACAACGAGAGCAGCAACAACAACAAAAACAGCAGCAACACTAGCAGCAGCAGGAACAACAGCTGCAGCAGCAACAATAACAGCAGCAGTGTGTATGCCAAGGGCAACAGCTGGAAGCACACTAAAAGTGGCAAAAACAACAACGGACCGGTCGTTGCCCAGGCGAGTTTTCTCGCAGGCAACACCAGCAACAACTTCGAAAACAACAACAGCGTTGGCAACAGCTAAAATGGCAGCTGAAAAAGCTGCCACGATACCACAAGTAAAAGCCACTGAAGCTGTGTCAGCAGTGGCTGTAGTCAGTGCGGAGTTCAGGAAGGTGGAGAAGAGGCGACGGAAGTTAAAACCGAAGCCGAATCTTTCTGCCAAAAGAAGGGTGAACTTGGCAGGCACTAGCGTGGCTTCATCGGTCGCTGGAAGCGATGAAGACGCAGAGAACTCGAGTTCTTACGAGGCTGAAGGTGTAGTGGGTCGGTATGTCGGAGAGGGAAACTCCTTCAAGGACCTACCGGTCGATGATGAGGTCACCGTCCAAATGGACGAGGAAGAAGATGAGGAGGCGCAGCTGGACAAGCTAATAAAAGAATTGCTGGAAAAGCGCAACCAGTTGCGCCTAAAGAAAACGCAGCAACAACACCAACAAGTTATGCTAAAGCAGCAGGTGCAGCAACAGCTGCAATTAAAGCAGCAACAACAACAGCCACAAAAACAACACCAACAGCAACAACATCAGCAGCAACAACAAAAACAACATCAGCAACAAAACCTGCAATCAGAGCAGCAACAACAGCAGCAGCAACAAAAAAAACAGCGGAAGTCAAGGATTCCGCCCATAAATGTGAGTAACTTTGATATTATAGACAGTATTAGGCTATGTAAATTAATTACAAAAGACTTTCATGTCAAAAGGCTATCTGCCAACAACCACATAATTATATGTGATAAAATAGAGGATTACCATAGGGTGCGCACCGCCCTGGGAGAGGTTAAGACCGAGTACTTCACGTACACCCCAAGGGAGCAAAAGTTAAAAACCGTGGTATTGAAGGGAATTGATCCCTCAATTAAAACAGAGGAGCTTGAAAGAGAGCTCAAGAATTTTGAAAGCGACGACCTCAAGTTTGTGGGGGTCAAGCCGTTTTCTTCAGTTGTGGCAAGGGGTGGTAGCCGTTACTTACCATTCTTTTTAGTGCAGCTCACTCCCGACAGCAAAATTGACAGGCTGCGAAATATCCGCTACCTGTACTATCATGCTGTAAGATGGGAGAAAATAAAAAGGTCAGATCGCATACTTCAATGTATGCGCTGCCAAAGGTTCGGGCACGCCGCAGCTAACTGCAACATGCAGTTCAGATGCGTTAAGTGCGATATGGACCACAAACATGGTGAATGTCCTCTTGGCAAGGAAAGAGTCGAAGACCGGAGTGTCCTTTCTTGTGTGATCTGCAGGAACTCTGGGCATCCCGCCAACTTCAGGGGTTGCCCAAAGTACCAGGAGTTGAAAAAAAGAGTCTAGGCCCGCAAACAGCAATCTGAAGACGATAGGCGTCAAAAGAGTCGTTCGTTCTCTAACTTTGTGGCACCCAACGTGTCCTTTGCCCAAATGGCAGCTGGACCGGGTCAAGCCCAAATGACATTAAACCAACCAAAGGTAGCCCAAAAGGTACCAGAGGTGGATCTAGACTTAAAATCGATCCTTCTGTCTCTGCACGGAAAGATCGATAAGTTCCAGAAACAATTAAACGAACAAGCGGCCCGAATTGACATTATCTATTCGGAGCTGTTTGTGGGGTCTGGTGTGCCATAAATCTAATGGCTGCGCTGGATGAGGGAAACTTAAAGATCCTTGCTGTGAATGTTAATTCACTAGTCAGGATCGAGAAAAGAACGTCACTTGCCAATTTGTTGAAAACCGAAAACCCGGATGTGCTTTTGGTTAGCGAAACTAAGCTAAATCAGAAGCACAAATTGGGATACAAAAATTATCATGTAATAAGAAGAGACCGGCCTCACTCCACTCAAGGAGGTGGGGTTGGAATCTTAATTCGAAAAGGCCTGCGCCATAGGGTTATATATAGCGGGGACGTGCGTAGGTTCCAGTTGTTATAAGCATGCATTATATGCATTCCTCTCCATAGCCGGAGGAGAGTGTATGTGGTGTCACTTTACGCACCTGCAGCACCTCCACCCAACCAATTTATGACAGAGCTCGAGACACTTTTTCGTAGTCTGCAGCTGAACTCGGAGGAGAATTATTACTTCTTGGCCGGAGATATTAATGCCAAACATGCGGCATGGGGAAATGTTACTGCAAATCCCAGGGGCAACCAGTTTCACGACTGGTGGCGCCTCAATATGATTGAGTACAAACTCGAGTTGTACGCGACGGATATCCCTTCTTTCCCAAGAAGCGGTGCTTTCCTGGACTTGGCCTTAACGGACGCAAGACTTCAACTGACAACCATAGACCAATACACGCGGAACTGTTTGCGTGCGTTTGAGTACGATAGTGACCACTACGGACTCGCCGCCGCAATACGGATCCCGAACGAGCAAACGCTGCTGGAGGAGTACGAAGCAGTGTGTTCATTCGATTATCGGAGGGCACAATGGTCGCGCTTCTCCAGATTTTTAAAGCGAGATTTACGTTCGAGTGGGATCGACCCACCGACAAACAGTAACATGACAAATGATGACATTGATCGGCATTTATTGCAAATGGACGACGCCATCAAACGAACTATGGAACGAACTATTCCTCGGGTAGGACGTTCCGACGACGACCAGACAGAAAAGTACAGAAACCCTACAATCGACGCACTATACCGACAGAAAAGTAGACTGCTCTCGAGGCTTAAACGGCTGTACAGGCAATTTACTGATCGCGACGACCCGGAGGTAAGGATGCTGAAGTCAGAGATCCGAATCCTGAAACAGCTGATAAAAGAAAATTACAGAAAATCTGTAAGTCTGTATTGGGGCAATAAAATTCGGGCTATTAAAACCTGTAGTCCGAATATGTTCCCACAGATAAATAAGTTGTTCAGGAGGAAAGATCACAATGATATTCCTTGTGTTCGAATCTCCTAGACAGCAGAGAACAGACAGACAGTACTGACTGCTGGAATAAGCCCAGAAAGTGTCGTTTCAAACGACGATTTTTTCGTGGTCGAGGACCCACAGGAGAAAGTGGATTTGCTGGGCGCTTGTTTCGAGGCCGTGTATACGGTGAACAATCCTGTTCGCCGTAACCACGACATTGAGAATAGGGCTCTGGTGAGCCATTTCTATCTGCGCACCGAACTTGAGAATTGGCGATCTGAGAATAACGGTTTCACCGTGTTCACTGATGAAAACCATGCTAATGCAGTTGTCGCCAATGGCCGAGATGCATCGCACTTGTTCGTGTCGAAGAATGATCTTCTGTGCATCTTCGAGTCACTAAAGAATACAAAGTCGGCGGGGATGGATGGTGTCCCAAACGTCGTATTGAGACACCTGCCTTTGGAGGCTGTAGATATTTTCACCACGTTGTTTAACAATGCGCTGAATAATGCACATTATCCGGCGCATTGGAAGGTAGCTGTGGTACACCCTATCCCGAAAAAAGGTAAAGATAGGACGAACCCTGCCAATCTACGGTCAATTAGCTTGCTTCCGAATATTAGCAAGGTCTTTGAAAAGGTTGTCAATAGAGCCCTGTTAAAGTGGGTCGAGGACAATAACATAATTCCGGACAACCAGTTTGGTTTCAGGGCGAGGCATGACACTATTCATGCCGCGTCGAAACTGGTTTCCGACATTCAGTGGAATAAATGCAAGAACCAATGCACGGGTGCTTGTCTGGTTGATTTTGAGAAGGCTTTCGACACCGTATGGTTAGAGGGACTTTTCTACAAGTTGACCAGGCGGGGGATGCATAAACCTTTGCTATATGTAATTTATAATATGCTTATGGGAAAGAAGTTCGTTGTCAAATGTGGCAACGTGACTTCGAGCAGAGTCTTTGAAATTAAAAACGGTTTACAGCAGGGGGCGGTCAATTCTCCGATCCTGTTTAACATTTACACGAGTGATCTGGTAGGTTCACTCAGACATGCTATAGCGTATGCCGATGATTTGGTGGCATACAGATCAGGTCCTAAAATCGAGGTCATTAATATCCTTTTGCAGCGTGACTTCGATCAAATTAAGCGATATTGCGACGACTGGAAGTTGAAAATCAACTTTCAGAAGACGGAAACAATCTTGTTCAGAACTCCATTGGCTGGGGCCTCTAGGGATACCAGAAAAAACTGGAAGAAATTGGCCATTATTGGACAAAATGGGCAGCCATTGGCGGTGAGAAGCGTAGTTAGATATCTAGGTATCTGGCTTGACCAGTATCTATATTTCGATAGACATATAGTTGCTTGTCTTGCTGGGGCCAAGAGGGCTTATGCTCTGACAAGGAGACTGTTTCATAGCAGTCAACTTGACTCCAGAGTGAAGGTCATTTGCTACGTGGCCCTTATAAGGCCGATCATCGCTTATGGTTGTCCATTGTGGTTTAATATAGCGCCTAGTTATATGGAAAAGATTCGGGTTTTGGAGAGACAATGTCTTAGGACCTGTCTCCGATTGTTCCGAACGCCCGAATCCAACTATATAAAATACTATCCCAACAAGGTCCTATACGATGGGGCTCAGTTGAATAGGATTGACAATTTCCTCATTAAGGTCACTCGAAGGCACGTTGCAAGGGCGATGGCCAGCGACAATAGTCTGATCTTTGGGGCTTACTACCCCAATGAAATGTACATAGAGAGTACGCTCCGGTCTGGCTTTATCCCGCCAGAGGCATTTATCCATATTGATGCAAAAGGGCTGGTACAGACGAGGGATGGTATCCCGGTATTATACCACCGCTACCGCAGCGCGAGAGATAAGCGGCTTATCCGCGGCGAGGGCATCGCCAATGCTCATGAGCTCCTCCGTTTTAGTACCGCAATATCGGAAAGGGATCAATTCGACACGGAAAAGCAATTCGCCGAATTTTGGTGGCTTGTTGAGGGGGGAGGGGTCAACATGCCCTCCCAGGACGGTGCGTTACTCTAGGTAACATCCTCTTAGCTTATAAGTTAGATTAAGTCAGCTAGGGCGTTTTTGGGAGAGGCCGGGCTCGCCAACGTGTGTTGGTGCTTCCGGGAGTTGACTGACGCTGTAAGGCTTCAGTCGGCTCACGGCGGCGCGTGTGCACGTTGACGACTGCCAGGCGCTCGGAAAGCAATTGGGATTTTGACCACTTGTTGCGCAAGGCAACGAGTGCTCAGAATCCTAATTATAGTTAGAATATGCTAAGTAGTTTAAGTAAGTAGAGTAGGTAGTTTGTAATTTGTTTTTTTTTTATATAAAAATAAAAAAATTGATAAAGATTCCGAGTTTTCTTAACAATTTTCTCGATGAAAACATAATTATGTAAGATTAGTTCGTAAAATAGTTTTTAGGCCGAAAGGCAATAATTATAAGATAGAGTTAAGTTTAGGGCGTCCGCATAAGGATCAATAATCTAGAATAAGTATCCTGTTAATTTTAAGTTAGATTTAATCATTTTTGTCTAGTATTTAAATTGATATAAGCTAATAATTAATAAAAATGAATTTAAAAGTAAAAAAAGTAAGAAAAAAGTAATCGGTTCTCGTCAGATCACCGTAATTAAACGACGTTGGGCGCGGTTAGTACGTAGATGGGGGACCGTTTGAGAACAACCGCGTGTCGTTGGCCAGTCCCATCTACAGAGTTGAGGTAGATAATATACGTGGTATCACAATGGACCAAAATTGGTCTAAGTGTGTCGGCTTTTGCCGACAGCCACATAAACCTAACCTAACCTAGCACCGTAAAGGTATGTTCTGAGCTTATCGAGGGACAATACTATCGCTAGCATTTCCTTCTAGATTGTAGAGTAGTTTTCCTCCGTTTTGGTTAGAGATCGAGAAATAAATGTTATAAGCTTGTCCTTACCCATTTCACCTTGCGACAAGACCGCTCCAATGGCAAGATTAGATGCATCGGTTGTGAGAATAAATGGTATGTTGAAATTTGGAAAGATTAAAAAGTCAAATGACATTAGCATTTCTTTTAGGTCTTTATTTCTATGTTTTTTGATTGATTGACCTTTACCTGGGCATTTAGTCCTCTGGTTATATTTGTCAACGCCTTTGCTATATTAGCAAAGTCTTTGATAAATTTCCTGTAATAAGATGCTAGACCCAGGAAGCTTTTAAGGTCTTTGAGATTCTGAGGTGGTGGAATTTTTTGAATTGCAGATATTTTCTCGGAGTCTGCGCGAATTCCCTCTTGGGTAATTATATAACCTAGAAAATCCACTCTAGTTCTCAAAAATTTAGATTTTTCTAAATTAACCCTTAAATTAGCTTTTTCGAGGAGTGAAAGAACCTCGTCGAGATTTTTAACATGTTCTTTTTTGTTTTTTCCG
This sequence comes from Portevinia maculata, assembly GCA_949715645.1. Classification (NCBI taxonomy): domain Eukaryota; kingdom Metazoa; phylum Arthropoda; class Insecta; order Diptera; family Syrphidae; genus Portevinia; species Portevinia maculata. The sequence continues at coordinate 116,838,243 of OX454527.1, read as the reverse complement.
AAGATGATTATATCGTCTATATAGACGTAGCACGTTTTCCCTATAAGGGGTTTTAAAACGTCGTTAATCATTCGTTGGAAAATAGCGGGAGCATTTTTAAGCCCGAATGGCAACCGAGTGAACTCGTATTTGCCGTTGGCTGTTGAAAAAGCCGTTTTTGGAATGTCACTTTCTTTCATCTTGATTTGATGAAAGCCGGAAGTAAGGTCAAGTGTTGTGAAATATTTACACTCTCCCAAGCTTGCCAGAGTGTTCGTTGTATCTGGTATGGGGTATGCATCAGGGATTGTTACTGAATTTAGCCGTTTGAAATCAATGACCAATCTATATTGTTTTTCGCCTGCTGCGTTAGCCTTTTTTGGAACTATCCAAAGTGGCGAGTTATAAGGGCCTTTAGATGGTCTAATAGCGCCATCTGCAAGCATTTTCTCTATTTGCGTTTCAACTTCTGCCCCTAAATTGGCAGGATAGGGATAGGATTTAGTATAGATTGGCTCGGAGGATGTGGTTCTGATTTCTGCTAGGACGTTAGTGTCTGCAATACCACTTTCGGAAATATTTCCAAGCAATTCGTGGTGTTTGGCAAGCATTTCTCGAACATCCGTGTCTATGTCGGAATTAATGTAAATGTTAACTTGTTTTGATTCTTTTTGAAAAAGGTGTATTTTAATGTTGGGGCTTATGATAAGAATATTATTCTTCCTGTCGATGACAGCTTCTAATTCCTTAAGAGTGTCATCGCCTATGATTCCATCGAATGAAGTCAGTCCTGGGAGGACATAAAAATTGACTGGTGTATTGTTTCCTATACTTCTGAAAAAGGGACCAGCCAGTTTTCGAGTGATTTCCAGTTGTCCACCGGCGGATTGTATTTTGAATGGTGTGTCTAATGGTTTACTGTTGGTTGCGATATTCTCGGATATGAAATTTTTGTTAGCTCCTGTGTCGATTAAGAATTTTAATATTTTTCCGCCTTTAGTTACGTACTCTAGGTATGGTACGCTAGAGAGGCTTCCGTCATAAAATTTGCTTCACCACAACAATCTTCATTACTTTCTTCCTCATAGCCTGTTTCTTGGTAGGCCTGGAAGTATTCTTCGTTGAGTGGTTCCTCTTGGTTGTTTCCCGATTCCTCGATGGTATCGGTTGCAAAGAGGCGCTGCTGTTTTCGTGCTAAATTCTCTGAATCGTTATATCTACGCTGCACAAGGTTATTTGCAGGTCGATTCATGTAATTCACCTCTCGTATTTGAGTTGATTGGTCTGTTTCCATTGGTTGAGGGGGTTTAGGATTTGTTGGCCCGGTGGGCGGTATGCTATTCCAGCTGGGTTTCGGCTGGGTAAAGCGAGGAATGTTGTAAATTTGATTTCGCTCTTGCGGCGTAATTTGCCTATGTAACGCATTTTGTCTCGTTGGGTATCTTGGAGAAAACATTTGGTTTATTGGTGCAGTGACTGTATTATTTATGTCTCTGCGGTGGATAGAAAAGTTGCTGAAGTTTAGGTTTTGAAATTCCAAATATGAGGTATAAGCCTCGGGGAGTGTTTGTGGTTTTTGTACTATGAGCATTCTAGAGACATCTCCGTTGAGACCTCTAACAAAAATGTCTAATGCTCTGTTTCTGTAGTTTGCTGTTAGGGCGTTAATCGTTTCCTGAGAGTACTCTTCGGTTTTTATCTTGTTAATAAGGAGTGATAATTGATGATTTACTTTTGCATAAAATTCGTCAAGACTTTGATTGGCTTGACTCATACTATTGAGTTCGTGCTCTAACGTACGAACATCGCGTTTATCCGTATGTAGTGATAAATTTTTTTTTTATTGTGAGCCAGTCTTAATCAAATATATTGTATATGAGGGCGGCGTTGTCCGGGCCTCTAATTTTTTGGCGAATGTTCTGCAGAATAGCCCTATAAATGGGTTTGATTTTGACTATTTCGTAGTCTTTGAGTATGGACTCCACATTGTGGACCCATGAAATGTATTCGACTGCGTTGCCGCCAAAAATTTGTAAATCTTTGACACAGTCAGGGAGCTTTTGATATCGTTAAGATCTTCTTCCGTTCTAGGGGTTGCAAGAATATTTGGGATGGGTTGGGGTGGGCTAACCCTACATTCTACTTGTTGTAGGCGATTGCTTATAAGCTTGGATTGTTCGATCTGGGCATTAATTGCTCCAGTTAGTTGTGTGATCATTTCTTGAACTCGCTCCATATTGGTCATGGTTATCGGAATGTAAAGTGGGGTTTGAGTTTTTTAAGGGATTTGAATGTGGGGAAGGGTAAACAGAGAGTTATTGGTGTAATATATTGATTAAGTACATCTTCTTCGACTACTTACCTTGCCGTGGTGGAGATGCTTAGTAAGAACCCGTTGATACCGGAGAGCGATTGCAGCAGGGCTTCCCAAGCTGTAAGGTTTCCTGAGGAGGGCTCCAAAGCTAAAGAGTAGTTAACCCAATTCCAGTGGTGGAGCGAGCGCAGCGTAAACCGTGCCCAAGGATGGAAGATTGAGGGTATTTTCAACCGATAACGAGCTCCTTCAGGTGCCCTGGCAGGGCCTATCGTATTCAGCCTTACCCTATAGTGAGAAGAAGAAGAGAGTAGAACCGGCAATGCTGGGGTGGACGTTTTCTCACCGGCTTACTCGTGGGACTCTAATTTAACAATGAACCAAAACCAAACAAAAACAAAAACAAAACAAAAAAACCAAAACACAGAAAAACAAAGCTCAGCAAAATCTTCAAAGGCTGACTTACGCACAGAAGACTTAGCAAAACAGGACGGGACCGACGACCGACTAAACTATAGTCAAAAACAGCTCGGAATCCGCGAATTACTCGGACTCCGAGACTGCTTCCGTCAAAACAACACACTCCGATGCGGAGGGATCGACAAGCGCCGACACGCCAGCTGCAGTCGGAAGCCCGCACATAAAAGAGGCGGACCTAGTCCGAATAAATATCGAATGACCCGCCTAGCCAAGTTCCAACTAAACTATAATATTGTTAAATACTGCCTCGTCTGTTTGCGGCAAACAAATTACGTACAATAGAAGTGAATCTTTGACTAGCATCATAGGTTCAGAGTATTCAATGGCTTATAGCTCATTTTTGAATGGAAGTGTTTCTGTTCTTGATAGTATGTCAGCAATATCAGTTTTGGTTAATAAATTTGAGATGACGATACCTTTTTTTGCTAGTTCACCTGCCAGCACTATTTCTCCGACTTCCTCTTTTAATAAGATAAGCTTGTTGTAAAGTATTTGTTCATATTTCCGTGTATGGTTAGTATTAATTTCTTCAATTATTCTATTGTATTTATCTATTAAGATATCATTTACTTTAATGAAATGTTGGTTTATGCTGTATTGTTTATTATTATTATTAATAAGTTCGTTGTTTTTTGCAAGAAAGTTGTCCCAATCTGTTGCGTCTGGATTACCGGCTAGCCATTTCAAGGCGGATCCTATCCAGTTTATTGATCTTGTTTTCCTTAGTCTTTTTACCTCGAGTTGCCCCATTTTTGAAAGTTGAAGTTCCAAATGGGGTAAGTAAGCACTTGTTTTAGGGATGTTATGCTCTATGTCTGATTTGATGTTGTCCATTATTTTTTCATGGCTGGCGAGATTTATTACGTGTATGATTTTATAGTTTCCATTGATTATTCTGCCTGTTCCTTGCTTTACTGCAATAAGCGGGCTCGTGCATTCGTAGATGTTAACTATTGCTTCTGTCCATAAGTTGATATTTAGTCTGAAATAAGGGGTGTGCTTTTAAGATGGGACTTATGTATTTTCCTTCCGCTTGTTGCAGATATAGTAATATTGTTATCTAGCCCTACTATTTCTTTGTTGAATATTGGTTTTTCTTTTCCTTTAATTTGCTTGTCCCTCTTGTAAACAATTTCCGTTGGGTATGACGGAATTGGAGTGGGTTGTAGCTCGGGTTTCGGAGGGTGTCTTTCGTATTTGCTGGAACAGCAAACATCACATGAATTTGCGAATTTGTTTACTAATTTTGTCATTTGGCGAAAATAGTATCTCTTTAATATTTGTTCTTTGTTTTCCTTATAATTTCTGTGTGCACGTCTGTGTTCATCCTGTATTATTTTAAATTTATTTTCTTCGTTTTTAATATCTATGACTACCCTTTGTGTGATTCTTCTTTTGTAACATTCAAAAGAATTCTTGTATATGTATATCTTGCAAAAGTGGGATGTATTGTTCTGGAATCTTAATGCCATTCAATACATTTGGGTTCAGTTTTTCCTTGAGAATAGTTGTTAGGCTGTTATAATCGAAGGTTTGCATTCTGATGTAGTGTCTGTGGTATTTGGGGTGTGGTTCTTTTTGGCAAATCATATTCTTGCCTTCAGAAAAGATGAGTTGGTTCTTGAAAACATTCAAAGGGGCTTCGCAATGGGCAATGAGATCACTGCCGTCTTCCTCGGCACTGTGTTGGATGCTAGATTATGATAAAACGTTGACCTCGGTAGGGAGTCGTGAGAGGGCGTCGGCGACCACATTTGTTTTATCTGGCTTGTAGACTAAGGAATAATTAAATTCCTCAATTCTCGCCTTCCATCTCTTAAGCTTAGCATTGTTGTTCCGGTTGCTTAGAGCAAAGGTTAATGGCTGATGGTCTGTGAGAATTTTAATGCTTTTAGCACCGACGACCATACCACGTCGAGTTAATCGGTTCTCGTCAGATCACCGTAATTAAACGACGTTGGGCGCGGTTAGTACGTAGATGGGGGACCGTTTGAGAACAACCGCGTGTCGTTGGCCAGTCCCATCTACAGAGTTGAGGTAGATAATATACGTGGTATCACAATGGACCAAAATTGGTCTAACTGTGTCGGCTTTTGCCGACAGCCACATAAACCTAACCTAACCTAGCACCGTAAAGGTATGTTCTGAGCTTATCGAGGGACAATACTATCGCTAGCATTTCCTTCTAGATTGTAGAGTAGTTTTCCTCCGTTTTGGTTAGAGATCGAGAAATAAATGTTATAAGCTTGTCCTTACCCATTTCACCTTGCGACAAGACCGCTCCAATGGCAAGATTAGATGCATCGGTTGTGAGAATAAATGGTATGTTGAAATTTGGAAAGATTAAAATGTCAAATGACATTAGCATTTCTTTTAGATCTTTATTTCTATGTTTTTTGATTGATTGACCTTTACCTGGGCATTTAGTCCTCTGGTTATATTTGTCAACGGCTTTGCTATATTAGCAAAGTCTTTGATAAATTTCCTGTAATAAGATGCTAGACCCAGGAAGCTTTTAAGGTCTTTGAGATTCTGAGGTGGTGGAATTTTTTGAATTGCAGATATTTTCTCGGAGTCTGCGCGGATTCCCTCTTGGGTAATTATATAACCTAGAAAATCCACTCTAGTTCTCAAAAATTTAGATTTTTCTAAATTAACCCTTAAATTAGCTTTTTCGAGGAGTGAAAGAACCTCGTCGAGATTTTTAACATGTTCTTTTTTGTTTTTTCCGAAGATGATTATATCGTCTATATAGACGTAGCACGTTTTCCCTATAAGGGGTTTTAAAACGTCGTTAATCATTCGTTGGAAAATAGCGGGAGCATTTTTAAGCCCGAATGGCAACCGAGTGAACTCGTATTTGCCGTTGGCTGTTGAAAAAGCCGTTTTTGGAATGTCACTTTCTTTCATCTTGATTTGATGAAAGCCGGAAGTAAGGTCAAGTGTTGTGAAATATTTACACTCTCCCAAGCTTGCCAGAGTGTTCGTTGTATCTGGTATGGGGTATGCATCAGGGATTGTTACTGAATTTAGCCGTTTGAAATCAATGACCAATCTATATTGTTTTTCGCCTGCTGCGTTAGCCTTTTTTGGAACTATCCAAAGTGGCGAGTTATAAGGGCCTTTAGATGGTCTAATAGCGCCATCTGCAAGCATTTTCTCTATTTGCGTTTCAACTTCTGCCCCTAAATTGGCAGGATAGGGATAGGATTTAGTATAGATTGGCTCGGAGGATGTGGTTCTGATTTCTGCTAGGACGTTAGTGTCTGCAATACCACTTTCGGAAATATTTCCAAGCAATTCGTGGTGTTTGGCAAGCATTTCTCGAACATCCGTGTCTATGTCGGAATTAATGTAAATGTTAACTTGTTTTGATTCTTTTTGAAAAAGGTGTATTTTAATGTTGGGGCTTATGATAAGAATATTATTCTTCCTGTCGATGACAGCTTCTAATTCCTTAAGAGTGTCATCGCCTATGATTCCATCGAATGAAGTCAGTCCTGGGAGGACATAAAAATTGACTGGTGTATTGTTTCCTATACTTCTGAAAAAGGGACCAGCCAGTTTTCGAGTGATTTCCAGTTGTCCACCGGCGGATTGTATTTTGAATGGTGTGTCTAATGGTTTACTGTTGGTTGCGATATTCTCGGATATGAAATTTTTGTTAGCTCCTGTGTCGATTAAGAATTTTAATATTTTTCCGCCTTTAGTTACGTACTCTAGGTATGGTACGCTAGAGAGGCTTCCGTCATAAAATTTGCTTCACCACAACAATCTTCATTACTTTCTTCCTCATAGCCTGTTTCTTGGTAGGCCTGGAAGTATTCTTCGTTGAGTGGTTCCTCTTGGTTGTTTCCCGATTCCTCGATGGTATCGGTTGCAAAGAGGCGCTGCTGTTTTCGTGCTAAATTCTCTGAATCGTTATATCTACGCTGCACAAGGTTATTTGCAGGTCGATTCATGTAATTCACCTCTCGTATTTGAGTTGATTGGTCTGTTTCCATTGGTTGAGGGGGTTTAGGATTTGTTGGCCCGGTGGGCGGTATGCTATTCCAGCTGGGTTTCGGCTGGGTAAAGCGAGGAATGTTGTAAATTTGATTTCGCTCTTGCGGCGTAATTTGCCTATGTAACGCATTTTGTCTCGTTGGGTATCTTGGAGAAAACATTTGGTTTATTTGTTGCGTACTTTTTATCTTTTATACTGAGAGGTACGGCTCTCAGTTGGGTCTTACCTTTTAGTGGTGTTATCTGTAAGTCCAAAATAATTTAAACGCAAACAAAGACACTTGACTGTTTATATTTTAATTTATTTAAATTGACTTACTTCCACTAACACTTAATTCTAAAACTTATTCTTCTAACACTATTTAGGATTACTATTTTAATGTAGAAACAACCCGTAATATTAATAATTGTAGTATTGTTAACTTTGGATGTAATCATAAATGGAAGCGTTGGTGACTTGGGTTACGAGGACATGAAATGATATAGGAAAAGAGACCGCACTCGTTTGGAAACTTGTTGATAAAGATCAAGAAAACACACGTTGGCGGATGTTTACTGATACGACATGGGAAAGACCGCACTGTTTGGTGGATGATAACTGATTTTGAACAAGACCGCACTAGCTGGATTACAAGAACTGAATGTCGCGTCATTCCCTGGGAATAGTCATCGATACCTCGTTCGAAACATTCAAGAGTTCGACGAACGAACGAACGAGCAAAAAGAAATAGAAAATACTCCGGAAGGGAATTCCCTCGCAAGTCAAATTCAAGTGGCTCGTGTTACTTTGTCGCACATACGATCGATGCATAAGCGCGACATCAGCACAACGAGTTAATTGACTTGTGCACTTAGTTGCGCAAGGGAAATGCGGAAAAACCATAAATAAGCATTTGTTTATTTAGGTCGGAAGTGTTGGGCATTGACGCTGGAAGTGACAAGCTGAAATAGCAATTTATGAGGATGTTTATTTGGGGCGATCGATATATTGTTACAAAGTTGCAACATCGATCGTGGGGTTAAACATCTTGCATACAAAGAAGAAATGTTAAAGGTTGTAAAGTGCTTGGTATGCTCAAGTGGTACACTTTACAACACCTCCCCCCTTAAGAACGAAACTTGTACCTTGGATTGGTACGAGTTTCGGTTGAAGACGAAGAACCATTTAAGGTTTGTGTTTTTGGGAGGGGTAGGGAACGAGAGAGACTAGAGGGCAATTTTTCTGAAGTTGGAAAAGGATTAGAGAGATTTGTAGATGATCGTGGTTTTGGTAGAGGCAAAGGGTCAGAGATTATAAAATCTTTGTGTATCTCTCTTTTGGTAGAGAGTTTTCTTAATAAGACAAGAACGGTGGACACCATAAGGAAAAGTATGGCCAAGAGAATATAAATAGTAGTGATATGTTTGTTATTTGGAGAATTTGCAATGGGGTGTGAAATTTGTTGATAATTTATATCATCTAATCTTTTACTAATGGCGTTTAAATCATTAATTTGGTTGCGAATTGTAAATGTTTGTGTTTCTATGATGGGTAGTTTAGCGAAATGAAACTGGGTGAGGTTTGGAGTAGATATAGGAACGGCAGATGAGATAAAGTTTAATTTTGTATCTGTTTCATAATTAGTTTTGGAGATAAGGGACTGGTATTTTGTGTTTGCTATGCAAGTAGAGTCAATTTCTTTTGTAGATCGATGATTTCGTAAGAGGTTGCGGGTTGGTTATATAAGGCCATTGGAGAGGTAAAATACACGAAGGTGCTTAGGATGAGGAGTTTTACAAAAATTCCGTACATTTCTAGAAAGATATAGGAATAATTTATTTATTTATTAGGAAGAGAACAGTTTGAGTCTATTGTTGTGTACTTTAAGAGTTCGATTCTTGTACTTAAGTACTGAATTAACTCCAGAGGAAGAGATGATCTCATATGGACCATTCCATATTGGAAGTAACTTCTTATTTTTATTTTTAGGGCAACTCTCGTTTTTAAGTAGAACATGATCTCCTTCTGTGAAAGTTACAGGGTTTTGCTTTCTGTCATATTGAATCTTGGAAGATTCTTTGCTTTTAACTAAATTTTCCCTGGCAATATGATGAGAATGTTGTAGCCTTGATTTCAGCTCATTCGCATACAAGTCATAATTGTAACATATTTCAGGGTTTTTAGTTAAGCTAGAAGGAAGTTCAACTTGTCTTCCAAAAACTAACTCGAAAGGGGTAAAAGCAGTTGAAGTATTAGGGGTAGTATTGTGGACGAATACGGCATATTTTATCCAGGAATCCCAATCATCTTGAGATTTGTTAATGAAACAGCGGAGGTATTCCACGAAGTTTCGGTGACTTCGTTCGCAAGATCCATTTGATTGAGGTCGGTAAGCAGTTGTTTGGAGCTTAGTGATCTTTAAAAGTTTACAAACGCTTTTAAATATGTCACTAAGGAAGTTTTGACCTTGATCGGATAGAACGTATTTAGGAGTACCGAAGCGAAAGATTATTTCTTTAACGAAAGCTTCGGCGATGGTATTAGCTTCTTGATTTGGTAATGGAATAGCGTCTGAGTATTTTGTTAGATCATCGATGAAAGTAAGGAGATATTTGTTGTGGTTGGAAGTTGTTGGGTATGGGCCAACGATGTCGATGGAAATCTTTTCAAAGGGATGTTTAGAGGTAGAAGTTATTACCATAGGTTCCATTGTGTATTTGGTAACTTTGTTTTTCTGGCAAAGTTCGCATTTTTTGATGTATGCTTTTATATCTTGGAACATGTTTTTCCAATTGTGATACAATTTTATACGTTTAAAAGTTCGGTTGACTCCACAGTGTCCTCCGATAGGGTTCAAGTGGAATTCTTTTAATATAGCAAGAATTTCTTCACGAGATAGTTCACGAGTACGGGAAGAGTTGGTTAATGGATTAGAGACTGAAGAAGAGGTAGCAGGATCCTGAGACGAGGTAGTAAACGGGTTTGGCGACGAAGTAGGAGACGAATTAGTAAGAGATGAACTATTAGACGGATTGGAATAAGAATTGGTAGATGAACTAGTAGGCGAATTAGTAAACGAATTAGTAGAAAAATTGGTACACGAGTTAGGAGATGGTTTTGCACACGAGCTAGTAGTTGATTTAGAACAGGAGTTAGTACAAGAATTAGGAGAAGAATTGGAACACGATGTAGAAGACGATTTAGGGCGCGGTTTGGTACAAGATTTAGTAGATGAATTAGTAGACGAGTTTGAAGACGATATAGGAGACGAATTGGTACAAGGACTAGTAGATGATATAGAAGAATTAGTAAACGAGTTAGTAGTGGAGTCGGTACACGATGTAGTAGACGAAGTAGTACTCGAATTAGTAGGTGAGTTGGTAGACGAATTGATATTAGAACAAGAATTAGAACACGGTTTAGAAGACGATTTAGGACAAGATGTAGTAGACGAATTAGTACACGAATTAGTAGGCAAATTTGAAGACGATGTAGTAGACGAATTTGAAGATGATCGAAGAGTCATTTTAGCAATCCTGCTAAGGCAGTCGGCGTTCGTATTCTGTTCGCCTTTTTTGTGAATGATTTCATAATCAAACTCTTCGAGTTGCAAGCGATATCGCATTAGTCTGGAACTAATATCTTTGCAATTATGAATATAGATGAGTGGCTTGTGATCAGTAATAAGGAGGAATTTTCTTCCATACAGATAGGGACGGAAATGCCGGACTGACCATACAATGGCAAGCAATTCCTTATCTGTAGTGGAATAGTTCTTCTCACTCTTATTCAGCGTGCGAGAGGCGTATGCGATAGGTAAGTCATTTCCTGGCTCACCCTGAGAAAGCACACTACCAACGGCAACATCACTAGCATCTGTTGTAAGAATAAAATTTTTCGTAAAATCAGGATATTGAAGAAGAGGTGGATTAATAAGTTTTTCTTTTAATCCATGAAAAGAATTCGTACAAAGAGGGGTCCAGTCAAAAGGGACGTCCTTGCGAAGAAGGTTGGTAAGAGGTTTAGAGATTTTGGCGAAGTCTTTGATGAAACGGCGATAGTATCCAGCAAGACCCAGAAAACTTTTTATTTCTTTGGTGTTTTTGGGTTGAGTGAAGTCTTTCACACACTGGATTTTCTGAGGATCTGGTTTGATACCGGATTCATTTATAATATGTCCCAAGTAGATAAGTTCTGATCTTAGGAACTGACATTTCTCAGGTTGTAATTTGAGGTTATGCATTTTCAAGCGATCAAAGATTTCTTTTAGTTTGAAGTTATGTTCTTCCAAAGTTTTTCCATATACCACGATGTCATCCATGTATACGAAAGTTTTGATACCTTGAAGACCAGTCAAAACATTATTCATTAACCTCTGGAAGGTAGCAGGGGCACCTTTTAATCCATAAGGCATTCTAACGAATTCGTAATGACCATACGGCGAGGAGAAGGCTGTCTTCTCTCTATCTTCTGGTTTAACTTGTATTTGATGGAATCCACTAGCGAGATCTAGGGTGGAAAAGAATTTGGAACTGCCTAACTGATCTAGAATATCAGTTATATTAGGTAGAGGGTAAGCGTCGCCAACAGTTTTGTCATTGAGCTTACGGAAATCGACGACTATTCTCCATTTCTTATTACCATCCTTATCAGATTTCTTAGGCACAACGATAAGAGGGAAATTCCACGGACTATTCGATGGTTGGATAATGTTATCGTCCATCATCTCGTGAATTTGTTTGTTGACCTCCTGTCGCTGGGCCTCTGGCAACCTGTAAGGTTTGATATAAGAAGGAGTTGCATCGGGGGTGAGAATGGAATGTTGAACTGATGAAGTATGAGTCAATTTATCTCCTTTTAGGTAGAATAAATCGCCATACAACATACACAGATTTAAGATAGACTCCTTTTCGTCGTTAGTCATGTGATCAGTCACGACTAAGTCTTTGATAGTTTGAATTCTATCGTATGTATTAGGATGCTGTTGGATTTTTAAGATATGGTAGTTAGAAGCTTCGTCAAAGATTAATTCGTCAGTGTTAAATTCAATAGAGGATTCAGATGAGTTGACCATGGATATATAGGAGATGGTACTATTGGCAGGAGTAATGCTGTTACCGATATATAATCCATTGGGAAATTGTTGAGCAAGACATATACTATCCGAGAGAATTTTCTTATGAACTGGAACTACGATTTCTGTTCTAGAGGGAATGGTTACTAAATGAGATGGGATTAAATCATATTCGATGATATATTTTTTGAAGAGAAGAGTTAGGATTTTAGTTCCATAGTTTATTTGGGCTGAATGATCGTCTAAAAAGTTATTACCGATTATTCCATCAGTATTAATGGGAAAGTTTTTGTCGACTACGTGGAATGGATACGAGAGTGTGATGTTTAAGGGTAAGTTTATATCCAAGTAAACGATTCCCTGGGTTATTATCACGGATTCCGTAATACCGGATAGGGAGTGAATTACTGTAGAATCAATAGATACTTCTGGCTTTAATTTATCAATTTTTATCAAACAAATCTCACTTCCACCATCGATGAGGAGTTTAGAGGGGTTAGGATTCAGTAGGGTTTTAGATAAAACCTCAATAGAGTCTACACGACTGACTTTGCTATTGAGATTGACATGGAAGATGTGGCGAGGAGATTTTAGTTGTTGGTCCGGACCCTGCCACTGGTTCCGGCCTGTGTTTGGTTTTTCGAATGCTGATTAGGAGCTTTGGGAGAATTCGGGTTAGAGAGCTGTTGTCGCTTTTTGTTATTGTTGTATTCTCTTTTCCTACACTCTTGGATATGATGTCCAGGGTTCTTGCAGTAACTACAAGTTATGGAGACAGTCCTCACTTCACTTTTTATAGTGGGGAGTTTTTCCTTGTTCTGCCTGGTGTAACATTGTTCAATAGTATGACCAGGTTTAGAGCAATAATTACAAATGGTCTTCATTTTGGTAGAAGGCGAATTAGAGGAACTTTAGTTGTGCATATAATAGGAGGAGGAGCTTTTCTCCTCTTGAACAGCGGCTTCTATGGCCTCCGTGAGGGACTCGAATCGGGAGGCTTTTATTATCAGAGAAGTTTTGGGGGATAGTCCTCTTTCGAAAGATTTAAGAGCGGTCTTGCGATTAAGACTTTGTATCACGTCGGCATTATCATTGCCTTCGCTTGCTATACAAGCGTCATTTAGATTTGCTAGGATTTGCTCCAAGCGATTCGCATAGATGCGGACAGTCTCATTAGGTTTTTGTTTTATTTGGATTAACTCCAGTTGGAGTTGGGATAGGGATTTTGTCTCTAAGAATTGTTGTAGCAACTTACTTTTTAAGGCTTCCCAATTTTCGAACTCTGCGTACTTAACAATGTTGTATGCAGGGCCGATCAATTTCGTTTTTATGATTGTCATTAAAAGGGGCAATTCGGTAGTAGAAGTTTCTAGTGCTAGCAGATCACACGCGTTTAAAAATTTATGTAGGTGGGCTCTATTACCATCAAACTCGGGGATGAGCTTGAAAGCAAAAGATCTATCTAGTTTTGGGGCCATGTTAAGAATAGAGTCGGAATTGGATTCGGAGGAAGAGTTGCGGGCAGTGCTGGAGTCTTCAGAATCAGTGAGGGACACTAGACTATCTTCAGTGGTCATAGAGGGATAGGGAATTGTTTAAAACTTATGATACATGCGAGTAGGAAAAATAAAAAAAAAATTCTTAAGATCTAATACCAAATAATTTAATCCAATAATTTTTACAACACAATATCAAAAAAAAATATTTTGGGTACTAGATAGATAAAAATATATGTAATAAAAATAAATGATAGTTACTAATTAATCCAACGATGTTGAAGATGATGCTTGAAGAGATGATATTGTAGAGATGTAGTAGAGATGATGTTGTAAAGATGTAGTAGAGATGATGTGGACTAAAGATGGAGATTAAAGTTGTAGATTACGGTTGTTGCAGGATCAGGTGGATCAGCTGATGGGCACGTCAATTTCACTGGGTAGTTTATGAGTTTTTCCACTGTTTATTCACTTTTAGTTTTTATTAGTATATTTCACTGGATAGTTTATGGGTTTTTTTTTTTTTTTTTTTCACTGGGTATTAGTTCGTGACTTTGGACTGTTTAACACATTTCAGGCAGACCCCACATCTGACACCAATTTTTTTGTTGCGTACTTTTTATCTTTTATACTGAGAGGTACGGCTCTCAGTTGGGTCTTACCTTTAAGTGGTGTTATCTGTAAGTCCAAAATAATTTAAACGCAAACAAAGACACTTGACTGTTTATATTTTAATTTATTTAAATTGACTTACTTCCACTAACACTTAATTCTAAAACTTATTCTTCTAACACTATTTAGGATTACTATTTTAATGTAGAAACAACCCGTAATATTAATAATTGTAGTATTGTTAACTTTGGATGTAATCATAAATGGAAGCGTTGGTGACTTGGGTTACGAGGACATGAAATGATATAGGAAAAGAGACCGCACTCGTTTGGAAACTTGTTGATAAAGATCAAGAACACACTAGTTGGCGGATGATTACTGATACGACATGGGAAAGACCGCACTGTTTGGTGGATGATAACTGATTTTGAACAAGACCGCACTAGCTGGATTACAAGAACTGAATGTCGCGTCATTCCCTGGGAATAGTCATCGATACCTCGTTCGAAACATTCAAGAGTTCGACGAACGAACGAACGAGCAAAAAGAAATAGAAAATACTCCGGAAGGGAATTCCCTCGCAAGTCAAATTCAAGTGGCTCGTGTTACTTTGTCGCACATACGATCGATGCATAAGCGCGACATCAGCACAACGAGTTAATTGACTTGTGCACTTAGTTGCGCAAGGGAAATGCGGAAAAACCATAAATAAGCATTTGTTTATTTAGGTCGGAAGTGTTGGGCATTGACGCTGGAAGTGACAAGCTGAAATAGCAATTTATGAGGATGTTTATTTGGGGCGATCGATATATTGTTACAAAGTTGCAACATCGATCGTGGGGTTAAACATCTTGCATACAAAGAAGAAATGTTAAAGTTTGTAAAGTGCTTGGTATGCTCAAGTGGTACACTTTACAACATATTGGTGCAGTAACTGTATTATTTATGTCTCTGCGGTGGATAGAAAAGTTGCTGAAGTTTAGGTTTTGAAATTCCAAATATGAGGTATAAGCCTCGGGGAGTGTTTGTGGTTTTTGTACTATGAGCATTCTAGAGACATCTCCGTTGAGACCTCTAACAAAAATGTCTAATGCTCTGTTTCTGTAGTTTGCTGTTAGGGCGTTAATCGTTTCCTGAGAGTACTCTTCGGTTTTTATCTTGTTAATAAGGAGTGATAATTGATGATTTACTTTTGCATAAAATTCGTCAAGACTTTGATTGGCTTGACTCATACTATTGAGTTCGTGCTCTAACGTACGAACATCGCGTTTATCCGTATGTAGTGATAATTTTTTTTTTATTGTGAGCCAGTCTTAATCAAATATATTGTATATGAGGGCGGCGTTGTCCGGGCCTCTAATTTTTTGGCGAATGTTCTGCAGAATAGCCCTATAAATGGGTTTGATTTTGACTATTTCGTAGTCTTTGAGTATGGACTCCACATTGTGGACCCATGAAATGTATTCGACTACGTTGCCGCCAAAAATTTGTAAATCTTTGACACAGTCAGGGAGCTTTTGATATCGTTAAGATCTTCTTCCGTTCTAGGGGTTGCAAGAATATGTGGGATGGGTTGGGGTGGGCTAACCCTACATTCTACTTGTTGTAGGCGATTGCTTATAAGCTTAGATTGTTCGATCTGGGCATTAATTGCTCCAGTTAGTTGTGTGATCATTTCTTGAACTCGCTCCATATTGGTCATGGTTATCGGAATGTAAAGTGGGGTTTGAGTTTTTTAAGGGATTTGAATGTGGGGAAGGGTAAACAGAGAGTTATTGGTGTAATATATTGATTAAGTACATCTTCTTCGACTACTTACCTTGCCGTGGTGGAGATGCTTAGTAAGAACCCGTTGATACCAGAGAGCGATTGCAGCAGGGCTTCCCAAGCTGTAAGGTTTCCTGAGGAGGGCTCCGAAGCTAAAGAGTAGTTAACCCAATACCAGTGGTGGAGCGAGCGCAGCGTAAACCGTGCCCAAGGATGGAAGATTGAGGGTATTTTCAACCGATAACGAGCTCCTTCAGGTGCCCTGGCAGGGCCTATCGTATTCAGCCTTACCCTATAGTGAGAAGAAGAAGAGAGTAGAACCGGCAATGCTGGGGTGGACGTTTTCTCACCGGCTTACTCGTGGGACTCTAATTTAACAATGAACCAAAACCAAACAAAAACAAAAACAAAACAAAAAAAACAAAACACAGAAAAACAAAGCTCAGCAAAATCTTCAAAGGCTGACTTACGCACAGAAGACTTAGCAAAACAGGACGGGACCGACGACCGACTAAACTATAGTCAAAAACAGCTCGGAATCCGCGAATTACTCGGACTCCGAGACTGCTTCCGTCAAAACAACACACTCCGATGCGGAGGGATCGACAAGCGCCGACACGCCAGCTGCAGTCGGAAGCCCGCACATAAAAGAGGCGGACCTAGTCCGAATAAATATCGAATGACCCGCCTAGCCAAGTTCCAACTAAACCGTATTCTTAGTAAACCAGAGAATACATGTTACGAAAAAGATAGGGACACGGTACGGTGGGCAAGGGACATGTTGGCGGAGAAGTCCGATCACGCTGAAACAGGGGGTCGTCCTGCTCCAGCTGCACATGGCTCGGGCGAAACCACGTTAGCGCTGGGTACCGTGAAAAGGGCAGCGACTCCTGAGCACGGGAGACCTACCCTCAAACACGGGGCACAGACTAACAGAACGGGGAAGACCTTTTCTGTAACAGGAGGACCACCCCAATCTGTACCAAAAAACAACAACAAAAAACAGAGCAGCATATCTGCTAGCAAAAAAGATTTCGCATCTAAGCGACCTAGATCGCAAGATGATACCTCCAAAACCCCGAAGAAGGCAAAGAGCGCTGAATCAGCGCACAGACCCTTCAACGAGGTAGCGAAGGACAATCTGGTCTTCGGCATCTGTGACTGGAGCAATGATGAGGGGAGAATTAGTGGCGAGAACTGGCGCACGCTAAAGTCAAGACTGACCATCGACATTCTTGCCTTCAGCGATAGAGAACTCTCGGCACTACTTCCCACCTTCACAGACAACGGCTGGTACCTCAACGGCGCCAAATTAGTGAGGCGATCCGATCAGATGTCGGTAGACTTTTTAAAGGCAGCGATCCCGAGACTAACGAATCTCTGGGTCAATGCCAAGCTGAGTGTCGCCCACTGGATCAACATTCCGGGTCGAACTCCTTAACAAAAAGGGGTTCAAAATCTTTTACGGCATGGACACTCTGGTCCTAAAAATCCATGAGAAGGACGAGAGACTACTCGCAGGCATGGTATCCTCGCTAAGTAGTCTTGGTTTAGAGGCTACGCCCGAAAGTTCTTCTCTGTAAACAGACACAGATGAACAGATGAACAACTCTCTGTATCGGCGGTTGCTCCAACACTAGAACCGCTCCCTAAAGAGCAAAATAGTGGAGAACTGTCCTCTGAATCAGAGGACGGGGACACCACAATTACGGAGATGCCGTTACTAGTCGGCAATGATGCTCCGACTAGTACAGATTAACCTCCACCATTCCAAAATAGCTTCGGCTAATCTACTTCTCCGCCTGGAAAAAGGTGGGGAAGATATCGCCCTCATCCAGGAGCCATGGGTCACAAATAACGACCGCATATCTGGACTCAGGGCAAGAAACTACTCCTTGTTCTACGCAAGAAATTCAGGTAAACCCAGAACTTGCATACTAGCAAAGAATAATATTAAAGCTTTCCTTCTTCCGAATTAGAGCGACCCTGACTTCACTTGCGTGGGGTTAGATCGAGCCGGAAAGGGACCGCTGTGGATATCGTCAGCGTAAATCCCATATGACGACACGGGAGAAGTTCCATCTAATACGATACGCAGGACGGTACAGACAGCGGCTGCTAGTAACACCCCACTGGTGGTAGGTGCTGACGCAAACGCGCACTACACCATATGAGGCAGCAGTGACATTAACAAAAGGGGTGAGTTACTCTTTGAATATATTATTAAAACTAACCTCGTAGTGTGTAACATAGGGTCTGAATCCACCTTTATAAACAGGATCAGGCAGGAAGTCATTGACCTGACACTGACCACCTGTTCACCTGATATAGTTATAGAAAATTGGAAAGTATCTAGTGAAGTCTCATTCTCGGACCACCGCTATATACTTTTCAATCTAAAGTTCGGGACCCCCCCGACGAAAGTGTTTAAGAACCCAAAAAAAACACAAATTGGCAGGTCTATAATTCTTTCTTCAAAAAGAAACTAGACAGCCTCCAAATCAGACAGCCTAATTCACCGGAAGAAATAGATGAAATGGTGAACGAAGTAACGTCTGCTATGAACAAGGCCTTTAATAAGGCCTGCCCCACCAGCAGACACAAAGAAAGAGGTAAATCGCCGTGGTGGACCTCCACTGTAGCTTCTCTGCGTAGAGATAGCAGGAGTAAGTTTAACAAGGCCAAGTCTTCAAGAAACCCAGCTGACTGGGATAGTTATAAAGACAGTCTTAAAAACTACAAAAAGGAAGTAAAGAGAGCACAGCGAGAGTCGTGGAAATCTTTCTGTGAGAACATAGAAAAAACAAGCGACTCCAGTCGGCTGCGTAAGATCCTCTCAAAATCTCCACAAATACCTAGCGTCATACAAAGCCAAGGAGGAGTGTGGACCTCAACCAGTGAGGAGACCTTAGGCCTACTACTGGATACCCACTTCCCAGGCAACAAAGTAGAGGTAAATCACCCTACACAGCACCATCACAGGGTCCAAATGGTTCCGGAGCATATTGCAGACAATCGCAAACTGGCGTGGACGATTAACAGCTTCCTCCCATATAAATGACCTGGACTAGATGGAATCACACCCATAGAGCTACAGAAGAGTATCGACACTCTCACACCCTGGCTACTGGTGATTTTCAATAGCTGCCTAAAACTCAGCTTTACGCCCACAGGTTGGAAAACGGTAAAAGTGGTCTTTATACCAAAATGCGGTAAAGCTTCACACTGTTCTCCAAAAGATTTCAGACCAATCAGTCTAACTTCATTCCTCCTGAACACGTTGGAAAGACTTGTAGATTACTACATACGTTCAAACCTGGAAAACAATTCCCTTTCGAGGTGTCAACACGCCTACCGAAAAGGCTTTTCAGTAGAAACAGCACTTCATTCGCTAGTCAGCACTATCGAAAAATCGCTGTATCACAAAGAATACACGATGGTATCCTTTCTGCTTCTGCACCTGGATAAAGAACATGCTAGACAGCAGGCTGATCCAGGCGGAGCTTGGCAGCTGTCTGACCAGGAGGTCAGTGTACAGGGGCACACCACAAGGAGGAGTGCTCTCACCGCTACTATGGATCTTAGTAGTCAACGAGGTCATCTCCAACCTAGAGGAGGATGGATGCAAAGTGACGGCCTATGCGGACGACATTGCCATTGCCATAACGGGGAAATTCCCCACACGATCAGAGACCTAATGGAATCGGCTCTCAGGAAGCTATCCTCCTGGTCCATTAAGGTCGGGCTCAATGTTAACCCATCCAAAACCGAACTGGTTTTATTTACAAGGAAAACGAAGGTTCAGGAGTTAACGCCACCTACGCTCAACAACGAACCACTCAAATTTTCCAGCCAAGCTAAATACCTGGGAACGATCCTAGATAGCAAACTCAGTTGGAAACCAAACATCCAAGACCGCATAAGGAAGGCTACGATTGCCATTTACACCTGTAAAAAGGCCTTAGGCTCCAGGTGGGGTCTACAGCCTAAGATAACACAATGGCTGTACACGGCGGTCGTCACTTATGGTATCATAGCATGGTGGCCTGCAATATCCAAGCAATGCCACGCAGGCGCCCTAGAACGAATCTAGAGGGCAGCCTGCATATGCATCACAGGAGCCTTAAGATCCACACCAACGGCAGACTTAACGACTTTTTTAAACCTCCTCCCCATTGATATCTATGGGAAGCTGGCGGCCACTAAGGAGATTAAGAGAATCCAATTCGTGGCAAAGTTCACACATCGGGCACAGCAACATCCTAACTGCCCACAAGATTCCCAATAATACGGATTACCTAATCCCAACACTAGATTTCAGTAATAAATACAAGACGGCCATCCCAGATCGAGCCAGCTTGGAAGACGGTCGTATTGTAAACAATAACGCCATAGAAATATACACCGACGGGTCAAAGACAGCCGACGGCACGGGGGCGGGCGTGTTTTCAGACAACCCTGCGCTCAACGTCGTACTACGACTACCTGACCATTGCAGTGTATTTCAGGCAGAAGTCACTGCTATCCGCGAAGCAGCACGCAGACTCTCTATGAGCCCGATAGATGGAAAAACTATCGTGATCTACATAGACAGTCAGGCAGCGATTAAAGCCTTAGAATCACCAACAATAAGATCCAAATTGGTAAAACAGTGCCGCGAATCTCTTAATGAAATCGCGGTCAGATGTAACACTTCCCTGTGTTGGGTACCCGGTCACAGTGATATTCCAGGCAACTGCAAGGCGGACGAGTTAGCCAGACAGGGTTCCGCACAAGAACTCTCTGACAACAGAGAGACACCGGCGGTACCCATTCAGACACTGATACGCAAACTTCTAGATAATGCGTTAATAGAAGCAATCAATAGGTGAAATAGCATCAGTACAGGTATGTCTTCAAAGCAAATTTGAACCAAATACGATGCAAAAAGAACATCCAAACTTCTCTCCATCAGCAAGAAAAATATCAGCTTTGTAATCGGAGCAATCACTGGTCACTGCCTTTTAGGCAGACATGCCACCAGATTGGGAGCTCCCTCAAACGACATCTGCAGAAGCTGTAGAGACGTCGAAGAGGAAGAAACCACCACACATCTCCTGTGCAACTGCCCCGCACTAGCCAATTCAAGGAAACAAATCCTCGGCAACTATTTCCTCGATGATCTAAGTGATCTCAGTGAGACAGATATCGGCTGCATCAGCAGATTCGTCACTAGGTCCAAATGGTTAAACTGAACTGGAGGACTGATTGGATGATGACTTGAGCTCCTCCCGCTCCCCTCCCGCAGATCACCACAAACCGATTCCCCTGCAAAGGAAAAGAGATCTCACTGAAGTTAGATTGTGTCAGTCACTTCAGTCAGAACTCCACTCCGAGGGAGAGACAGTAACCCGGCGGATCGACTGAAACGGTCTCCCCCGGCCTTGCTGCCTTCCCGCTATGCAGACAAAATGAGAACAGAGTTGAGGTTAGATTGTAACAGTCACCACACTCTGTCTCTCTCCCATGCCTCAAAACCCGTACCACAAACCCCCGAACTCATTCACCATAATCCAAATCGACTATCAGGGCCGCCCCTCCCTGCTCCCTTTCCGCGGAATGGTGTAACTTGAGGCTCGTACTGCAAAAGTCACCACAAGCCGCACCACCCCGCGATGCGTGTGGCACTCAGGGTTGGACCACCTTCAGTCACCCCCTCCAGCACAGTCTTTCAACCAACTACTTGACTGTGCAGCCGGTACACCCCGACCCCCCCTCCAAGGAATGTAATACTCGTAGCTTGCTCGGGATTCGACTGTATCAGTCACCCCGGCACGTTGTTGCCTGCAAAGAGAGTGAAGAGCAGTTTGAGGTTTCGATTGTAACATGTCATCTCAAAAGGCTCTTCCCTCCCCCGGTGATCAGGTAGCAATAGCTGCCCCTCCGCGGCGCTGAATTTGGGATCGACCTGTGGTTTTATTGCATCAATCACCTCATCTCGATCCCAACCCTTGGTTCGGATGTCGGGCGAGAGTCCCCACTGCACTAGTCACTCCAATACATCGCAACCCATGCGAAATACAACCAGGCTGCACACTCTGACCCCTTCAGGATTATCTCCCCCCATAAAACCACTACCTCGCAAGAGGCAATCACAGGGAACCCAGTAGGCCGAGCGACGACCGGCAGAACACCCCCCCCCCCCCGCTCCTTTTTTTGTGGTATCACAACGGGCGGAAACTACGGCCTAAGTGTGCCTGGGCTCACGCCCTCGCAGCCACCTTACCTACCTACCTACCTTGATTAAGTAAAAAGATCTAAGTACTAGGTGTCTAAAAATGTTTGTTTTCAAAAATATTAACGTATAGATTCTTTCTAGGTTCTTAAAACTATGGTTTATTTGTTTTAAATATATTTTTGTAAAAATGTTTTATTTTCTAGAAAATTCACGTATTGATTTCTTTCTCTTAAATTCTAAGAAGTATGGGTTATTTGTTTTAGATATGTTTTTGTAAAAATATTTATTGGCTTACAGCAATAGTAGTATCAGCATTCTGGTGAATTCCATCGGTTGGTCCATCCTTGTCCCGTTTGGCTACTTTGCCTACTTATGGTGCGGGTTCCGCCACTGTCGAATTCCTTTCAGCTGTTTGGTTTGGCACTGCTTTCACTAGACGTGTTCTTATGGAACGCCTTTTTGTAGATATCACTTGACGTGTTCTTATGTGAACGTCTATATCTTTTAATAGTACTGATATGTGTTGTTTGGTAATTTTTGTTCCAAATCACTTCCTTACCGTGTTCTTACGTGAACGGTAATTCTTGGTTGAAATTATTTTCTAACCGTGTTCTTACGTGAACGGTTGGTGTTTTTGGTTCAGTCGTTTCAGTTCTAAAAACTTTCCAAACGTGTTCTTACGTGAACGATTGGTAATTTTCCAGCCGTGTTCTTATGTGAACGGTTGGTTGTTTTTAGAGAATAATACACACTTTCTAGTTTAATGCGATCGCGCACTTTTACACTACCGTATGCACTATTTTTCCCTTTGTATATAGTCACTTAATTAGTCGTAGCTTCACTATTACGCACAATAGACTAATTATTTGAGTTTTATACCGGATAATGTATTGAACTTAATTTTGCTCGGGCGCCAGTTATCGCGTCGCTGTCGCGATCAAATAAAAAAAACAAATATCGACTGTCTGGGAATATCAACTGAACAACTTTATTGAAATCAATTTCTCTTGTATACATTTATTTCTTACTTGACTAATTTCTTAGAATTAACAATCTTGAGAGAGTCAGCAAAATGAAATTACAAGTTATTTATTTAATGTTGATCGGCAATAATTACAATTGCGTTGTCTTTTAGATTTCCAAGAATTATAATATTTCCAATTTGCTTACTATTACTATTCTCTGTGGGAAAGGAATGTGGATACGGAATGTGTGTATGAGTGAACGTGGGAACGTTGTGTTAACTTCAATGCTGGACAAATCAAAATCGAAAGGATTTTTCCTAGACTCTTCCACCCTACACCAAGCTGCGTAACTTTCGACCTACCTTCATGATAGAGCAATCATCCTGAAAATAACAGTGCCACTACCAGAAGCTACCTTATTCTTTATACACAAGATGTATCCGGTACGCACAAGGCTCGACGATCATTGGGATTTGGTTTTAGATAGCAAAACTGCGTATATTGCCGAGTCAGATGATCATAGTTTATTTGTAAGCATGTCGCAAGAAGATTTCATGCAGCGTTCCGATATAATGTTTAACTCATTGTTAACAATAAAAGTATGTAGACACAACAGGCCCATATACACCAGTGGTAGCGCAGAGTGTCTAGTCGAACTTTTACAACATGCTTCCACGTCACAAATGAACTGCAACTACGTTGCCTCAATAGCCGCCAAGGGGCCCTCACGAAGATGTCAACGCGAAATCAGTTGTTATTCAATGTCAAAGTACCACTTGTCCTGAACTTTAATTGCGATGGAACATCCTACGCTCCGCAGCTTAACGGTTTAGGGATACTTCACATCTTTAAACCTTGCGAAATAAGTACGAAGGAAATGCGCATACCGTACGAGCGGGAAGTAAGCGTAAAGATTCAGCAAACGATAGTTAACCATTCAGAACTTATTAAAGTGCTTAGGACAAATTACAGCAATCTGACAAAGGGCACTCCTATAAAGCGACCGCTATTACATCTAGGCAGTCATAGTGATATGATCGCAAGTCTGGCAGAAGCAAAGAAATCGCTGGAAGACCTGAAAATGGAAGCAGAACGGGCAGAAGATAGTAAAAGCGTAAGCAACCAACAGTGGGAAGTAGAATTGCACCGGTACTCATTAACGTCCTTCAGTGTTCTGATAGTAGCAGTAGACGTAGTAAAACTGATGAGATCCTGTTATTTACGCAGAATAGCAAACGACAGTACCCCCAGCTCAACTCAACTCGTTACAAATATTACGAATGCCATCCCCGATAAATCCGACGTTGTTGAGATAGATGATCCTCCAATTCGCAGTGCTACAACCAGGAAGTCGAGAGGTATTACATTTGCCCGTGTGTAGTCTGTTTTGTCAGATATTTTTAAGTTCTATTTTAAATTATTTTAATATCTGTTTTGAATTTAAATTTCAATTTGTAGGTTTTTCTAAATATTATTACTCTAATAGTATAAAATAATAATTAAGACATACAATAGCCCGTAAGCCTAGCTGTTATTCTTTTAGAATTTGTCAAATTCAAATACATATAAGGTAATGTAATGTCTGTCCGAAAAATAATAACAAAAATATATATTTTCGTTTGTAAAATAAGAAATAGTATTTTGTATACATTATCCAGGACAATTACAATGATTAATAAATTTGATAACCTATTAACTTTATGTACTGTAAAAGACTTAAGTCCTTTTTTAATGTTCACTTAAATAAGAATTGAATTGAATTGAATCAATACAAATGTTAAATTTAAGTTAAATCAATACAAATGTTAGAATTAAGTTTTATATATATAAGGTGGCGCAAAAGTAATCCTCCTATCAGAAAATGCTATAAATTTTGCGATTGGCCCCTAATGCCAGTTCTGTTTTGACATTTGTGTAGTAAACACATGCGAAATACACGTTAATAAACAATGTTACGCTACACTGCTCCAGATCGCGGAATATTGGTGACTATTTATTTGAGCAATAATCGGTCGGTGACTTTGGCACAACGTGAATTTCGTCGCAGATTTCCTACCCGTCCAACGCCTACTGGTGAAACACTGCGACGTTTAGCCGCTCGCCTCGAAGAGACTGGCACAACACGAGATGCTGCCAGGCGTGGCAGACCCCAGAGTACCCGTTCTGCAGAGAATATTGCTGCTGTAGCCGAAGATGTCATGGAAGCGCTGTCGACATCGACCAGACGACGTGCCACGCAAATGGGTATCAGTCGACGGTCTTTACATCGAATTTTGGTACAAGATTTGAAGATGTTTCCGTACAAAGTCCAGACGGTGCATTAGCTGTTAGCTGCTGACCGCCAATCGCGTCTAACATACGCTCAAGCCATCCTTAATCACCACCAAGAGGAAGATGATTTTTCATCAAAAATAATCATGAGTGATGAGGCCCATTTCCATCTTAGCGGGTACGTAAATAAGCAAAATTTACGCTTCTGGGGCACTGAAAATCCGCGTGTAACACACGAAGAGCCATTACACCCGCTCAAAGTCACTGTATGGTGTGCTGTTTTCGCTGGAGGAGTCATCGGACCTTTTTTCTTCGAAGACGTCGCGGGCCAAACGGTTACTGTGAATGGTGAGCGCTACAGAGCAATGATCAACGAGTTCTTTTTGCCGCAACTTGATGAATTGGGATTGGAAAACATGTGGTTCCAACAGGACGGTGCAACGGCACACACTGCACGTGCCACAACCGATATGCTGAAGGATGCATTTCCCGGGCGCCTAATCTCCCGTTTTGGCGATTTGCACTGGCCAGCAAGATCGCCTGATTTGACCGCTCCAGACTTCTTTTTGTGGGGCTTTTTGAAGTCGCGGGTTTATGTCAACAAGCCTCAGACTCTTGCAGCTCTTAAAGACAATATCCGTCAACAATGTGAGGACCTATCGCCGGAAGTTTTGGCCAAAGTGATGGAAAATTCCATAAAAAGGGCTCAAATGACAATCAACTGTGGCGGCGGCCATTTACATGACATCATATTCTGGACTTGATGTAAAAAAAATTAAAAGACCAAATAAAAATAATCCACAAGAAGAATCAAAGTTTTTCATTTTTTTTTTAAATTACAGCCAAAAAACATCGAAAGGTTATTTTTGCGCCACCTTGTAGTAACTATAACGATGAAAACCATTGATGTATGTAAACCTGCTTTTTAAGTTGTAATTTAAATAAATTGTATTCGCTCGAGTCGGTTGAGTCATCCGAGCGGTCACGACATTTTCCCGGGGGTGGAAGGATGTTGTGCCTTGGCAATACGTTGCCAGGTTGCTATAAGCCGACAACCCCAGTTGTGTTACCTTGCAGAAATATAATACTGCTAGCAATGATTTCCGGATGCCGCAATTTGGGTTATCGAATTTGCAACCATCGATTAATGCTGTTCAAGCGTGCCGACGGTGTAGGTTCATGAGCGGTAGGATGACACAGCCGCGATGAGTCTTGATTCAAAGTTCGAACGTGACGGGTCTATTTATTGTGATAACATAACATAACAGTAATCTGCCTTGAAATTCTTTCGAACCAAAGTATGAAACCTTTATTATTAAAACGCCATCTAAGTACGAAACATTCAACGTAAGAGCACAAACCTTAAGATTTTTTCATGCGAAAGTTGGTTGAAATAAAAGACACAAAGAAAGTCATGTCGTTTTTTACCGGAAGTAATCAAAAGCAGTGGAAGTGAAAGATCTTTCTTAGTGAGCTTAAGAATAGCAAAATGTGGAAATCATTGAATCGGTGAAGAGTTGCTGTTACCTGCTGCGAAAGATATGGTGACCAGCATATTTTGTGAACCGCCAGCTAAAAAGTTAGATGCAAGTAATCAAAAAGCAGTGGAAGTGAAAGATCTTTCTTAGTGAGCTTAAGAATAGCAAAATGTGGAAATCATTTAATCGGTGAAGAGTTGCTGTTACCTGCACCAGCATGTTTTGTGAACCGTCAGCTAAAAAGTTAGATGCGATACCACTATCAGATGATACCGTGCTCCGCAGGATTGGGACTATGGCATTAAACATAAAAGAAAAAACACATTGAGGGGCTACAGTCCGCTTGGGCGAACTGTTGGATACCCTATTCTTATTCCTATCCCTCATAAGTGAGCGTGACAAAAATCTAAGTATAAAACGAAGCTTTTGTAAAAAACGCTCCCTAGCTCAAACTTTGGTTTTTCAAAAAAAGTTTTTTTTTTAAATTGTGGGCGTGTCAGTAGGCGGATTTTGAAAATATTTACACATGAGTATAAAGGGCCCCTAGAGATATTATAAATTTCAGCTCCCTAGCTCAAACTTTTCATTTTCACTGACACGCCAGTGGGCGTATTTTAAAAATATAATCACATGAGCATAAAGGGCCCCTAGAGAGTATATATTATAAATTTCAGCTCCCTAGCTCAAATTTTGGTTTTTCAATAAAATTGTTTTATTTAATTGTGGGCGTGTCAGTGGGCGGATTTTATTCTCCCGAACAGTTTTAAGAGTCATAGATCATACATAAAAAATTTCAGCTTTCTAGCTCAAAATTCAATTTTTTCGAAAATTTTGTTTTTTTGAGTTTGTGGGTGTGTCTTTGGGCGGATTTCAAAAATTCTCAAACTTGATTATTTCGGGACCCTAGAGAGTATATGGTTAAAATTTCAGCTCTCTAGACCCAGTTTAAAGGCCTAATTTTTGCCGACGGACGGACGGACGGACATGGCTAGATCGACATTACTATCGATGCTGATCATAAATATAGTAACTTTTAGGGGTCTACGGGCAATATTAAGGTATGTCACAAACTATGCGTCAAAATTAATATACCCTTAGATTAAGATATAATTAATAGCTCGGGTCAAAAATAGTAAGTTTTTGCCATACAACTCGATGAGAGCACTGACCGAACGCACTATGCTCATTGCTCAGCTTATGGTTTACGTACGGTATATGGATCAAAGTGAAATTGAGGAGGATTATTTATTAAATTTTTATTTATTCAACTGCAAGCAGCCACTCTTGGTTCCCGTTTATCCAGATCTATCATCCAATCTCATTCTAACGCATTCGCCACCAAAGTGTTATGGTCTGACTCCAAGCGCATATTGTCCTGGCTGCGCTCAGATCATCGAAAATACAAAGCAATTCGTAGCCTTTCGTGTCAACTACCGCCGATGAAATATTCAAGAAGGTAAATAGCTTCTTTGCAGGATAATAAACTGAATTGGAAGCAGTGCGTTGGCTACTGTTCGGATGGTGCTCGAAATATGACAGGAAAATATGGAGGAGTTTCAAAGTAAAATCGGTTGTTGAAAATTGTACTTTTACTCTTTGCAGTAGGCATAGAGAAGCCTTAGCAGTAAAGCTTACGCCAGAACAGTTCAAAGATGTTCTTCAGGAGGCCGTAAAGGTGATAAGTTTTATAAAATCTCGGGCCCTTAACTATAGACTATTTGCAAATCTTTGTACCGAAATGGACAGTGTCCACAATACCTAATTTGCTGCTACATACTGAGGTGAGATGACTTCCTCGAGGAAAAATGCTAGGTAGCTTATTCGAGCTAAATTCTACACTTGTTTCTCATAGGGACCGATTTTGAACTGCGACGTCGATTGACATACGAACGATGGATCAGAACGCTAGCCTACTTGTCAGACATTTTCAATCGCCTTAATGATTTGAATTTAAGCAAGGTAAGACAGCAAATCGATTTTCAGTGGATAAAAATAGAGGCATTTGTAAAGAAAATCAAATGGTGAATAGGTAGGTAGGTACCAGTGTTTCGAAAGAAAATCTGCGTTCTTTTCCCAATTTAGAAAATTTTGTAATAGAGCACGAAATTAAAGTTAAAGATGATTTTATCCATAATATAAAACGGCACTGCCAAATGCTCGCTGAAACTTTTAAAGAATATTTCAAAGAAGATTATTCCGCATTTCATTGGATGAAATATCCATTCATTCTGGATAACATTTCGGAAGCCCCTCCTATGAATGAAAAAGAACATCGCTTATTTCAAACTTGCACACCATTCTTAGACTTGAAGAATTTTGTAAATTTGTGATTTGTGAAATTTGTTAATTTTATAGGTAAATAGATACTTTAAGAAAAAAAACCGTTGCATTCTTTTACTGTCTTATCACTTTCAGTCGTAATGCACATGAGTGGTCCGCGAAAAAAATAATTTGAGAACCGTTGTTTTAATGTGTACGTTTTCCTTTTTGATGACATTCCAGAAATTTGTTTTTCACAAAAAGAAAATATTATAAACATAAGCAGAGGCTACAGTCAGCTTGGGCGAATTTTTGGATACCCTATTCCTGTTTCCAGTGGGCATTTCAAAATGCTTTGTATGGAGGAATTGGTAAAAAACCCCTGTTTTAAAAACTTTGAACTTGACTATTCCATGAGCCTAGAGAGTATGTATTGCAAATTTCTAACTCAAAACTTGATTTTTTTTCAATTTAGGTACCTACGAATCTCCGAACTCAGTTTAGAAAAGAAAGATTTTGTTCATACCTAACTGAAGCAATTCGTAAATTCTTTTACTAAACTGCAGCCTTTTATCCAAGGAACTGCTAGTTCTTATTCATACGACTCATTGGCTGTAAACTTGGTTGAATTTGTGGTTGTACTCATGTTAATAGTTTATTTATTTCGTTATACATGTAATGTTATATGTGATTATATTCTTTGATTTGTTATTTTCCAGATAAAACATTTATAAGGCATGGAAACGAATAGTAGAAAGAAACGAAGACTAGGCCACCTGGTGAAACCGCATGTACAATTACGGAACAGCTTTAAGATGTTAAATGTCGCTAGGCTCACCTGGATGTTAAAATTGCATAGATGTGATTTCCCCCTTAGTCTACTTTTACGACAAACGCTGTTTGAAGGGGCTGCAGTATATTCTAAGCCCGTCACTGCACGGGCAGT
Organism: Portevinia maculata; assembly: GCA_949715645.1. NCBI lineage: Eukaryota > Metazoa > Arthropoda > Insecta > Diptera > Syrphidae > Portevinia > Portevinia maculata. Next base: position 116,808,400 of record OX454527.1, on the reverse strand, counting down.
TGTACTCCGCCGACTAATTCTGGCATTTCTTTTTTGTGACAAGGAACTCCCATTTTCTGTTCTTCATTCAACATGCTATTAGGCTTCGAACTATTTCATCTTCAATTTCTATAGGAATGGCAGATTTTCGCCTAGATCCGATTGTCTTAAGAGAAGTGTTTTTCGGCATTTTAAAAATAAATAAATAATAAAATGTCAATAAAAGAAATATAGACCAATAAGTGGTGGTGCAGCATGGCGCAATACAAAGTAACATAATCATTGCTTTATAAATTAGATTGAATATTTCTGAATCAATTAAAAAGAAATAATACAAACAGGTACATTTTTCGACAAGATATAGCCAAAAAAGTGACGGTCTAAAAAGCGATAAACTCATAATTTCTTATTTGATAAAAAAGACCGAAATAAGTTTTAATTTCATTTTCCCTTTTACAAATAATCGTCCCTTCCATCATCCCCCTCTCATCAAACATGTTATCAAATAAATATTTACAGCGAGGTCACGAACAGGGTTCGGTTTGAGCTCACTGCACATAGTCAGGGTACCTGGTTTCGGATCACTTCATTACATTATTATCGCAGATAATAAAGTTACAAAGATATAGCATGCGGAGTAAAAAAATGACCACTTTTTCAACGATAATAAAAATCCCAAACCTAAGGGTTGTTGCATCAATTCGGTATGAAACGATTTTAAGTTATATAGTCGTGGATATCAACCATTTTTTCCATATTTCGTTTTGCCGCAACCCTTTATTTTATTTTACGTCTCAATCGATCTTGCAAACAGGGTTCGTAAAATGTCGCTCGCGAACGATAAAATAAGGATCATTATCGTACTGTATCGATCTTCTCACGAACCATAAAAAATAAAGTTCGTGATCGATAAAATGTTCGATCTTTAAAAATGTATAGTTCTCTCACGAACGAACTGTAGCCTTTTTTTCTGTATCTGTCGCTCGTGAGCGATCGGAAAAAAGAAATTCAGGTAGAATATGGTTCGCTCGCGATAAGGATCCGTAAAGATCCATAAAACAAATCATTTTCGATTCGCGATTTATAATTTCAATAGATATTATTTTTATTTTTTTTTGTGTTGTCCTTGCCAATGCTCCTTCTTACAAAGAATTCGAGAACGTTCGTCGCTTCATATGATCAAGTGGCTTTAGTTCTTCAGTCAGCTTGATCTTCTAAGGTGTAGGCCAAGATCCTAACACGATGTTCGCCATATTGTAAGGTACGGTTTGCAAGATCCGGTTCGGTTTGCAGGATCGCCATGTAAGGTACGTTGGTAATTGTGGTATGTAAGGACGTTGTGACTAATGTTTATCTACTAGAATGACTTCCCAAAGATTTACTAACAACGTGGATAGAATAGACAGGCAGGCACGAATGCCATAGGTTTGCCAACTTTGTCCAGTGTCTCAGGCAGGGCACGAATGCCATAGAGGTCTGCCAAAATAAATGAAACACCCTTTTGAGAGTCTGAATAGATTCTGTTTTATTTCTACAAATACCATGTCTTATATACTAGTTTTACTTCCCAGTCTAACCGAAACACCTTGATACAAAAATGATCGCGTCCCATTAATTTTAGTCGTCATCATCATACTCATCCACATTGAACTCATGACACACTTCTCGTTTAATCGTCACCCAAGGCATAGATCGCGTAATTCATCGATCAACTTACAATGTCAGTGTAATCGCCAGAAGTTCTATTCATACTTTCTGTATGCGATACCCGACACTGTAGTGAGTCAATGAAGTCCGATTGTTATGTCAGTGGGTCAGTGGTGTTTATTGTGATTTAAACTGCATTGCACAAAGTAGGAAGTGTTTTGTGTACATTGTTATGCAGTGCAATGTGGGAGTATGGAATTATATTGGTGGGTTCATTACACCCTCACCCTCAAGCGGAAAATTATTAGAGGAATAATTTTTCAAGAATAGTTTATATCAATATGTGTTGGCATTGCTTTACATTCGGGAGTCTTATGTCTATATTTACAGTTCTTATTGTATGGTGCTTCTTAAAAAATATTTTATTAGTATTGATTTTGTGTAAATTATTGTGCATGGTCTGTATTATATTTCTTAAGACTATTATTATGCAACTTCTTGTTATCACCATTTATATTTATTACTGAATTTACATTATTTGTTTCCACTATTTTGTATGGTCCGTGGTATGGACTTTGTAATTTGTTCTTACTTTCTAGTTTTATAAATACTAGATCTCCTATCTTAAAATCTGATGTGTTTACATTTCTATCGTATTCTATTTTTCTTTTGTGCTTAATACTATTTACAATTTTGTGCGTTTTTTCAATCGCATTTTTAAGTCTAGCTCTTACTTCATTAACATAGTCTTCTAAGTTATATATTTTTTCTTTATTATCTAATACATCACTTGGTAGATATGGTAATTTACCAAAAATAAGCTCATACGGAGTATAGTTGGTGTCAACGTGTGGAGTAGTGTTGTAAGCAAATGCGTAATAAGGTATCCAAATATCCCATTCATGGTCTTCAGTGAAATTTAGCAAGAATTCATTCAAAACCCTATGGTTTCTTTCTAACGAGCCTATACTTTGGTGATGATATGGTGCTGAATAAACTGGTTCAATCTTCAATAATTTGCAGATATTTTGTACCAATTCATTTTTAAATTCAGTCCCGTTGTCGGACTTGAGTATCTTAAAGCAACCATATTTCAAAATGACTTGTTCTACTAAGGTTTTCGCTATTGTTTTCGCGTCTTTACTTTCGATGGGGTGTGCAATTACGTATTTGGTTAGTTCACATTGCATTGTTAAAATGTATCTATACCCGTTTGATATTCTAAGAGGTCCAACTGTGTCTATTTGTACCGTTTCAAAGCTTGTACTCGGTGTATCAGTTATGACCATTTTCTCTTTTATATGTCTCGTTTGTTTATTTTTAGTACATGTTTCACATGTGTTTATATGTTTCTTTATCATTTGTCGCATGCCTTTCCAAATGTATCTTTGTTTTAGCTTTACAATCGTTTTTCTAATACCTAGGTGTCCTCCGTGTGGTGAGTTATGGAATTCTTCTATAATTTTTAATTGTTCTTCTTTCTTCTTTATTTCTTTTGGGGGTTTAAATATCAATATCTTCATCGGCGAGTGCTCATAATTATATTTTTGCTGCAGCATATTAAATATTCTCTTAAATTCATCTTTCTTTATATACTTAAATATCATATCTTCTTCACTTAGTGCAAGTTCTTTATTGGGATCCCTTCTTAATTCTGATGACAGCTTTTCTAGTATCGAAACTTGTTCCGCTAGGTCTTCACTGCATCGCACTATAACTTCATTTTCTTTAATTTCAATAATTGGCCATTTGCACCTCGCTATTATAAATCTTAATCTTCTTATATTTCTGACGTCAGTTAAAGATGTACAATCCCAAATGTGAAGGTGATCAGTCTTCTGCTGAGATGTGTAGTTCTCTTCTTTATTTTCATTGGCAATCTTTTGTGCCATACCCCTTGTTACTGCCATAATTCGCTCCTTGGAGTCGTAATCATTTAGGCTATTTTTATTATTATTATTAATGTTCTCTACCATCATGGACTTTAAAATGTCACTGTCTATTTTAATTCGTGACAGTGCATCGGCATTAGTGTTCATAGTTCCCTTTTTATATACGATCTCGAAATCATAATCAGATAGGTCCATTCTGATTCTTGTAAGCTTCGAGGAGGGATTCTTATGTGTGAAAAGTGAAACTAACGGTCTATGGCCTGTCACTACTACAAATTTTCTCCCGTACAGGTAAGGTTTAAAGAAATTTATTCCCCAATGGATAGCTAAAAGTTCTTTTTCTATCACCGGCTTGTTGATGTTATGTTTCTGCAGTGATTTGCTTGCATAGGATATTGGCAAATCATAAACGCTTTCGCCTTGTGAAGAAACTGTACCTACTGCGAAATGGTGGGATGAGTGGCTTCTGTTTCAGCATAAAAAGCTTTCATTTTGATGTTTTAGACTCTTGCGACCGTGATAATTTTATCGTTTATCGTTTCTACTTCTTTTGAATTCGTAGACTTTCTGAATATCTCCTAATATCTCCTATGTACGCATTTGCATCAACCAATATTTTCCTTAATTAAATTATTTTCCGTACCTACTAACTCTTTTTATTAATTCTTAATCCTTGACAACATGTTTTCTTATTGATTTAAAAGATATTATATTACTTAGTATTATTATTTCATTTTCAAAAGTAAACTAACAAAGGACATTTCTTAAAATTACTTTCCTTACTATTTTAAAATTGCTTAAGAGTATTTTCTTATTATTAATATTATTTAAAAATATTGAAATAACTATGCTATAATGACATAAAACAAATTTCTAATTTGTTCTTTAATTTTTAATTCTAATAATATGTAGTTGAATAGGAATTCTTTATGTCCATATGAACATTTATTTATCGGATCGTAACTAATTTTTTTTTTTTTTATTGCCATTTTCGTCTTCTTAATCGTTATTCTCCACGTCTTCTGGTTCCTTCATCTTTGTTCGCTTTTGTTTGGAAGGCAGTAGCTTCCTTAGGTGGTGTTCCATCGCTAGTCTTTCGGTTCCCTTAGCCCTGTTTAGTGTTGGGGTTGGTATTGCTTTTTCACGAAATAGGTCATGATTTGTAAATTTGAGATTTAATGGATGGATCTGATTCGGCCATGTAAGTCTGATTTTGATTCAGAGCCTGGTTCGAATGGGCAGGATCGCCATGTAAGGTACGGTTTGCAAGATCCGGTTCGGTTTGCAGGATCGCCATGTAAGGTACGTTGGTAATTGTGGTATGTAAGGACGTTGTGACTAATGTTTATCTACTGGAATGACTTCCCAAAGATTTACTAACAACGTGGATAGAATAGACAGGCAGGCACGAATGCCATAGGTTTGCCAACTTTGTCCAGTGTCTCAGGCAGGGCACGAATGCCATAGAGGTCTGCCAAAATAAATGAAACACCCTTTTGAGAGTCTGAATAGATTCTGTTTTATTTCTACAAATACCATGTCTTATATACTAGTTTTACTTCCCAGTCTAACCGAAACACCTTGATACAAAAATGATCGCGTCCCATTAATTTTAGTCGTCATCATCATACTCATCCACATTGAACTCATGACACACTTCTCGTTTAATCGTCACCCAAGGCATAGATCGCGTAATTCATCGATCAACTTACAATGTCAGTGTAATCGCCAGAAGTTCTATTCATACTTTCTGTATGCGATACCCGACACTGTAGGGAGTCAATGAAGTCCGATTGTTATGTCAGTGGGTCAGTGGTGTTTATTGTGATTTAAACTGCATTGCACAAAGTAGGAAGTGTTTTGTGTACATTGTTATGCAGTGCAATGTGGGAGTATGGAATTATATTGGTGGGTTCATTACAATATGTTTTCAGGGAGAGGCCCAATTCTTGAGAATGCCGTGAACTTGACTGATTTGGCTGGTTTGCGACGGACGCCTCTACGGCAGCAATATTCTCTACACTTCGGATAAAACGTGGTCTCATTAAAACGGCAACAGCATCGAATATTCTGACTCAAATTTTTTCACGAGATTATGAATTGCTTGTCTAGTGGGACGAGAATTACGACCGAAAATTGCGTTAACGCTCAAATTTGCGACCACCGACTCGGAATTTCGGTAGTAAATTTTAATGATTTGTAAACGTTGTTCCTTCCTGTACTTGACCATGATGAAAATGTTGATTTTACTGAATATGTTGACATTGACAGTACGGTAATCGGATTAAGGGTGCGCTCACACTAAAAGTTTGAAGTTGTGAAGTGCTAATGAAAGACCCTTTACTTAAATAATTTCAGAATGATTCGATTAAGAGAGACAACCCAGTTTATTTGGTTTTCTTTTTCGTTTTCCATACAATGATTTCTATTTTCATTTCTCGACTAAAACCCAACACTTCTTCAGACGATGTCCTGAACCATTTGGTCTCGAGAAACCTGATTCCAAAAGATGACTCAATCAAATGCACCAACATCAGAAAGGCTGATGGGTTTGTTGCGTCTTTCAAGATTGTTGCCCCTTCAGTATATTTTGAAAAGCTGTGCAATAGCACTGCATGGCCTCATAATACATTAGTTAAAGAATTTACACCCAGTTCGACAAAAAGTCGCATAAAAGATTGTCCGTCCGTGTTAAAAAACCAAGTAGGCTGTCCCTCTACTATCAAAATGTAAGGGGACTCCGCACAAAAACCGCTGAAGTATATTTAAACTCCCAAGCCCTCTCTCATGATATCTTCTCCTTGACGAAAAACATGGCTTAATGCCGGAATTTTAGACACGGAACTCTTCAATCATGAGTTCTCCGTATTCAGAAACGACCGTCATAACAATGACCTAAAAGCGCTTGGAGGAGGTGTCCTGATCGCTGTTCGTTCCAACCTTGAGTCACGAAAGATTGACTTTCCATTTCAACTTAATGTCGAAGTTATCTGTGTAAAAATTACACTTAAGAACAAACATTTATATGTTGTTAATGCGAACATTCCATCGTCTCGTCTATGTTCTTTGTATTCGGAACTTTCTATGGCACTAGACCATATTTTTGACATATCTTGTTGTGACAGCACTGTCTTACTTATAGGCGACTTCAATCTGCCACATATTGGATGGGTACCTTACTACCTTCTGAGGATGATTCTCATTTCATTCCATCCTTTGACTCTGCCCAACAAGAGCTCGCTTTACTTGACAACATTTTGTCTTTTGACTTACAGCAAACAAGCTGTATAAAAAATTTCAGAAATCGAACTCTCTACTGTGGTTCTGGAATCCCACTTCAGTATAACTAACATAGATGACAATCATCCACCCCTGGATGTATTTATTGAACTGGGCGCACATCTGTACGAAAACAGTAATTCGTATGACTGTTCGCAATCTTTTGACTTTCGGAAAGCAAATTTTCAAAGGCTTTCTGATGAAATTAATAGCCTTAATTTTAAACTTACTGCGTTCTCTAATATTGAAGATGCAGTAGTTTCTTTTTATTCTTTGATGGATAACTGCATGAAAAAAGTGATTCCTGTGAAATCCTCTAGGAATCTGAAAACGTCCCATCCCTGGTACACTAAAGAGCTTAAATCGATACGAAACAGACGTAATAGGGCTTGGAAGAACTATTTAAAAAGTCTCTGCCACTCAGATCTTGAACTCTATTTCACATTATTCAATGAATTCAAATCTTTATCCTGCAACTTATATATTGACTATATAAGTAAAATGGAATGCTCTTTAAAATTGAACCCCAAACTTTTCTGGGGTTTTGTCAAAACGCTTCCTCGCCTAAACGGCACACCCCTACCCCTTTCAAACAGTGCCAGGATCCTAAACTCAACTGGAAAATAAACATAGAACAACGGGTAAAGAAGGCATGTATAGCCTTTTATGCCTGCAGCAGAACCTTCGGAAAAAAGTGGGGCCTGCAACCAAAATTGACCCTGTGGATGTACACAGCCGTGGTACGACCAATCCTCACGTATGGGTCAATAGTATGGTGGCCGGCTCTAAAGAAAAAGTACAATATTACCAAACTTAATAAGGTACAAAGAGCGGCATGCATAGGAACAACGGGAGCTCTACGGTCAACACCGTCAGACGGACTCACAGTCTTACTGCATCTTTTACCTCTTGACCTACATATAACAAACATCACAGCACACAGCGCGATCAGACTCAGAGAGTCTGGCTGCTGGACTGCAAAACCCTACGGCCACAGTAGTATTCTAGACTCTCTACCTAGAAAACTAGTTCCGCCTTCAACAGACTACATCATTCCCAGAATGTCTTTTACAAAACATTTCGTCGTTCAAATCCCTACTAGATCGGAATGGCAAAATGGAGAAGTGACAAGGGATTTCGATCAAACAATCTACACCGACGGTTCAAAAATGGACTGCGGCGTGGGTGCGGGAGTTTTTTCGGAATCCTTAAACATCGCAAAATCATACAGACTTCCGGATACTGCAAGCGTCTTCCAGGCGGAGCTACTGGCTATCCGTGAAGCCTGTCGCCAGATCAAACTTCACTCAAATATAACACCGAGGCAAAGGATCGCCATACTTATTGACAGCCAGGCTGCCATTAAAGCGATCGCTTCGGTCACTATTTCCTCTAAGTTAGTACTAGAATGCCGTAATGAGCTGGCCCTGCTTGATAAGTTCAAAGTTACCCTGATCTGGGTTCCAGGGCACAGTAACGTTTATGGAAACGAACATGCCGACGAACTGGCCAGGCAAGGCTCAGCTCTCCACTGCTCTCTGGCAGAACTAGTCCACATTCCGCTCGGAGCAGTTAAGGCAAACATCACCGCAGAATACCTTAAGAAAGCCAACCTCAGATGGAGCAGGCTGACTGCATGCGTCATATCCAGAAAAACGTGGCCAAACTACAACAAGGCAAAAACAACCGACCTTCTAGGTAGAACCCGAAAAGACATCGCAAGACTTACAGCGATCTTCACGGGACACTGGCCTATAGGTGACCATGCGGCCAAGCTGGGCATCCCATACAATACACACTGCCGCAGTTGCAAAGTGACAACTGAAAAAGAAACCCTAATTCACTTTTTATGTACCTGTCCGGCTTTAGCTAGGACCAGACTACGTACATTGGGAAGCCCTTTCTTCAATACACTTGAGGAAGTCTCCGAGAAAAATATCAAGGAACTGATAACTTTCCTGAACTCCGCAGGTTGGATTTAGCCTCCCCCACCAATCGATAATACCCAGGTTTACGTGAGTTTGTGGTAACAAAACGGCACTCAGTGCTAATTGGGTTTGTCTTATCAAACCGCCACACCTACCTACCTACCTACCTTTGTCAATTCCAAGAAAAAAACCGATGGTTATCCATCGAAGCTTACTTACAATAGTTCCACAACTGCTGATTCGCTAGACGCAAGCAATATGTTTGCAGATCATTTCAGTAAGTCATTTAGGGGGACCCCTCTTCACATTGATGATCAATATTTTAGTTATCTAACTAGCTGTTCCCAAATAAGTTCTAGTAGTATCTCATTTGATTTGAAAATAATTTTAAAATTTATTTCCTCTCTGAAGAATGTCTATTCATCAGGTCCTGATGGCATTCCACCGATTGTTCTTAAAAAATGCAGTCATGCTATTGCTCCATATCTTAAGTATCTGTTTGAATTGTCCATTAGTACAGGTAAATTCCCTAATCTATGGAAAAGTGCTTTTATCACACCTGTATTTAAAAAAGGCTAACGTGGTGATATCACTAATTATGGGCCCATTTCAAAGCTTTCGTGTATCCCTAAGCTTTTTGAACAAATTGTTTGTGAAAAGCTAATATTTCTTTGTCGCAATATAAATTGTAATGAACAGCATGGGATTGTAAGAAACAGATCCACTGTCACTAATCTATTAAGTTTCTTGCATGATTGTTCTAATGCCTTGGAGAATAAGGGTGAAATGGATTGCATATACACTGACTTCTCTAAGGCTTTCGATCAGCTGTCCCATGACATAATCGAATTTAAGCTTAGGGCTTTTGGCTTCCCACCATGTTTCATAAAATGGGTTAATTCATACCTTAGATGAAGGGTTTATCAAGTGAAATTTAGAGGATCGCTATCTGTATCTTTCACAGCTCAGTCTGGAGTTCCCCAAGGAAGTCACATCGGACCAATTTTATTTATACTTGCCATTAATGATGTTAAGGCATGTATAAATCACAGTAATATCCTGATCTACGCTGATGATATGAAAATATATAAATCTATCACTAGTCAGCAAGGTTTCTTCAATCTGACATTAATAGCTTCGCTAATTGGTGTGATAACAACGGTTTATCCCTGAACCCAACTAAATGTCAACATATGACAGGCTCTTAGTGTAATACTGCCATGGCTAAAAGTCATTTTCAAAAGCTGTATAAGACTGCTACATACCGCAAAGCTGGAAAGAAGTTAAAGTGATATTCATTCCCAAGCCAGGGAGACATATACACTGCACAGCAAAAGATTATAGGCCGATAAGTCTCTCCTCTTTTCTCCTAAAGACACTGGAGAGAATAATCGACTTATACACAAGGGACCTTCTAAACGAAAACAACCTATGCAGCACTCAACACGGCTACCTCAAAGGCAAGTCCGTTGAAACAGCCCTGCACGAAGTTGTGTCAATAGTAGAAAAAGGATTACACCACAAAGAATTCACACTGGCTGCATTTTTGGACATTGAGGGAGCTTTCAACAATGTTAAAACAGCGGCCATAAAAACAGCGCTCGAAGACTTGGGAGCGAATAAAGAAATAACGAACTGGGTTTACGAAATGCTCAAAAGCAGAGTAATTAACTCAGAGATCGGTGAGAGTTACATAAGGAAAACAGTGACCAGGGGCACCCCACAGGGAGGCGTCATATTTCGCCTCCTGTGGCTCATAGTGGTCAACAAAATCCTAACGACTCTAAAGGTCAAAAGAACGAAAATAGTAGCATACGCAGACGATATTGTAATTTTAATAAGTGGCAAGTATCTCCCCACTATTAGTGAACTCATGGAATCTGCCCTAAAAGAACTATCCTCGTGGGCAAGACCGAACGGCCTTGGAGTTAATCCAGTTAAAACCGAATGTGTTCTGTTCACTAGGAAAAGAAAAATCGAGAAATTCGATATGCCGAAGCTAAACGGAATTCGTCTGAAACTTTCCCCGGAGGCAAAGTATCTGGGCATCATCCTAGACTCTAAGCTTACTTGGAAACGTAACACAGAAGAAAGAGCAAAAAAAGCACTATGCGCCTTCTACGCATGCAAGAAGACCTTTGGCAAGCGTTGGGGTATGCGCCCTTACATAACCCATTGGATGTACACAGCGATCATACGACCCATACTTACATACGGGTCAATTGTATGGTGGAAGGCAACAGAAAGGACTACCTATCTCCATAACCTCTCAAAGGTACAGAGATTAGCATGTGTTGGTACAACGGGAGCAATGAGATCAACACCCCAAGCCGGGCTGGGAGTCATTTTAAACCTACCACCGCTTGGTGAATATATTCGCATCATGGCAGCCAAAGGAGCCCTCCGCCTCAAGGAGGCAAACATCTGGAGGCACAGCTCCTATGGACACGGCTCTATAATTCACAATTACTTGGGTATCGATCTATCCGGGAAAACGGGCTACTTAATCCCCAAACGAAACTTTGAGAAAAACTACTCCACATACATACCCCAAAGAGAGAACTGGAACACGCACGTCAGCGTGCAAGAAATCCATATCTATACGGACGGGTCGAAAATGGATGTGGGTACAGGAGCGGGAGTCTTTTGCGAGCCCCTAGACATAAAGGACTCTTACAGACTTCCCAATGAATGCAGCGTCTTTCAAGCTGAGATTGTCGCCATCGACAAGGCAGCAGAAACTATCTCCTCGAAGAATCTGGATCCTTCCACGATCACAATCTTTGTAGACAGTCAGGCGGCTATCAAAGCACTAGACAGCGAAACCATAAAGTCAAAAACAGTCAGGAACTGCCGAAAATCCCTCAACAAAATAGGCGAACGACACAGGATCACTCTCTGCTGGGTCCCCGGTCATAGCGACATTGTTGGGAATGAAAACGCAGACGAGCTAGCGAGAATCGGGTCAGAACTTGACGCAATAGACGCCATTACGTCAATAGACATCCCAATTAGTACATCAAAAAGGAACATTGACCAAAAACTGAGGGAACAAATTAACACTACCTGGTCCCAAAGGCTCGACTGTGTTATATCTCGCAGTCTATGGCCAAGAATTGACGAAAAAGAACAAAATGCATTCTGGAAATGAATAAGCAAGAAATACGCATCTTAACTGGCGTACTGACAGGCCACTGCACCATAGGTGTAACGGCAAGCAGGCTGGGCATCAGCTCACCAGACTACTGCAGGAGCTGTCAAGATATAGAAGAAACCGAGACCATCAAACACCTGCTCTGCGAATGTCCAAACCTTCAGACATCTCGACTTCGCTATCTGGGCAACAGATTCTTCGAAGACTTAGAGGACGTAGCGCAGGTACCACTGACGGACACTATCAGGTTTGTCAAGAACACAGGTTGGTTCCAATAGGCCAACCGGCAAGATCAACCTAAACTGGGTATGGTAAGTGTTTTATCGTAAATGTAGGTTTACCACATAAAACAATAAGGGATCACAATGGACCAATTTGCCCCCGTGCAAGCACAGCAGCCCTGCAGTGCACTTCCCTTCCAACCTAACCTAACCTAACATATGACATTCTCTAGAAAGACTATCCCTTCCACCTTTCAATATTCTCTGTCTCAGCATATTCTTTGTAATGTTGATAATTGTAAGGATCTTGGGGTTTATTTCGACCACAAACTGGTTTTTGCTAAGCATATTAATTCTATTATTAATAAATCTAATTCTATGCTGGGCTTCGTAAAAAGGTGGACCAAAGAATTTAATGACCCTTACGTTTCTATGTCATTGTACAATTGTTTTGTCCGTCCGATTCTAGAGTATGCCTCTCAAGTTTGGACACCGTTCTACAACATTCATTCAAATCGAATAGAGGCCATTCAACGTAAATTTATTCGATTTGCACTTAGAGGACTTCCATGGGATGATCCATTTAACCTTCCTCCCTACAGTCAACGTATCAAGCTTCTTCAAATGTTACCACTTTCTTAACGAAGGCTTAATAGCGATATCATTTCTTTACAGCAGCTTATATCCGGTCAAATAGATGCACCTGACTTGCTGTCGTCTATTGGCTTTAATTTTCGTGGTGGTGCCCATAATTTGCGCAGTGTTGAATTATTGTTTAGCCCCCATCATAGAACGAATTATGGGAAGCATGAGCCTTAGTCGCATGAGTAGAATCTATAATCTAAATGATCATGTGATTGACTTGCATGTTAGTAAAATTAAGCTAAAAAATATTTTGCGTAATAATGCTTTAATGTCTTAAAAAGAGGATTTCTGCCTGGTAGTACAATGGACCGTTACCGAGTCTGAGTGCTCTGGGATTTGGATTTCCTTTTTTTTACTAAAAAAAAAAAAAAAAAATGTCTTAAATTGTTTGCATTATTTTGTGTCTGTCTCTCTTTTTGTCTGTCTCTCTTTTTGTAGGTACATGATTATTGTATTTTTAATCGTTTTGTCCTTACTAACACCTGCATGAAATGAAATGATGAGCCTGTGAGAGCACTTTTTGTGCCGGCAATTTCTGCTCCTGATAGTTGCTTGCTTTAAGCACTCCACGACAGAGAGCTGATTAAAAAAATACAATGTTCTTATTTTTGCCGGTGAAAAACTTTAAGTTTTTATACAATGACGCCAAGATTTTTGAGCTCAATTGCCATAGAGGTCGATGTTTCTCATTTCGCTTTTCGCTATGATGATAGTACTATAAAGTATATATACCAAGGTAATACAGCCTTGCTAATCTAACTTTTGAGCTTCATCATCGAACGCATTTCTCCTTTTTTTTGCTTTCCTTGCGACTCATTCTTTTCAATGACTTCCACGATTTTTTTTTATAATGTACGCGCACTAAAGTGCGTTTAGTTTACCCTTCTTATGTAAAAGCTGAGTTGTGCAGAAAAGGAGAGATGCCGATGCACGTTGGTTTTGAATGTTTTTAGGTTATATTGTGGAGGAGAAATAGATCGTCGAAGAGTATTCCACATTCGCGTTGTACAGCTGAGGAAGGATTCTCTTAACTTCACTGTCGAACACAGGCTTGAGGGTGAACTGATGAACATTCCTTGTACGACGTGTATTGCGGTTGAATTGTTTAAGGGGTGGAATGCAACTGGCTATTTCGTTTCGCACTTAAGGTGGCAAAAACGATAAAATAACGAAAGACAAGAGGCATTACGTTGTACTCAAGTTTCGGGCTCAAGTTTATTCAATTTGTACAAACGAGTCACGCATTTTAATTATAACTATGTTTTATTTTATAAAACGAATATTGGCAGCGAGCTTTCTATCCCAGCGGCCTCCGGCCGAACATATTATTCAAACTTTCACAAGAGTTGAAACAACGAGATATTCTAATCTAAGCCTTTGAATGTTCATTTCTGTAGAAAGTGAAGGTCTGACTTACACGTATTTTTGTCTTTCTTTTACATCTCTTTTCATATTTTTAATACGTTACTTTAAATATTTGCAACAGCTTTGCATGTCTCATCATTTTTGAAATTGCTAGGCAACTTGAAAATAAGTTGTTACGTTCATACATTCGTGTGTACAATGTTTAATCAATAAACTATTAAAGAAGTTGAGTCGAGAGAAGTTTATCTATTTGACAAATTATATTTTTAACTAAAGATATAAAATCATGGAAGTAATGGAAGAAGGCAATTTAATGGACAGAGTTCCAATATTATTGCAAAGAGATCTGCAGTACTATCAGGTGGAAAAATGAGCAATATTAGTGTTCAAGAGCTTGCAAATTTTATTAATTTTTCTCTAGGAGCACCAGAGCGTACTTCAAGAACCTCTTTGCCTCGGTGTTGTTGGTGGAAAATTAGACTTTCCGCGATACGCATCATTTGCCTCGATTAAAATCGTTATTTGGTAATGTTTTTAACAATATACCAAAACAAGTATAATGCCAATATTTTTCAAAAAGGTGGGAGGAGGAATATTATGCAGCGTATCGGAAACATTCTGGGCTATTACATACAGTCATCGAACCAGGCCCAGGTGATGATGTAAGTTTGCAAAGTTACTATATACTATATATAAAGGGTTTTTCAATAAAAGCGCTACAAAAGTTTTTTTTAAATAAAACAAAAACGGTTTTGGATATCAATGAAATTCTTTATTCCTGTGAAAGTACGATACTGCTGCAATTTCACGTTCGATATTCGTACGAAGTTCATCAATCGTCGCTGGCTTGTTGGCATAGACCATAGACTTGACGTAGCCCCACAGGAAATAGTCTAACGGCGTCAAATCGCACGACCGAGGCGGCCAAGCGACTGGACCATTTCGTGAGATAACACGGTTTCCAAACTTGGTTTCCAATACATTGATTGTGGCATTCGCTGTGTGGCTTTTGGCGCCGTCCTGTTGGAACCACATGTAATCCGATTTGACGCCGTTAGACTATTTCCTGTGGGGCTACGTCAGTCTATGGTCTATGCCAACAAGCCAGCGACGATTGATGAACTTCGTACGAATATCGAACGTGAAATTGCAGCAGTATCGGCCGATTTATGCTTGAAAACCGTCGAAAATTGGGTTCAGCGTCTGGACTTATGCAAGCGTGCCCGTGGTGGCCATGCAAAAGAAATCGAGTTCCATACATAATGACTTCGAACGTACTTTCACAGGAATAAAGAACTTCATTAATATCCAAAACGGTTTTTGTTTTATTTAAATTTTTTTTTTGTAGCGCTCTTTTTGAAAACCCCTTTACTATATGTATATATAAATACCTATAATATTCTATATGAACCCATGCGCGAGCATTGCGTGCGTGCACGTGCATTCAAAGTGTACGGGTGAGTTTGGATGGCAAAATTGTCTCATGCAGATATTTTTCAAGAAGGCTACAGCGTGCTGTTTTTTTATCTGCTGGGAAATACTTATGAATGAAAGGATAAATGAAAGGAAATATGCATTCAAATATTTAAAGTCTTTCAAGTCTTGTAAATCACTGAATACGTTGAACTATTTTAATTCAGTTGCATTCAATATTCGATTGAAATTCAAGATACTAAGCCATAATGTCTTCATTAAAATAAAACCAAATGATTGCATCTCTACGACACTCATATATCACAATATAATCTTTTTGCTAATTCAAGATTATCATATTTATATATTATTACTAGCTGACCCGTCAAACGTTGTTCTGCCTAAAATAATTTGTTGCTTCCAAGATTCGTTTTGAAATGTATTTCAATTCCGGTAGACATTTTTTTTAATAAGAATAAAATGAAATTCATTACGTCATTTTAAACGCAAATTTTATTTCCGATTTAATAAATTCAATTTTGTTTCACATAATAATACAATGTTCGTCTGATCTTGGTTAATAATAATTGATTGTAAAGCCAACGTGTGGACAATGTTTTTTGTTTCTGCATTTTCAACGTATACAAACAAATCGTTAGGCTTACAAACTCTGAAGCAGGCTACATATAATTGACCATGTGCGAAGCATGCATTTTCCAAATCCAAGCCGCAGACTTGCATCGACTGGCCTTGAGATTTGTTGATTGTCATTGCATATGCCAGACGAATTGGGAATTGTAAGCGTTTAAATGCAATTGGAGAATCTTTTGGAATCATCGGGATTCTTGGCAATAAAACATGGTCTCCTTTAAACTTTCCATTGATAATAGTAATGAAACGTGTAACAGAGTAGACGTATTTATTTTGGCGGGCAATTAGTATCAAGTTTAGTTCAATTAAACTGCAATCAAATTGATTATCACAGCGTGGGTTTATATTGATTTGAAGTAAAAGAAAAATAATAAAGAAAATAGTAGAAACAAAAACAAAAAAAAAATAAAAGTTCTGTGATAAAAGTTAGCATTGGTGTGATTGAAACTGATTTACATTACTTTTGGTTTATCATTCTGTTTTCTCTCTTGCTCTTTGTGTGATATCAAACAGTATCAAACCTCTGAATCGTAGTGTCGAACACTATAAACAGTTCCAAACAATAAATAAACAGTATCACACTCACTTGAAAATACACTAATACATAAGTGTCCAGCAACAAACGCTGCAGAGCAAATTCTAATATTGACTCTCTACAGTTCAACTCACCTCGAACTTCGCTCGGCTCGCCACAACAAAAAGCTAAAAAAATGGCTGTGGATGACACTAAGCTTTTGAAGAAAATGGATGAAATGCTAAACAAGCAAAGCGAACAAATAATTCTCCTTCTCTCATCCAAAATTCAATCATACAGCGAAAACAACCTATGCAGCACTCAACACGCCTACCTCAAAGGCAAGTCCGTTGAAACAGCCCTGCACGAAGTTGTGTCAATAGTAGAAAAAGGATTACACCACAAAGAATTCACCATGGCTGCATTTTTGGACATTGAGGGAGCTTTCAACAATGTTAAAACAGCGGCCATAAAAACAGCGCTCGAAGACTTTGGAGCGAATAAAGAAATAACGAACTGGGTTTACGAAATGCTCAAAAGCAGAGTAATTAACTCAGAGATCGGTGAGAGTTACATAAGGAAAACAGTGACCAGGGGCACCCCACAGGGAGGCGTCATATCTCGCCTCCTGTGGCTCATAGTGGTCAACAAAATCCTAACGACTCTAAAGGTCAAAAGAACGAAAATAGTAGCATACGCAGACGATATTGTAATTTTAATAAGTGGCAAGTATCTCCCCACTATTAGTGAACTCATGGAATCTGCCCCAAAAGAACTATCCTCGTGGGCAAGACCGAACGGCCTTGGAGTTAATCCAGTCAAAACCGAATGTGTTCTGTTCACTAGGAAAAGAAAAATCGAGAAATTCGATATGCCGAAGCTAAACGGAATTCGTCTGAATTTTTCCCCGGAGGCAAAGTATCTGGGCATCATCCTAGACTCTAAGCTTACTTGGAAACGTAACACAGAAGAAAGAGCAAAAAAAGCACTATGCGCCTTCTACGCATGCAAGAAGACCTTTGGCAAACGTTGGGGTATGCGCCCTTACATAACCCATTGGATGTACACAGCGATCATACGACCCATACTTACATACGGGTCAATTGTATGGTGGAAGGCAACAGAAAGGACTACCTATCTCCATAACCTCTCAAAGGTACAGAGATTAGCATGTGTTGGTACAACGGGAGCAATGAGATCAACACCCCAAGCCGGGCTGGAAGTCATTTTAAACCTACCACCGCTTGGTGAATATATTCGCAGCATGGCAGCCAAAGGAGCCCTCCGCCTCAAGGAGGCAAACATCTGGAGGCACAGCTCCTATGGACACGGCTCTATAATTCACAATTACTTGGGTATCGATCTATCCAGGAAAACGGGCTACTTAATCCCCAAACGAAACTTTGAGAAAAACTACTCCACATACATACCCCAAAGAGAGAACTGGAACACGCACGTCAGCGTGCAAGAAATCCATATCTATATGGACGGGTCGAAAATGGATGTGGGTACAGGAGCGGGAGTCTTTTGCGACTTCCCAATGAATGCAGCGTCTTTCAAGCTGAGATTGTCGCCATCGACAAGGCAGCAGAAACTATCTCCTCGAAGAATCTGGATCCTTCCACGATCACAATCTTTGTGGACAGTCAGGCGGCTATCAAAGCACTAGACAGCGAAACCATAAAGTCAAAAACAGTCAGGAACTGCCGAAAATCCCTCAACAAAATAGGCGAACGACACAGGATCACTCTCTGCTGGGTCCCCGGTCATAGCGACATTGTTGGGAATGAAAACGCAGACGAGCTAGCGAGAATCGGGTCAGAACTTGACGCAATAGACGCCATTACGTCAATAGACATCCCAATTAGTACATCAAAAAGGAACATTGACCAAAAACTGAGGGAACAAATTAACACTACCTGGTCCCAAAGGCTCGACTGTGTTATATCTCGCAGTCTATGGCCAAGAATTGACGAAAAAGAACAAAATGCATTCTGGAAATGAATAAGCAAGAAATACGCATCTTAACTGGCGTACTGACAGGCCACTGCACCATAGGTGTAACGGCAAGCAGGCTGGGCATCAGCTCACCAGACTACTGCAGGAGCTGTCAAGATATAGAAGAAACCGAGACCATCAAACACCTGCTTTGCGAATGTCCAAACCTTCAGACATCTCGACTTCGCTATCTGGGCAACAGATTCTTCGAAGACTTAGAGGACGTAGCGCAGGTACCACTGACGGACACTATCAGGTTTGTCAAGAACACAGGTTGGTTCCAATAGGCCAACCGGCAAGATCAACCTAAACTGAGTATGGTAAGTGTTTTATCGTAAATGTAGGTTTACCACATAAAACAATAAGGGATCACAATGGACCAATTTGCCCCCGTGCAAGCACAGCAGCCCTGCTGTGCACTTCCCTTCCAACCTAACCTAACCTAACATATGACATTCTCTAGAAAGACTATCCCTTCCACCTTTCAATATTCTCTGTCTCAGCATATTCTTTGTAATGTTGATAATTGTAAGGATCTTGGGGTTTATTTCGACCACAAACTGGTTTTTGCTAAGCATATTAATTCTATTATTAATAAATCTAATTCTATGCTGGGCTTCGTAAAAAGGTGGACCAAAGAATTTAATGACCCTTACGTTTCTATGTCATTGTACAATTGTTTTGTCCGTCCGATTCTAGAGTATGCCTCTCAAGTTTGGACACCGTTCTACAACATTCATTCAAATCGAATAGAGGCCATTCAACGTAAATTTATTCGATTTGCACTTAGAGGACTTCCATGGGATGATCCATTTAACCTTCCTCCCTACAGTCAACGTATCAAGCTTCTTCAAATGTTACCACTTTCTTAACGAAGGCTTAATAGCGATATCATTTTTTTACAGCAGCTTATATCCGGTCAAATAGATGCACCTGACTTGCTGTCGTCTATTGGCTTTAATTTTCGTGGTGGTGCCCATAATTTGCGCAGTGTTGAATTATTGTTTAGCCCCCATCATAGAACGAATTATGGGAAGCATGAGCCTTAGTCGCATGAGTAGAATCTATAATCTAAATGATCATGTGATTGACTTGCATGTTAGTAAAATTAAACTAAAAGATATTTTGCGTAGTAATGCTTTAATGTCTTAAAAAGAGGATTTCTGCCTGGTAGTACAATGGACCGTTACCGAGTCTGAGTGCTCTGGGATTTGGATTTCCTTTTTTTACTAAAAAAAAAAAAAAATGTCTTAAATTGTTTGCATTATTGAGCTTTCTATCCCAGCGGCCTCCGGCCGAACATATTATTCAAACTTTCACAAGAGTTGAAACAACGAGATATTCTAATCTAAGCCTTTGAATGTTCATTTCTGTAGAAAGTGAAGGTCTGACTTACACGTATTTTTGTCTTTCTTTTACATCTCTTTTCATATTTTTAATACGTTACTTTAAATATTTGCAACAGCTTTGCATGTCTCATCATTTTTGAAATTGCTAGGCAACTTGAAAATAAGTTGTTACGTTCGTACATTCGTGTGTACAATGTTTAATCAATAAACTATTAAAGAAGTTGAGTCGAGAGAAGTTTATCTATTTGACAAATTATATTTTTAACTAAAGATATAAAATCATGGAAGTAATGGAAGAAGGCAATTTAATGGACAGAGTTCCAATATTATTGCAAAGAGATCTGCAGTACTATCAGGTGGAAAAATGAGCAATATTAGTGTTCAAGAGCTGGCAAATTTTATTAATTTTTCTCTAGGAGCACCAGAGCGTACTTCAAGAACCTCTTTGCCTCGGTGTTGTTGGTGGAAAATTAGACTTTCCGCGATACGCATCATTTGCCTCGATTAAAATCGTTATTTGGTAATGTTTTTAACAATATAACAAAACAAGTATAATGCCAATATTTTTCAAAAAGGTGGGAGGAGGAATATTATGCAGCGTATCGGAAACATTCTGGGCTATTACATACAGTCATCGAACCAGGCCCAGGTGATGATGTAAGTTTGCAAATTTATACTATATATAAAGGGTTTTTCAATAAAAGCGCTACAAAAGTTTTTTTAAATAAAACAAAAACGGTTTTGGATATCAATGAAATTCTTTATTCCTGTGAAAGTACGATACTGCTGCAATTTCACGTTCGATATTCGTACGAAGTTCATCAATCGTCGCTGGCTTGTTGGCATAGACCATAGACTTGACGTAGCCCCACAGGAAATAGTCTAACGGCGTCAAATTCGCTGTGTGCCTTTTGGCGCCGTCCTGTTGGAACCACATGTAATCCGATTTGACGCCGTTAGACTATTTCCTGTGGGGCTACGTCAAATCTATGGTCTATGCCAACAAGCCAGCGACGATTGATGAACTTCGTACGAATATCGAACGTGAAATTGCAGCAGTATCGGCCGATTTATGCTTGAAAACCGTCGAAAATTGGGTTCAGCATCTGGACTTATGCAAGCGTGCCCGTTGTGGCCATGCAAAAGAAATCGAGTTCCATACATAATGACATCGAACGTACTTTCACAGGAATAAAGAATTTCATTGATATCCAAAACGGTTTTTGTTTTATTTAAATTTTTTTTTGTAGCGCTCTTATTGAAAAACCCTTTACTATATGTATATATAAATACCTATAATATTCTATATGAACCCATGCGCGAGCATTGCGTGCGTCAGTTACGTTTCTTTATTGAAAAACGGAGTAATCTAAGCTTGTTGTTCTTTTCAATTGAGTTCTTTATTATAGTACATCAAACTTAAGACTAAAAGATATAACATTTTTATTGGTAAATGCAAAACGTGTTTGCAGAGAGAAGTGCGCCTGTTGTACCGGTAAGTCAAGTGCGGTATCACTAGAGATACTCTTGGGGTAGCTCTCGCTGCTGTTTTCAATCGTCGTTGCTATGCTGCCGAAGTTAGATGTTTTTGTTGTTTGATGGTTGCAATGCTGCTTTTGGAGTTTTGCTCTTCGATGGTATGAAGAGGGCAATTACGTAACTCTTCCCCCTATAGAGTGAACTTAATGAGATAAGCGAGTTAAAGATCACAAAAGCGAAGTTAAAGTTTAACGATGATTTTGGCTTGTGGATGTGTTAAGACCACAGGTATTATCGAACATTTTTTCCGACCAAACGACTTATCCAACAAGGTTTGTTCACTCCCTTGACACCTTTATAAACAACGATTTCATGATAGGAGTTTTAGGAAGGAATTGATTCAGTTTGGATTGCACAAAAAATAATGGTGAACAGCTCAATTAGCAGTTTTCGTATATACGAGTACGTATGTATGTAATTACTTAGATGGTTTTGTAGCGATCAACTCTGTGGATTACTTTACAGAGCTTAACTTATCAACCCTTGTGTTTATTACTTTTTTTTTGTTAGAATCGCTATGAATAATACGCATTACCCTATTTCTTACGTTTTTTCCGTACTTTTTGTTTGTGAACTTTCCGTTTGTTTGTTTCGATTGTAATTTTATTATTTTGAATAACCTCATGATTAATGTATCTGGGAGCTAGCTTATTTCTCCTATCATCTGCTTCAAATATAATGTCACCAGGTGAAAAGTCAGGTGGATCTTTTCGCTCTTTATTACGTTCCTTTATAATACGTTTTTTATTATTTAAACTTCTTCTTTTTACTAACTCTGTTAACTTTTCGTATTCCCTTAAATGATTCCTTAAATAATCCTGCTCCGTTTGGAAGTTCACTTTATTAGGAAATGGCTTGGTCCTACTTTTATGTGTCCGGTCAGTAACTCAAAAGGCGTCAGATTTGTTGTGGAATGAATTGCATTGTTATAGGTGAGTACAGCTTCATCCATCACTTCAGCTATAGGCTTACTTTTATCTTGGCATTTTATTATGCGAATGAGCTCAGTGAGTGTTGAATGAAACCGCTCTACTGGCGAATTTCCAGTCGAACTTTTCGCACATGTATTATGAAGCTGTATGTTATAAACTTCTAAAAATTCTTTAAATAAAGTTGATACAAACTCATTGCCATTATCTGTGATAACTTTTTGCGGAATTCCATGATGAGCAAAGAAGTGCTTCAAGGATTTGATTATGTTTATACTATTTCTGGAACTGATTAGATATACGCTTGAGAATTTGCTGAACTTGTCGACAATTGTCAAAAAGTTTTCTCTACTAATAGAGTATATATCCATATGAACTATTTGAAAGGGTTTAGATGGGGTTTCCGTTAATTCATATTTTAACTTTTCTTGGTTACGTTCATATTTGTTTATATTGCATATGTCACAATTATTTATAATTTTTTGTATTGTATTTTTCATATTTGGGAAATACGAATGTCTTTTGATGTGGAGATAACTTTCTGTTATACCTCTGTGGTTAGACCTTGAATGATATGTTCGCACTATTTCCTCCTGCCTATCTCTATCGGTTATGTCTTCTAAAACTAAATTCGATCTTAATAGTTTAAGACAACTGTTATTAAAGTACTTTGAAAAAACCGATTGTACTGTTGGAAATATTTCATCGTCCGCTAGTATTGCAGTAACACGTTTGGAATTGAAATATTCCTTGAAAATTAAAATCATAACTTCTTCATTGCTTATGTCAGTATGCTCGATGGTGTACCTTTTTTCCTTTTGAAAAAAATTTCAAGCTTTACTGAGAGAGAAGATTTACTAACATTTTTCTTTAAAATTATTTGGTTAGAAAATTCGTTTATGGCACGTTCCGTAATTGGTATACCGTCGTCACAATTTTCCAGCGCAGAGTGTACTGTGGAAAGATCGTCTGAAACAATTGTGTTCTGCGAACCGTCAAAATTGTTTGGCATGGATTCGGAATCAAAATCATCTGCTTCCTGTAAAATCTCAGTAATCTCATTTGCATAAATTTCGACTCGAGACAGAGCATCAGCGTTAAGGTTGGTTTTTCCTTTTTTGTAGGTCACAGAGTAATCGTACTCCTCCAATCTTAGCCTCCACCGCACAAGCATTGAGTTTGGTTCTGTTAAAGAGAAAAGCCATGTCAAGAGCTTGTGATCAGTGATTATTTGGAATCGACGTCCAAACAAATAAGGACGAAAATATTTTACAGACCAAACGATTGCCAGCAGTTCCTTTTCGATTGTACTATAATTTTGCTCTGATTTTGATAAGGTCCGACTTGCAAAGCAAATTGGTTTATCTGATCCTATAGAGCCCTGTAATAACACAGCACCTATTGCAACGTTACTAGCATCGGTAGTAAGGTTGAAAGGCTTAGTAAAATCGGGATGCTGAAGCAAAGGTTCATTAGTCAGAATGGATTTACATGTTTCAAAACATTCAACATAACTTGAATCAAGTTCTATGGTATTTCCCTTTCTAAGACATTCGGTCATCGGCTTTGTAAGTTGTGCAAAATCTTTAATAAACTTCCTGTAATAACCTAGGAGGCCCAAGAAAGATTTAATTTGTTGGCTGTTTTGGGTATGGGGAACAGTTTTATAGCACTTATTTTGTCCGGATTAGGTTTTATTCCTTCAGGTGTTACAACATGCCCCAGAAAAGACACTTCTTTTCTGAAAAAATCAGACTTTTCAATTTGAATTTTGAGGTTTGCTTCCCTCAGTTTGTTAAATACTGCCTTGAGATTTTGAATGTGCTCTTGACGTGAGGTGGAATAAACTATTACATCGTCCATGTAAACCAAACATACCTTGCCTTGGAGATCTCTAAGAACGTTATCCATAACACGCTGAAATGTTGATGGAGCATTTTTGAGTCCAAAAGGCATTCGAAGAAACGCATAGTGTCCATTGTCTACCGAAAAGGCCGTTTTCTGTACATCCTCGGCTCTCACCTCTATTTGGTGGAATCCGGAAGCAAGATCCAGTGTGCTAAAATGCATGGATTTGCCGAGTTTGTCAAGAATTTCCGTTATGTTAGGAATTGGATATCTATCGTCTATGGTTTTCTCGTTGAGTTTGCTATAGTCAATGACTAATCGCCATTTCTCTTTTCCGCTTGAGTCCTTTTTTTTTAGGTACAATCCAAATCGGAGCTGACCACGGGGAGAAACTTGGACGTATTATACCTTGAGTCAGCATGCTTGATATTTGGTTTCGAATTTCATTCTTATGGATATACGGATATCTATAGGACTTACAATATATAGGAACGTCTTTAGTTGTTATTTTGTGTTTTACTATTGTTATGTATTATATATTAACATGAACGTGAGCAACAAAGTACATAACCAGAATACACTAACACTATATTAAGTTATTTCATTATATCACAATTATTATGTTAAAGCTTTTATACACATACTACACTAACTACAATGAATTATATTTTAAATATGTGTACCTATCTAACACGACTCTAAGCTTATATTGTGCTGTACTAAGTTACTGAATTGAATACTGAATAAAGAGTCAGTCCAGTTTTGCCTTTTGAATCGGTCGTATTTCGTTTCTCCAACAAACCATTGGCGACGAGGATAAAAAGGAGATTTATAATACATAGGTGAAACGTAATTTTTCTAAAGGAATAAAAATGTCTTTAATCGGCTCAATTGAACCGTTCGATGAATCAAAAAATTATTTTAAAACATACATCGAACGATTTGAGTAATTGCTAAAGTGTAATAAAGTCGAAGAAGAAATGAAATTGCCGTTATTATACCCTATTCTAAGGGTATATTAATTTTGACGCATAGTTTGTAACATACCTTAATATTGCCCGTAGACCCCTAAAAGTTACTATATTTATGATCAGCATCGATAGTAATGTCGATCTAGCCATGTCCGTCCGTCCATCTGTAGCCAAAAATTAGGCCTTTAAACTGGACCTAGAGAGCTGAAATTTTAACCATATACTCTCTAGGGTCCCGAAATAATCAAGTTTACGAATTTTTGAAATCCGCCCACAGACACGCCCACAAAATCAAAAAAAACAAATTTTGGAAAAAATCGAATTTTGAGCTAGAAAGCTGAAATTTTTATATATGATCTATGACTCCTAAAACTGCTCGGGATAAAAAATTTTCAAAATCCGCCCACTGGCACGCCCACAAATAAATAAAATATTTGTTTTATACCCTATTCTAAGAGTATATTAATTTTTGAAAATCCAAAGTTTTAGCTAGGGAGCTGAAATTTATAGTATATACTCTCTATGGGCCCTTTATGCTCATGTGTAAATATTTTCAAAATCTGCCCACTGACACGCCCACAATTTTTTTTTTTTTTTTTAAGTTCAAAGTTTGAGCTAGGGAGCTGAAATTTATAATATATACTCTCTAGGGGCCCTTTATTCTCATGTGTTAATTTTTTTTAAATCCGCCTACTGACACGCCCACAATTAAATAAAACAATTTTATTGAAACACCCAAGTTTGAGCTAGGGAGCGTTTTTTTTTGATAAAATCCTTTAAATGTTATATAACAAAATATGTAGAGCGTTCTTAACAATTCAACCATACTTAGACTTTTGTCACGCCCACTTATGAGGGATAGGAATAAGAATAGGGTATCCAACAGTTCGCCCAAGCGGACTGTAGCCCGTCCCTATGTTTTATTACGTTATGCGGAGGTATAACCTTCAGCACGTTAAAAAATTTATGTGTTCCAACCGCTCCAACGGAAAAGACCTATAAATTTTGCATCGATTTGTTAAAAAAGCATTTTAGTCCGGAACCGCTAGTTGTGCTAGAACGCTTTAGATTTCACAAACGGGATCAAAAACCGAACGAAACAATGTCGGAGTATATAGTGGAATTAAAGAAAATATCGAGCACATGCAGCTTTAATACATTTCTCTCGGAAGCTTTACGCGATCGGTTCGTTTGCGGGATACAAAGTGAGGTTATTCAAAAAAAGCTGCTGTCAGAAGAAAAACTAACATTTGAAAGCGCGTGCAAAATAGCTCTGTGCATGGAACTAACTTCTTCAGAAACTAAATTAATGCATGAAAACTCACTCGCGTCATCGTCTATAGCAACTATATCGAGCTCACGTGGAGGAAATCAATCATCATCGCAAACTGGTCTACATTTTCGTCGTCAGCATGACTGGAGGGCAGGTGGTGGTAACAACTCGGTCAATTATCAAAAAACGCATAATAATCAGTCGACTAATGAGATCTCTACCAATTTCAGTAATAAATCCGTCAATGGCTTCGCGCTTCGGATCTGGCCACCATGTGAAAGGTGTGGGAGAAGACACGATGCTCGTTCCTGTCCAGCTGTAACGTGGGTTTGCTATTCGTGCCAACGTGTTGGTCACACTTCTCGAGTTTGTGCTGCTAAGCGCAGAAATGTGAATGCAGTTTTGGAGAGCGAGATTACGGTACCTGGCAACGGATCCGAAGATGACTTTTTGGAAGAAAACAATTCTACGTCAATCAATAGCATTGATTATGAGCAGTATTCCCAGGTAAATCATAATCATATTTGCAATGTTACGGGAAGAAAAGACGACGAAAACCCGTGTTTCATCAATATTAAAGTAAACAACGTTCCAATAAGAGCAGAGATCGATACGGGAGCATGTGCCAGCATTATATCGTCATCGGTTTTCTTTCGGTACTTTGAAAACGTTGCGATTGTTAAAACCAACAAGCCATATAAGTCAGTAACTAGTCACGTAGTGCCAGTTGTAGGAAAGGCAATAGTTGAGGTAGAGCTTAACAACGTCAAAAAAAGCGTAGAACTTATTATCCAAAAAAAACCACTTAGATGTTCCATTGTTAGTTGGTAGAACATGGCTAAAGGTGCTGTTTCCGTCTTGGCAAGAGAGTTTCAAAGTGGAACGCGAAGGTCACGCGCTTAAGAACGTTACGGGAAATTCAGGCAATTCTCATATAATTGAACAATATAAAAGTCAATCCCCACTCGTTTTTAGAAATAATCCATCAACTATTCGTGGCTATAAGGCGGGGGTTACCATTAAACCGAATTGTAGCCCTATTTTCTGTCGCGCATATGCCGTCCCATTTGCTTTGCGGGCAAAGTTAGAAGCTGAATACTCCAAATTGGAATCGGAGGGGGTAGTTTTCCCAGTTTCCAGTAGTGAGTGGGCCAGTCCAGTTGTTGTCGTGTCAAAGAAGGACGGAGGCATACGAATTTGTGTCGATTTCCGCGTGTCACTGAATAAAGTCATTGAATCCGATCATTACCCACTCTTTTTTTTTTTTTTTTTTTTTATACACTATCAGCTCAGTGTCGTGGAGTGCTTAAAGCAAGCAACTATCACGAGCAGAAATTGCCGGCACTAAAAGTGCTCTCACTGGCTCATCATTTAGTGCAGGTGTTAGTAAGGACAAAACAATTAAAAATACAATAATTATGTACCTATAAAATACGAGTACTAACACAGACACAAAATAATGCAAACAATTAACACATTAAAGCATTATTACGCAAAATATTTTTTAGCTTAATTTTACTAACATGCAAATCAATCACATGATCATTTAGATTATAGATTCTACTCATGCGACTAATAGGCTCATGCCTTCCATAATTCGTTCTATGATGGGGGCTGAACAATAATTCAACACTGCGTAAATTATGGGCACCACCACGAAAATTAAAGCCAATAGACGACAGCAAGTCAGGTGCATCTATTTGACCGGATATAAGCTGCTGTAAAAAAATGATATCGCTATTAAGCCTTCGTTGAGAAAGGGGTAACATTTGAAGAAGCTTGATACGTTGACTGTAGGGAGGAAGGGTAAATGGATCATCCCATGGAAGTCCTCTAAGTGCAAATCGAATAAATTTACGTTGAATGGCCTCTATTCGATTTGAATGAATGTTGTAGAACGGTGTCCAAACTTGAGAGGCATACTCTAGAATCGGACGGACAAAACAATTGTACAATGACATAGAAACATAAGGGTCATTAAATTCTTTGGCCCACCGTTTTACGAAGCCCAACATAGAACTAGATTTATTAATAATAGAATTAATATGCTTAGCAAAATCCAGTTTGGGGTCGAAATAAACCCCAAGATCCTTAAAATTATCAACACTACAAAGAATATGTTGAGACAGAGAGTATTGAAAGGTGGAAGGGATATTCTTTCTAGAGAATGTCATATGTTGACATTTAGTTGGGTTCAGGGATAAACCGTTTTTATCACACCAATTGGCGAAGCTATTAATGTCAGATTGAAGAAACATTCTGTCTTGCTGACTAGTGATAGATTTATATATTTTCATATCATCAGCGTATATCAGGATATTACTGTGATTTATACATGCCTTAACATCATTAATGGCAAGTATAAATAATATTGGTCCGAGGTGACTTCCTTGGGGAACTCCAGACTGCGCTGTGAAAGATACGGATAGCGATCCTCTAAATTTCACTTGATAAACCCTTGATCTAAGGTATGAATTAACCCATTTTATGAAACTTGGTGGGAAGCCAAAAGCCCTTAGCTTAAACTCGATTATTTCATGGGACAGCTGGTCGAAAGCTTTAGAGAAGTCAGTGTATATGCAATCCATTTCGTCCTTATTCTCTAAGGTATTAGAACAATCATGCAAGAAACTTAACAGATTAGTGACAGTGGATCTGTTTCTTACAAATCCATGCTGTTCATTACAAATTAAATTGCGACAAAGAAATATTAACTTTTCGCAAACAATTTGTTCAAAAAGCTTAGGGATACACGAAAGCTTTGAAATAGGCCTATAATTAGTGATATCACCACGTTCGCCTTTTTTAAATACAGGTGTGATAAAAGCACTTTTCCATAGATTAGGGAATTTACCAGTACTGATGGACAATTCAAACAGATACTTAAGATATGGAGCAATTGCATGACTACATTTTTTAAGAACGATCGGTGCAATGCCATCAGGACCTGATGAATAATCATTCTTGAGAGAAGAAATACATTTTAAAATTGTTTCCAAATCGAATGAGATACTACTAAAACTTATTTGGGAACAGCTAGTTAGATAACTAAAATATTGATCATCAATGTGAAGAGGGGTCCCCCTAAATGATTTACTGAAATGATCTGCAAACATATTGCTTGCATCTACTGAATCAGCAGTTGTAGAACTATTGTAAGTAAGCTTCGATGGATAACCATCGGTTTTTTTCTTAGAATTGACAAAACCCCAAAAAAGTTTGGGGTTCGATTTTAAAGAGCATTCCATTTTACTTACATAGTCAATATATAAGTTGCAGGATAAAGATTTGAATTCATTGAATAATGTGAAATAGAGTTCAAGATCTGAATGGCAGAGACTTTTTAAATAGTTCTTCCAAGCCCTATTACGTCTGTTTCGTATCGATTTTAGCTCTTTAGTGTACCAGGGATGGGACGTTTTCAGATTCCTAGAGGATTTCACAGGAATCACTTTTTTCATGCAGTTATCCATCAAAGAATAAAAAGAACCTACTGCATCTTCAATATTAGATAAGGCAGTAAGGTTAAAATTAAAGCTGTTAATTTCATCAGAAAGCCTTTGAAAATTTGCTTTCCGAAAGTCAAAAGATTGCGAACGGTCATACGAATTACTGTTTTCGTACAGATGTGCGCCCAGTTCAATAAATACATCCAAGGGTGGATGATTGTCATCTATGTTAGTTATACTGAGATGGGATTCCAGAACCAAAGTACTAACAGAGTCAGAAGAGAAAACAAGATCGAGAGTTCGATTTCTGAAATTTTGTATACAGCTTGTTTGCTGTAAGTCAAAAGACAAAATGTTGTCAAGTAAAGCGAGCTCTTGTTGGGCAGAGTCAAAGGATGGAATGAAATGAGAATCATCCTCAGAAGGTACCCATCCAATATGTGGCAGATTGAAGTCGCCTATAAGTAAGACAGTGCTGTCACAACAAGATATGTCAAAAATATGGTCTAGTGCCATAGAGAGTTCCGAATACAAAGAACATAGACGAGACGATGGAATGTACGCATTAACAACATATAAATGTTTGTTCTTAAGTGTAATTTTTACACAGATAACTTCGACATTAAGTTGAAATGGAAAGTCAATCTTGCGTGACTCAAGGTTGGAACGAACAGCGATCAGAACACCTCCTCCAAGCGCTTTCAGGTCATTGTTATGACGGTCGTTTCTGAATACGGAGAACTCATGATTGAAGAGTTCCGTGTCTAGAATTCCGGCATTTAGCCATGTTTCCGTCAAGGAGAAGATATCATGAGAGAGGGCTTGCGAGTTTATATATAATTCAGCGGTTTTTGTGCGGAGTCCCCTTACATTTTGATAGTAGAGGGACAGCCTACTTGGTTTTTTAACTTGGACGGACAATCTTTCCTGCGATTTTTTGTCGAACGGGGTGTAAATTCTTTAACTAACGTATTTTCAGGCCATGCAGTGCTATTGCACAGCTTTTCGAAATATACTGAAGGGGCGACAATTTTGAAAGACGCAACAAACCCTTCAGCCTTGCTGATTTTGGTGCATTTGATTGAGTCATCTTTTGGGATCAAGTTTCTCGAGACCAAATGGTTCAAGACATCGTCTGAAGTAGTGTTTGGTTTTAGTCGAGAAATGAAAATAGATTTCGGCCTGGGAATCGATTCAATAGTTCCAGATTCTGTACCTAAGGAATGATTTATGTATGTGGGGCTAACATTAAGAGTGGGCGCCTCGTTAGAGTTTTTTCGCTGACTCCTAAGGTTAAACCGCTTTGCCTTTGGATT
Source organism: Portevinia maculata (assembly GCA_949715645.1). Lineage (NCBI taxonomy): Eukaryota > Metazoa > Arthropoda > Insecta > Diptera > Syrphidae > Portevinia > Portevinia maculata. The sequence goes on along the minus strand of OX454527.1, from coordinate 116,777,040 downwards.
CAACACAGAGGAAGTTATATCGCGTTTTCGTTTGCCTGCGGGTAGATTAGATGAGGGCGATGCTAAATTAACAATGGGCTCAGGGGTAGCTTCAACAGTTGGGGAACCTGTTGTGTCAAATGAAGTCAATGTATCCATGGCCCGTTGGGTACACTGCTTTACTTCAGTAATCGGCAACTCAAGGTCAGTAGACGTTGAGGCGTCTGCCGAAACATGAAGATCAGAGAATGTTGATACGTTGAGGACGGTGGTATTAAAAATGTCGCATAAGTCTTTAAACCCCTTAGATAATTTCAGCATGTCAGCCTTGACTACTGACATTTTGAAAGCAAGGGTAGACAGTGACAATTTTCGACATGGGGAGCAATACCATAAGGCGATCTCTGAAGCTTTAACTTTATCCATAAATGCATTGGTTGAACCAACACATTTAGCATGGAACATCATGCCACAAGGGCCATAACAAGCAAAGAGTGGATTGGAGGAATTTTTAGATTCCAAACATTTATAAGCGCTGCAATCCATTTTTAAACTGGGATTTTAGACAGGAAAAAAAAGAAAAACAATGGAATCAGAAAAAAAGACAAAAAATTGCTGATATGTTATAACCAGTATTGAACTCGCAACACTATAAATTACATGCACGACACGTTAGTTTTTTACTTACTTTTAAATTCATTTTTTAATTGTTACTGAATATCAACTTACGTACTAGACAAAAATGATTAAATCTAACTTAAAATTAACAGGATACTTATTCTTATTTATTGGTCCTTATGCGGACGCCCTAAACTTAACTATATCTTATAATTATTGCCTTTCGGCCTAAAAACTATTTACAAACTAATCTTACATATATGTATTCGTCGAGAAAATCAATTAAAACTCGGTATCATTATTAAGATTTTATATTTTTTATATAAAACAAACTACGAACTACCTATTCTACTTACTTAAACTACCTAACATATTCTAACTATAATTATGATTCTGAGCACTCGTTGCCTTGCGCAACAAGTGGCCAAAATCCCAATTGCTTTCCGAGCGCCTGGCAATCGTCAACGTGCACACGCGCTACCCTGAGCTAACTGAAGCCTTACAGCCTCAATCTTCTCCCGGAAGCACTACCACAAGTTGACGAGCCCGGCCTCTCCCAGAAACGCCCTAGCTAACTTAATCTAACTTATAAACTAAGAGGATGTTACCTAGAGTAACGCACCGTCTTGGGAGGGCATGTTGACCCCTCCCCCCTCAAAAAGCCACCAAAATTCGGCAAATTGTTTTTCTGTATCGAATTTATCCCTCTCCGCTATTGCGGTACTAAAACGGAGGAGCTCATGAGCATTGGCGACGTCCTCGCCGCGGATGAGCCGCTTATCTCTCGCGCTGCGAAAGCGGTGGTATAATACCGGGATACCATCCCTCGTCTGTACCAGCCCTTTTGCGTCAATATAGATAAATGCCTCTGGCGGGATAAAGCCAGACCGGAGCGTACTCTCTATGTACATTTCATTGGGGTAGTAAGCCCCAAATATCAGACTATTGTCGCTGGCCATCGCCCTTGCAACGTGCCTTCGAGTCACCTTAATGAGGAAATTGTCAATCCTATTCAACTGAGCCCCATCGTATAGGACCTTGTTGGGATAGTATTTAATATAATTGGATTCAGGCGTTCGGAACAACCGGAGACAAGTCCTAAGACATTGTCTCTCCAAAACCCGAATCTTTTCCATATAGCTGGGCGCTATATTGAACCACAATGGACAACCATAAGCGATAATTGGCCTTATAAGGGCCACGTAGCAAATGACCTTCACTTTGGAGTCAAGTTGACTGCTATGAAACAGTCTCCTTGTCAAAGCATAAGCCTTCTTGGCCCCAGCAAGACAAGCAACTATATGTCTATCGAAATATAGATACTGGTCAAGCCAGATACCTAGATATCTAACTACGCTTTTCACCGCCAATGGCTGCCCATTTTGTCCAATAATGGCCAATTTTTTCCAGTTTTTTCTGGTATCCCTAGAGGCCCCAGCCAATGGAGTTCTGAACAAGATTGTTTCCGTCTTCTGAAAGTTGATTTTCAACTTCCAGTCGTCGCAATATCGCTTAATTTGATCGAAGTCACGCTGCAAAAGGATATTAATGACCTCGATTTTAGGACCTGATCTGTATGCCACCAAATCATCGGCATACGCTATAGCATGTCTGAGTGAACCTACCACATCACTCGTGTAAATGTTAAATAGGATCGGAGAATTGACCGCCCCCTGCTGTAAACCGTTTTTAATTTCAAAGACTCTGCTCGAAGTCACATTGCCACATTTGACAACTTTTTTCTTTCCCATAAGCATATTATAAATTACATATAGCAAAGGTTTGTGCATCCCTCGCCTGGTCAACTTGTAGAAAAGTCCCTCTAACCATACGGTGTCGAAAGCCTTCTCAAAATCAACCAGACAAGCACCCGTGCATTGGTTCTTGCATTTATTCCACTGAATGTCGGAAACCAGTTTCGACGCGGCATGAATAGTGTCATGCCTCGCCCTGAAACCAAACTGGTTGTCCGGAATTATGTTATTGTCCTCGACCCACTTTAACAGGGCTCTATTGACAACCTTTTCAAAGACCTTGCTAATATTCGGAAGCAAGCTAATTGGCCGTAGATTGGCAGGGTTCGTCCTATCTTTACCTTTTTTCGGGATAGGGTGTACCACAGCTACCTTCCAATGCGCCGGATAATGTGCATTATTCAGCGCATTGTTAAACAACGTGGTGAAAATATCTACAGCCTCCAGAGGCAGGTGTCTTAATACGACGTTTGGGACACCATCCATCCCCGCCGACTTTTTATTCTTTAGCGACTCGAAGATGCACAGAAGATCATCCTTCGACACGAACAAGTGCGATGCATCTCGGCCATTGGCGACAACTGCATTAGCATGGTTTTCATCAGTGAACACGGTGAATCCGTTATTCTCAGATCGCCAATTCTCAAGTTCGGTGCGCAGATAGAAGTGGCTCACTAGAGCTCTATTCTCAATGTCGTGGTTACGGCGAACTGGATTGTTCACCGTATACACGGCTTCGAAACAAGCGCCCAGCAAATCCACTTTCTCCTGTGGGTCCTCGACCACGAAAAAATCGTCGTTTGAAGCGACACTTTCTGGACTTATTCCAGCAGTCAGTACTGTCTGTCTGTTCTCTGCTGTCTGGGAGATTCGAACACAAGGAATATCATTGTGATCTTTCCTCCTGAACAACTTATTTATCTGTACACGACACGTTAGCCACCTGCACCAAGGAGGTCAGTAATAATCGCGAACAAAATTTAGAAATAAGTATGTACAAAAAAATAAACTGCACATATATACATATTATTGAAGAGGAAGAGAAAAAAAGAACAGTAACAACCGCTTACCAAAAATACAAAGAGATAACTTTTATTACACAAAAAGCCAACCAAAATAAACAATTAAAATAAACTAAATGATCAGATATTAAAAATGTTTAGAACACTACACTAAAACACTAAATTTTTCACAGAAAAGAAGCTAAATAAAAGAAATAAAACGTGCACAAAACAAAACAACGTCAAGCTATGACAGTCTATGACTTTCACTCCCACATATAGATGATATAATCACATCTATGTGTCGCAAAACGGTTTTCACGATTCTGGACTTACGAGGAGCTTATCAGCAATTAGAGCTTTTTGAAGAAAGTAAAGTCTATTTCACTATCAATACGCACGTGGGACTGTTCAGGTTTAATAAACTAACATATGGGGTAAAAACAGCACCTTCCATATTCCAACGTACCATGGATGAAATCCTGCGGGGCATAGCAAACGTCAATTGTTACATTGACGATGTAATTATATCTGGAACAGATCACGCAAGTTGCAAACAAAGCGTCGAAAAGGTGCTTTCGAGGTTGAATTCAGTCAATGTTCGCGTCAATCTTAGCAAATGTAAATTTTTTGTGCACGAAGTTGAGTACTTAGGATTTTTGCTAACGGGCAAAGGTATTCGCCCATGTCCAACTAAAGTAGATGCTCTACAAAATGCTCCTGTACCAACGGATCTTACAAAACTAAAAGCGTATCTAGGATTGCTAAACTTTTACCGACAGTTCGTCCCAATGCAGTCTTCAGCGCTGGCCCCGCTGTACAAACTCACACAGAAAGGTGTCGCCTTTGAATGGTCTACTGATTGTCAAAAGTCATTTTTAGATAGCAAGCGATCACTCTCTAACCAAAGTCTACTTTCGTACTATGATCCAACTAAACAATTAGTATTATCTTGCGATGCGAGCTGTTACGGGGTGGGAGCTGTGGTATCCCACGTGGAAAATAATATGGAAGTACCCATAGCTTTCGCTTCAGCAACATTAACGTCAGCAGAAAGGAACTATTCGCAGGTCGAAAAAGAGGCCTTGGCAATAATTTTCGGTGTCAAAAAATTCCATAAGTATTTATTTGGTCGAGAATTTATTTTATACACTGATAACATGCCACTCAAAACAATTTTTGACCCTAATAAACGGATTTCATCAACATCGTGTGCACGGCTGCAAAGGTGGTCTATTATTTTGTCTGGATACACATACACAATTCGTTATAAAAAGAGTCAAGACATGGCATCCTGTGATGCACTTTCTCGTCTTCCTTTGAGCACAGTTAACACTAATGAAATGTCGGATACCCTCATTAATGCAATGTATTTTGAAGATACTGTTCCGATAAACTTTAAGGATGTTGCAAAAGCAACTAAAACAGATCCAGTATTATGTAAAGTGCTTGAACTTGTCCGAGTAGGATGGACATTTGGACATCACATACTGTCGATCCTGCGTTACAGCCATTTTTTTCTAAAAGGGAACATCTGTCTATAGAGCATGATTGTATAGTCTGGGGAGTCCGTGTACTTATTCCAAGTTCACTCCAGAATTATGTTTTGTATCGTCTGCACGAAAATCATCCAGGAGTTGTTAAAATGAAATTGCTTGCTAGATCCTGTTGTTGGTGGCCTGGAATAGATATGGATTTGGAGGAGAAAGCTAAATCTTGTGAGCAGTGCCAGAAGTTCCAGAGTTCGAATGCGTCGGAGGTTATATTTGAAGGATGGCCTAAATATCAGCGTCCATGGATAAGACTTCACGCTGACTTCCTGCATGTACTTGGAAAGAATATTTTGCTAATAGTAGACTCAACATCGAAATGGATAGATTTGTATTTAATGAAAATAACAACGGCATCTGAAGTAATCGCCAGATTTAGGAAATCCTTTAGTATTTTCGGAATTCCGCAATGCATCGTTACCGACAATGGGCCTCCTTTCAGTAGTGTGCAATTTATCAAATGGTTAGGAAAGTACGGGGTAGAAGTCAAGAAAAGTCCCCCATATTTCCCACAAGCCAATGGACTAGCGGAGGCAGAAGTTAAAGTAGTCAAACGTGCAATTAGCAAAAGTTTCGGATGCTGGTGGGAGGGGCGCACCATTACAGATGACGAGATGGAAAAATACATCGATCAGTTTCTATTTTATTATAGGACAACTCCAAGTCCAACTACGCAAAAAAATCCTTGCGATTTTCTGCTTCGATATTCACCAAGGACATTTTTTAATCAACTTAAACCGCCATTGGGCCAAACTAGTTTTAGTATTTCTCCCACTAATTCTTCCTTTTATTTCCCAGATAAAATATTCTCTCCTGGGGACAAGGTGTGGTACCGCTTTAAGGACCAATGGTTACGAGCTGTGGTTTCTCAAGTTTTATCAAAGAGTTGATATCTTGTTTCTATGAATGGAGTCACACGAGTGGTTCATCGCCACCAACTACGATCTTCAGGGATCAACGTTGAAGAACTGCGTGCTTTACCGTCACATCACAAGGAAGACCACCAGGAACCGTCGGGACTTGACTCCAACGAGATCATACCCACTACAACTGATAGAGAAACGTTATCGCCGCCAATAAGACCAGAGGCTCGGAAGCAGAGGGAACGCCACGCGCCTAAGAGGTTACACTACAAGAACCTGGGAGATCCGAATTAAATAAGGACGGAAGAATGTTATGTATTATATATTAACATGAACGTGAGCAACAAAGTACATAACCAGAATACACTAACACTATATTAAGTTATTTCATTATATCACAATTATTATGTTAAAGCTTTTATACACATACTACACTAACTACAATGAATTATATTTTAAATATGTGTACCTATCTAACACGACTCTAAGCTTATATTGTGCTGTACTAAGTTACTGAATTGAATACTGAATAAAGAGTCAGTCCAGTTTTGCCTTTTGAATCGGTCGTATTTCGTTTCTCCAACAAACCAACTATGTTTGTAAACGTTAAGTTCTGTCCATCTTTAAAAAATATATCCTCATATTGTTTGCAAAGATCCCTAATATCCCTTCTCTCTTCTTCGTCGAGGAGAAATAGATCGTCGAAGAGTATTCCACATTCGCGTTGTACAGCTGAGGAAGGATTCTCTTAACTTCACTGTCGAACACAGGCTTGAGGGTGAACTGATGAACATTCCTTGTACGACGTGTTTTGCGGTTGAATTGTTTAAGGGGTGGAATGCAACTGGCTATTTCGTTTCGCACTTAAGGTGGCAAAAACGATAAAATAACGAAAGACAAGAGGCATTACGGCAGATATGAGCGTTGTACTCAAGTTTTGGGCTCAAGTTTATTCAATTTGTACAAACGAGTCACGCATTTTAATTATAACTATGTTTTATTTTATAAAACGAATATTGGCAGCGAGCTTTCTATCCCAGCGGCCTCCGGCCGAACATATTATTCAAACTTTCACAAGAGTTGAAACAACGAGATATTCTAATCTAAGCCTTTGAATGTTCATTTCTGTAGAAAGTGAAGGTCTGACTTACACGTATTTTTGTCTTTCTTTTACATCTCTTTTCATATTTTTAATACGTTACTTTAAATATTTGCAACAGCTTTGCATGTCTCATCATTTTTGAAATTGCTAGGCAACTTGAAAATAAGTTGTTACGTTCGTACATTCGTGTGTACAATGTTTAATCAATAAACTATTAAAGAAGTTGAGTCGAGAGAAGTTTATCTATTTGACAAATTATATTTTTAACTAAAGATATAAAATCATGGAAGTAATGGAAGAAGGCAATTTAATGGACAGAGTTCCAATATTATTGCAAAGAGATCTGCAGTACTATCAGGTGGAAAAATGAGCAATATTAGTGTTCAAGAGCTTGCAAATTTTATTAATTTTTCTCTAGGAGCACCAGAGCGTACTTCAAGAACCTCTTTGCCTCGGTGTTGTTGGTGGAAAATTAGACTTTCCGCGATACGCATCATTTGCCTCGATTAAAATCGTTATTTGGTAATGTTTTTAACAATATACCAAAACAAGTATAATGCCAATATTTTTCAAAAAGGTGGGAGGAGGAATATTATGCAGCGTATCGGAAACATTCTGGGCTATTACATACAGTCATCGAACTAGGCCCAGGTGATGATGTAAGTTTGCAAATTTATACTATATATAAAGGGTTTTTCAATAAAAGCGCTACAAAAGTTTTTTTAAATAAAACAAAAACGGTTTTGGATATCAATGAAATTCTTTATTCCTGTGAAAGTACGATACTGCTGCAATTTCACGTTCGATATTCGTACGAAGTTCATCAATCGTCGCTGGCTTGTTGGCATAGACCATAGACTTGACGTAGCCCCACAGGAAATAGTCTAACGGCGTCAAATTCGCTGTGTGCCTTTTGGCGCCGTCCTGTTGGAACCACATGTAATCCGATTTGACGCCGTTAGACTATTTCCTGTGGGGCTACGTCAAATCTATGGTCTATGCCAACAAGCCAGCGACGATTGATGAACTTCGTACGAATATCGAACGTGAAATTGCAGCAGTATCGGCCGATTTATGCTTGAAAACCGTCGAAAATTGGGTTCAGCGTCTGGACTTATGCAAGCGTGCCCGTTGTGGCCATGCAAAAGAAATCGAGTTCCATACATATTGACATCGAACGTACTTTCACAGGAATAAAGAATTTCATTGATATCCAAAACGGTTTTTGTTTTATTTAAATTTTTTTTTGTAGCGCTCTTATTGAAAAACCCTTTACTATATGTATGTATATATAAATACCTATAATATTCTATGTGAACCCATGCGCGAGCATTGCGTGCGTCAGTTACGTTTCTTTATTGAAAAACGGAGTAATCTAAGCTTGTTGTTCTTTTCAATTGAGTTCTTTATTATAGTACATCAAACTTAAGACTAAAAGATATAACATTTTTATTGGTAAATGCAAAACGTGTTTGCAGAGAGAAGTGCGTCTGTTGTACCGGTAAGTCAAGTGCGGTATCACTAGAGGTACTCTTGGGGTAGCTCTCGCTGCTGTTTTCAATCGTCGTTGCTATGCTGCCGAAGTTAGATGTTTTTGTTGTTTGATGGTTGCAATGCTGCTTTTGGAGTTTTGCTCTTCGATGGTATGAAGAGGGCAATTACGTAACTCTTCCCCCTATAGAGTGAACTTAATGAGATAAGCGAGTTAAAGATCACAAAAGCGAAGTTAAAGTTTAACGATGATTTTGGCTTGTGGATGTGTTAAGACCACAGGTATTATCGAACATTTTTTCCGACCAAACGACTTATCCAACAAGGTTTGTTCACTCCCTTGACACCTTTATAAACAACGATTTCATGATAGGAGTTTTAGGAAGGAATTGATTCAGTTTGGATTGCACAAAAAATAATGGTGAACAGCTCAATTAGCAGTTTTCGTATATACGAGTACGTATGTATGTAATTACTTAGATGGTTTTGTAGCGATCAACTCTGTGGATTACTTTACAGAGCTTAACTTATCAACCCTTGTGTTTATTACTTTTTTTTTGTTAGAATCGCTATGAATAATACGCATTACCCTATTTCTTACGTTTTTTCCGTACTTTTTGTTTGTGAACTTTCCGTTTGTTTGTGTCGATTGTAATTTTATTATTTTGAATAACCTCATGATTAATGTATCTGGGAGCTAGCTTATTTCTCCTATCATCTGCTTCAAATATAATGTCACCAGGTGAAAAGTCAGGTGGATCTTTTCGCTCTTTATTACGTTCCTTTATAATACGTTTTTTATTATTTAAACTTCTTCTTTTTACTAACTCTGTTAACTTTTCGTATTCCCTTAAATGATTCCTTAAATAATCCTGTTCCGTTTGGAAGTTCACTTTATTAGGAAATGGCTTGGTCCTACTTTTATGTGTCCGGTCAGTAACTCAAAAGGCGTCAGATTTGTTGTGGAATGAATTGCATTGTTATAGGTGAGTACAGCTTCATCCATCACTTCAGCTATAGGCTTACTTTTATCTTGGCATTTTATTATGCGAATGAGCTCAGTGAGTGTTGAATGAAACCGCTCTACTGGCGAATTTCCAGTCGAACTTTTCGCACATGTATTATGAAGCTGTATGTTATAAACTTCTAAAAATTCTTTAAATAAAGTTGATACAAACTCATTGCCATTATCTGTGATAACTTTTTGCGGAATTCCATGATGAGCAAAGAAGTGCTTCAAGGATTTGATTATGTTTATACTATTTCTGGAACTGATTAGATATACGCTTGAGAATTTGCTGAACTTGTCGACAATTGTCAAAAAGTTTTCTCTACTAATAGAGTATATATCCATATGAACTATTTGAAAGGGTTTAGATGGGGTTTCCGTTAATTCATATTTTAACTTTTCTTGGTTACGTTCATATTTGTTTATATTGCATATGTCACAATTATTTATAATTTTTTGTATTGTATTTTTCATATTTGGGAAATACGAATGTCTTTTGATGTGGAGATAACTTTCTGTTATACCTCTGTGGTTAGACCTTGAATGATATGTTCGCACTATTTCCTCCTGCCTATCTCTATCGGTTATGTCTTCTAAAACTAAATTCGATCTTAATAGTTTAAGACAACTGTTATTAAAGTACTTTGAAAAAACCGATTGTACTGTTGGAAATATTTCATCGTCCGCTAGTATTGCAGTAACACGTTTGGAATTGAAATATTCCTTGAAAATTAAAATCATAACTTCTTCATTGCTTATGTCAGTATGCTCGATGGTGTACCTTTTTTCCTTTTGAAAAAAATTTCAAGCTTTACTGAGAGAGAAGATTTACTAACATTTTTCTTTAAAATTATTTGGTTAGAAAATTCGTTTATGGCACGTTCCGTAATTGGTATACCGTCGTCACAATTTTCCAGCGCAGAGTGTACTGTGGAAAGATCGTCTGAAACAATTGTGTTCTGCGAACCGTCAAAATTGTTTGGCATGGATTCGGAATCAAAATCATCTGCTTCCTGTAAAATCTCAGTAATCTCATTTGCATAAATTTCGACTCGAGACAGAGCATCAGCGTTAAGGTTGGTTTTTCCTTTTTTGTAGGTCACAGAGTAATCGTACTCCTCCAATCTTAGCCTCCACCGCACAAGCATTGAGTTTGGTTCTGTTAAAGAGAAAAGCCATGTCAAGAGCTTGTGATCAGTGATTATTTGGAATCGACGTCCAAACAAATAAGGACGAAAATATTTTACAGACCAAACGATTGCCAGCAGTTCCTTTTCGATTGTACTATAATTTTGCTCTGATTTTGATAAGGTCCGACTTGCAAAGCAAATTGGTTTATCTGATCCTATAGAGCCCTGTAATAACACAGCACCTATTGCAACGTTACTAGCATCGGTAGTAAGGTTGAAAGGCTTAGTAAAATCGGGATGCTGAAGCAAAGGTTCATTAGTCAGAATGGATTTACATGTTTCAAAACATTCAACATAACTTGAATCAAGTTCTATGGTATTTCCCTTTCTAAGACATTCGGTCATCGGCTTTGTAAGTTGTGCAAAATCTTTAATAAACTTCCTGTAATAACCTAGGAGGCCCAAGAAAGATTTAATTTGTTGGCTGTTTTGGGTATGGGGAACAGTTTTATAGCACTTATTTTGTCCGGATTAGGTTTTATTCCTTCAGGTGTTACAACATGCCCCAGAAAAGACACTTCTTTTCTGAAAAAATCAGACTTTTCAATTTGAATTTTGAGGTTTGCTTCCCTCAGTTTGTTAAATACTGCCTTGAGATTTTGAATGTGCTCTTGACGTGAGGTGGAATAAACTATTACATCGTCCATGTAAACCAAACATACCTTGCCTTGGAGATCTCTAAGAACGTTATCCATAACACGCTGAAATGTTGATGGAGCATTTTTGAGTCCAAAAGGCATTCGAAGAAACTCATAGTGCCCATTGTCTACCGAAAAGGCCGTTTTCTGTACATCCTCGGCTCTCACCTCTATTTGGTGGAATCCGGAAGCAAGATCCAGTGTGCTAAAATACATGGATTTGCCGAGTTTGTCAAGAATTTCCGTTATGTTAGGAATTGGATATCTATCGTCTATGGTTTTCTCGTTGAGTTTGCTATAGTCAATGACTAATCGCCATTTCTCTTTTCCGCTTGAGTCCTTTTTTTTTAGGTACAATCCAAATCGGAGCTGACCACGGGGAGAAACTTGGACGTATTATACCTTGAGTCAGCATGCTTGATATTTGGTTTCGAATTTCATTCTTATGGATATACGGATATCTATAGGACTTACAATATATAGGAACATCGTCTTTAGTTGTTATTTTGTGTTTTACTATGTTTGTAAACGTTAAGTTCTGTCCATCTTTAAAAAATATATCCTCATATTGTTTGCAAAGATCCCTAATATCCCTTCTCTCTTCTTCGTTAAGGTGATCAGTTTTAATAAATTCGCAAATGGTGTTGTCTCTTAAATTTTCCTTATTACAAATAGCATAGTTATGGATTTCAAAATGTGAATTCTGATCGAATGCACTAGCCTTAAGTGGTTGTTCAAGTCTAAAGAGTTGAGACTTTTCTGAAGTATTAACTTTTTCCACTAGCGAATACCAATCAACGGCTTTGTATATCCCTTCAGATATTATTAGATTATTTATAATAGATGTTGGTTTAATGAATATACTTCCAGTTTCTATGTCAACGGGAAGACAACAAATCACTTTACTAAGTCCTGGAACCAAGTAGAGCTTAGACATAAGATTGGGTTAAATTTTAATGGAGTTTTAAAATTTTTCATTTGTAAAAACGAATTTTCCAAATCGATTTTCATGCCCAGTTGTTTCATTATATCGGTTCCAATGAGTCCTTCGAAATAGTTATGAAACTTAAATATAAGAAAAGATAAAGGTGTATCTGTTCCAAGTTCCGGGAATCCCTTTATGATTGTTTTCTTGTTTACCATTTGATTACCGAAAAATGTTTTTATTTCAACTGGTTTGGTTAATATGTGTGGTATTCTCTTAGCTATATCAGGACTAATAAACGACTTGTTACTACCGGTGTCAATCAAAAATCTGTATTTGTTGTTTTGTATACTATTGACAGTTATAAAAGGCAAAACGTTAGTGTTACAGTTGTTAATGTCTACGAGCCCGATTTGTTTGGAGAGGCTCGTACACAAAAATTTGTGTCATCTATTTCTTGCCCATTGTTAAAATTTGAAGAAGATGGTATATCTAAATTTTGGTAGTATGCATTTGGTCCTGGCTCAGGTTGGGGAATGTTGTTGGGGTCATAGTACTGACCAGGAGCATTGGCTGTAGATTGGCTTTCAAAATAACTTGTGTTATTACAATTATGGCAATAGCCTTCAACATTATAAAACTGACTTTGTCCCTGAATTTGTGGATTGTGTCTACGAGAAATCGTATTACCGGTAGAAACATCCATATGCTCAGGTGGTGGAAATCTTGCTCCAGAATTATTAGCAAGTTGAGAGTTGTTGTTTGGTCTAAAATATGTTTGGGAATTCGTCGGTGTTTGTCGAAAATTTGCATTTGAATATTGGTTTCTAGGCCTGAAAATTTGTTCATGTGGTGCCTGATTGAAAGGTCTCTGAGGTCTTAAAGAAGGTCTGTATGATTGTTGTGGGTTATAATTGATTCTTGGTTGGTTAAATTTAGCAGATTGTTCTCCGTGCAAGGAATTAGGATGTTTAAAATAGTGAGAGTTTTGCTCTTCGAGACAAAAATTAAAGGCATCAATAATTTTACTGGGCCTCATCGCCCTAATGGTTGATCCAAGAGGTTCTTTTAGCACAGATAAGAATGTATTCAAGCACATTTCGTTATAGAGCGTTTGTTTCGCACTTATAACAGTTGCCTCCCTTTCGTGAACTCTTATGTAGTTAGTCATCGTTGAAAGTATCTCTATAATTTTTGAATAAAAGTGTTCAACGGTATCTTGGTTTTGCCTGAGTTGATGTAAGTCCCGTATTAAACTTGTTTCGTTACGTTTATCGGAATAGTGAATAATCAGATTATTCCTAATTTCCCCCCATTGTAAAAGTGTCCCGTACATATTAAGAATTTCATTTGCCTCTCCTATTATTTTGTTTCGAATAGCTCTCATAATAATTTTTTCGTAATTGGACCCATTAATATTTGGCATTGCACTTAATACTTCCTCCACGTTGCTTAAAAAATCATACAGCAAACGTGGATTTCCGTCGAACGTTGGTACGTCTTTAACGGCGTCTGGAATTCTAAGTGCATTAAATGCGTCAGTGGCAATAGCGGCATTTTTCATAACGGAATCGTTATTTGGAGTAACAGTTACAAATCTAATATCTTCAAAAAACAAATTTTTTTTCGTTGTACTGCTGATATTTGCGTTAGAACCAGAGCTGGCCGCTAAATCTAAGAAATCACTTTTATCAAGGTTTAAATATCGACGCCCTAATTGTTTAACACTTTTGCAAATTGTGCTGCTAATCTCTATAATTTTGTGCTCACCAGTTGAATCATTTTTTTTTGGATTGGGGACATGGGATAAATCGATGATTACGGAATCAAAAGAATGGACTCACCCTGAAAAATTTGCCGCAAAAATCGTCAATTTGTTTCGCTGCGTCCTGTATCGTTGCAGTCTTTGCGCCGTTACACACTCTCACAATGTCTTCACTATATTTTTGTTCAATCTTTTAATTTTGAATCATTTATTCAACTTAAGATCTTTGATTCTTTATTCAATTTTAGTCTATCACTAGTATTGTTTTCTTTCCTTTTTTTTGTACATAAGTATCTTTTAATTTGGGTTTTAACTTTAATTTAAGTTCTTTGTTATTCGTTAAAGGATTAAAATCCACCGCTCCGATAAACCTTCGAAGAGTACGAAATGGCTTTTCCAGCAACGATCTTTAAGCTACTTAATATTCACTTTTTGTTGGAAGCTGTACTTAGCATATCCTACCGACTGCGCCAGTTACGTTTCTTTATTGAAAAACGGAGTAATCTAAGCTTGTTGTTCTTTTCAATTGAGTTCTTTATTATAGTACATCAAACTTAAGACTAAAAGAAATAACATTTTTATTGGTAAATGCAAAACGTGTTTGCAGAGAGAAGTGCGTCTGTTGTACCGGTAAGTCAAGTGCGGTATCACTAGAGGTACTCTTGGGGTAGCTCTCGCTGCTGTTTTCAATCGTCGTTGCTATGCTGCCGAAGTTAGATGTTTTTGTTGTTTGATGGTTGCAATGCTGCTTTTGGAGTTTTGCTCTTCGATGGTATGAAGAGGGCAATTACGTAACTCGTGCACGTGCATTCAAAGTTTACGGGTGAGTTTGGATGGCAAAATTGTCTCATGCAGATATTTTTCAAGAAGGCTACAGCGTGCTGTTTTTTTTATCTGCTGGGAAATACTTATGAATGAAAGGATGAATGAAAGGAAATATGCATTCAAATATTTAAAGTCTTTCAAGTCTTGTAAATCACTGAATACGTTGAACTATTTTAATTCAGTTGCATTCAATATTGGATTGAAATTCAAGATACTAAGCCATAACCAACGACCATACCACGTCGAGTTAATCGGTTCTCGTTAGATCACCGAAATTAAACGACGTTGGGCGCGGTTAGTACGTAGATGGGGGACCGTTTGAGAACAACCGCGTGTCGTTGGCCAGTCCCATCTACAGAGTTGAGGTAGATAATATACGTGGTATCACAATGGACCTAAATTGGTCTAAGTGTGTCGGCTTCTGCCGACAGCCACATAAACCTAACCTAACCTAACCTAAGCCATAATGTCTTCATTAAAATAAAACCAAATGATTGCATCTCCACGACACTCTTATATCACAATATAATCTTTTTGCTAATTCAAGATTATCATATTTATATATTATTACTAGCTGACCCGGCAAACGTTGTTCTGCCTAAAATAATTTGTTGCTTCCAAGATTCGTTTTGAAATGTATTTCAATTCCGGTAGACATTTTTTTTAATAAGAATAAAATGAAATTCATTACGTCATTTTAAACGAAAATTTTATTTCCGATTTAATAAATTTAATTTTGTTTTACATAATAATACAATGTTCGTCTGATCTTGGTTAATAATAATTGATTGTAAAGCCAACGTGTGGACAATGTTTTTTGTTTCTGCATTTTCAACGTATACAAACAAATCGTTAGGCTTACAAACTCTGAAGCAGGCTACATATAATTGACCATGTGCGAAGCATGCATTTTCCAAATCCAAGCCGCAGACTTGCATCGACTGGCCTTGAGATTTGTTGATTGTCATTGCATATGCCAGACGAATTGGGAATTGTAAGCGTTTAAATGCAATTGGAGAATCTTTTGGAATCATCGGGATTCTTGGCAATAAAACATGGTCTCCTTTAAACTTTCCATTGATAATAGTAATGAAACGTGTAACAGAGTAGACGTGTTTTTTTTGGCGGGCAATTAGTATCAAGTTTAGTTCAATTAAACTGCAATCAAATTGATTATCACAGCGTGGGTTTATATTGATTTGAAGTAAAAGAAAAATAATAAAGAAAATAGTAGAAACAAAAACAAAAAAAAATAAAAATTCTGTGATAAAAGTTAGCATTGGTGTGATTGAAACTGATTTACATTACTTTTGGTTTATCATTCTGTTTTCTCTCTTGTTCTTTGTGCGGTATCAAACAGTGTCAAACCCCTGAATCGTAGTGTCGAACACTATAAACAGTTCCAAACAATAAATAAACAGTATCACACTCACTTGAAAATACACTAATACATAAATGTCCAGCAACAAACGCTGCAGAGCAAATTCTAATATTGACTCTCTACAGTTCAACTCACCTCGAACTTCGCTCGGCTCGCCACAACAAAAAGCTAAAAAAATGGCAGTGGATGACACTAAGCTTTTGAAGAAAATGGATGAAATGCTAAACAAGCAAAGCGAACAAATAATTCTCCTTCTCTCATCCAAAATTCAATCATATAGCGAAAATGAAACAAGATGACCAAGACAACAAAAGTGTAGCTCGTGACGCGTTCTTATTTGGTGTCCCTCGTACTGCGGAAGAAAATCTTAAAACGTATTTTAATCACCTTTGTCACTTTGTAAGCATTAAACCACCGCCTATCAAAGACATTTACCGCACTAACCCGAAAGCTGATGATAACTCAACGATCGTTATCAAATTCCGATCACCATATGAACGTAATTTTGTCTTAACATCTACTGCTAAATACAGGAAAACAAATAAAAGACAACTATGTCTTAAAGATCTTGGTCTCAACTCCAGTTCAACGATCTATTTACGCGAGTGTTTAACCAAAAACAACAACAATTTACTGCGTGCGGCGCTTCAATTAAAAAAACAAAACAAACTTTTTTCTGTGTTTACGTTGCGTGGTCTCGTGTATGTCAAATGTCACGCTGATGACAAAGCTATTCATATTGGAAACATCGAAAACTTGCAGGAATTGCCAGCCCCAACGGATGACTGATTTGCTGATATTATTATTATTATTATTTTTTTTTTCTTTATTTTTCTTCTATTATTTATTTTTAGTCTCGATTTCTTTTTCTTTTCAATTCAATTATAATTCCATTATGCTTAACTTTTTTGCTATGTTTTTACTTTTAATTTCTTATTTCTTATCACTTTCCAGCTATAGTTTTTCTAGTTATCTTTTGTTTTCTTGTTTTAATAATTTTTTTAAATTGAACACTATTGTAGGTCTTACATTTCTCATCATCATCATCATCATCATCATCGCTGTGTTTTGTGTACTCTTGGTTTTTTCTCCTTTTCTGGTGGTGCAGCTTGGAATGTCGGCGAGGAAGGCGTGCCTATTTGGGTGCCACCCACTTTTGCTTGCCATCAATGGTTGGTCCCAATGAGCTTGTTTCTAGCTAATCCGCGACGGACGGCAGCAGTACTACGCGATCAATGATAAACATTTTGTGCAGCCAGCATTCCGGACTGCAAATCTGTCACATTAATGCCCAGAGTATATTACCCAAGTTGGATGAATTTAGATACTTATTTGAAGGCTCGAAAGTTGATGTAGTATGCATTTCTGAAACTTGGCTTACTAATGATTTTAGCGATAGTTCTTGTTGCTTGAACGGTTTTCATAAACCTTTTCGATCGGATAGGGTTGGGCGCGTTGGGGGAGGTGCAGCAATTTTCGTTCGCAATAACTTGCAATGTAATCTGACATGTAAGGCTCCGCTGGGTAGTGAAATTGATTACGTTTTCGTGGCAATCACTTGCAAGCTTAACAAAATCTTACTAGGATCAGTTTACAGACCAAACGCGAATATCAATACTCTACCGCTTATCAATATCTTGGATGAACTATCGTTTATATCTCCCTTTATTGTAGTGGTGGGAGACTTTAATAGTAATTTACTCCAAGATTCGTCTTTGGTTGATAGTATGAGAACTCTCAATCTGTTTCCAGTAAACACTTCATCACCTACACACTTTACCGAGAATAATAGCACACTCTTAGATGTTTTTTTCGTGAGCCACATTTACAAAGCCCTCCACTTTAATCAACTATCTGCACCATGTTTTTCGCACCATGATCTGATACATTTAACTTTTGAGTGTGAACCTACCATTTTGAATAACTCCTTTAGTTTTCGTGACTTCAAGAAAGTCAACAAAACTATGTTAGAGGATGATCTTAGATCCATTGAGTGGTTTAGAGTGTATGGAATGCCGTCAGTAGATGGCCAATTAGCCTTTATTGAAGGTAATATTCGCAATCTTTTCAACATTCATGTTCCACTCGTAACCATGTCCAAAGTCAGTAATCCTTGTTGGTTTACACATTCAATCAAGTGTTTAATCAGTGAGCGTGACCAGGCCTACAAACGCTGGAAGCGTTTTCGCCTGGGGGTACTCCATGATGTCTATCGTTCTCTCAGAAACAGGGTAACTTGTGAAATACGTGAAGCAAAAAGACGTTTTTATGCTCCCCGACTAAATCCCTCACAGGCGAAGCATAAGCTATGGAAAAACATCAAAAGTATTGGAATAGGTAAGCAAATAAACAGTAGTCTTCAAAACGTTGATCCCAATGACATCAATATAAACTTCACTTCTCTTCCTTCCCCTACACCCAATGGCCCTCTATTATCCCCTCCATGTCTCAACAATAATATTACTTTACCTCCCATTTTTAACTTTACAACTGTTGATGAATCTGATGTCTTAGAAAGCTTTATCTCAATTAAGTCTAATTCGGTTGGATTTGATGAAATTAATCCGGTTTTTGCTAAAGCTATCCTTCCTTACATCCTCAAGTCAATAACGCATTTATTTAATACCATCATCATGACTGGAGTTTTTCCTTCAACCTGGAAAAATGCAAAAATTATACCTGTTCCCAAAAACCAGAAAGAGTTTCGGCCTATCGCCATCTTACCATTTTTCTCTAAGGTTTTAGAATAAAATTTGAATACCCAGATACAAAGACATCTGAAAAACAACAACCTGATTTGTGGAAATCAATCTGGGTTTCGTCCTAAGCATAGCTGTACGACCGCACTGATTAATGTTGTTGAAGACATAAGACAAGCGGTGGACGATGATAAAGTAACTTTTCTCGTTTTATTAGATTTCTCTAAGGCTTTCGACACAGTTGACCATACTGTTCTATGTAGCAAGCTAAGGAGTGAATTCAATTTTTCGTCGTCTTCCCTGAATCTGGTATCATCGTACCTCAATAACAGATATCAGGCGGTTGTGTCAAATAACAGTGTTTCACGATTTGTACCACTGAGTAAAGGCGTTCCACAAGGCTCAATATTGGGTCCATTGTTCTTCACAATGTACATTAATGATCTCCCCTTGTGTACCGTTAGCTCTTTGGTCGACATGTATGCTGATGATGTTCAGTTGCGGAAAAGTTTTCCTTTAGGCCTCGTGGAAAATGCAGCTCATGAAGTAAATGAAGATCTAAAAAGGATTCTGTGCTGGTCGCGATCAAATGGCCTCTGCCTGAATCCCACCAAGTCGAAATGCTTGGTTATCTCAAGAAAGTCCATTGATATCTCTTATTTTCCTAATTTATGCCTGAACGATTCCCCGATTGAATTTGTTGATTCAGCAAAAAATCTGGGCATAACCTTCAACAAGACACTTTCTTGGAATGACCATATCAGATTGACTGTAGGAAGGGTCTATGGAAGCCTACGTATGCTATGGGCAAGTCAAAAAATAACACCCCTTAAAACTAGAATTATTCTTGCAAAAACACTAGTTATACCAATAATGCTATTCGGCTGTGAAAGCTTTAGCAACTGCGATTACAAACATAAAAGAAAACTGAATGTGGCATACAACAGTATTGCGCGTTATATATATGGATTGAGAAAACACGACCACATATCTCACTTCTCTAAGCAAATTAATGGCATAACGCTAGAAAACGTTTTCAAATTTAAAACATTAACATTAATTGTGGAATTCCCTTCCCCTTTCTGTTCGATTGATGAGTTGTGCAGCTTTGTTCAGGGTGAAACTCAGGCAGTACCTCGAGACGCTTTAATGATGATGATGACGAGATTTCGTTATATTGTTACTTTTTATTTCTTTCTTCTTACTCATACTACTGTATTCTTAGTTAATTTTACCTCTCCTTTCTCAACGAGATCAGTAATAATAATAAATTATTGTAGTTATTAAACAGTATAAACTGAATTCATATCTATTGTTTCTTACCAACTGACTCAACTTAGTTTAAAATATTGAAGCTTACGCTATTTAATAAGATATTGTATCTTAATGTGTAAAGCTATGTAATTAAATAAATAAGGGAAACCCCTATAAGCCCGCATATGAAAAGCCCGCGTAACAAAAGCCCGCACGCCAAATTATGAAAAAGCCCGCAGCACAAAAGCCCGCATGCCATAAGCCCGCACAATTTATTTTCAGAATTAGCCCGCATATGATGCGGGCTTATTGTTTTGTTATTCACCTCATCACTTCAATTTTAAAATTTTTAAAGCCAATCAAATCGCTTGAAAGAAACATTTGTTCCGAGTAATATGGAGGGGGATGTAGTTATTCACCACACTCACCTCTTCCCCTCTTTTTTTTTGAAAACAAGTAAAATCTCTTAAAAAATTTTTGTTCGTCCTAAAAAGAACCGATTTATTTACCATATCCACCTCTACCCCTCATTTCCCCTCCTAAATTGAAATTGGTCAATATCTCTCATTGAATATTTAGTCGTCCTAAAAAGAACGATTTTGGTTCATAGAACCACCAATACACAAAATCACTTCACTTTCACTGGATTGGGAGCAACCGCACTGCTCCAGGCATCGACGAAGAATGCGACAATTCAGAAAAATACCACTTCTTATATACACTTTGTCGAAGACATTTCGATTTGAAAATATTTTTGACAACCAATCAAAACTCTTGCAGGATATATTTTACACAACTTCCCTCTCCGTGATTCTCATGATTTCTTGCATCTTACAGATGGATTTCTGTGTGAATTCAATGGATTTTAAATGTACATTACTTCTATTTTAACACGCAATTGTTTAGGAAATAACCATAGCCCAAGTGCGGATAGTACATGTGTTGAATAGATGCTCTTACCATTGAAAAATAATAGCATTCCTCCCAATAAAAGAGAAAAAAGTTCATAAAATGGAAAGAATTTGTATACATTTGATTAAAGCAGACCGCAAATCATGCGAGTAAATGGAGTTCATATTTGGAATTATTCGCTTATTTAGTGGAAAAACCAGTTTAAATCCTAAGATTCCGCGAGCGGGCTACATAGACCCGACATGATGCGCATAAATTCGCCTTATCTTTTCAATTCGGCGCTTATTTGCTTGTGTTTATGGCGCCTGCCAGACAACCAGCATATACCCTTAGCGGAGCAACGGAGTTGCGTGAGCGTGCTAAACCCTGCGGAAAGATAGTTGAAACCCTTATATCCCGCGAAGCGTGCCACTCACAACAAAAATGATGCGAGTTAAATGGCATTATCTATGAAATTTGACGCTTATTTGTAAATGTTTATGGCGCCTGCCAGACAATAAGCATATACCCTTAGCGGAGCAACGAAGTTGCGTGAGCGTGCTAAACCCTGCGGAAAGATAGTTTAAATCTTTAGATCCCGCGAAGCGGTCCACCCACAACGAAAATGATGCGAGTTAAATGGCATTATCTATGAAATTTGACGCTTATTTGTAAGTGTTTATGGCGCCTGCCAGACAATAAGCATATACCCTTAGCGGAGCAACGAAGTTGCGTGAGCGTGCTAAACCCTGCGGAGAGATAGTTTAAATTCTAAGAACCCGCGAAGCGGGCCACCTAGGCAAAAATGATTACTAAAAGGATTTCCTTCTTCATTATTTTCAGAGTTTCGAATAGAAAAAAAGGATGAAAAAATGTAAAAAAAAAGAAACAAAAAAAGTGTATTTAAACAATGCAAATAAGCGCCGAATTGAAAAAAATAAGGCGAATTTATGCGCATCATGTCGGGTCTATGTAGCCCGCTCGCGGAATCTTAGGATTTAAACTGGTTTTTCCACTAAATAAACGAATAATTCCAAATATGAACTCCTTTTACTCGCATGATTTGCGGTCTGCTTTAATCAAATGTATACAAATTCTTTCCATTTTATGAACTTTTTTCTCTTTTATTGGGAGGAATGCTATTATTTTTCAATGGTAAGAGCATCTATTCAACACATGTACTATCCGCACTTGGGCTATGGTTATTTCCTAAACAATTGCGTGTTAAAATAGAAGTAATGTACATTTAAAATCCATTGAATTCACACAGAAATCCATCTGTAAGATGCAAGAAATCATGAGAATCACGGAGAGGGAAGTTGTGTAAAATATATCCTGCAAGAGTTTTGATTGGTTGTCAAAAATATTTTCAATTCGAAATGTCTTCGACAAAGTGTATATAAGAAGTGGTATTTTTCTGAATTGTCGCATTCTTCGTCGATGCCTGGAGCAGTGCGGTTGCTCCCAATCCAGTGAAAGTGAAGTGATTTTGTGTATTGGTGGTTCTATGAACCAAAATCGTTCTTTTTAGGACGACTAAATATTCAATGAGAGATATTGACCAATTTCAATTTAGGAGGGGAAATGAGGGTAGAGGTGGATATGGTAAATAAATCGGTTCTTTTTAGGACGAGCAAAAATTTTTTAAGAGATTTTACACGTTTTAAAAAAAAAAGAGGGGAAGAGGTGAGTGTGGTGAATAACTACTTCACGCCATTTTCGAAGCCACAAAATATTTTCTATAAGAGTTTTGATTGGTTTACTTCAATTTCCAAAATGTTAGATACTCGATCTTGTGAGAATCACAGAAAAGAGTTTTCTTAAGGGGAACTTCATATTTCCCCATGACATGCGGGCTTTTGTGATGCGGGCTTTTGGGATGCGGGCTTTTGATATGCGGGCATTCGTGTGCGGGCATTCGTGTGCGGGCTTTTGATATGCGGGCAAACGGACCCAACCCAATAAATAAATGAAATGAAATTGTCGATTCAATAATGTTACCCAATATTTTCTTCACAACCAACTGCGTTCCGTTACATAATTTTGGTGCATTCAGGTTTCGTAGCAGTATGATTGGTGATCCAACTTTCAAAATTAAATTATGTGGTGGAAGATCTGGCAAATCAAGTGAATCTAAAAATTCTGTTGGAAATTCACTCCTTCATCTTTTTCTACCACAGTATCAATTAACTTGAATGAATATGATGGAGATTCCAACATGTTTTGAATGTAGATATTTATGGTGTCGACATCAATATTTTTTGCTGCTAAAATTGCCCTTTCGCTCAGCCAATGATGATTGTTGATATTATCTCGAATGTTTGGAAAAACATTTTGAATTAATGCGTCTCTAGATGGCACAATGATGCAAAAATGATCTGCTAATTTGATTGTCTGGCTCATTAGATTTACATTAATTTTGCCTTCTCCAATATCAAGCAATTGCTTCGAGAATAGCGCAGCAGATGGATCATTTTGAAGTTGGACACGCATGTTCGGTGTCAACTTCAATTTATGAATACTGCTCCACAGTGATGAAGCTTTAAAACAGGCATTTATTTCATCTGCATACGTGGAACGTGGAATAACTGGAAGTGTTTGTCGAAAATCTCCTGATAACAAAATTAGAGCACCGCCAAAGAGTCTGTCGTTGCCTTTCAAATCTTTCAACGTACGATTTAAAGCTTCTAATGAATGTTTAAGTGTCATTGTACATTCATCCCAGATTATAATTTGGCATCTCTTAAGTACATTATCCATACCTGAATGGGATTTAATATTGCATACTGCATTTTCATTTGTCTGTATATTTAACGGCAATTTAAGTGCAGAATGAGCAGTTCTTCCGCCATACAATAGAGTAGCAGCAATACCTGATGAAGCGATGGCCAAAGCAATTTCACTTAGAGAACGTACTTTAGCCAAGATGAGGGAAATCAAAAACGTTTTGCCAGTGCCACCTGGAGCATCCAAAAAGAAGAATCCACCTTCTTTTGCAGTGACTGCAAGCATTACCGAATCAAGAATTAATTTTTGTTCTGCCAATAGATACGAGTAATTTTGGTTCATGTGTTTGAATGTACTCATTCAAATCATCAATAATGTATGATTGTTCTCGTTGTAAATCTCGATTAAGTAAATGACTTGCCGGACGATTGGGTGATGGTAGTCCCAATGTAATAAGTGATTCATTTGAAATAATCAGCCATAAGTCTTCCAATTTTATTAATGCATAATCTAAAAATGGATTTCCATGAATTGTACGTTGTACGCTGTTTTATATCACTGCAATTTGTACACTTATGTATGCTAAAAAAGAACATTTTCGTTGGTTATGTTATTTGTGCCGGAAATCGAATTGAATTTTACAACAAAATGAAATATGAATTACTGAAATATCAAATGTTTGTAAATGTATACATAGTCTAGACAACCAACGCCAACTATATTATTACAATTAAATTTCATGTTGTTGATACAAAAATTATACGCAAGGAAATCTAACTTGTCGTCAATATTTAGGTAAAAACTTTCTTTTTATTTAAGTGGAATATGGTGTGAATTTGAGCCAAATCGGTCCATAAATAAGAATTTTCAAAAAAGCAACCCAAGCGCCATCTATGGGGTCCAACATAACCATAAACCATCAGGAGCACCACACGAACATATGGTGTAAATATAAGCTATATATCTTCAGTGGTTCAGCCGTGATGGTCGGTCACGCATAAGCACGAACGTTTTTATATATTAACATAATATTTATTATATTTTAGATAATTGAATGCATTTAGTGAATGCTTGTGTCTTCAATGAATGCAGAACAATCAAATATAATACAATAATTTCGACTTTCGTATTTTGATCGATGCAAGTCAATGACAATTATTTTTTTCTCAATCTGAAGTCATTAAATTGAATCATATAATAAACATATTTTGCCATGACTTCAGTGAATGCATTCTGCAAAGATTGCATTCTTTTACAGCCTAATCTTTTAACACCCAACAACCCCACTGTTTAACAGCTATTTATAATACATAACGACTTTTATACCACTTTAAATAGGCTTCCATTGTTGTGGTTAAGAATTCGGATCCTGATAAATTCGTGAGCTTAGTAACAAAATCAGCAGATTTGTTATTGGAACACCTTCATGTTCTTAGTCAAGAGTCATTAGATCACGCTGATTTATCGGTACTGACGGCTACAATTGGCGCAGCCGCTTTAATGAAAAACTGTTTGAAAATGTATCTTAGCGCTGCTACCACCAAGCATTGTCCTCCAAGAGGTGAAGAAAAGGGCGGATCACTAAAGGTAAACAACATCAAAATTTATCAGGTTTATTACCTGCCTCAACTCATTTTTTTTCTTTAAAGATATCTTATAAACAATTCTCCCAAATGGCAGAAGCACTTGCTGAACGTCTTCTCGATCTCCACTGTCGTCTCCTTTTATTATATATCGTCCAAGATGCTGATTGCCTATATTGGGAGGACACGCAACCCTTTTTTGAGTCCGAAAGAGGCTCTTATACAATTCAAATGTGGTGGCACTATATGCGAGGTACCAAGGATGATTTGTGGAATTCTGTACCACCAAAGATGGCACAACGTATTTTCGCAGGGATGCTTAACGAGACACTAAGTATTTTAACAGTTCGTTACTCCCATGTACACACTTCAATAATGTTTGCTCAAGCAAGTATAAATAAGATAAATATTATGTATATATGTTTTACTTTTCAAGATACAAACAAGCGGAGCACGGTCTCAATTGCACTTGGTTGACATATGCAACTTACTATTCTGCATATCTGAGCTCTTGCCCCATGTTAGCGAAAGTGGAGAAGCGTATGTTGGTATGATACTCAAAAGGATATAAATGTAGAATTATTCAGATTTTTTTTTTAAATTGGAATAGGACTGCAACTCAATAACCAGAGCGTTATTATACGTGATATTCACGCAAAGTGTCGAGAGCTTTTTTATTGTCTACTGTTGCGAGGAGCACCTCTTGGAGTACTGTCGAAGGTATTCATTTGAATTTGTTCACGAAAAGAAGAACTCTTACATGCATTATTTTGTGACAATATCCGTGTCTCCCTTAGCTTTTTCGCAAAGGGTTAGAACACATTGAAATGATTTCATCCCGCCAAGGTTTACCAAGTGCTTGGATTATATTTGTGTTGCCTAGATTATTTCCAAAGGATCACTCCAGTCAATGGGTCACAGAATTTTCGGATTTAAATGCAAACACAGCAGTAGCATTGGAATTGAAGGTACTATTGTCGTTTCCTGAAGCGGATTGGTCATTTTTAATCAAAGTAAGTTAATTCTTCTAAATGATATTATTCTAGATGGTAAATAGGTATTATGGGCACACAGTTTAAAAATATATTTTTTAATATGCATGTTACCTTATATGTAAATTCAAAAAAAAAATAAGGCAACAGTTCGTGACTTGTTTGACTTTAGCGTTAAAAATAAACGGAAAATTGCCTCCGTTTCAAGAACACATAAAATTTCGTCGCTTATCTTCGAGAAATGTTGCCATCGAACTCACATAGCCAACGCGTAGTAGGTACACCCAAATGAAGTCGGGACAAAGGCAAATTATATATACTTTTTATCCTTTTAAAAGGGTTTTTTTTTGTCGGGGTGCGAGACTTTCTACACTGGAGCACTCAGACTCAATACTGGTCCATTGTACTACCATGCAGACACACCACATTTTACTGTGAAAAATTAATCGTTTTCCTAAGAAAAACGAGAAGGCGCTTCAATAATAAGGAGCTTAGGTTTACAGCACTCACCATATCCGCACCAAATACCTGCCACCTGATACGAGCAAGAGCAGGACAATCACAGAGGAAATCTTCCGCAGTGTCGTCGCTTTCTCCACAGGCTTCACAGTTGGTGGTATTGCTTAGGCCTAGCACCTTAACTGTTTGGCAAAATCGTAGTGTCCCGTAAGAACGCCAGTAGTCTGTCTGCAGTCTTTTCTGTTGAGAGACAAAAAGAATATCGTGGATTTTCTACAGACGTCGGGGAGAATTTGCTTAGTCTGTCTGTACCCTGGAGAGTCATGACTACGGTGATTGTGTTCATATGAAACCCAACCGTCAATGGAAGCCCTGATCGAGAACGCAGGCAGACAAATCGCTGGTTTAGGTCCTGAGAAGTCCCCCTCTGAGCCCTGTCTAGCAAGTTCGTCGGAGATCTCCTTTCCCGTGATCCCGTTATGACCCGGGACCCAGACAAGTCTAAGTATATTTAACCTTCCGACCGAATTCAGAGAGATCTTGCATTCACGGACTATTTTGGAGGTGGTTAAGGGGTTGAGCATTCAGAGGAGCAAATGGTTCCCTGAGTAAGAGGGTGACCCACCCACCTTACACATCGGCAGCACAATGGACCTACTTCTGGTCTAAGTGCATCCTCATCGAGGGCCGGTTTTCAACCAACCAACCAAGGGGTTGAGCAAGGCCTTAAGCGCAGCCTGACTATCGCTACAAACGCAGATACTTCGCCCCCTCCACCTGTTCCTCGCAACATAGTCCATGGCCATTAGGATAGCATAAGTCTCCGTTTGGAAGATTGACGCATGTTTGCCTAACGAGAAGAAAAGTCTAATGTTGTCGCTCTCCATGAAAACACCAACACCAGATCCTTAATCGGTTTTGGAGCCATCCGTGAAGATTCGACTGCATTCCTTTCCAGGCTCAGAGTCTGGCCAGAGCCAGTCCTGAACACGAGGAAAGTCGACTTCATAGTTGCGCTTCAGCCGAAGTTCCGGTGTCATTGCATCAGACGGCATATCCATAAGACAGGAGTCGAAGGACAACCGTTGCGCAAGTTCATCAAAACTCCAGTGCGAGTTATACCGAAAGCCACCTCTTTTTAAACGTGAGATAGCTTTGATTGTGCAACCCATTATGTAAACATTAAGGGGCGGGAGGTTCAATAATGCACCCAGGCTGGAGCCAGGCGTGCTGGGGAAGGCCCTCGTGCAGCCGAGACATACCTTCCATTGGAGTTTGGCGAAAGGAGCAGTAACGTATTTACGCGAAAGCTTTTTCCACCAAACAACCGATGCGTATGCTATAAATGGTTTTACCATATCCGTATAAACCCATGACTCTTTTCGGTGATAAACGCCATGTCTTGCCGAAAATGCCCTTGCATTGCCAGAAAACCGACAGCACCTTGGCAGTCTTCAGCTCAACATGCTTGGACTAAAGAAGTTTGCTATCCAGGACGACTCCCAGATACTTTGCTTCATTGGAGGTGACTTGAAGCCGTCAAAAGACGCAAAAGCGTATTTAATGGCCTCGTCCATTACCACGGCCTTCGCAATATACTAGCTACGCCGAGTTGTTTGTCTTGGTTACCTAACAGTCTCGGTAGTCGGGGCTGGTTGTGAACCAATTATAATCTGGTTACCCGGAAAGTGAGACTCCAGCAGATAACTAAGAGTCTCCACCTTCGTCTCAGTGAAGGTGCCATCAAGTTTTCTAAGTGATTCCAGTTTGGCTGGTTTGCCTTTTTTCAGAACTTTAACCACCCTACTAGTATCACCTAGCGTTTCAATCTTTTCGCAGAAATTCCTATAAGAAGCACTTTTCGATACCCGAATTAACCTCTTATATTCCTTCTGCTTCGATCGGTAGAGATTCCAGTCTTCCTCCAAATCAGTCTTGAGTGACCTATTTAGAAGTTTTCTCCGCAGTTCCGAGTTCCACCAGTGTGTTATGTTTCTCGTGTTGTATGTCAAAGAAGGTAAAAGACATCCACCATGGTTAACGTGAGTTTATTGACTGACTTATAGAGAGAGAGAATATACATGTACAGTACATACAGTGTTTGAAGTAGGTAAATATATAACATTTTATGTACTACACTCTTATACAACATCTCCCCCCTTTTTTACAATAGTCTGAATTTAATTAATGTAAATAATGTAACAATTCATTCAATGCATGAATGTATGTAATTCGAAAGAAATAAGTACAGATAGATAAATATAAGATATAAATTCAATAAATTTCATTTCTAGTTCTGTAACTTTACATTTAGAATAAGTGTACAAAATATATAAAAATTGTAATTTTCTTTATTTTCATATACACTTGAAGTGCACGATATTGCAATGAGACTTGGTCGAAGATGCTCATTGGTATCATATTTTCCATAATCCGTATTCTATCATTTGCTGTGGTGTGCTCTATAGAGATGTGGTTGCTTGATTTCGCGTCAATATCGTGTTTTATAATTTGTATTTGCCTCGGATATTGGATCAGGGCTCGTAGAGAGGGTTACGGTTGGATGTGGCATCGAATTGGAGGCAGTTGGGTTTGGTTTATTCTGTTCTATGTTTACTAGTGAATCTAAAACCTCTTGATGATCTAATATATCTGATGTATCTCTAAAACAGGGTTTATTCAATTAACAGAGACTGATTTCGATTAGCAGGCTGAAAGTTTTCAAATGTTTGACATTTTCGTATAACATTCTCTATGTCCCTATTCATAAAAGGCCACAAAATAATGTTTTTGCCCTAGAAACAGTTTTCACCACCCCTAAATGCGCTTCATGCAGTAAATCTAGCATTTCCTTTCTTAAACATTCCGGTACAAATACCCTATCCTCAAAAAAGAGCAAATTATCTTCATAATAAATCTTATGTTTTTCATTCCAAAACCTTTTCAGTTCCTCAGTTTGTTTTACTGTTTGGCCACCCTTTCTTAACCATTGATATAAGACTTTGTAAGTTTTTATCCTCTAGAGTTGCTTTTTCAAATTGTTTCCTCTTAACCTCACTCATATTGATGCTATGCACAACATCTCTGATATCGTCTTCCTTTTCCAAGTGGGAATTTTCAATAAATTTTCTAGAAAGCAGGTCAGGTACATGCAAATCCTTTCCTGGTATATAATTAAACTTCAAAATATATTTCAACAGTTTTATTCTCATGCGCTGCAACCTATTGGATGTTATCTGGCTGATCCGTTTGTTCATTATACCTAACAATGGCTTATGATCAGTCTGAATTTCTACTGGATGTCCATAAATATACTCGTGAAACTTGTCGCATGCATATACAACCGCCAGAAATTCTTTTTCGATTTGCGAGTAATTTATCTCTGTTGGACTAAGACTCTTAGAAGCAAACGATACGGGTTTACCATCTTGCATTAAACAGCATCCTAGCCCTTTACTAGATGCATCTGCTTGAATGACTATTTCCTTGTCTGTGGAAAATTAGTGTAAAATAGTTGCTTCACTTAAAACATTTTTAATTTTTTCCAATACCTGTGCATGCAAAGGGTTCCATTGAAAAACTACACTTTTCTTAATTAAAGCCCTTAACGGAGAGTTAAGTTCAGAAAAGTTTGGTATAAAAGCCCTTAAGTAGTTCAATGTTCCCATCATTTTTTCCAAATTCTTTCTATTTTTAGGATCTGAAATGGCTTGAATTGCCCTTATTCTCTCAGGATCTGGCGACTTGCCATCGATTGAGAATTCATGCCATAAATATTTAATTTTCTGGACTTTGAATTGAAATTTTCTCGGATTAAACTTAACATTCACTTCTCTGGCTCTTTCTACTAACCGAATTAAATTAATTTCATGTTCTTTTTCAGTTTTACCTCCCACAATAAAATCATCAATATAAATAAAGCATCCCTCTAAGTCTCCGAAGTACTTTTCATTTATTTCTTGGCATTTCTCAGTGGCTGTGCTGATACCAAATGGAAGAACATTAAATTCATATGTCCCGAATGGGGTACTAAACACTGACCAGGACTCCACGTCCGCCCCCCCCCCCCTTCCCCCCTTCTCCGCTTTCTCTTTCTCCCCAATTACCCCCTATCCCCTCCCTCAAATCCCTAAGTCCTACTTCCCCAACAAACCCCTAATCTAAAGGTAGCAAGCGCCGAGAGATGCATAGCTAAGAGGGTGCTTAGTCGTTAGTTTGCAAACTTCGGATACCAGGCGACCTCCGATTTTAATATAGCCTTCCTGTGGTTAGACGGGTAGACCACGGGCGACACAATATCCCGAATACTCGTGGGAATCAAAATTGATCCAAAACAAAAAAACCAAATAGAGAATGATGCCTCTAAGATTGCATCATCAAATAGGGATGTTTTAGAATACCCTGTCGATGACGACACGACATCTGTCAATGGGATAGAGTCTGTAATCATCGACTCTGAAATGGGGGAACCTGAAGAGAACTTGTCTCAACTCAGTGACTCTATTTCAGAATCTAGCACCATATGCAACAGCATATTATCGGATGAAAGACATCCCGATACAGAGGACGTAACTAAGACAGTCGGCAATGTGGCACGGACTGAGTCTGAGTACGTCAGATTCACACCATCGGAACAGCGCAGATTTAGGCGCGCGCAGAAGAAGGGGAGCACCATTGAGCAGGCCCGAATCTATGCGAAACAAACGATGGTCAACAAGGGTCCCGAGGTGAAGCGAACGCGATCCGAGGATAATACCCCGCCTCAATCCGAAGCGAAGCGAAGTCGCACTGGGAAGACAACCGTCGACAAAGTCTCGTATAGCAATATAACGAGCTATGTCAGACTGGGGGTTGTACCAGTGGACATCGATCGTAATCCTCTCTCCAACGAACAAATGGGTTTGATACAAGAGAGGATTATGGACATCACGATTGAAAAACGTGACGAGGAGGTCAAACCAGCATTCCGCGGTACTACTTTCAAAGCCGGATGGCTTATGATAGTATGTGCGGACGCCATTACTGCAAAGTGGATGGAGAAAAACTTCGCGAAGCTTAAGGAGAAATGCGGGTTAGAGGTGATGCTTGTGGGAGAGGAAAATTTTCCAAAACCACATGTCATCAGAGGGTTCTTCCCGCAGAGTACCGGGGTAGCTAGCGAAAGGATCCTGGCTTTATTATATGGCCAAAACAGAGAACTAAACACGAGAACGTGGAGAGTTCTGCAAAGATCGGATGAGAGAGACATCGCTCATATGGTCTTTGCAATCAATGACAGCTCCATGAGGAGACTTGTGGAGCTAAAGGGGATGGTCTCGTTCCGATTTGGACAGACCAAACTCATATTAAAAAGTGCTGATAAGACGGCCAAACAGGGCCTGAAAGATTCTCAAAAGCACATCACCAAAGCTCACGGCAGCACCGTAACTGATCCAATTGGGACCAGTACCAGCACTGCCGCGAAGCCAGCAGCTTCCAGCACGGCAACACCAGTGCTAGAAAGAGAAGCCACAAGCGCAAGACCAAGCGCAGCCGAAAAGGCCAATAGTGCGCACAGCACCGCCAAAGAAAGCCAACAACGGTTCAGGCCTAAACTAGGTATGGATCGTAAGAAGGCATGGGCGCAAGACGGACACAAAAACAAAAGTCCGAGAGGTAGACAAAGTGGTCTCCCTCAACAGGGTGTCGTACGAAGGAGAGGTGACAATAAGCCTAACAGAGTACGTAACCCTGAATTCGCACGGAAATAATGACATCCCGTCTAAGCGTGCTGCAGGCTAACCTGCACAGGGCTATGGGTGCCTCGGACACCTTTAGCCAGCGATGTGCCGAAGGGAACATCGTTATTGGTCTAATCCAGGAACCATGGGCAAACAATGGTAAGATATCTGGATTAAACTGTAAAAATAGGGAGATCATTTTCGCCAAAGGTCCTTTCAGACCACGGGCGGCCATTTCTATTAAGAAAGATATAAAATTTTCTCTCATTCCAGGTTTCACAACTAGGGACCTGGTGGCAGTTCTAATAGAACGCCACAAAGGCCGACAGCTACACAAATTTGTTTGTGCATCGGCGTACTTTGCTGGAGACACTGATGTAGTTCCTCGCCTACCAGTACAGGAACTTGTCCGGTACTGTGAGGGCCAAAAAGTACACATCATAATCGGCTGCGATGCAAACGCACATAACACGATTTGGGGCAGCCGAGATACTAACAATAGAGGTGAGTCGTTATTAGAATTTTTATATAGCAACAACCTCGTTTTTCTAAACAAGGGAAATAGTCCCACTTTTAGAAATTCTATAAGAGAAGAGGTCCTAGACCTTACTATCTCATCTCCTTTTATGAAAGATATCATAGAGGGGTGGCATGTGTCTGGCGAGGCATCTCTATCGGATCATATGCACATCCGATTCGAGATAAGATGCAATGCCGAACACGCGTCAGTCCGTTATGACAACAGACTGACTAATTGGAGAACTTACCGCGAAAATCTAGCGGTCAGATCTGACATGCTGCCAGAAGCACCATCAACAACAAATGATGCAGATGCTGCGCAATGTCAAATAAATGATATTATTCTTGCCTCATTCAAAAGTAGTTGCAAGGTTAAAAGAACCGTGGTTAAAAGGTGCGTACCATGGTGGAATGATAACCTTGAGTCTATTCGAATGAGAGTGAGAAAGCTTTTTAACAAAGCCAAACGCACCGGCACATGGGAACAATATAAATCCATGCTGACCATATACAACTTAGAGTCGCGCAGATCCAAAAGAGCCTCATGGCGTGCAAACTGTGAGAAGATCGAAAAACTTCCAGAGGTGGCACGCCTCCAAAGGGCTCTGTCAAAGGATCAAGCAAAAAGCATGGGATTGTTAATCAAATCAGATGGTTCAATCACACGCGACCGGGAAGAAACGCTGAAAACTTTGCTTCAGGCTCACTTCCCAGGGTCTCACACGATGGTCATTAGAGATGACCATATAGCGGAGGTCTCAATTCCAAGAAACCTCAGCAGAATTATTAGTTTATCCGGAACACTTTTTACTCCGGATAAGGTTAAATGGGCAATTAACTCATTTAAACCGTTCAAGGCATCAGGAACAGACGGTATTTTTCCAGCCCTCATTTAAAATGGAATAGAATTTTTATTACCATCCATGATTGCCTTATTTAGGTTCAGCTTCAACTGGGGGTATATACCAGTTACCTGGAGGGAGGTAAACGTAGTATTTATACCCAAACCGGGAAACAAGCCGAGCGAATTACCTAAATCATATCGTCCGATAAGCTTGACATCGTTTTTCCTGAAAACAATGGAAAGGATTATTGACGTCCACATTAGAGAATGAATATCAAAAAGCATGCCTCTGCACACTCACCAATATGCGTACCAAAAGGGTAAATCCACGGAAGGCGCTCTGTTAAGACTAACTACAGAGATAAAAAACGCCTACCGTTGCAAAGAGATCGCACTTTGTGCCTTTCTGGACATAGAGGGTGCGTTTGACAATACTGGATATGAATCCATATCAAATGCTTTGTACCATAGAAACATAGACAAACCAACTATTAAATGGATCAAAGTGATGCTGGAAAGTCGCAAAATAACTGCCTCGTCAGGAACGACCTCAGTATCAGTAACAGCCGTAAGGGGCTGCCCACAAGGGGGAGTACTTTCACCCCTTTTGTGGTCATTGGTCATCGATGACCTGCTACACAAGATGGGCAATTTGGGCTACACTACAATTGGGTACGCCGATGATATTGTCATCATAGTCAGGGGCAAGGACTCAATTGGAGTCACATCACAAATGAAAAATGCTCTAAAGACAGCCATAGACTGGTGCATCAAGGAAAATCTTTCCATAAATCCCAGTAAAGCCGTCATCGTTCCTTTCACTAAAAGGAGGAAATTAGCCCTAAGCTTAATCACAATAAACGACACGGTCGTAGAGTACTCCGACGAAGTCAAGTATCTTGGAGTAATCCTAGACAAGACTTAACTGGAACTCTCACATAAATAACAAAATCACTAAAGCTAATAGAGCTTTATGGGCCTGTCGTCGCACATATGGCAGAACCTGGGGAATATCTCCAAAGATCGTCCAGTGGATCTACACAGTGATGATAAGACCCATTATAACATACGCCTCCATAGTATGGTGGACAAAATCCACACAAAAGGTCGCAATAGAGAAGCTCAAAAAGGTACAACGGCTTGCGTGCCTTGGTATCTCCGGAGCCATGCGAACCTGTCCAACAGCTGCCATAGAGGCAATAACAGGAATCACACCTCTCCACATATACATTCAAAAAGTGGCGATCCGCAGTGCAATAAGTCTAATACAGTTAAACGAGATAAGTCTTAATGATCACCCGGATCTAAAGACCCTTCTCGATGAACTACCAGAACTTAACATGAACTGCGCGGTCACAGACCGCATTCAGAAAACACTATGCTTCAACAAACGGTTCTCCACGGAGATCCCCAAGAGAGAAGCATGGGTTAGCAATAACCCACCAAACAGCCACAACGGCATAAAGTGGTATACGGATGGTTTTAAAATGGAAATGGGGGTAGGAGCGGGAGTATACGGACCACACAAACGCTTTACGATACCCATGGGAAAAAGTCCCAGCGTATTTCAAGCAGAGCTCCACGCCATTCAAGAATGCGCCAGCCATATTATTTTGTCTGGCATAAAAGGTGCAACCATCCATATTTTCACGGATAGTCAAGCAGCTATAAACGCCCTTAGCTCGTATACCATTGACTCCAAATCAGTCATGCACTGCTTCACTACCCTACAAACACTCGGAATAAGAAACAAGACCAAATTATGGTGGGTTCCGGGTCATGTCGGGTCAGAAGGTAACGAAAAGGCCGACGAACTGGCCAGAAAAGGTTCAGAAACACCTTTCATAGGTCCCGAACCTTTCTGCTGCACTCCTAGATCAGCACCAACGGCAGCAATTAAAAGCTGGGAAAATAGAAAATGGAAAATGCTTGGGAAAGCATCCCAGGTCTAAGACAGGCCAAACGAGCCATTCGGCCCTTCAATAAAAATGCCAGCAAATGTCTAAAACTAAGCAGGCACGATATCAAAAACCTAGTAGGTTACCTTACTGGTCACCATGGTTTAAGATATCATCTACACAAAATGAGAATATCCGACTCTCCTGAGTGCCGACTCTGTCTTGAAGAGGACGAGTCAGCTGAACACATTTTATGTGAATGTCCAGCCCTTAATGGAATTAGAAAGAAGATCTTTTTCAGGGAGCAAATGAGCCCCGAGGACATAAAGAATTCTTCTACTGGTAAAATTGTCCGCTTTACACGGAAAGTGGAAATTCTACTAGTTTAAACTTTTCTGGCCCATACGGTACAAAAGATCTTTTAGGTCGAAGTACCCCCCCTTATAAATCGCCTTGGCGAGCCAGAAATTAAAAAAAAAAAAAAAACACTATTAACTGTTTGGAAGCTTTATCTAAAGGTAACTGCCAAAACCCTTCCTTTAGGTCTAGAACTGCAAAAACTGTCATGTCTCTCATTTTATACCCAAAATCATCTAGCTTCGGTATTAGAAAAGTTTTATGAATAATATTGTCATTTAAGTTTTTTGGGTCCAAACATAATCGTAAAGAACCATCTGGTTTTTCAACTACTACTAAATTAAGTGCCCATTCAGATGGCCCATTTTTTTATTTATAATTTTGTGTGCCTCCACTTCATCAAGCTTATCTTTAAGTCGTTTCATCAGGCATATTGGAACACGGCGTGGAGGATTATGTGTCGGCTTTGCAGTTGCCTTCAATTCAATTGTGCATGTTTCGGGGAATCTACCCAATCCACTAAATATATCTCTTCAGAAATTAAATGGGTTTTTCTTGTCAACCTATCCAATCATACCCTATATCTACATTATAATCTACATACACACATAATCCTTAGTTATTGTTGATAAATTATGTATTTACGTTCTTACATTCTTGCTATGCTATCGTTTACTTACAGTAAAATCATATTATGTTTATTTTATTTAGTACTCTCTCTCGTTTACTTTGTCAATTTCTGTTTTTAGTACTTTCTCATTTTTCTATCATTTGCGTTTCTTTACTATTGTAAATCGTTTTCTCGTCCACTTGGATTTGGACCATCAAAGCAACCGGTAATACAAATAAATTGCAATTTCGTTGGAATCTCGCTGGTTTTTTCATTTGTCCCCTCATCGTTGGAATTCCCTTCGTTTTTTTCGAGTATTAGCAACCATTTTTTGGTCCTTCGAGCCGGATTTTTTACTCTGATTTGTAAATAATTTACACACTATTTGGAGAACTCGTGCACAATTTTGGATATTGGTTTCGGTTTCTTGGGTGATGTACATCTATCGTTGGTTCGATTTACGGTGGATTTTCGTGTTCTGAATAACGTTACGCTTTCGCTTGTCACGTCGATTTAACATACGGTTAGACAAAGACATTTCGTGCGGTTAAATATGAGTGTGAAAGCAAAATTAGCCGTGTTACGTGGTACACGTGGTCGTATTAAGGGTTCATTAACCAAACTCGCCTCCTTTACGGAAAAATTAGTAGAGACAATTTCGTTAGAGGCTTTAGAAGTGCGCATCGAAAAAGTTGATGAACTCTGGGATGAGTTCAAGGCAACCCAAAATGCTATGTATGAGTTTTCGGAAGAGGAAGATTATATAGATCCTGATGCAGAATGTGAGGAGTTCGAATCTAAATGTCTCGTGGTAAAATCTGTTCTTCTTGCTGCAATTAGGGAACGCAAAACTACGATACAAAGTGCAGATGCAGTAGGTCGTTTAGCTGAACAGCCAGATCGGTCAACTAATTCGGCTGCTACATTACAATCGCAGCATGTAGAAACTCCCTTACCAACAATTAGAATCGAGCCCTTTTCGGGAAATTATCGTGATTGGCCCACCCACCTTTCGAGATATGTATGAAGGGTCAGTGCATAATCGAACGCATCTTTCTCCCACTCAGAAGTTTCATCTTTTAAAATCAAATCTTCGAGGTGATGCACTCAATTTGTTAAGCCACATAACAATTTCGGATGCCACATATGACCAGGCTTGGGAACGGCTAGAAAAACGGTATAATAAACCCCGGCACATCATAAATAACTTTGTGAAAACCTTTTCCGATTTACCCTCCCTTGTTGCTTCCAACGTCACCACATTGCGTAAGATATCGGATGGTGCAGATGAGGTAGTCAGGGGACTTACGTCCATAAACTCCTTGGATAGGGACCCATGGCTTATATACATACTTCTGAACAAGGTGGATTCTGAAACTCGGCAGGCATGGTCAGAGTATTGTGTTGATGAGGATTATCCTACAATGGACCTTTTCCTTCAATTTTTGGAGCGACGGTGTGAAGCTTTGGAAAGCTGCAGAATTCGGGAGTCGAACAGGGGTAAAAATACGACAGTCAAAAGTATGCATGCTTCTTCGTCGTTAAGTTGCCCTAGATGCAGTGAATCGCATACGTTGTCTCAATGCACAGAGTTTTTATCGATGGACATTCAGGCCAAAAGGGAATTTGTTAAATTAAACAAGCTGTGTTTTAATTGCCTCCGCACTGGGCATACATCGGCTCGGTGCCAATCGAAGTCTCGATGCAAAACTTGCAACACTCGCCACCACAGCTTAGTCCACTTAGATTCGGTTACGACTACGGTTTCAACAAACTCGTCAGGAAGCACTCAAGTGTCGCAACCTTCAATAAGTTCATCTGGAAGCAATCATGGGGCTCCACTTCCTACTAGCTCTCGGTTTGTTTCTCATTCATCATCAGACCGTTTCGTTAATAATCACTCCTTGAGCGAAGCGCATCGTCTGCCGCAAACTCTATTGCCCACCGCTATCGGAAACGTTTTAGATAGCAGGGGTAGATATCACACGGTGCGGTTGCTCCTAGACTCGGGATCCCAAGTATCCTTCGTTTCCGAATCCTGCGCTCAACGGCTAGGATTGAAACGTCGAAATGCACGTATACTTATAAGCGGTATAGCTACTACCAGTGCAGGCAAATCTAGGGAAATGGTTTCGATGTGCATTGCCTCTCGCTATGGATCATCTGGCATCTCAGTTGATGCATATGTGCTACCTCACGTTACCTCAAACTTACCAACGGTTTCGTTTAGTATCGATGACTGGGATCACATTAGTAAATTGGAACTGGCAGATAACTTGTTCAACCAATCAAGTTCGATCGACATTCTGTTAGGAGCAGATAAAGTCTGGGACATCCTGCAAGGAGAGTTCAAGTTTAGTGAACAGGGTTATCCGATAGCACAAAGAACAGTGTTTGGTTGGGTTGTTGCAGGTCAGTTAGCCGACAAGGGGCAGCAAAACATTTGTTCGCATCATAGCATACTCGATGTTGACTCAATCCTTCAAGCGTTTTGGACAATTGAGGAAGTTGACCCACAGTCATATCTCTCCAAGGAAGAAAGGGATATTGAAGAGCATTTTCTTCGCACTCACCAAAGGGATGCCAACGGGAAATACATTATAGACCTCCCTTTTAAGATGGACCCTTGTTTCGCGCGCACTGTAAATGGTGCACTTAATCGCCTTTTGTCGATGGAGCGGAAATTCGAAAAAAATGAAAACCTCCGTAAGAATTATACTCAGTTTCTCGAGGAGTACTTGTCATTAGGACACATGCGCAAAATTAAATCGCCAGATATCGCTCGAACAAATGTGTTCTACTTACCACATCACGCAGTACTTAAACCCGACAGTTCCTCTACCAGACTTCGAGTAGTTTTCGATGGGTCCTTTAAGGACGCCAATGGAAGATCGTTAAACGAATCCCTGATGGTAGGCCCGCCTATTCAGCGAAACCTCTTTTCTGTGTGCTTGAGATTTAGACAACACAAATTCGTATTCACCGCGGACATTGTTAAAATGTTCCGCCAAATTTGGGTTTCGGAGAAAGACAGAGATTTTCAGCGAATCGTTTGGCGGAGTTCATCTACGAGCCCTTTGGAACATTACCAATTGTGTACTGTAACGTATGGTACATCATGCGCACCTTTTCTTTCCGTTCGTGTATTGGAACAGTTAGCTAAGGACTATGAAAAGGAGTTTCCTGCCGCAGCTGAAATAGTTCGGAACGGTTTTTATGTGGATGATGTCGTAACAGGTGCAGACACATTGAAAGACGCACTGATGAAAAAAGATTCGTTGATAGAACTTCTATCAAAAGGTGGCCTAACACTCAGCAAATGGCATAGCAATTGTGTTGAGCTTCTGAATGACAAACATGAAAAGCAGAGCGAGCTGATTTCCATGGACAGCGATGGTGATCCTTGGGTCAAGGTCTTAGGATTGTACTGGAATTCAAAGACAGATTTTTTTAGTTTCCGATTCAACTTAACCCCTGGTGAATATGTTACGAAACGCCAAATTCTCAGAGATGTCGCTAGCATTTTCGATCCACTCGGCTTTCTTGCTCCTTCTGTTATTCTTCTTAAAATTATATTTCACTAGCTATGGCATCGTAAGTTAGAATGGGATGACGTGGTTCCCGACTGCATTGCAGTGCAATGGATAAAATATCGGCAAGAGTTTTCTACCCTTACTAAAATCACAATACCCAGATCGATTGGGTTGTCAAACAACTCTCTTCAGCTGCATGGATTTTCTGATGCTTCGACAGCTGCGTATGCTGCGGTAATATATTCGAGGTTTCCACTACCAAACGGTCTTTTCGATACTCAAATTGTAGCTGCTAAGACTCGCGTTGCTCCGTTAAAGCAACTTAGCATACCCCGACTTGAATTATGCGCTGCTCTACTATTGTCAAGATTACTTGAATCAGTTCAAAAATCGTTAAAGGTAACATTTCGAAATGCCTTCGCATGGAGCGACTCTCAAGTAGTCTTGTCCTGGTTGTCGTCACCACCTCGTCGATGGGATATATTCGTAGGAAATCGCACTTCGGAAATATTGAATATAATACCACGAAGCCGATGGTTTCACGTTCGATCAGAGTACAACCCCGCTGATTGCGCGTCTCGTGGTTTGCCACCGTCGAAGTTGTTGGAACATCCTATCTGGTGGCAAGGTCCACATTGGCTTCGGCAGAACGTCGGGAATTGGCCCATTGTGAACAAATTCGAGGAGCATCCGGACTGTATGCTGGAGCAACGAAAACACTTGCAACACTCATTGGTTGTTACTAATGATGAACACCCCTTTGAAACTCTATCAACGCGGCTTTCGTCATGGATACGATTAATACGAACCGTCGCATGTATATTTCGATTTATATCGAATTCTCGCAAAACAACCCGTACTAGTTCTCGTTATTTAAAGGCACATGAACTTCATTACGCGAAGCTAACTCTCCTAAAATGGTTACAAAATGTGTACATTATGGGTAATTTACCTCCCCAACGAGTGCAGCAGCAGCTCATTGTGTATGCGACTACGCCGGCCCGATCGCAGTTAAAACGAAACTTGGTAGGAAATGTCAGTTCACTAAAGCATACATATCACTCTTCGTCTGCATGGTGACGAAAGCCATACACCTCAACCTGGTAAGTGATCTGACAACGGACGCGTTTCTGGCAGCGTTTCGTCGATTTGTTGCACGCCGTGGGAAGCCATCACATATGTATTCGGACAACGGCACAAATTTCCGTGGATCTGCTCGTGCATTGTCAGAGATGCATAATTTAGTTCTTTCGGAAAACCATAACTCATTGATCGAAGAATCATTGGCTCACGATGGAATTACGTGGCATTTTATACCTCCCTCAGCACCACACTTCGGCGGATTATGTGAGGCGGGTGTAAAATCCGTAAAGTATCATCTTCGAAGGGTAATCGGAGATGATGCACTTAACTTTGAAGATTTATACACTTTCCTCACCCAAGTAGAGGCTATTCTTAATTCTAGGCCTTTATGTCAAATGTCTGATAATGATATCGACCCATTAACTCCAGCAAACTTCTTTCTAGGTGAACCCTACTCTGCAGTTCCCGAGCCATCCTTGGAACAACCAGTCAATCGCTTGTCATCCTGGCAGTCCATACAAGCCAAGGTCCAAGGCTACTGGAAGAGATGGAGCATGGAATATTTGCCATCGCTGCAAAATCGACCAAAGTGGCAGCAGACCCAAAGGGATATACAGATCGACGACCTAGTTCTTGTGAAGGATTCGAATCTACCACCTGCCAAATGGCTGATGGGACGAGTTCTTAAGACACATCCCGGCAAGGACGGACGTATACGAGTTGTTACCCTAAAGACCGCCAACGGAAGTTTCATTCATCCAATTCATAAGCTGGCTGTTCTACCATTATGCTGAAACTGTGTAAGAGGGCGGCGGAATGTTCAGAAATTAAATGGGTTTTTCTTGTCAACCTATCCAATCATATCCTATATCTACATTATAATCTACATACACACATAATCCTTAGTTATTGTTGATAAATTATGTATTTACGTTCTTACATTCTTGCTATGCTATCGTTTACTTACAGTAAAATCATATCATCTTTATTTTATTTAGTACTCTCTCTCGTTTACTTTGTCAATTTCTGTTTTTAGTACTTTCTCATTTTTCTATCATTTGCGTTTCTTTACTATTGTAAATCGTTTTCTCGTCCACTTGGATTTGGACCATCAAAGCAACCGGTAATACAAATAAATTGTAATTTCGTTGGGAACTCGCTGGTTTTTTCATTTATCCCC
This sequence comes from Portevinia maculata, assembly GCA_949715645.1. NCBI lineage: Eukaryota > Metazoa > Arthropoda > Insecta > Diptera > Syrphidae > Portevinia > Portevinia maculata. The sequence goes on along the minus strand of OX454527.1, from coordinate 116,734,600 downwards.
TCATCGTTGGAATTCGTTTCGTTTTTTTCGAGTATTAACAACCAATATCCTTATGTTGAGAAATAAACTCTTACTTTGTTATAGAATTAATTGCATATACCTACTCTCTTTATTAGACCTAGTTCCTCACACGTGCGTAAACCAAGTATGGGCTTTGCTTTCACATCAGCAACAACGAAATTCGCAATTTTTGTTACTCCTTTATGGTTAATTTTAAGTAACACCGTACCCTTTGATTTCAGACTGTGACCACCATACGCTTCTAGATTCACTGTAGATTTATTTAAACTTGGCTTATCTCTTATCATGTTATATATTTGTAATGGAATTATGTTAACTTCTGCACCACTGTCCAGTTTAAAATTAATTTTTAATTCATTTACCATAAGTGTTTCACACCAACTTTCTCCAAATTCTATTGCCTTATCCATTTTAAAATTTTTCCCATTTTTTAAATTTACCGAATCAATATACAAATTTTCAAAACTATAGTCCAAATTATTTGAACACGTTATGTCACTTACCTTTTTTCTATTTTCACACACAACAGCAAAATGATTATGCCTACAACAGAGATTACATCTTTTCCCGTACGCTGGACATTTGCAATAGACATGCCCTCGGTTGCAATATCGGCACTGCTTGGTATTATTTGACTTGTGTCTACTTTCTCTCTCAGATCTAGAATTAAATACATATTGAAATGAAATTTTAACCATATACTCTCTAGGGTCCCGAAATAATCAAGTTTAAGAATTTTTGAAATCCGCCCACAGACACGCCCACAAACTCAAAAAAACAAAATTTTGGAAAAAATCGAATTTTGAGCTAGAGAGCTGAAATTTTTTATATATGATCTATGGCCCATAAAACTGATTGGGACATAAAATTTTCAAAATCTGCCCACTGACACGCCCACAATTAAATAAAACAAATTTTGGGAAAAATTGAATTTTGAGCTAGAAAGCTGAAATTTTTTATATATGATCTTTGGCCCATAAAACTGCTTGGGACATAAAATTTTCAAAATCCGCCCACTGACACGCCCACAATTAAATAAAATATTTTTTTTTGAAAAACCAAAATTTGAGCTAGGGAGCTGAAATTTTTAATATATACTCTCTAGGTGCCCTTTATGCTCATGTGTAAATATTTTCAAAATCCCCCTACTGACACGCCCACAATTATTTTTTTTTTATTTTTGAAAGTCCAAAGTTTGAGCTAGGGAGCTGAAATTTATAGTATATAGTCTCTAGGTGCCCTTTATGCTCATACTTAATTTTTTTTTAAATCCGCCTACTGACACGCCCACAATTAAATAAAACAATTTTATTGAAAAACCAAAGTTTGAGCTAGGGAGCGTTTTTATTTACAAAAGCTTAGTTTTTTCGATAAAATCCTTTAAATTTTTGTCACGCCCACTTATGAGATATAGGAATAAGAATAGGGTATCCAACAGTTCGCCCAAGCGGACTGTAGCCCGCCCCTATGTTTTTATCTCATTTCTCAACCTAGTCACGTGCATTGTGCCCGAACGGGACTTCCAAAAAAGGCGCGAATAGCTGTGTCGTTTAGCCAGACTCCTCACCTTTCGAATGGTACATAAGTCGTTGCTCTGAGAGCAGTATTTCTATTCTCTTTTATCAATTGAAGGGAAACCTGACTGCATTTGTAGGTCATTTTATCGCATTTCTCAACCTAGTCACGTGCGTTGTGCCCGAACGGGACTTCCAAAAAAGGCGCGAATAGCTGTGTCGTTTAGCCAGACTCCTCACCTTTCGAATGGTACATAAGTCGTTGCTCTAAGAGCAGTATTTCTATTCTCTTTTATCAATTGAAGGGAAACCTGACTGCATTTGTAGGTCATTTTATCTCATTTCTCAACCTAGTCACGTGCATTGTGCCCGAACGGGACTTCCAAAAAATGCAGGAATAGCTGTGCCGTGTAGCCAAACTCCTCACCTTTCGAATGGTATGTAAGTCGTTGCTCTGAGAGCAGTATTTCTATTCTCTTTTATCAATTTAAGGGAAACCTGACCGCATTTTTAGGTCATTTTATCTCATTTCTCAACTTAGTCACGTGCATTGTGCCCGAACGGGACTTCCAAAAAAGGCGGGAATAGCTGTGTCGTTTAGCCAGACTCCTCACCTTTCGAATGGTACATAAGTCGTTGCTCTGAGAGCAGTATTTCTATTCTCTTTTATCAATTGAAGGGAAACCTGACTGCATTTGTAGGTCATTTTATCTCATTTCTCAACCTAGTCACGTGCATTGTGCCCGAACGGGACTTCCAAAAAATTCAGGAATAGCTGTTCCGTGTAGCCAAACTCCTCACCTTTCGAATGGTATGTAAGTCGTTGCTCTAAGAGCAGTATTTCTATTCTCTTTTATCAATTGAAGGGAAACCTGACTGCATTTGTAGGTCATTTTATCTCATTTCTCAACCTAGTCGCGTGCATTGTGCCCGAACGGGACTTCCAAAAAAGGCGCGAATAGCTGTGTCGTTTAGCCAGACTCCTCACCTTTCGAATGGTACATAAGTCGTTGCTCTGAGAGCAGTATTTCTATTCTCTTTTATCAATTTAAGGGAAACCTGACCGCATTTTTAGGTCATTTTATCTCATTTCTCAACCTAGTCACGTGCATTGTGCCCGGACGGGACTTCCAAAAAAGACGGGAATAGCTATGTCGTTTAGCCAGACTCCTCACCTTTCGAATGGTACATAAGTCGTTGCTCTGAGAGCAGTATTTCTATTCTCTTTTATCAATTGAAGGGAAACCTGACTGCATTTGTAGGTCATTATACCCTATTCTAGGGGTATATTAATTTTGACGCATAGTTTGTAACATACCTTAATATTGCCCGTAGACCCCTAAAAGTTACTATATTTATGATCAGCATCGATAGTAATGTCGATCTAGCCATGTCCGTCCGTCCGTCCGTCGGCAAAAATTAGGCCTTTAAACTGGACCTAGAGAGCTGAAATTTTAACCATATACTCTCTAGGGTCCCGAAATAATCAAGTTTAAGAATTTTTGAAATTTTGGGCTTTGCTTTCACATCAGCAACAACGAAATTCGCAATTTTTGTTACTCCTTTATGGTTAATTTTAAGTAACACCGTACCCTTTGATTTCAGACTGTGACCACCATACACTTCTAGATTCACTGTAGATTTATTTAAATTTGGCTTATCTCTTATCATGTTATATATTTGTAATGGAATTATGTTAACTTCTGCACCACTGTCCAGTTTAAAATTAATTTTTAATTCATTTACCATAAGTGTTTCACACCAACTTTCTCCAAATTCTATTGCCTTATCCATTTTAAAATTTTTCCCATTTTTTAAATTTACCGAATCAATATACAAATTTTCAAAACTATAGTCCAAATTATTTGAACACGTTATGTCACTTACCTTTTTTCTATTTTCACACACAACAGCAAAATGATTATGCCTACAACAGAGATTACATCTTTTCCCGTACGCTGGACATTTGCAATAGACATGCCCTCGGTTGCAATATCGGCACTGCTTGGTATTATTTGACTTGTGTCTACTTTCTCTCTCAGATCTAGAATTAAATACATATTGCTTTACATTATTAGTCTTATCAAAATTTTTTTGTTTTTTATACCCTATTCTAGGGGTATATTAATTTTGACGCATAGTTTGTAACATACCTTAATATTGCCCGTAGACCCCTAAAAGTTACTATATTTATGATCAGCATCGATAGTAATGTCGATCTAGCCATGTCCGTCCGTCCGTCCGTCGGCAAAAATTAGGCCTTTAAACTGGACCTAGAGAGCTGAAATTTTAACCATATACTCTCTAGGGTCCCGAAATAATCAAGTTTAAGAATTTTTGAAATCCGCCCACAGACACGCCCACAAACTCAAAAAAACAAAATTTTGGAAAAAATCGAATTTTGAGCTAGAGAGCTGAAATTTTTTATATATGATCTATGGCCCATAAAACTGATTGGGACATAAAATTTTCAAAATCTGCCCACTGACACGCCCACAATTAAATAAAACAAATTTTGGGAAAAATTGAATTTTGAGCTAGAAAGCTGAAATTTTTTATATATGATCTTTGGCCCATAAAACTGCTTGGCACATAAAATTTTCAAAATCCGCCCACTGACACGCCCACAATTAAATAAAATATTTTTTTTTGAAAAACCAAAATTTGAGCTAGGGAGCTGAAATTTTTAATATATACTCTCTAGGGGCCCTTTATGCTCATGTGTAAATATTTTCAAAATCCCCCTACTGACACGCCCACAATTATTTTTTTTTTATTTTTGAAAGTCCAAAGTTTGAGCTAGGGAGCTGAAATTTATAGTATATAGTCTCTAGGTGCCCTTTATGCTCATACTTAATTTTTTTTTAAATCCGCCTACTGACACGCCCACAATTAAATAAAACAATTTTATTGAAAAACCAAAGTTTGAGCTAGGGAGCGTTTTTATTTACAAAAGCTTAGTTTTTTCGATAAAATCCTTTAAATTTTTGTCACGCCCACTTATGAGATATAGGAATAAGAATAGGGTATCCAACAGTTCGCCCAAGCGGACTGTAGCCCGCCCCTATGTTTTTATCTCATTTCTCAACCTAGTCACGTGCATTGTGCCCGAACGGGACTTCCAAAAAAGGCACGAATAGCTGTGTCGTTTAGCCAGACTCCTCACCTTTCGAATGGTACATAAGTCGTTGCTCTGAGAGCAGTATTTCTATTCTCTTTTATCATTTGAAGGGAAACCTGACTGCATTTGTAGGTCATTTTATCTCATTTCTCAACCTATTCACGTGCATTGTGCCCGAACGGGACTTCCAAAAAATTCAGGAATAGCTGTGCCATGTAGCCAAACTCCTCACCTTTCGAATGGTATGTAAGTCGTTGCTCTAAGAGCAGTATTTCTATTCTCTTTTATCAATTGAAGGGAAACCTGACTGCATTTGTAGGTCATATTATCTCATTTCTCAACCTAGTCGCGTGCATTGTGACCGAACGGGACTTCCAAAAAAGGCGCGAATAGCTGTGTCGTTTAGCCAGACTCCTCACCTTTCGAATGGTACATAAGTCGTTGCTCTGAGAGCAGTATTTCTATTCTCTTTTATCAATTTAAGGGAAACCTGACCGCATTTTTAGGTCATTTTATCTCATTTCTCAACCTAGTCACGTGCATTGTGCCCGGACGGGACTTCCAAAAAAGACGGGAATAGCTATGTCGTTTAGCCAGACTCCTCACCTTTCGAATGGTACATAAGTCGTTGCTCTGAGAGCAGTATTTCCATTCTCTTTTATCAATTGAAGGGAAACCTGACTGCATTTGTAGGTCATTATACCCTATTCTAGGGGTATATTAATTTTGACGCATAGTTTGTAACATACCTTAATATTGCCCGTAGACCCCTAAAAGTTACTATATTTATGATCAGCATCGATAGTAATGTCGATCTAGCCATGTCCGTCCGTCCGTCCGTCGGCAAAAATTAGGCCTTTAAACTGGACCTAGAGAGCTGAAATTTTAACCATATACTCTCTAGGGTCCCGAAATAATCAAGTTTAAGAATTTTTGAAATCCGCCCACAGACACGCCCACAAACTCAAAAAAACAAAATTTTGGAAAAAATCGAATTTTGAGCTAGAGAGCTGAAATTTTTTATATATGATCTATGGCCCATAAAACTGATTGGGACATAAAATTTTCAAAATCTGCCCACTGACACGCCCACAATTAAATAAAACAAATTTTGGGAAAAATTGAATTTTGAGCTAGAAAGCTGAAATTTTTTATATATGATCTTTGGCCCATAAAACTGCTTGGCACATAAAATCCGCCCACTGACACGCCCACAATTAAATAAAATATTTTTTTTTGAAAAACCAAAATTTGAGCTAGGGAGCTGAAATTTTTAATATATACTCTCTAGGGGCCCTTTATGCTCATGTGTAAATATTTTCAAAATCCCCCTACTGACACGCCCACAATTTTTTTTTTTTTATTTTTGAAAGTCCAAAGTTTGAGCTAGGGAGCTGAAATTTATAGTATATAGTCTCTAGGTGCCCTTTATGCTCATACTTAATTTTTTTTTAAATCCGCCTACTGACACGCCCACAATTAAATAAAACAATTTTATTGAAAAACCAAAGTTTGAGCTAGGGAGCGTTTTTATTTACAAAAGCTTAGTTTTTTCGATAAAATCCTTTAAATTTTTGTCACGCCCACTTATGAGATATAGGAATAAGAATAGGGTATCCAACAGTTCGCCCAAGCGGACTGTAGCCCGCCCCTATGTTTTTTTTTTGTTTTTGCTTAATATCATCCACCGACTTCTTCACACCGCTCTCCTGCATCGTCATGGCCTGTGATGATGTTATTTCAGCAATCCGGCAATACTCCTTTGCTTTCTCTAAGGTCAAACCATCAATTCTCAAAAGTTTCGCTTGCAGGGTAGAGTCTGCTGTTCCAATAACAATCCTATCCCTTATGATTGAGTTCTTCTGATCCCCAAAATTACAGCTTTCCGCTAATCGGGTGATATCAGTCATGAAATGATCGAACGGCTCTCCATCTTTTTGCGATCTTTTGTAAAATAAATACCGTTCGTAAATCTCGTTCGTACGTGGATTGCAATAGTCTTCAAATTTCGATATGACTACATCAATATCCTTTTCTTGTGCAGCAGTGAATTGAAAGTTTTTAATAAGTTCTAGTGCTGCATCACCAGCACAACTGAGGAATCTGGCCACTTGTACTAATCCATCCTCTTAGTTCGTCTTAGTCGCTGTAGCATATAAATTTTGTTTAAGTGTTTTAAGTTGGATAAAAAATATGTTTGCGTAATCAAATAAAAGATTTTTTTTTATTTTTTATAACTTTTTATTGAAGTCGAAGCTTCAGATCCCTTACCCTGGTGGGAGGAAATCTTCCGCTATACGAAGTGACTGTACTGTGGTATGGTAGACTTAAGACTTAAAAACTTGAGATACATCGATCCCCTTTTATATTGCTTAATTGCTAACGCAGCATTTCGACTGCGGATCATAAGATGATATTCTCACACCAGTTGCTGAAGGCAAAAAGTGCTGAGTCACATTTCCTCATCTTTTATAAACATTGAAGCGATGGATCTTTTGTAAACATCGATTAGGGCAAAAAGTGCTGAGTTACAATTCTTTCTCATAGCATCTTTTTGTATACATTGAAACTTATGGCAAAATGTTTAATTGTGGAATTTGAAATCTAGATGCGCACAAGTGGGTTCCGATATAACACCTCCCCCCTTAGAGTCTTCTAATGGTCGGAAAGTGACCTTTGGAAGATTTACATTGTTTATTTTCTTCTTATTTTTGCATTTTAAATAGGTATAAAGGATTATGACAAGTATAATGATTAAAATTATCATGTACATAGTTAAACTAGTATGTTTGTGCTTGTATTTTAATTCTTCAATTTCTTTTAAGTTTTGTATATTTTGGTAATGTACTTCTTGAAAAGTTATATCTTTTGATTTGGTATAATTGATATTCTCAATTACATTTGGTATTAAAGGTTCGTGTTTATAATTTTGTCTTTCGTACTTATTTTTATTTATTTCAATTTTACAATTTTCGAACTTAATTAGGTAGTTACCTTTAACAGTGATGTTTTGATTATTACAATTTTGTTTTATTTCTTGTAATTTCACATTAATTAACACAAGATTATTATTTCCTATTTCTAATATTTCTTGGTTAACATTTTTTATTAATTTGCAATTCATTTGTTTTTCAAATAGATTCCGTAAGCAGTTATCATTTATTTTTGATAAATATTTTTTAATATTCGTATTATTATAAATTGCTTGATCTTTAGTCAAATATATTTTATTAGTTATCTCTAATTGCTGACTATCTTCTAAGTTTGGTATGGGCTGAACATGTATTTGTTTGTATAATTCGTTTGTATAGTTTGGTAATTCAATTATAAAAATAATAGAGTTTTTATATAAAGCAAGTTCTAATTTGATCTCTGAAAGTTTTTCAATTGTAATATTATTTTTATCAATTTCTGTTTCTGTAAATATGTCTTTGCTTAGGATTCCTAGTCTCGATGTTAAAATTATGTCTTTTATTTTGGCGATGTCATTTATCAAATATTTTATATTGTCTTTAATTTCTATTTCTAATTTCAATTTGATAAGATCCCTTTCTAAATCGTGTTGAATGCGAATAGATTTTCCTATATGTTCGGTAAGTTTCTTAGTTTTGTTATTAAACATATTAGTTACTAACGCAATTTGTTCATTAAAATGATTGCTTATCTGTATTTGTAAATTTGAGTTTTCTATTACATTATATGTATTTGTTTCTATTAATTTTAGCCTTTCTTCTATTTCTTGTCTATCATCGTCCATAGTTCCGGATAAAAATTTCATTCCTGTTCCTAAAATATTAATAAGTCCTCTTTTCTGTCTGTTATGTGGTATTATGGTCTCAAATTCTTTTCTTGTATGTTTCATTAAATTAATAATTTCAATCTTCTAGTATTTCTAAATTTGTTTCGTACTTAGTTAAATTTATAATATGAAGTATTTTAGTATAGTTTTCTATTATTTGTGTCTGTTGTAGTTGTATAATTGTAAAACCGTTACCGTGGTTGTAATTAGTTATTTGCATTTCTTGGCTATAGGCCAGTGTTAACTGCCATAGAACTAGTATCGATGCCAATTTTAATTGCATCATTTTTAAATTTTTTCTTTTTCTTTCGAAACTGGTCCTTGTGTAATTTTTGTAAGTCTCTGTTTGGTCTAATAGTTATTTTATTTTTCTCTATTTCAATCACTTTTACTTTCCTATGTTTTGTTTTTAATTTATCGAAATAAGTAGGATTATAAATTTTGGTAAAATTAGGATTTATATCGGTATCTTTTCTATTTTTATTCACTCTGGCTAAAACTTTATTTTTTGTACTTTCGATTCTATTGAATATTGTTTTATTGTCTATGCGTCCGAAATGTATGTCACTTGGTTTTTCTCTAGTAGTTAAGTGGATCAAGTCTGTACTATCTGATTCGACACTGTGTTGTGTACTCGTTAAGTCTTCTTCTAAAGCGTTAATTTCAGGTGAAATCTTGATTCTTGATAGAGCATCGGCAACTTTATTTTCTTTGCCTTGCAGGTACTCAATATCAAAATCATATTCTTCGAGCTTTATTTTCCAACGTTGTAGTTTAGAATTAGGCTCTATTAGATTATGTAGCCAAACTAGCGGCCTATGATCTGTTAAAATTTTAAAACGTCTACCATATAGGTAATGACGAAATTGTTTGGTTGCTCAAACGATTGCTAGGAGTTCTTTCTCTATAGTGCTGTAGTTGCACTCGTGTTTATTAAGTTTCCTGGATGCAAATGAAAGTGGTCCATGAGATTGGGACAATACTGCACCTATTGCAAAATTGCTTGCATCGGTTGTTAATATGAATTCTTTACTAAAGTCTGGGTGTTTGTTAATTAACATATCTGTCATTGCAACTTTTAGTTTGTTGAACGCGTCAACATATTTTTCGTTCTTTATAGCTATTTTCGAATCTTTTTTTAGGTATAACGTCATAGGTTTGATTATTTTAGCATAATCTTGGATGAATTTTCTATAATATCCAGTTAAACCTAGGAAGGATTGTATTTCTTTTATGGAGGTGGGAATTTGAAAATCTTTTATTGTTTGAATTTTTGACGGATTGGGTTTGATACCTTCTGGTGTAATTATCCATGTGTTTCTTTATTCATTCTGAATATTCGGAATATTCCGAGTGAGCCATTAACGTTTCTTTATTCAATGGAATATTCCGGATAATCCATTTCGGTGTTTCTTTATTCATTCTGGAATAAATGGAATACATTCTTTTTATTCCTAGAGAAAGGTGGAATAAAAAGAATATTCCCTCGTTTGACAGATGCACTTGATCAAAAAAAAAATAGAAGCAACAGCAAACAATCAAATGGGTGAGCATTTATTGCAAATTTATTGTCTTTTTTTATATTTGTATGTGTGTTGTTTTAAGTTAATTATTTTTTTTATTATATAATTTCCTTCCAGAATCAAATATACATTTTTAAAATGTTCTTCTGTGGGCATGAAATGCCGCATAGATGATGGTAGTTGGTGACAAGATGATTTCATGAGCAGTGTTGCCACTTATGCTACATAAAAAGGTGCATGTTTTTTGAACTTGCACTAAATCCTTACTCGAAAGGACAACATATTTAATGTTTTACTTTTTTCCTTCGATTCAACATATTTAACATAATAACAAGACGAGAATATAATGTTATTCATAAAATTAATAACAATATCTTAGTAATAAATAATATATTATGCTTTATCTGAGCGAAAGTCGTATATTACTGTATTGGGTACTTCGTTAAGAAACGCAGCTGTGGAGACTTAAATAGGGACAAGTCGTTTTCCGCTACATATTGTGTTGGTTGTCGAAAATATTGATAGCTTTAAAATGTTTAGTCAATCACAAATTCGTCACTGACAAATAAATTTAGAGAATTCATTTGCTATTTTTGTTTGTAAAACAACATTTTTAAAACGAAATGTGAGTAGAATTGCTTTTTTGGAAAATAAAATAATATGTATTGAATAGATACAATCACTGGAACTTCACTTCCATTAAACTTATGAACAAAAAGCAGTCACAAAAGCATGAGCTTAAACAAAACAACTAACAACAAAATAAAATTAAATTTTAATACGTTTTCCAAATAGTAGTACTCAGCTGATTAATTGAATAACCAAATTATTTGCGCTATAAAATTAAGAAGGAGTACCTAAACACTATTTTTGAACAGTAATACGTAAAAAATAGTTTAGAATTGTGTACGAGAAATAAAAATGAACTTTTGGCAAAAATGTTTTTTTTTTTTTTTGAAACAAATTAGGTTGAACGAATTTGCTACTTACATATTTTTAATACTACTAAGTATAAACGAACAAAAACAATTAATTAATAACAAAATTGTACAAAAAAATGAAAATGCCTTTAAATTGCTGCATCAGGAGCTGCACAAGTCATTTTGGTCAACATGTTCACTGTTTTTATATATTTTGTTTGCCCTGACATACTTTCTCAGGTTTTTCCTCAATAAGGAGAAAATTTCCCTTTGATTTCACCTAAATATACACTTTATTAACAATCGCAATAATTTTTCATACAATTTCTGCAAATTACTGAAATTGTATGCTTCAATTTTTTCTTGACGTTTAAGAAAGAAATGCGGCGCTTCAGAAAGAGATAGCTTTACGCACGTGCTCTATCGCATTTTGCTTGTCAGTGTTCACAATGGATGAATAATTTGTTGATTGACATTCATAGTACCAAAATATCGATCAATTAATAAATTTTGTCGTTTATCAATAATTGATTTTTGACAACGATAATAAGGGTGTTTAATTAATTTAATGTAATTTGTATTACTGAGATATCGTTATTATTATTGTTTTTGTGAACTTAAATTGTATTTTCTTAAGGTTTCTCTTCTCATATTTGTTTTATTACATATGTTTTTATTTTAGTGCTGTAGTGGAGTATTACCTCACATGTGAGTTCAGTAATAGAAAAAATATATTAATTGTAAGTAGTAAATGTTGTACTTGTTCTTGAACTAAGTGGCAGCGCTGGTCAATAGACAAATGGCTGTCATTCTATTCGGTCCATTTTTGATTCTTTATTCATTCCATTCTGGATATTCCGGATAAAAAAATCGAATATTCTGTCTTTTCTATTCCTTATCCGGAAAAAATAAAGAAACACACGGTATATGTCCGAGGAATTCGGATTCTTTCTTTAGAAAATCACATTTATTCAAAGAAACTTTAAGATTGACTTGTCGAAGTCTCTCGAAGATTAGTTTCAAATGTTGAATATGTTCTTGTAGTGATGAAGAAAAGATGATGATATCGTCAAGGTAAACATAGCATATTTTACCAATGTAGTCACTTAGGACGTCGTTCATCATGCGTTGAAATGTAGCAGGAGAATTCTTGAGACCAAATGGCATTCTGATCCATTCATAATGACCTGAATGTGTGGAGAAGGCGGTCTTCTCATGATCTTGTGGATCTATTTCAATTTGGTAAAAACCTTTTGTTAAATCCAAAGTAGAAAAATAATTGGCTCGACCCATCTTGTCGAGTATATCTTCAATTAGAGGAATTGGAAATTTATCCTCTTTGGTAACCTTGTTCAATTTGCGATAGTCAATAACTATACGCCACTCTTTGTTTCCCATCTTGTCTGTTTTCTTGGGTACGACCCATATCGGAGCATTATATGGTGAACTCGAGTGTTTGATTATCCCTTGATCCAGAAGATCTTGGATCTGATTATTGACTTAATTTTTATGTACCTCGGGATAGCGGTATATCCGGGTGAAAATTGGGGAATTGTCTGAGACAGGAAGTTTGTGTTTGACGTGTGATGTAAATGTTAGGTCGTCACCTTTTTGAAAGAATACATCTTGAAATTCTTTCAGGGTTTTAGAGAGAATTCTTTTTTCTTCAATATTCATTTGTTCAGTATTTTTTTGTTCAAACTCGTCGAAGATAGTGTCATGTGCGGGTGGCAATGGTGCAGTAATAGTGTATTCGCTTACGGAATGGAAGGTCGTGCGTTCGAATCCCGGCACCCAAACACTTCTTTCCTATCTCTCTATTCTTTCTAATACCAAGTAGCTTACACTGTGTTCTTAGCATTATAAGGGTACTGTAACAGAAAAAAAAATCCCTTTAGCGTAAGCAAATTATAAAAAAAAAAAAAAAAAAAAAAAATGTGGCGTTAAGCCGTTTAAGTGATGAATTTCCATCATGTAGTCTTTTAAATACACTATCTGCTCAGTGTCGTGGAGTGCTTAAAGCAAGCAACTATCACGAGCAGAAATTGCCGGCACTAAAAGTGCTCTCACTGGCTCATCATTTAGTGCAGGTGTTAGTAAGGACAAAACAATTAAAAATACAATAATTATGTACCTATAAAATACGAGTACTAACACAGACACAAAATAATGCAAACAATTAACACATTAAAGCATTATTACGCAAAATAATTAGCTTAATTTTACTAACATGCAAATCAATCACATGATCATTTAGATTACAGATTCTACTCATGCGACTAATAGGCTCATGCCTTCCATAATTCGTTCTATGATGGGGGCTGAACAATAATTCAACACTGCGTAAATTATGGGCACCACCACGAAAATTAAAGCCAATAGACGACAGCAAGTCAGGTGCATCTATTTGACCGGATATAAGCTGCTGTAAAAAAATGATATCGCTATTAAGCCTTCGTTGAGAAAGGGGTAACATTTGAAGAAGCTTGATACGTTGACTGTAGGGAGGAAGGTTAAATGGATCATCCCATGGAAGTCCTCTAAGTGCAAATCGAATAAATTTACGTTGAATGGCCTCTATTCGATTTGAATGAATGTTGTAGAACGGTGTCCAAACTTGAGAGGCATACTCTAGAATCGGACGGACAAAACAATTGTACAATGACATAGAAACATAAGGGTCATTAAATTCTTTGGCCCACCGTTTTACGAAGCCCAACATAGAATTAGATTTATTAATAATAGAATTAATATGCTTAGCAAAATCCAGTTTGGGGTCGAAATAAACCCCAAGATCCTTAAAATGATCAACACTACAAAGAATATGTTGAGACAGAGAGTATTGAAAGGTGGAAGGGATATTCTTTCTAGAGAATGTCATATGTTGACATTTAGTTGGGTTCAGGGATAAACCGTTTTTATCACACCAATTGGCGAAGCTATTAATGTCAGATTGAAGAAACATTCTGTCTTGCTGACTAGTGATAGATTTATATATTTTCATATCATCAGCGTAGATCAGGATATTACTGTGATTTATACATGCCTTAACATCATTAATGGCAAGTATAAATAATATTGGTCCGAGGTGACTTCCTTGGGGAACTCCAGACTGCGCTGTGAAAGATACGGATAGCGATCCTCTAAATTTCACTTGATAAATCCTTGATCTAAGGTATGAATTAACCCATTTTATGAAACTTGGTGGGAAGCCAAAAGCCCTGAGCTTAAACTCGATTATTTCATGGGACAGCTGGTCGAAAGCTTTAGAGAAGTCATGGTATATGCAATCCATTTCGTCCTTATTCTCTAAGGTATTAGAACAATCATGCAAGAAACTTAACAGATTAGTGACAGTGGATCTGTTTCTTACAAATCCATGCTGTTCATTACAAATTAAATTGCGACAAAGAAATATTAACTTTTCGCAAACAATTTGTTCAAAAAGCTTAGGGATACACGAAAGCTTTGAAATAGGCCTATAATTAGTGATATCACCACGTTCGCCTTTTTTAAATACAGGTGTGATAAAAGAACTTTTCCGTAGATTAGGGAATTTACCAGTACTGATGGACAATTCAAACAGATACTTAAGATATGGAGCAATTGCATGACTACATTTTTTAAGAACGATCGGTGCAATGCCATCAGGACCTGATGAATAATCATTCTTGAGAGAAGAAATACATTTTAAAATTGTTTCCAAATCGAATGAGATACTACTAAAACTTATTTGGGAACAGCTAGTTAGATAACTAAAATATTGATCATCAATGTGAAGAGGGGTCCCCCTAAATGATTTACTGAAATGATCTGCAAACATATTGCTTGCATCTACTGAATCAGCAGTTGTAGAACTATTGTAAGTAAGCTTCGATGGATAACCATCGGTTTTTTTCTTAGAATTGACAAAACCCCAAAAAAGTTTGGGGTTCGATTTTAAAGAGCATTCCATTTTACTTATATAGTCAATATATAAGTTGCAGGATAAAGATTTGAATTCATTGAATAATGTGAAATAGAGTTCAAGATCTGAATGGCAGAGACTTTTTAAATAGTTCTTCCAAGCCCTATTACGTCTGTTTCGTATCGATTTTAGCTCTTTAGTGTACCAGGGATGGGACGTTTTCAGATTCCTAGAGGATTTCACAGGAATCACTTTTTTCATGCAGTTATCCATCAAAGAATAAAAAGAACCTACTGCATCTTCAATATTAGATAAGGCAGTAAGGTTAAAATTAAAGCTGTTAATTTCATCAGAAAGCCTTTGAAAATTTGCTTTCCGAAAGTCAAAAGATTGCGAACGGTCATACGAATTACTGTTTTCGTACAGATGTGCGCCCAGTTCAATAAATACATCCAAGGGTGGATGATTGTCATCTATGTTAGTTATACTGAGATGGGATTCCAGAACCACAGTACTAACAGAGTCAGAAGAGAAAACAAGATCGAGAGTTCGATTTCTGAAATTTTTTATACAGCTTGTTTGCTGTAAGTCAAAAGACAAAATGTTGTCAAGTAAAGCGAGCTCTTGTTGGGCAGAGTCAAAGGATGGAATGAAATGAGAATCATCCTCAGAAGGTACCCATCCAATATGTGGCAGATTGAAGTCGTCTTGTTCGTCAATTAAATCAAAAAATATTGGAATTTGAATGTCATTCAATTTTAATGTCTTGGTTGCGTAATATAATTTACTATTATTAGGTAATAGAATATTATTACCGATTATCCCATTGTAATTTGGACTAAAATTCAATATATGGAAAAGACAGTTTTCTTTTACTTTATAGGCGAATTTTTCTTTGGGAAATAATGCATCTTCTGTCACTACGACAGGGTTTCCTACTATGTTAATTTGTAACGGTTGCTTTCTAGTTTGTATGTATTGGGGTGGAACGTCTATTTTATTAATGATACTATTTGTTGCTCGAGTATCTATGAGCATACGTATAACTTTGCCGTTTTTCTCTATTCTGATATAGGCAAGTCCGGATTCATTTCCGAGGCTTGTGCCCGAAAATTTTGATTCTAAATTCCTTCCTTAGTAGTAATACTTACTATTACTTTCATTGTATCCCGCAGGATTGTTAGAATAATTTCCTCTGTTGTAATTAACTTGTCTGTTAACCGGTGTTGGGTTACGTCTCAAATGACTACTACTTGGATCTATGTCCATAGGCTGTTGTCTAGAGTTGTTTTGGTTATAGTTCCTATCTGTGTTGTAATTATTTTGGAAAGGGGTTCTGTTTTGAAAATGATTGAATGGTGGTCGAAAATTATTTGGTCTACAATTGTTGTTAGGGTTGTTTCTATTTTGGCCAAACGCTTGGAAATTTAGGGGTCTAAAATTATTTTGATGATTCTGTGGGACAAACATTTTTGGTTAAACGTTCTTAACATTATTGCTGAAGTTTTGCCTTGGCTGTCTTTCTTCAAAAGGGTTTGAATTAATAAATCCTGCCCTTGGATGGGCAATGCATGCACCATCCCTGCTGTGTCACCTTAGGGAGTCTGGCCACCACCAGATGAACCGTGAGCCCATCCCAGTGTTCGACGGGCTGGTTCATGACGCGTGGTGCGCGCAAAGACTCCTGGACCGTGTCCACTATGCGGAGCAGAGCTGCCGAGGTCTCCTCAGATGCGGCTCGCATATTATAGAGGCGTGAGACATGTGTTTCCGCTAGAAGGCGCGGATTGTCATAGCGCTCTTTCAATTCTGCCCAGAGCTCCTCGTAACCACCCGAGTAAATATTGCCTACCATCCCCACGTTTCCCGGGAGGACGGATGCGCGTAGCTTCTGCAACTTGTACGCGGGTGGCAAGTCGGCTCGGTGTACAAATGTCTCAAAGGCGTCCTTGAACGCGAGCCAGTTGTGTAGATGTCCATCGAACGTCGGAATCTGGATAGATTCGAGCCTCATCTCGACTCTCGGTGGCCCGGTCTCCTGATGTGTCTCGGTGTTCTCCCCATGGGAGGTGTGGTGGTGGATGAAGTCATTCGCCGATGCGTGCAGGTGCGCGAGTCTCCTATCGAGCGCTACCTGGATGGTCTTGTACTGCTCCTCGACGACCGCCATCAAGTCGTCGTGCGTCTTCATGTCGCCGTTGAGAGTCTCGCCAAACAGATTGTCATGCGCGACGTTGAATATGTGGTATTGGGCGTCGAGGGCTCTTCTCTTTTGGACGATCTGGAATTCGTCCAGATTGTGTACGTCCGATGCCGCGACTCGCTCGTAAATCCGCTTGATCGCGGTGCACGCAGCGGAGCGACGGTTAAGGTCTGCCATTGTTTGTTCAGTTAGTGAGTGGTGATGCAAGGTTCCACTTATAGGGGTACACTGTGTAAGGGGTGACGAAAGGGTCCACTTATGACTTGCCGTAGGAGGCCACTTAGTTCAGGGGGTGCACTTTGGGACACAGAGGATCACAAAGCTTCAATCACGAGGAAGCCAATCGCACCAAGAGCGATTCCAAGTGCCACGGCAGCCACACACACGCACAGGGTCAAACACTATAGTAAAAGGCAACGGTTGCCACACCACAACATTTACTTCGTTACAGAATTCACTTCCTCACAGGAGGCACCAAAATGTCGGGGATTTAGACTTCCGAACTGCAGAGTAAAGTGAGCGTGAACCTGTAAGAAGAAACAAGAGGACTTGCACCAAGAAAAGATTACCAACAACCGGCGAAGAAAAGACCAAGAGTTTATTTAATTTAGTTTGCTTTCACTTTATTTGTATCGACTTTGATTTATAATGGTGGAGACCGATTACGTCGGAGACCGCTGCGCGTGACGATGAAAATATGACTACGAATATTCTCCAGTAGAATATTCCCATTCAACCACCAAGTTGCACGTCCACAAGCGCCGCGTCATCAGAACTTACATCAAGTCCCAGAGGTGTAGGGTGTCCAGCAACTGCGCCCACGTCCATGCCTTGGCTACCCATCTGCCCAATACGATAAGGGTGCCGATCGCCGCAATCACCATCAACACTCGTGGCTCTGGCATGTCGTAGATATTCTCAGAATTGAATATCTGTGTGCCTGCAGTGTGGTGGTTTATGTATCCAACAGATTGCCCACTGCCACCGGTCGCCCCATCGACGACGTGCAGTATCGGGTCGCAATGCTGTGTGGGAATAAAAATGTAATGTAAGCGTATAGGTTAGGTTAGGTTAGGTTACTGGGCTGACGGGGCAAGAGAATCCTGCGCCCGTCACACTTAGGTCAATGTAAACCCTTTGTGATACCCTGGAGGTTACGCTTCCCTTATATGGAACCAATGAAAAACCTATGAAAACTTAGCGGGTTTACAAACCATTCCGATGCGTTGATGAACTTGCGCAAGTCATTCACAGACTTGCCGGAGAGTTCTTCTAAATCCTGGAAGAAATATCTGCCCAGGATATTGTTTCTGATATGACAGAGTGCAGGGCAGTGACAGAGGAAATGCGGGGTATCCTCATTCACCTCCTCGTCCCCACATCCTCTGCAGAGTTCATCTGTGCTGAGTTTTAATTTCTTTGCATGGTAGCCCAGCATGTTGTGTCCGGTGATAACACCTGTGAGAGAGGACAAAGAATTCTTGTTCATTTGAAGGATTCTCTTGGTCTTTTGTTTGTCATATAGTGGCCACATTTTCCTTGTAATAACACAGGAATCAAGGGCACTCCATCTTTCGTTTGCTGCCATCAGTGTTTTATTTCCAATCACCTGTTTAAGGTAACAGGGTGGGGTTTTTACTGTGGTGTCAGCATCCCTTGATTCAAGGGAAGATCCTTTTCTTGCCAGCTCATCGGCTCTTTCATTTCCTGGGACACCACTGTGTCCGGGGACCCAGCAGAGTCTTACAGTGTGCTGCGCGCCAAGAGCCCGCAGCTCTTCGCGACAGCTTCTTACAAGCCTCGATTTTATTTCTGTGGCGGAAATCGATTTAATTGCCGCTTGGCTGTCAATGAAGAAGGTAATATCAGCGTGTGGTATTGCCGTCATTGCAGTCTGCTTAGCGGCTGTTGTCACCGCCAGAACCTCAGCTTGGAAGACGCTGCTGTAGTCGGGGAGTCTGATCGAGCCAGATATTCCGAGCGTTTCTGAGTAGAAACCTGCACCAACGCCGGTATCCATCTTGGAGCCATCTGTATAGATGGGGATCGTTGTTGCATGGATTGGTACTTGGTTATCCTGCCATTCTTCCCTACAGGGAAAAGAGACAGTAAATGGTCTTATAAAATCTAGTTTGGGAGTAATGTAGTCTGTGCATACATTTCTACCCGTAAATGTCTCTATAATCTGTGCATGCCCTGTTGTACTGGGTTTCCAGTTTTTTGTTTGGCTTAGCCGCAAGGCACTGTTTGCTGCAGATTCTTGTACGAAAAGATCTAGGGGTTTAAGATTGAGAATTACCTCCAACCCCGCTGTAGGGGTGGTTCTCATAGCCCCAGTAGTGCCAATACAGGCAATTCTTTGGACTCTAGTCATAGTCTTAAGGTTGGTGGCCTTACACAACCCCTGCCACCAGACTAAATTACCGTATGTGAGTATCGGTCTAACTACCGCCGTATACAACCACATGATAATTTTGGGACTAGGTCCCCAGGTTTTGCCGAAGATTCTATTGCAGGCGTATAAGGCTACCGTTGCCTTCTTTGCTCGTTCTTTTATGTTGAGGCTCCAGTTTAATTTTCTATCCAGAATCACGCCAAGATACTTTGCGTATTCTGATGTTTGTAGTGGAGTACCCTCAATAGTTGGCGGATTAAATTGCGGTATAATCCTTTTATTGGTGAAGAGGACCAGTTCTGTCTTTTGTGGGTTAACCGCAAGTCCGCAGCTTCTGGTCCAGTTACCAACCATAGATAAGGCGTTCTGTATTTGTTCACTTAGAGTGGATGGGAATTTTCCTGTCGCTAGCAGTGCTAAGTCGTCAGCATATGCTACTGCCTTGACTCCACTAAGTCTAAGTTCAATCAGAATCTCGTTTAAAACGAGTACCCAAAGAAGGGGTGATAGGACTCCGCCTTGAGGGGTTCCTCTAGATGCTGACACCTTAATTATTTCACCACCTAACTCTGAGTAGATGCATCTTCTTTTAAGCATGCACATTATCCATTTAATTATGGTATTCTCCACATTTAGGTTTACTATGGCTCTTTTTACCGCTTCCCCTTGGACGTTGTTGAAGGCACCTTCAATGTCCAAGAAGGCGGCTAGAGTATATTCCTTGTCCCTTAGTGTCTTTTCTATGGTGCTGACGACACTGTGGAGTGCTGTCTCTACACCTTTGCCTTTCGTATATGCATGCTGAGCTGGGGATAAGACCTCTGGACTCAGTTTGCTACGAATATAAATGTCCATCAGTCTCTCAAAAGTTTTTTAAAACAAAAGAGGTTAAACTGATTGGCCTAAAGTCTTTGGCGGTAGTGTGACTAGGTTTCCCAGCTTTGGGTATGAAAACCACTTTAACTTCTCGCCAAACTTTGGGTACATATCCCCATTTTAGGCTACTTAGGAAGAGGTTCCTCAGATGTGGGGTTATATGTTCTTCACATCATTGTAGCATCATAGGGAAAATGCCGTCAATACCCGGAGATTTATATGGAGAGAAGGAATTAATGGCCCATTTTATCCTTTCTTCCGTTATAATCTCCGCTGTTGTTATGTGCTCCGTGTAGTGCTCTTCTTCCGGATTGTTATGCTCATTAATGCATCCCGGAAAGTGAGTCTCAAGGAGGAGCTTGAGTGTTTCATTGCAGGATTCTGTCCAGTTGCCGTTGGGGCCCTTGAGAGATCCCAAGGCTACTGGTTCCTTAGCAAGTAGTTTCCTGAGCCTAGCTGATTCCGCGGTGCTTTCCATTTTACTACAGAAGGATTTCCACGAAGATCGCTTTGCTTGTTGCGTTACTGCTTTGAATTTTCTTTGACTGGATTTGTAGGTTTCCCAGTCATGGTCAGATCTTGTACGTTTTGCTACATTAAAAAGTTTTCTAGTTTCTTTCTTAATGTCGTACAGTTCTTTTGTCCACCATGGAGGAGTCGATTTTCTTTTACTCCTCGTTTGTAGGGGGCATGATTTTTCGAGCTCTTTACCTAGGATTTTTCCCAGATTCTCGGCATTCGTGTCTGTACTCTCTGGTGCATACGCAGCATCTGTCTGGAGAGTTCTTAAGTTCTTTCCCACTTCCATATTGAAAAGGTCCCAGTTAGTTTTTCTATGGTTCCTATATGATATTGGGGGATCGTTTGTGTCTGGTATCAGGAATTCAATGATTTTGTGGTCAGAGAATGTTTCCTCCTTTAATACCTTCCACTGATCTATTGTGATTGTATTCGAGTTACTTAATATTGTAACATCGATTACTTCTTGCCTATTTCTAATAACAAAAGTTGGTTCTGAACCCCTATTAGCTATAAGTAAGTTATGATCTATAAGAAATTCAAAAAGTGACTCACCCCTTGTATTTGTATTTGAGCTACCCCATAGGACATGGTGGGAGTTAGCATCACATCCCATCACCAGGTCCAATTTTTCCCGTGTAGCACGTTGAACAAGAAGGTGGGTCAGATCTGACGGTGGTCCTTCCGTTGCATCATAGGGCATATAGCATGATGTTAGAATCAGCGGAGGGAGCCCGTTGCGCTCCAGTTTTACCGTCACGTGGTCGTTATCACTGTAGGTAGATAGAAGAAAGAGGTTAATCTGTTTCCTAGCTACTATACAAGTTCTGATCTTACTATTTGGATCTGTCTGCACTGTTTTAAACAGGACAAGTCCCTTCGAGTTTAAACCCCTTATTCTGCCTCCTGCTACCCAGGGTTCTTGAATAAGGGCTAGGTCTATTTTTCTATCCTCCATGAGGTAGATTAGGTTGGCGCTGGCCGCCTTACTGTGATGAAGGTTTATTTGTATTACCTTCATCACGGTTTTTTGGCTCCCCATCCTTGTTGGTTTTGTTGACTTTGTTCGCGATAAGCCTAAGCTTGCATCGGTTTATGCCGACGCGTACTTTAAAGTCGATCTTCTTCAACAACGGAATGGATTTGTGACTAAGCAACACTATCACTTCCGTGCCTGATTCATGGTATTCTCCCATCTCGATCACTTCCCAAGCGTGGCTCAGCTGATCGGTATTTAGGGATCGTAAGTATCTCTCGATACGGTCCTTAGGGATATGAGGCCCTCGTACAACAAGTTTGGCTTTAGGTCTTGTTATCCGTACGATCTCTTTTTTGTCGATCAGACGAAGGTCGGCGTTTGGCCATGGAGCTTTCGTCCTGGCAATAAACTCCTTGAGCCATGTGAGGGTGTGTTCTTCCTCACAGGTCATGAGTTTGAATCCTTGGATGGTATTGAGGGTGCCAAAAAGCGGGAGGGGTTCCTTGTTTTTTAGGATGGCCTCGTTCACCTCATCTAGGATTCGAAGTTCGATGAGTCGCCATTGGTCCTCTGTCAACTTCCGTGCAGGATTTCCGTAGTCTACTACGGCTACTTGTTGGCCAACTGCGGTTGGTAAAGAGACCTTGGCTTTCTTCCTAACATTTGTTTGAGAGATTGGAGAAAGCGTGTCGTTTTGCCTAGCTCTTTTGGACGTGCTTGCAATCGGGTCGAGCTTGGATTGAGTATCCTCTCTCGTGCCAATTACAGGGTTCCTAAGTCTGGCTGCGATTGGGGTGGAGAGCAAAGGGCTTTCTTTCCCCTTCCCAGCCGGTCTTTTGGGAATTGTCCTAGAGCTGGGCAAACGTTTGCTCTTCTCCGTTGGGTTGTCGGGTATGGTCATCAGTCGTTCTTTGGCCTTGTCGGGGGATAGCTTTTCCTTCTCCGTTAAGGCTTCCGGATTTTTGCTACCCATCCTTCGGACGATCCTGAGCGCGTTACGCCTTTGCCTGCGCAGGATCTCATGCTCCCCTAGAGGCCTCTTTGGCTTGGGTTTGCTGGGGACTTTAGAGTCTAAGGCTCCTTGGGTGTCCCGTCCGGGATTGGAGGGCTGTGCCTCCACGACTGTTTGGCAACTGTCCATTGTCGAGTTATTGACGTCACGGCTGCAGTTGCCTGGTTGGTGAGGGGAACCTGCATCCAGATTGCAAGTGGAGCTGAGGCTCTGGATGTTCTCCTGCTGCAGTTTCCTCTCCCCTACCTCCCCAGTGACCATCTTCTCTCCTTCCAGGCCCGTACGAGCAAGAGGCTCGATGCAACGCCTGGCCGGTGAGTCTGGTGGTCCCGGGGTCGGTTCCTGTACCCGATCAGTCTCCGTGTCAGTTTTGTTGTTAATATTAGGAGCAGGGAGCACCTCCCCCTTCTCTAGACCCGTACGAGCAAGAGGCTCGATGCAACGTCTGATCGAAAGGTTCGGTGGCTCCTCGGTGGCATCCTTTGGCAGAGTAATTGGTGTGGTCGACCTTTCCCCTGGATGGACTTTGCCAATCTGGGAGGAAGGTGGCCCCATCAATTTACTATCGCTAGTGTTATCCCCAGGATTAGCTTCCGCCGGTGTACGAGCAGTAGGCTCATTCTCCGTTAGACGCTGTTCCTGCAGATACGCACGTGCGTTATGAAGCCGTTTGCGGTCAGTCTCTGTCAGTTCTTCCCATCTTTTCGTCCCTAGTCTCTTTACTGTTGTCCTGCAGTTTGTTAGTTTTTTCCGTCTGGAGGAGGTGGACAATAA
Organism: Portevinia maculata; assembly: GCA_949715645.1. Taxonomy (NCBI): domain Eukaryota; kingdom Metazoa; phylum Arthropoda; class Insecta; order Diptera; family Syrphidae; genus Portevinia; species Portevinia maculata. The sequence goes on along the minus strand of OX454527.1, from coordinate 116,711,037 downwards.
AGAGAGGTTAGAGCTAGCGACGGAACAGCTGTCGCTGACATCAAGGTTCATGCCCTCCATGGCAGCATCTGTTCCAACGCTTTCTCCATCCCATACTCCAAGATTGGCAAATGGATTCAGAAGAAGGTTTTCTTCTTCCTCCGTCAGTTGTTGTTGTTCTGTTTGGGGATCGGTTTTTCTAGAGTCAGTGGTGCCCGATCCTTGCACCTTAGTCTCTTTTGTTTTGTTTTGTTTGTTTGTTTTGTTTGAATTGTTCATTGTAGGTCCCACGAGTGAGGGGGAAGGAAGGTCCATCTGCACTCACCCCCTGTATGCAGATAAGGGGAATTAGGGTTAAAACTGGAGGTCCCCAGGTATCCAGAGTTTGCGCTAGCGACTGAGCACTCCCTCAGCCATGCAGGTCTCGGCGCGTCGTACCTTACCTTGGATTTGATCCCTTTTAGTTTTCCACCCCCTCTTTGTCGATTAACAACAGAGAGGGGAGTACTTAAGCCCCACCACCACGACAAGGTAGGTGATCAATCGGGGGGAATGTAAGCGTATATATAATCTATGTAATCTATGAAGGCAATCACGTCCTCTTCTGGTCTTCCGGAGAATATGGGGACTTTCTCTAGTCTTCCAAGAGTAATAGCCTGATCTGCTGCTGGCTGTGCCATTTCCGTTGGCTTTCTGTTTCTCTGTTTCTGGCAATGGGTGAAATTTGTGGATTGATCGGGTCGTTTGAAGATTTCGTATTTCTCCAAACTGTGACGATCCGGTGTGTCAATTTCTTCTATGGATTTCGTGTATAGGGTCAATGTTTCATAACGCTGTTTCATGATATCTTTTCGAACTTAAGATAAATTTATAGCAGTTTCAATGTCATACCGAATTAACTTCATGGCAGTTTTGACATTCGTTTGTAGATTGGGCTTAGTTATTCGATTTTGTGTATGACTATCTGCCGGTTTCACCACCTAGTACTGAAGAGGTTAGCAAGCTGTAAAAAAGCTAAAGAACGACAAGCCTACGGGCTCTGATGGTTCACCACTTGAGCTTTTCAAATACGGAGGTGATGTTTTGTTAAGGCGTATGCACCAAATCAACCATCAAGTAAGGGTGGAAGAAAGCATACTCAATAACTGGACTATCAGCTCCATATGGCCCCATCTACAAGAAAGGCGATCCTGTGTCGTGCAAGAATTATCGAGGCATATTCATGCTAAATGTCGCATATAAGGTCCTTTCCAACATACTGTGTAAACGTCTAAAGCCGTTCCGCAATACCCTGATCGGCACGTACCAGTGTGGCTTCTTAGCATTCATCGCCAGGAACTCTATGTGGTGATGGCCGATTTCGGGATCCCGGCAAAACTGATCCAGTTGTGTCGTGTGATGCTGGAAAACACGCGGTGAAATGTGCAGTATGGAAACAGTTCTTCCGAACTATTCCAAACCTGTACCGGATTTCGGAAAAGCGATGCGCTGTTATGTGACTTCTTCAATCTTGTTCTGAAACAGTTAGTGCGCAGGGCAGGTGTCGATATGGAAGGCATTATTTTCAACAGATCGGTCCAACTGCTTGGATACAAGGACAATATTGACATCATCGGCCGTATTCAGCATGTTAGACGCTTTCATGGCGATTGAAGAACAGGCAAAATTGGTTCGCTGATACCATTCTCGGTATGTATGTTAATGACAACCTTCGTTGGAATGACCACATATTCAATTTCGCGAAGAACTCTGCGAAATGTCTAGGCTTCCTTAAGCGATGCAAGAAATATGTCACCCCTTCTGCCCTGGCTACAATTTGTAAGTCTGATGTGTTACGCGATGACACCGTGCTTTCTCTTATTAGGAGAGAAGAGTGTCAGGCGGAGAGTAAAAGGCGTGGTTATATCAATTGTATTATTTTTTATTGATTTGTTTCTAACTAAAAAGCCCGCCGTCCACGCGTCGCTGCGACTTTTTAGTTTTAATGAGAATATGCCTGCTTATGCTGATGTGGGTACAATTGGAAAAACATGTGAAAGAGAATGGAATGAGTGTAGTGATCGTATATTATAATAGAAGGGATGTTATGTAGCGCAAGTACTACATCCTCCCCCCCCATACGAAAAAGAAAATTAAACTTGAAGAGGTTAATTTTCTGTCAAAAATTGGCGAGTTTAGGAACAAGGCTGGTTACATTATACTCGTACGTCTTTGTTAAAGTTATAATATAAGTTATATGTTTCCTTAGGTTCTAGTGTCATCTGTGATAAATAGTTGCTTATAATTATTTTAATAAAATTACAAATGCCAATGGCAACAATTTAGTTGATTTGAACTTATGACTTTAAGGTAAATATAATATAACATTTTGTGCTGAGCTTATTGCTCTAAGGTGTTTAAAAATTTATAATTTTTATATATGTATAATTTTTTTTTTTTTTTTTTTAGCTTATAATTCTAAGGTGTTTAATGATTTTATAACTATTTTTAGATAATTTATTTTTATTTTTCACAAAACTAAGGGATCTTTATTATTAAATTTTTGTTCTTAAATTTTTGTTCTTAAAATGTATAGTAAGTACAATGTTTTTTTTTTTTTTCAATTATATTAATTAATTTTCTCTGGGCTACGCAATAGAAGCTTATATTTTTTTTCAATTTTATAATTTTAATTGTCCGTTGAGCAATCTAATTTGAAGGTTGGCCTATTTTTTGGTTCGGGTTTACTTTTGTTTTCGGGCTCTTCGGGTTTGGTTTTAACTTCATACGACTTGTATTTCTTGTAGCAAAATAAGGCAATTGTAGCAATGAGTAGTAGATAGATAAGAAAATAGTGGTGAATATTGTGTTTGTCTAATGGTATTAGTGTTTTTGTTTCTTCGTTCTTGAGTGAGTTGATACTATTGGACACTTATTTTAACCCGTCTTGGCTAGAGAATTTTACAAAGGTTGCCTCGATTGTTTTGTTTATTATTTTGTCGGGATAGTTAGTTAAGATTTTTCAAATATTGAGTGAGGGGATAAAAGAGTTATGGACATATGTGGTTTTTTCGTTGTTTGTGTGAATGGTCAAGTCGTTTGTTTTAGTAGCAGTTTCCTGATATTTCTATAATGGATGTGTCTTTAAGTGTGTATGTAGTTAGTATGTCTTTACAGATTTCGTTTATCATATAATTTTCAAGGGAGGAAAATAAGTAAATATTTGGCTGGGATAGTTGTATCCAAACTGAGTAACTATTTGACTCCTTTATATTGCAGTTTGTTGGAAAGGTATTGGTTCTTTGTAGTAACTGAATTTCACATAGCGGATGGTTTGAGTTGGCGTTAAATAAGGGATGTGTCATTGAGCATAGAAAGTTGTTGTCTTGTGTCTTACAGTGGGTCAAGTCTCCGTCGTCCATATTGCAGTAGTGTTCCTTTTTGTAGTCGATTAGTACAAATTTGGTTGTTGGTTGTATGAAAACGAAATTGTTCTTTAATTTTGTTGGTAAAGGTATTGCTTTATAGAGATGAAAATTTTCATTGTACGGTAGTGGAATTTTTTTTTTTTTGGGCCGTTGGTGTGTTGTTAGGTACTTTAGTGAGTATGTCTGGTGTATTATTCTTGTAATAACTGTATGTTGTTGTTATGTATTAGTTTGGACTTCTTTCCGACTTGTACTATCGTGTTTTCGTCTGACAGGATTTTGATTACCTCATAAGGGCCGTCCCAAAGAGTGGAAAGTTTGTTCTTTCTTGTCTGATTTTTTATGAGGACTTTGTCTCCCACGTTAAATTGTTTCGTCTTACAGTTTTTGTCGTAGTAACGCTTAGATATCTCTTTATTTTTGTTCAACAGTTCTCTAGCAATTTGGTATCCATGTTGTAAGCGTGCTCGTAATTCGTTAGTATAATTGTCGTAATTGTAATATGTTTGTGGTGTTCTATTTAGAGTGCTAGGGATTCTTGGTGGGTATCCGTACAATAATTCGTGCGGTGAATAGGCAGTGCTGCTGTGGGGCGTAGTATTGTATACGAACATTGAATAGGGCAACCATGTATCCCATGTGAGTGAATCCTTGTTCACATAATGTCTTAGATACTCTGCCAGTGTTCTGTGACTACGTTCGAGGACACCGTTTGTTTGGGGATGGTAAGGGGTTGTCTGTATTTTCTTAGTTTTGAGGATTTTGCATACTTCTTTGAATAAGTTACTAAGGAAATTTGTTCCTTGGTCTGTGAGGATTGAGTCTGGAATGCCAAAACGGCATATTAGACGTTCGACCACCATACGGGCTACCGTTGTCGCTGCCGCGTTGGGGATTGCTATTGCCTCAGAAAACTTGGTTAGGTCGTCCTGGAATGTGAGTACGTATCTGTTGGATTCATGGCTGACCGGTAATGGTCCTACAATATCCAAGGCTATTCGTTCAAAGGGGGTTCTGCTTGTCGTAGTTATTTTCATTGGGATTTTAGTGTTTTTGGATAGCTTATTCCTTTGGCAAGATCAGCATCTGTTCCAACGCTTTCTCCATCCCATACTCCAAAATTGGCAAATGGATTCAGAAGAAGGTTTTCTTCTTCCTCCGTCAGTTGTTGTTGTTCTGTTTGGGGATCGGTTTTTCTAGAGTCAGTGGTGCCCGATCCTTGCACCTTAGTCTCTTTTGTTTTGTTTTGTTTGTTTGTTTTGTTTGAATTGTTCATTGTAGGTCCCACGAGTGAGGGGGAAGGAAGGTCCATCTGCACTCACCCCCTGTATGCAGATAAGGGGAATTAGGGTTAAAACTGGAGGTCCCCAGGTATCCAGAGTTTGCGCTAGCGACTGAGCACTCCCTCAGCCATGCAGGTCTCGGCGCGTCGTACCTTACCTTGGATTTGATCCCTTTTAGTTTTCCACCCCCTCTTTGTCGATTAACAACAGAGAGGGGAGTACTTAAGCCCCACCACCACGACAAGGTAGGTGATCAATCGGGGGGAATGTAAGCGTATATATAATCTATGTAATCTATGAAGGCAATCACGTCCTCTTCTGGTCTTCCGGAGAATATGGGGACTTTCTCTAGTCTTCCAAGAGTAATAGCCTGATCTGCTGCTGGCTGTGCCATTTCCGTTGGCTTTCTGTTTCTCTGTTTCTGGCAATGGGTGAAATTTGTGGATTGATCGGGTCGTTTGAAGATTTCGTATTTCTCCAAACTGTGACGATCCGGTGTGTCAATTTCTTCTATGGATTTCGTGTATAGGGTCAATGTTTCATAACGCTGTTTCATGATATCTTTTCGAACTTAAGATAAATTTATAGCAGTTTCAATGTCATACCGAATTAACTTCATGGCAGTTTTGACATTCGTTTGTAGATTGGGCTTAGTTATTCGATTTTGTGTATGACTATCTGCCGGTTTCACCACCTAGTACTGAAGAGGTTAGCAAGCTGTAAAAAAGCTAAAGAACGACAAGCCTATGGGCTCTGATGGTTCACCACCTGAGCTTTTCAAATACGGAGGTGATGTTTTGTTAAGGCGTATGCACCAAATCAACCATCAAGTAAGGGTGGAAGAAAGCATACTCAATAACTGGACTATCAGCTCCATATGGCCCCATCTACAAGAAAGGCGATCCTATGTCGTGCAAGAATTATCGAGGCATATTCATGCTAAATGTCGCATATAAGGTCCTATCCAACATACTGTGTAAACGTCTAAAGCCGTTCCGCAATACCCTGATCGGCACGTACCAGTGTGGCTTCTTAGCATTCATCGCCAGGAACTCTATGTGGTGATGGCCGATTTCGGGATCCCGGCAAAACTGATCCAGTTGTGTCGTGTGATGCTGGAAAACACGCGGTGAAATGTGCAGTATGGAAACAGTTCTTCCGAACTATTCCAAACCTGTACCGGATTTCGGAAAAGCGATGCGCTGTTATGTGACTTCTTCAATCTTGTTCTGAAACAGTTAGTGCGCAGGGCAGGTGTCGATATGGAAGGCATTATTTTCAACAGATCGGTCCAACTGCTTGGATACAAGGACAATATTGACATCATCGGCCGTATTCAGCATGTTAGACGCTTTCATGGCGATTGAAGAACAGGCAAAATTGGTTCGCTGATACCATTCTCGGTATGTATGTTAATGACAACCTTCGTTGGAATGACCACATATTCAATTTCGCGAAGAACTCTGCGAAATGTCTAGGCTTCCTTAAGCGATGCAAGAAATATGTCACCCCTTCTGCCCTGGCTACAATTTGTAAGTCTGATGTGTTACGCGATGACACCGTGCTTTCTCTTATTAGGAGAGAAGAGTGTCAGGCGGAGAGTAAAAGGCGTGGTTATATCAATTGTATTATTTTTTATTGATTTGTTTCTAACTAAAAAGCCCGCCGTCCACGCGTCGCTGCGACTTTTTAGTTTTAATGAGAATATGCCTGCTTATCAAACGATTAACGCTAAATTTACTCTGCCTTATTCCTAAAATTCCTAGTCCTTTTATACTATTCTGCATAGTTCATTTTTGTTCATTTGTCCCCTCTCACACGCACACAACCATTATTGACCCTTTTGTCTATTTCCCAATCACGCTGATGTATTCATAAATCAATTTCCGTATACACAGAATACCATATTTAAATGTCGCAATGTGTTATTCACACTTGCCCTAGAGAAGCGTACCGCATTGTCCAGAAAATGCATACCCATGTTCAATGTCGCAACATGTCATTAGCACTTGCTCTGGATGTGCATAGTGCTGATCTCAGCACTTGTGCATTGCATTTCTGTCCGGAGTTCCCTTGTGACTGTTTTACGTCACTGAGATTTGGGTATTCCCATTACTCATAGTATTTAATGGGTTCTCTGGCGACAGTGAATATGAAACATGATACGTTCGGCTAGTGATCGTCGGCATTGACCCATTTTATGGTTTTGCAGCTGTGTTTACATTAATTTGAATGCCAGCGCGAAAGGAAATGCTGATGTGGGTACAATTGGAAAAACATGTGAAAGAGAATGGAATGAGTGTAGTGATCGTATATTATAATAGAAGGGATGTTATGTAGCGCAAGTACTACATCCTCCCCCCCCATACGAAAAAGAAAATTAAACTTGAAGAGGTTAATTTTCTGTCAAAAATTGGCGAGTTTAGGAACAAGGCTGGTTACATTATACTCGTACGTCTTTGTTAAAGTTATAATATAAGTTATATGTTTCCTTAGGTTCTAGTGTCATCTGTGATAAATAGTTGCTTATAATTATTTTAATAAAATTACAAATGCCAATGGCAACAATTTAGTTGATTTGAACTTATGACTTTAAGGTAAATATAATATAACATTTTGTGCTGAGCTTATTGCTCTAAGGTGTTTAAAAATTTATAATTTTTATATATGTATAATTTTTTTTTTTTTTTTTTTAGCTTATAATTCTAAGGTGTTTAATGATTTTATAACTATTTTTAGATAATTTATTTTTATTTTTCACAAAACTAAGGGATCTTTATTATTAAATTTTTGTTCTTAAATTTTTGTTCTTAAAATGTATAGTAAGTACAATGTTTTTTTTTTTTTTCAATTATATTAATTAATTTTCTCTGGGCTACGCAATAGAAGCTTATATTTTTTTTCAATTTTATAATTTTAATTGTCCGTTGAGCAATCTAATTTGAAGGTTGGCCTATTTTTTGGTTCGGGTTTACTTTTGTTTTCGGGCTCTTCGGGTTTGGTTTTAACTTCATACGACTTGTATTTCTTGTAGCAAAATAAGGCAATTGTAGCAATGAGTAGTAGATAGATAAGAAAATAGTGGTGAATATTGTGTTTGTCTAATGGTATTAGTGTTTTTGTTTCTTCGTTCTTGAGTGAGTTGATACTATTGGACACTTATTTTAACCCGTCTTGGCTAGAGAATTTTACAAAGGTTGCCTCGATTGTTTTGTTTATTATTTTGTCGGGATAGTTAGTTAAGATTTTTCAAATATTGAGTGAGGGGATAAAAGAGTTATGGACATATGTGGTTTTTTCGTTGTTTGTGTGAATGGTCAAGTCGTTTGTTTTAGTAGCAGTTTCCTGATATTTCTATAATGGATGTGTCTTTAAGTGTGTATGTAGTTAGTATGTCTTTACAGATTTCGTTTATCATATAATTTTCAAGGGAGGAAAATAAGTAAATATTTGGCTGGGATAGTTGTATCCAAACTGAGTAACTATTTGACTCCTTTATATTGCAGTTTGTTGGAAAGGTATTGGTTCTTTGTAGTAACTGAATTTCACATAGCGGATGGTTTGAGTTGGCGTTAAATAAGGGATGTGTCATTGAGCATAGAAAGTTGTTGTCTTGTGTCTTACAGTGGGTCAAGTCTCCGTCGTCCATATTGCAGTAGTGTTCCTTTTTGTAGTCGATTAGTACAAATTTGGTTGTTGGTTGTATGAAAACGAAATTGTTCTTTAATTTTGTTGGTAAAGGTATTGCTTTATAGAGATGAAAATTTTCATTGTACGGTAGTGGAATTTTTTTTTTTTTGGGCCGTTGGTGTGTTGTTAGGTACTTTAGTGAGTATGTCTGGTGTATTATTCTTGTAATAACTGTATGTTGTTGTTATGTATTAGTTTGGACTTCTTTCCGACTTGTACTATCGTGTTTTCGTCTGACAGGATTTTGATTACCTCATAAGGGCCGTCCCAAAGAGTGGAAAGTTTGTTCTTTCTTGTCTGATTTTTTATGAGGACTTTGTCTCCCACGTTAAATTGTTTCGTCTTACAGTTTTTGTCGTAGTAACGCTTAGATATCTCTTTATTTTTGTTCAACAGTTCTCTAGCAATTTGGTATCCATGTTGTAAGCGTGCTCGTAATTCGTTAGTATAATTGTCGTAATTGTAATATGTTTGTGGTGTTCTATTTAGAGTGCTAGGGATTCTTGGTGGGTATCCGTACAATAATTCGTGCGGTGAATAGGCAGTGCTGCTGTGGGGCGTAGTATTGTATACGAACATTGAATAGGGCAACCATGTATCCCATGTGAGTGAATCCTTGTTCACATAATGTCTTAGATACTCTGCCAGTGTTCTGTGACTACGTTCGAGGACACCGTTTGTTTGGGGATGGTAAGGGGTTGTCTGTATTTTCTTAGTTTTGAGGATTTTGCATACTTCTTTGAATAAGTTACTAAGGAAATTTGTTCCTTGGTCTGTGAGGATTGAGTCTGGAATGCCAAAACGGCATATTAGACGTTCGACCACCATACGGGCTACCGTTGTCGCTGCCGCGTTGGGGATTGCTATTGCCTCAGAAAACTTGGTTAGGTCGTCCTGGAATGTGAGTACGTATCTGTTGGATTCATGGCTGACCGGTAATGGTCCTACAATATCCAAGGCTATTCGTTCAAAGGGGGTTCTGCTTGTCGTAGTTATTTTCATTGGGATTTTAGTGTTTTTGGATAGCTTATTCCTTTGGCAAGATTCGCATTTTCTAATGTACTCGGTTGTGTCCTTAGTGATAGTCGGCCAGTAGAAAGTCTTTTGTAATCGTTTTGTTGTTCGGGTCACTCCTTGATGTCCTCCTAGTTGTGAGTCATGGTATTCATAAAGTATTTTTTTGATTTCGTCTTTGTCCGTTAAAAATATTCGGTCGTCGGTGAAAAGGCGTATGTCTATGTCTAGGGTTTGGAAAACTTTTTCAAGAAGAGATTTAAACACTTCCTTGGTCTCATTGTCTGTTGCTGTGAGGGCAAGACCGAGTGATTTGTGTCCTGAGAGTTTGGTTTTTGTATTATTTAAACAAGATTCTATTATTCTTCTATCTTTTTCACTTCTAAAGGGAATAGGTAATATCGTAACGAGGAGATCTGTACTTGGGTGTAATTGGAAAATGAGAGTTTCTCCTACCTGGGGTTTGATAAAGTTGGGTATTTTTTCTTTCAGGAGGTTTTCTTCTAAAGATTCTATCAATGGGAGTGTTATTAATTTGCGTTCGACTTGATTGTCTGAGAAGATTGATTTCCTTTCTTCTCGTAATCTGAGTTTCGAGAGAATTTGTATGTCGTCTGGAGTTTCCGGACGTATTTCTTTAAATAATGGTTTATTTTTGTTTTGGCTACGTGTAGTTACCAAAACTTGTTTGTTTGTGTCGGTTATCTCACTGCCAATGATACGACTAAGGGGTCAGCATTGGTGTTGCATTTTCCTTTTTTGTGGACTATCTTGTAGTCGTATTCTTCCATCAAGATCCTCCATCGCATAAGTCTTGACGTAGGGTCCTTTCGACCTATCAACCATTGTAGGGAGCTGTGGTCAGTAACAATGGTGAATTTTCTCCCATAGATATATGGTCGGAATTGGGTTAGAGCACATACGATAGCCAGTAATTCCTTCTCGGAATGGGTATAACGTGTTTCTGCGTCATTTAGATTACGACTAGCGAAAGAAATGGGTTTGTCATTGCCTATTGGTCCTTGAGATAAGACAGCGCCTACTGCAATATTGCTGGCATCGGTTGTCACCAGAAACTCTTCATTAAAATTAGGGTATGCTAAAATTGGAGGATTAATAATTTTAGTCTTCAGAATCCTGAATGCTTCATCACAAAAGGCGTCCCAGTGGAAAGGGAAGTTCTTCCTTAGTAATTTTGTTAGCGGTTTGGCCAGTTCGGCAAAATTAGGGATAAACCTTCCAGTGGCGTGGCGTCCATATAACACGATTCCTACCGTCTTCCCTTTTAAAAATCCACCAAAAGTAAGCACTATCTGCCAAATAAATATATGAAAAATGAAACCCGTCCCGTATTTTAATTATAAAATAAAATCTACACACACACTCACACATAAGCTATCGAATAAGTTTAATATTTTCATTCTACCTCTCGTCTGTATCTTCATACTTCATTCAAGAATCAAGATTCAACCACATTCCACAATCCACAAATCACAAACAACAAACCAACGAAGAGTCACAAAAATACTCTTAGTAAAAAGTTTTCAACTACCGCTGCTCTCTATAATAGAATAAAAAATATTTTTCCGTCTTATTTACTTGTTTTATATCCCTTTCTTCTACAAGCATTGCGGTTCCGATCCTCTTTGTTCAACACCCGCTTTTATATTCAAAGAAAAAGACGCTACATTTCGTCTTATAAACCAAATCTCACGCTGAATACTTGGAATTGTTTCATTTCATTCTCCCTTTTGCGATTAGCATTGCGTTTCAATCGGAAGATATGTTGCAGGAATACAGGTGCTACGTTTGACTCGTTTTTTTTGCAACATTGTGTCTAATAACACGGTGTTCTTTGACTTATTTCTTTTTTCTTATGACATAATATCTGAATGTGTTATGTGGGTTGATTATTGATTTTGAATTTGATGTTGATATTGATATGCGTGTTGATGTAAGAAGTTGAGCTTTCATTTTTCTCTCTTGTGATAGTTAATGCTTCGATGTTTTTACAAATTTATTGTTATACTTTTGTCTTATGAAATAAAATATGGTAGAATATTATGGCAATTTGTCAGCAGTGTAAATTCAGCATATCGCTTAAGAGAAGTTCATGTCAAATAAAATACCGACACTTGTTTTTTTTTTAAGCAGGAATTCAAATTTTAATTTAGAATCAGTTGGAATTTATTGACAGACTGCGTTGCACAAGTGCAATAACTTGAAAAAATCTAGTGTTTTGTAAAGCCAATTTGATAAAATCTTAAATTAAAATAGAGAAAAGTTAGATGTGAAAGTGAAAGTGAAGGTTAATGTGTAATTTTTTAGTTTCTTTTATTACCAACTTACTGATAAAAACATTTTAGCTTCTTAATTTTAGTGCAGTTTTAGATTTTTTTTTGGAAATGTCTTTGATTAGTGTAGATTGCTGTTTAACTGATTTCCTCCTGGAGGATTCAAATAGTTTTAGTAAGCTATCTTTTCTTGATAAAAAAAAGTTATAGACGTAGGGCGCTCTATGCCTTTTATAAATATTAATTACCAAAGGAGAGATGGTTTTGTGACACATTTTAATGTTTCCTTATACCAAAAATATAAGTGGCTAACTGGGAGTTGCAAGCTTAATAAAATGTTTTGTTTTCCTTGTCTTCTTTTTTCAAACTCCGCCAGTGTTTGGAGCCGAACGGGTTTCACTGATATAAATAATTTAGTTAATTCTTCGAAAAAACATATTAAGACAGAAAAACATATTCGTTGTTGTTTATCCCTACACGAATTCGGCACGAATCGCATTGAAACTTCTTTAGGAAATTCTTTCGTTGTTCATAATAAAAAAGTAGATAAAAATCGGAAACTAATGGAACGTTTTATTGACACGGTCATTTTATTAGGCAGACAGGAGTTAGCATTTCGCGGTCATGATGAAAGGTCTAGTTCAGATAATCGTGGCAATTATGTCGAAGCGGTTTATTTTTTATCTAAATATGACACTTTATTGGAATCCCATTTAGAGCAGTGTTCAAGTACACACAATCCAATTTTTTCAGGTTTATCCAACGATATTCAAAACGATTTGATACATAGTATCGCGGCGGTTATTAAATCCGAAATTAAAACGGAAATCAAGGATGCTCGGTTCGTGTCGATTATGATCGACGAAACACCAGATTTGAGTCATAGGGAACAACTGAGTGCCATATTTCGGTACTTGTCAGAGGATGGTATACAAGAAAGATTTCTTGGATTTTTTGACGTTAGCGCAAGTCGTAATGCAAATGAGTTATCCAATCATATATTTAAAATTCTTGAAACATACGACTGCAAGGAAAAGTTAATAGGACAATCCTACGATGGTGCCGCAGTTATGTCCGGCGAGGGGGGTGGTGTTCAAAAGAAGGTCCTTGATGAATGCCCGATGGCAAATTTTATTCCTTGTTATGCACATGTTTTAAATTTAGTACTATCCCGATCTCTAGAAAACATAGCAGAACTTAAACTATTTTTTGGCTATACTAATAGCATCGTTCGATTTTTTAATAAATCCACAAAGCGGTCCAATCTTTTAAAACAAATTTCCAATCGACGCATGCCAGGAGTATCGGAAACTCGATGGCATTATCATTCAAGAATAATAAACGTAATCTTTAACTGTAGAATAGATATAATTGAAACTTTTAGTAAAATAATTAATGACTCTAGGGAATGGGATACTGACACACTTTCGATGGCAGAAAGTTTATTAAATAAATTAGAGAGCAAGGAATTCTGTTTTTTGCTTCATACCCTTTCTGAAATATTTGCAAAGACCGATGTATTATTTAATTTAATTCAAAAAAAACAAACAGTTATGCCAAGCAAGAAATCGAACGTTTTGAGTCATGGATAAGCTCTGACTTTTTAAATATGTTTGAAGTTATTTATGACAGCGTAAATGATTGCATCGAACCTCCACGTAAACGCAGATTGCTTGACTTCGATTTGAAGACGAATTATAAGCGCCTTTTTGTTGAAATTAAAGACAATATAGTTAGCCAAATAAATGCCAGATATAAATCATTTAGTAATCTTACATTTTTGGATTTACTAAATAATTTGAAGTATGACACCTTTTCTCGTTCCAGTCCAGATGTAAAAATATCTTCCCTAATTAAGTTTTTTCCTAGAATTTTTGACTTCACGGCATTAAAAAATGAACTTAATGTTTTATATTCTTCGTCGTCACTTCGGCAGTTTGAGGTTCTCGACCTTCACAACCATTTGAATAGTGAAGCATTGAAAGAAGTGTTCCCTCAAGTCTTAAACTTAAGTAGTTTACTTTTAACACTTCCCATTTCCGTCGCCTCCGTTGAGAGGTCTTTTTCTGCTTTAAAGAATTCATACTTATTTAAGAAACTCACAGGGCGAGGATATGCTCTCTGATTTAGCCCTCATATCGATAGAAAGAAGACTTCTTCTTAAAATTAAAAATAGACCAAACTTCTATGAAAGGGTATTTGCAGAGTTTATCAAAAAAGATCGTCGAATAGCATTAGAATACAAATAATTATAAAGAACTAATATTTTAACAAAACTTTTCACTTTTTTTTTTTAAGTGTGTGAATTTTAGCTGTTTTTAATTTTGATTTATTTTTATTGCTGACATTATTATTTGTATCGTTTTTATATTTTAACAAATATAAAGAATTATCCATATAATTCTTCTGAATTTTCTTATTTTAAAATTACTATCCACATTATGCTGAATTTTATTTGAGTTATTGTATCATGCGTCTGTCAAGACCGGCTTCTTTTGAAGCCACTTTTGTTATGCTTTAAGCTCATTGTTGATTGAAATATTAATGTCTTGAAGTATAAAAAATGTGGCTAGAATATTTTTGCTAAGTCAATGTGGAATGCATATTATGTAGATACAATATCCCCATTAAAAATTATTTTATTTCAGGTTTTAAAGATTTTTATTTTTATAGGTGACTAAATTTTTCAACGTCTTCCCTTTTAAAATTATCCACGCCACGCCACTGATAGACACCAGGCATAATTTGTTTTTTCTTAATTATTACTTCACTAGACTTCTTATTAAAAGGGATTTCTATAATTTGTGGCGTTCGTGACTTTATAGAGATGGGATTCTTTTTTTGTTTTTCTTTATTTGGGGTTGTTTTAATTTCGTTTTCTGTATTTATTTTTTCTTCAGTCTTACTTGTCGCTGAGTTTTCTTTTTCTTTACTTAATTTTTTATTTCCAGGATTTGTAACTCGTGGGAGTTTGGAAGCGGAGTTTACTTGGATGGCTTGGTCAGTATCGAGGGTTACTAAATCTTCCGTTCTGGTCCGTAGACAAGCAGAGACGAAATTTGATTCCCATGACTGTTTTGTATTACCTATACCCGTGTTCTGGTGTATAGCAAAATCAGTAGGGTTCGCCTCCTGATTTGCACATCTAGTTTTTCCGTGGCTAAAATTACCCGTAGGCAGCACCTCGTAAGGTGTAGCATTGTCTTCATTCTCTTTGGTTACTGGTTTTTCCTGTTTTTCGTTAGTTTTTGTATTTCTCTTTTTTATTTTTAATTTTAATTCTTCCATCTCGTAGTTCACGTTGCACTGAAATCTTGTCAGGAAATCATTTCCTAGTACCTATGCCGTCATAGGGCAAATTTATGTGGTCGTTTATTATTTGAAAGGAGTGTTGTAAGGGGATAGTATGTCTATCGGTTTCAAATTCTAATATCCCTTCAACTTTTCCCAGTGTTTGGAAGGCATCCCCAGCTATTGTGGATATAGTACACTGAGCTTGATTTTTTTTTATTTCATTTGGCAAATTCTTTAATCTTATCAGGCTGATTTCTGCGCCTGAGTCAATGAGAAATGTTACGTAATGTTTATCCGATGGCTTGAACTTGATGCGTATCACTGGCTCCTGGTATTCGGGACAGAAAGATACGCTCATGTTGAAGTCTATATCGGGGTGGGGTGTACGTCGGCAGTTATCTGTACTCGGGAGGAATTGCCGTTGTTCACTGCCCGAGTAGGCTCGATTCCCGGGTTGAGCTCGTTTTCGCGTTGATCTGTGTGAGTGGTATTGTATCTCACATCGTGGTTCCGGCCGCGGGGAGAAAAATTTTGTGACCTAGAATTTGGTCCGGTGTTCTGGGCATCTCGGAAAGGATTTCGATTTTGCGTAACCACAGGAGGTCTCGAGTGTGACAATCTCAGCCTACATTCGTTGAGCGTGTGGTTATACCTATTACAGTATGTACATTGGAGACGCTGGACCTCTCCTTTTATCTGATGTGGGACAAAATTTGGGAAACTGTTATTTCGATAACAGGTCGCAGAGGTGTGCCCAGATTCGTTGCAGGTTTGGCAGATTAGAGGTCGGCTTCGACCAGCAGAGAGGAAACAAGTGGCAGATGTGTGTCCAATTTTATTACAGGTCTGACACACTGGTTTGGGGCTTCGTGAAGAAGTTGAGGGGGTATTGTTATCCTCTAGACGCAAGGACTGTTCTATGACATATGTTATTGCCGATTTTAGGGATTGGGCATTATGGGATTTCACCAAAAGTCTAAGGCTGGGGTTTTTTAATCCATCTTCGAAAGAATTTACTGTCATTTTATCTTTTAAAAGGTATTCTCGAATTAACCAACGACCATACCACGTCGAGTTAATCGGTTCTCGTCAGATCACCGTAATTAAACGACGTTGGGCGCGGTTAGTACGTAGATGGGGGACCGTTTGAGAACAACCGCGTGTAGTTGGCCAGTCCCATCTACAGAGTTGAGGTAGATAATATACGTGGTATCACAATGGATCTAAATTGGTCTAAGTGTGTCGGCTTCTTCCGACAGCCACATAAACCTAACCTAACCTAACCTATTCTCGAATGGCCTTTTCTGAAGTGCTCTCATAAGTAGCTCGATCCAATGAGTAAGACAGGTGGGTCAGCCTCTCACCGAACTCTTTCACACTTTCTCTGCTTCCCTGTTTAGCTGAAGCGAGTTCGTTTTGTGCGGCAGATCTGGAAATCTGGTCTTTGAACTGTCCTTCTAATTCTGATATAAGGTCTTCCCATCTTGTGGTGACCTTATATTGGATAAACTCAAAAGCAGGCCCTTGGAGTCTGGTTTTTACTATGTCCAGGAACATTTCGTGTTGGGTGCCGGAGTCGGCATAGGAAAAAATGATGTTTCCGCAAGAAACAAATTTATTTAAATCATCCGGGTTTCCATTGAAAATCGGGACGATTGAATTTATGTCGTTTAGACTAATTTTTATCTGCATGGGGGGTGTCATGGTGAGTGGAGGAGATTCTAGGATAGTTGGAGAAAAGGGTAGAGCCTCAAAGAGATCTACCGTTAGCTTAGCCCGTCGCGTAAACATTTTCAAAAGTCAGAGAAAGAAAAAAAATATAAGATTCGTTTGCGTCCCAAGGTTACAAATATTCGTGTATAATGTATAAAAAGTATGTGTATTTGTAAAAAAAAAAAATTTAAATAACTGAGATTATTATTTACTTGTTTGATGGCTGCTCTGGATGTGGATGGTACTGCTTTGCTTGATGTTGATGGTTGGTACTGCTTTGCTTGATGTTGATGGTTGGTACTGCTTTGCTTGATGTTTTTTTTTCGTAGTGGTTGCCAGGCAGGCTCCGTGCCCTAGAGTTGAGTTTACGGCCTGGACTTTTCACTGCCCAATGTCTGCCAAATGCGTTCGGTCTAAACCTCGCAAGGACTTACACTTATGGGACTTCTAAGGTTTTCACTGAACTTTATTTTCACTTTCACTTTTGACTTCCAGGTGTATAGCCCCCGGAACGCATCAAGAGTCACCACAGCTCTTGTTTTTTATTTTGTTTGTTTGGTAGCGGGATTTTGAGATAATCCCACCGCTGCCACCAAAATGTTACGCGATGACACCGTGCTTTCTCTTATTAGGAGAGAAGAGTGTCAGGCGGAGAGTAAAAGGCGTGGTTATATCAATTGTATTATTTTTTATTGATTTGTTTCTAACTAAAAAGCCCGCCGTCCACGCGTCGCTGCGACTTTTTAGTTTTAATGAGAATATGCATGCTTATCAAACGATTAACGCTAAATTTACTCTGCCTTATTCCTAAAATTCTTAGTCCTTTTATACTATTCTGCATAGTTCATTTTTGTTCATTTGTCCCCTCTCACACGCACACAACCATTATTGACCCTTTTGTCTATTTCCCAATCACGCTGATGTATTCATAAATCAATTTCCGTATACACAGAATACCATATTTAAATGTCGCAAAGTGTTATTCACACTTGCCCTAGAGAAGCGTACCGCATTGTCCAGAAAATGCATACCCATGTTCAATGTCGCAACATGTCATTAGCACTTGCTCTGGATGTGCATAGTGCTGATCTCAGCACTTGTGCATTGCATTTCTGTCCGGAGTTCCCTTGTGACTGTTTTACGTCACTGAGATTTGGGTATTCCCATTACTCATAGTATTTAATGGGTTCTCTGGTGACAGTGAATATGAAACATGATACGTTCGGCTAGCAATCGTCGGCATTGACCCATTTTATGGTTTTGCAGCTGTGTTTACATTAATTTGAATGCCAGCGCGAAAGGAAATGCTGATGTGGGTACAATTAGAAAAACGTGTGAAAGAGAATGGAATGAGTGTAGTGATCGTATATTATAATAGAAGGGATGTTATGTAGCGCAAGTACTACAGATGCACAAATAACTTATTTGAAGCCACTTGACAGGACTCAAAAACGCGCGAGTGACGTAATTGCCCTCTTCATAACATTAAAGAGCAAAACTACAGAAGCAGCATAGCAACAGCAGCATCAAGCAACAATAACATCTAACTTCGGCAGCACAGCAACGGTAATTGCAAAACAGCAGCGAGAGCTTTCCCAAGCAGTACCGTCCACCTCACTTACCGGTACAAGATACCCACTTCTCTCTGCCAACACTTTTTGCAATAACCAAGCAATATGTTATTTCTTTAGTCTTAAGTTTTGTGTGGAATAAAGAATTACCTTTAAGAGAACAACAAGCTTAGATTACTCAGTTTTTACAATAAAGAAACGTAATTCGCGCTAAAATTCATCATTAGTCATCGTCACAATATCTTTTGTCGTTTGTTGTTTCATCGTTATTTTCATCATAAGTGCTCACTCGAAATAGCCAGTTGCATTCCACCCCTACAACTTTTTAACCGCAATACCCGCCACTCAAGAAATGCTCATCAGTTCACACTTTAGCCTTAAGGACGTACAGTGAAGTTCAAAGAATCTTTCCTTAGCCACGCGCTTTTTTAACTTTTCATTATAACCTACAAACATTCAAAACCATCGTGCATCGGCATCTCTCCCTATATTCTAATCCTAATTTCCTTAATGGCCTCGCTGTGTAGTTATTGCAATATAACGGCTCTAAGAAATCACTTTAGTGCGCATACATTAATAAGAAAAAAAAATGTTCTTCTTTATTATTATTTAATACAAATTTGAAATAATAAAAAACACAAAATGTCCAGTCACACAAAAAAGACCAATACATTGATGGTTTTTCTTTTTCATGATTAAGTACTTACGTGTTTTGATCATAAAGGGCTTAGTTTCTCATTTGGTTTTATTAGGTCCACCGTCTTCTGCGTCGCTGCCACCTTTTTATTCATTTCAATTTTAGCAATTAATTCTAAGCTGTGAAGATCAATTAAATCTGAACTCCGCTTGTCAATTAATTCTTACTCTTCTTTTTACAATATTTTACAATATTTTCATTAATACTCAAAGGGTATTACATTGGTTACTAATACTATTTACAATTATTTAATAATATCTTAAGTCTAATAATTTGTATCTGTGAGCACAGAAGGGGTTCTACTTCATTCTATTGGTTACATTTATTTTAACATCTTTTAATTAAAAAGTTCCTCAAGTCTAACAATAATAAACAAAATATTTAGGATGTGGGATTTTCACGTCGGCTTGAGTACTGCTGACGGTCGTTCTCTGGTATGGGGATAATGATGGGGTTTAAGGTTTAGGTCCTTGATGGTTGTTGGTTGGTATGGTCGTCTGGTGGTCCTTGTTGATTATTGATCGTTTGGTGGCTTCAACCTCTGTTGTGCTGCGTTCTTGCAGCATCGTAGAAGTTCCCGAAGCTGTCATATCCTGCTATTCCAAATGCTGATTCCGTCATGGAGAGCACCTGAAGATATCGATCGTCTGTGACTGGATTACCTGAAATAAAATTAATAGGAGGGCTGGGATGGGGTTTTCTCAACATCCTGGTGCATAGGAAATGTATGCATTTGTCAATCGGAACAATTCTTGATTCTTCTTAAAGCCTTTCATTGCTATAATAGTGGTAGGAGTTGGGTTTACGGTGAAGAGAGTTGCAATGGCGGAGAGATTTTCGCTCGAAAATTTCCAGTTTTTTCATATAGGTGGGGCTTATTGTATACCATATATTGAAACAATATGTTAAAATTGGACGAATATGTTGGTTGTAAAGCAGAGGTTTCGTCCTGGTTTGGCGTCCAGATCTTACTTCCATAAGAGGATGTAGAAGAGATAAGGCATGATTGCCTTACGAAGGGAGAGTTTGGCATGTTGGTTTAATTTGAACCTCTCGAAAAAGTGAACTTGAGGTACTTATCACTTTGCCTGGTTGTGATTACCTACTTTGTTATTAGGGAGCGTCAGCGTTAGGTTCTTGCATTTTGAGGATTTCTAAAACAGATAAGTTCTATTTTAAATGGATTAATTTGTTTTCCCCATTGGAGGTCATATTCCCAACATCTAAGGATGTGCGCCTTAACTCTACGGAGGGCTATTTCTGGGCTAAGGGATGAGCTATATGTGATGGAGTCATCAGCGAATAACGGGTTTTTTGTCATTGACAGGTTTATTGGTCAGAGGTATAGAGATTGAATACGTCGAGTCCAAGACGTGATACTTTGTAAGAGTCAAGTGGGAAAACGACGAGGATTAAGATTTTATTTGGTCAGCAGCATGCTGGGACGCTGGCAAGGCTTGGCTTAGCTCGCTGGGTGGTCGGGGATCTTGCTGCTAAATACTCTCTGTTATGGCTTATGCCTTCGCACAAAAAAAGATGTTGGTTTTTTTGTTTTAAGCAGGTAAATTTAATTTTTTATTCACTTGTTGGTTTACAAAGCGTGTGCTTAGGTTGGCGATCCAAAAGAAAAAGAAAGATGGGGGTGGACCCACAAAAAGATGGATGTCGAAAAAAGGGAAAAAAAGATGGTTGAATTTAGTGTAGTTAGTTGACGTTACTGAAATTGGATCCCGTTCACCCCATATGAGTTGAGCACATAGATGGCGTGAACATTATAGGCTCCCTTGGCAAAAATTGCCAACAAATATTTACTTTACAATTATAATATTTCATTAACAAAGTTTGATTTTATACATATATAAAGAAATGATTGAACCTTACCTAAGCATTTTTTTTTTTTAACTACCTAACTACAAATTTTTTATTTTTTTTATATTGAAATACTCTTACGTGCTACCATTGAGTTTATACATATAGATGAATCATGTTGGTTTCCTACTTCTCATAGTAGATGTCGCTACGTTTGCCACATCAGGAAAATCGAATTTGTGTGGAAAGAGAGTGAGAGCAAACAGAAATCCACTCCACTCATTTCAAATTAAACTCGATCGGGATTCGAGGCGAAGCAATCGAGTGTAGGTATACGTTTATTGTATATACCTAACGTTCCCATATTTATTTTGCTGAGATACAGGATAAAAAAGAAATTTTTGCATGATATTGCTATGCATTTTTAATTTTTATTATTTATTTTTAAGTATAATGTTTACAATTCATTTTCAATGTTATCAGAGTACTTTGTACTCGATTGAATTTTTTTCAGAACTTCTGGTTGCGTTTTCAACCAATTAAAAAATTCGAGGCATGTCATTTTTAAATTGATTTTTGTAGTTAAAATAGCTTTTAACTTTTCAACTTTAAGTTGCGTTTTCTCCTCCGTCCACGTTTTGTTCATCGCTGAAAAAACTCTTTCAACAGGAGCAGTCGAGCCCGGGAGACATAAAATAAATTCGACAATAGTTGCTATCTCCTTGAATTCACAGCTTTCGGTGCCCAAATGACTAAAAATTTCATTCCATCGCTCTGGGATTGGCGTTTTATTTCCTTTCCACTCGGTAATTTTTGCTTGTGAGCTATAATTTCTCACTTAGCAAAATTCTTTGTGAACCTGAGACGATTTTTCGTTTGCATTGTAGAGCTTTTGTTCGTTCAACTGCCCCATTGTAGCTTCCACGTCTTTCCAATCCAGTGTTTTATTTAAAGCTGCCCATGAATACTTCTCTAATTCCATCACTGGACCTCCCCATAGTTCGATGTATTCACAAGCATCAGCTTAAAGAAAAGAAAATTAACAGTAATAAAATATGCAAAAGATTTAAAACAAATTAATTACCTACCAAAAAAATTCGTGCACTTTGTAAACAAGACATCAGAGCTTAAGCCGTTTTCAATAAGAGCCTTTTTTTCATTTAAGGTCTGCGTTGATAAAAAGTCATCCGCAGAACGCATTTTCAAAGTCATAATCAGGGCATCCAAATAATGAGCAACTTCAATAGCTGACGTTTCATCTCCTTCGATTTTAAGAACGTGTCCTGCAAACAGCTCATCCTAGATAATGAAAAGGGTCGTATTAAATTCAATATATTTAGTGCATTATTTCATGTACATACTTGTTCTTGAATAAAAAGCAGCCAAAATTTCGACATAGGAGCATTGAAAAAATCTTTCAACATTCTTTCTCCTTTCGGCAAATCTATAAATAGCGCTTTCAAAGGTTCAAAAAAATGTAAAATGCGTTTGATGGCAGGACCGAGAGCTAAGAACCGGGTCTTTGCATATCCCAGCAATTTTAAATATTCAACACCGGCCGTTTCACAAAAGTTTTTCAGTGCTGTTTCATGAGTAGTGTAAATATAAAATTACGAATATATTTTGACGACAATGCATTCGACGTCAAACGGAAATACATCACAAGCATATTTAAGAGCATTGTGAACTATGTGAGCCACGCACCCGATTCCAATCAAATGTTGTAACCATTGCTTCATTCTAAAATAGACATTGTTTTTTCCGCCGCGGTTCTGGCCGCCGAAGTTCGCTTTAGCATTATCTGCGCAAAATCTAATAATTTTTCCTTTCAGATCGTATGCTTCAGCTGTTCTTTGTACAAGGTCGTTGATAATTGTTGATGTTTCGCCGGCTTCAGATGACACTTCCAAAACTTTCACACAAACACCAACATTTGGAAGAAAATATCTGACAAGAATGGGAAATAACTTTATTGAACCGTGATTTGAAGCGTCCACAGATATCGAAACAAAATGACACTGTTTTAATTCTTCTCTAAGAATTTTTCGAATTTGCGGAGCAAAAACATTAACGGCGATGGCTTGACATTAAGTTTGGGAACACGTACATTTTTTAATTTTAAAGCACGTGCGAAATATTTTTGTCGCACAATCAGAAGACTTGAAGCTGTGGTTTTCCTTAATCGTGTGATATGCCCAGGTACCTTCCATTGCAGCAATATCATAATCGAATGAGGATGAGAAGAATGAATTAATTGTTGTGCTCGTAGATGCTGCAGATAGCGCTATCAAGTGTTTGCTTGTTTTTAAATGTCGCACAATGTCTGCATTTCCACCAGAGGCTATCGAAAAAACACTTTTACACTTTCTACACATTATATCACTATCTGATCTGGTTGTTTCGAAAAATGGATATTTTTCTTTTAGTTTTTCACTTAAAATACACTTGCCCTTTGTAGTTTTTGGCATTTCTAGGAATTAATAAACAATGGAGATTTTCAACGTTATCTACGTGCGCATCAATAGAGCTGTTCCCCAAAATGAAACTTTTCGCCACTTACTTGATGTGAAAACAAACTTGTCAATCTCATTCACACAGACGGCAACTCTTTGCACCCATTTCATTTGGCGCGTTCAATTTGCAAGTTAACTGCAAGTTCACTACTAATTAAATTTCTATCACTTGCCAAACGATGGTCACGTGAGTTATTTCATCAATGAGAAAAGGTAAAATAGTAGTCACTAGTAGTTGACTTGTAAATTGAACGCGCCCATTGTTTTCTTAACAAATGAACTGTTTTCACCGTTTTACCATTGTTGCGAACGAGAGGAAGGGGAAAAATGCAAAAAGCTGCGCCCGCTGAATGACACAGTCGAGACAGCCACAAAGAAAGTATGTATGTATTATGTTGGCATGGTGATTTGAATATTTTGATGCTCAGCAGCGAAGTTATTGGAATTTGCCAATCGGACATTGCAAGCAATTCTCAATTTTCAATAGGTAATGAATAGAGAGAGGAAAGGTTTTCAATTTTGATTAATTAATTTTGCGTGCGCTTTACAGGATTAATACAGGATTGATTTTTTGGCAGGATTTTGCATAGAGAAACAGGATAATCCTGCGAGATACAGGATAGATGGGAACGTTATATATACCTGTTTGTGTTGATTGCTGTGTGAATGCATGATTCTGCTGATAAATTAAGAAACAGAAAACCATCCCAGTGTGGTTGATTTATCTTTTGAAAGGGATGATACTATTATAAAATTGATCAATACTTGGTGGTAAGGTTTCAGCATTCAGAGTATTGGAGTCTTATTAAGCGCCATTCAGTTCTTGCACACTAGCTACATGAGAATATGTCCTAGACTCGCTTGGAGATCTGACCTAAAGAATTGAAGTCATGAGGATTTGTAAGTCTTAACTTTAAGCCAGCGGCCCTCATGAAGTAAAATAGGGCTTATAAAAATTAAAAATGATAAAAATAATCTAATAAGGTTTTAAGTAAGTTCCTTGTGCTTCTCACTCCTGACTTCTGAGGTGCTTTTTTCAAGTGAGTTCCTCGTGCCTCTCACTCTGGTGCTTTTCACTCTACAAATATTTCCTTATTGTGGATGGTTTCACCTAATTAGAAAATTGGTTTTTTCGTGTTAATTGTTTTGCTTTTTTTTCCTGAGTTCTTTACACTTCTTCTTGGATTTAATTCCTTGTTTTTAATGCGTAAATCTTTCGCATTATTAAATTTTTTTCTGTTAAATCTTATAAGTAGGTACTTTTACAACAAATTCCAATATTTCATTTTTATGGTCTTTGCAGTGGCCAAATAGAGTATTTTTATTTAAAACAATTTTAATCATTGCAATAATTATATCTGTTTTGTATTTAAAGTACAGTCAAAATCGGTTATAACGACTGTCAAGGGACTGACGAATTTGGTCGTTGTAAGCGATAGGTCGCTATAACCGATATCAAGCTATGTATATACTTTCTTTTTTTCCCTAATTTTTCTTTGATTTTGAGCCATAAAATAATAAGAATACACATTTACAAATAAACATTTACTGTTTATTAAAAAAAAGTGGTAATATCTACAAATTTTTCTTTTTTGACTCATTTTCCGATAAGAGGGTACAGCTTTTCGCCTCACAAAATTAAATTAAACTTCTACAACCACTTGTCACACTGAAAAATTTGCACTGAGTAAAACTTCTCCAACGTAGAACAAACTCAATAAACGCAAAAGCAAAAAAATAACGTCTACGAACGGTAACTGTAATGTAAACAGAGAATCAGTTTACCGTTCTTGGATAAAAATCAGTTGCGCCAACAGCTGCGTCGATTTTAGTTGTTATAACCGATATTAAATTTTAAAAAAGGGTAAAATCGGTCGTTGTAAGCGATATGTCGTTATAAGCGATTGTCGTTCAATGGAACTACAATGGCGCTGATTCGGGACCTAAGAATTTGGTCGTTGTAACCGATACGTCGTTATTACCGATGTCGTTATAAGCGATTTTGACTGTATTTAAAATATTTATTAAAAATGGAAATTGAAATTTGTAAATCATTTTTAAAGTAATCCGAAAGTGTTGTTAGGCATAGATTTTTATAGGATTTTAAGTTTATAAGAGCTGCCGTTTTTTTGTCATAATTTTCGCGTAAAATAATCGTTACAAGTGCACTTGTTTTTTGAAATAATTGTTTGTGCTAACCAACCACCTACGTAGCGTTTGAACAATTTTGTAAATCGGTATGTTTTATTGTTTTATAGTCATTTATTATTTCGAATATATCTTCAAACCCATTTTGCTCATCCTGCCGCATTTCGTCTTCCAAGGCATTAAAATCAATATCTTCTTCAAGTTGACTTACTCCTTCATTATCATTCTCAGAATTGAATGACGAATGTTCGAGTAAGTTTATTGAATTCGAATATTCATAACCACTTAGAGGATTTCAAATTTTGGAAACAGATCCACTTTCATATGAACCGCGGTTAGTTCTGATCATGGAAATCGTATTTTCAAGCGGATCTTGATTTAAGTGCGATGTAATTAAAAATGTTTTATCCGAGTCTATGGTATCTTCATTTTCCCCTCAGATCTCCACACAGCAATTGTTTGCCGCTCTTTGGCATCACCATCCCGGAAAACGGCAAATATCTAACGTTGTTCTCTTTTGTTTTTAGTCAGTTGGTTTTGTACAGTCGCCGCGACTATCTCGGCATAATAAAGAATCAACGAAAGGAACATCTCTCATCTAATTAATTTAAATCTTACTTCCAGAGTGATAGGCACTTCTGGAATTGTACATGGTCCAATTCGAGCCGAATAACGTAAAAATCGTTTGATTAAATTGTGCCGCGACCCACGGATTTATTAGTGCATTTGCTTTTTCGTTTTACTACATACAGTATTACATACAATCGCGTGTTCAGCGACTGCGGTTAAAACAAAAAAAAACTGCAGTTGTTGTCCGTTGATTGTCGGTCGTTTGGCTGTGGCTATGGACACTTACTAAGAATTGTTGTTGCGCGTATTTGTATTGTATTGTATTGTATGTGCAGTGGGGTCATCAGTAGATGACAAGCACTTAGACCTATTGGTCCATTGCACTTCAGCATAGCTGCCCGGTCGCTGGTTATTGGCGACTAGTAAGATACAGTGAGGGAGAACCTACCAGTAGCCTTGGCAAAGCGAAGAATATTAGCAAGTTTAATGTCCCCCATCTCATCATCGTTGACGAATTGTTTGCCTATAGTGGTAAGCCTGGTTCTGACGAAAGCCGGACATTCGCAGATGAAGTAAGATACCGTTTCATCCGCCTCCAGGCAGCACTCACATAGGCCCGAGCTCCTAATGTAGATGGTTTTAAGGAGCTCGTTAAGATGACTGAAACCGGTGACGAGACCAATCAAGGGTCTCAAGTCTTTCCTGTTTAGTCCAAGCAAAAACTTAGCTCTGCTGATTTTCGGACCGTCCACTAGCTTCTTCGAATACCTGCATGAGACCAGGTCATGCCAGTATTCGGAATGTTGTTGGCGTAGAGCCGAATCCATTTCACGTTTGTGGACGGATGAGCAGCATCCTATAGATGGTTGTGGGCCAATGAAGGCTGTTGAAGAGCCCTTCCTGGCCAGAGCATCCGCTCTTTCATTTCCATCGATACCTGTGTGCCCAGGAACCCAGGCAAGTGATACCGAGTTACATCTACCCAGACGGTTAAGCTTAACCATGGTTTCCTCAACTATTTTTGAATTATTATACGGTATTATACGGTTCGGTTTTTTTTCACTATACGCTCGGTCGCAGTAAGAGTACGCGAATCAAAAAAAAAAAACTGTTAATTTTCCAAATTCGGCGCTGCATTATCACTTGCTGTTGTTGTTAGTTGAAGTTGCGGACTTTGTTACGATTAGCAGAATTCTTCGTTGCTCAAGCTCCAGTGACATTTCGGGTAGAGTGAAATGGAAGCATTAAAAAGGCAGCGGGCCGCAATAAAAGGGCAAGTCACCCGTTTAGTGTCGCATGCGGAAGAAATAAATTTATCCCTTTCTAAGGCAAATACGTTGTTGTCCCGGTTAGAACATCTAATGAACGATTTTGACCGGCTTCAAATTGCTATTGAAGAAGTAGAAACTGACGAAAACTATCGCGCGGAGTTCGAAGACGTGTACTACAACGTTCACGCTAAGCTCAATGAAGCAATTCACGTCAATAGTGTGAGTGGGGCAACGTCGGGCACACAGCAAGGAATCGAGGAAGCATTGAAGAATTTAGCGGATA
The DNA here is from genome assembly GCA_949715645.1 of Portevinia maculata. Lineage (NCBI taxonomy): Eukaryota > Metazoa > Arthropoda > Insecta > Diptera > Syrphidae > Portevinia > Portevinia maculata. The sequence continues at coordinate 116,683,501 of OX454527.1, read as the reverse complement.
ATCAAATTGCGCTCGGAGGCGCAGTGAAAAGTCTAGCAGAATCCTCTCGCAAATCCGTTAGTATAACGCGTATTGAATCCATGTCGCGATTACCAGAAATTAAACTGCCCGAATTTTCCGGGAAACTGGATGAGTGGGTGCGGTTTCGCGACCTATTTACTGCCATGGTGCAATCAAAGGATTCCATTACGGGCGTCGAGAAGATGGAATACCTTCAAACTCGGTTACGTGGAGACGCGGCGTCGCTTATTAAACATTTAACACCAAGCAACCAGAATTTTGAGATGTCATGGGAACTAATTAAAACCCATTACGATAAGCCAAATTTAATTATGGTCTCCCATCTCGATAACATCTTCTATAGTGCGGTAATCAAATCGAATTCGCTAGCCGAGCTTAAAAATTTGTACACGATCATCAACGAAAATATAAACGCGTTACGGGCACTGAAGTATCCAGTACACCAGTGGAACACGCTGCTGGTTTATGTAGTGCAGAAAAAACTCGACGCGGAAAACCGTATTTTGTGGTGTCGGCTAGTTAAAAACCGTCCGGAACCGACGATTGTGGACTTTACATCTTTCGTCAAAGATCGAATCAACGAGCTAGAGTGCATAGGCAGCGCGACTACTTTTAGTGCGGCACGGTCAGGACAATCATTCGTTAGACCAACCAATAAGAACACTAAACGCGTCCTGAATGCAGTGGTGAAAGTATGCGTGAAGTGCAATCGAAACCACCTGTTATATACGTGCAAGGAGTTTCGAGAACTTCCTATAGCTTCGCGTCTGCAGCTCATCATTTCGCACAAATTGTGTCCAAACTTTTTGCGTGCTAGGCACACGATCGAAGAGTGTAAATTCTCGGTTTGCAAAATGTGCTCAGAAAAGCACAATACGCTTTTGCATCAGTTTGCACCAAATAGCGGATCGTCATCGACCTCAGCGACGGCAGCGGGCAATCCCGCCTCGAATGTTCTATCGGTACATGCGTCTCAACATGGTTTTCGCGATATATATACGATGCTGCCAAAAGCTATCATTTTGCTTATGGACTCCCAGGGTCAACTGCACGAATGCAGAGCGTTACTAAACTCGGGGTCTCAATCGACATTGATATCCGAAGCGTGTGTGCAGCAACTGCGTTTAAAACGTTTTCATGCTAGAGTACCCATATCAGGCATAGAGGACGGAAGTGCTCAGGTACCAAGGGATTTACTAATCTTATTTTCTGCGGTTCAACCAACACAAATGTGACCTTTACGATTAAGGCCTATATTTTATCGTTGTTAACGAGCAATATACCAAGCATCAATATTCCCAAGACAACGCTTTCATATTTTGAGCACTTAACGTTAGCCGACCCGGGATGTTGCACCCCAAACAAAATCGACATATTGATTGGGGCGGACATATTCTTTGATATCATCGCTGAGGGAAAATTGGTGCATCCGACCGGCTCGCCTGTAGCCCAAAATACTAAATTTGGCTGGATCATCGCTGGCAACGTATCGAATGATCAAGCCCAAATAAACACGTTTCATTCGAAGGTGGATTTGGATGATCTTTTGCGGCGGTTCTGGGATTACGAGGATCTCCAGGACATGCGACAGCCAATTACCAACGAAGCCCAGAAGATCGAAGATCATATTATGTCTACGCATCGTATCCAGTCCGACGGCCGTTACGAAGTGAGTTTGCCTTTTAAGGATATACCTGTTGTTTTTGGTGATTCAAGGAATGCGGCGTTAAGGCGAAATCCAACGACCAGCGTATTATTTGCCACACCACGCGGTAATGAAGCCCTCTAGCACAACAACAAAGCTGAGGGTCGTCTTCGATGCGTCATGCAAATCCAGCAACGGCTTGTCGCTCAATGATTGCCTGCTAGTGGGCCCCACGATTCAAGGCGATCTCATAACATCTTTAATCAAATTTCGTAAATATGCGGTTGCGTTGAAGGCGGACATTGCCAAGATGTACCGATAAATTAGGATTAACGAGGACGACGTTCAATACCAGCGTATCTTATGGAGAAATGGCGCACGTCAGAAACCACGGGACTATCAGCTGCTGACCCTGGCCTACGGAACAGCACCTGCTTCATTTCTGGCGACTAGGGTTTTAAAAGAGGTTGGTATGAACAATTTACAAAAATATCCCCAAGCGAGTACCAGCATAATTAACGATTTTTATGTGGACGACTATATGTCAGGTTTTCAGTCGCTTGAGGAAGCCCTCTTGATAAAATGTGATTTGTGCATGATTTTAAGCGAAGCGGGCCTTGAACTACGTAAATGGGCATCCAATTCGCCTGACTTTTTGGCCGAAATCGAACCCAGCTGTCGCGAGATCTCCACGGATCTAAGCATGTGCCAAACTGAAATCAAAACGTTAGGTCTCATTTGGGACACCACTGCCGATAATTTTAAGTTCACCTTCTTATCGCCCCTATTACGGTCTCAAATTACAAAAAGGGAGGTGCTGTCCGTCATAGCTAGAATTTCTGATCCCTTGGGGTGGCTGTCGCCAACGATTATAAAAATGAAAATTTTCATGAAGAAGTTGTGGATCCACCAGATTGCTACGAAGAGTGGGCGGCCGTTAGAGCAGACATTAACCAACTTAGTCTTATCATCCTGCCGCGATGGCTCAACTACTGGCGAGGAAGTTCAGTAGAGCTCCATGGATTCGCCGATGCCTCAGATGGAGAACTCAAGGCAGTAACTCGGATTACCCTCGTCATGATCGAATTCTATCGCCTCAAATTATACTTTTCTCGAAGTCTGCTCTTTTTAAACTTTCTCAGAGTCACTCTTTCCCGAAGGAAATTGCATGTCTACAGCGTAATCAACCGGTACATATGAAGAGCAAGATTTCTCGAATGAATCCATTCCTCGATCGGTACGGTATACTTCGTGTCGGCGGCAGACTTGAAAACGCGAACATATCTTATGAGCAGAAACATCCAGTCATCCTCCACAAGGACCATAGATTAGCATACGTAATCGTTCTCAATTGCCACAATGAGAACTTGCACGCGGGTTTTCGTCAAATGTCATATCTTCTCTCTCTCCATCATTGCATAATCGGGTTGCATCATGCAATAAGGCGAGTCTTGTATCAATGCGTAACTTGTATGAGGGAACGTGCACTGCCGTATAAACAGCAAATGGCAGATCTACCCAGGCAGCGCCTGGAACCTGGAACAGCATTTAATAGTACTGGAGTTGATTTCGCAGGTCCATTCATCATACGCTCTTGGAAGGGTCGTGGTGCTAAACAGTATAAGGCGTACATCTCTTTGTTTATCTGCCTGGCGACAAAGGCACTACATTTGGAAACCGTAACGGAGTTGTCATCAGACGCTTTCATCGCAGCGCTACGTCGGTTTGTGGCTAGAAGAGGCAAGTGCCATACGATTTTCAGTGACAATGGCACCAATTTTGTCGGCGCCAACCAGCGTTTACGGGAGTGGACTAATCTCATGCAGTCTAGCCATTTCCAAGAAGCGGTGTCGAATGAGCTAACAACGCGGTCGATCAATTGGCATTTTATTCCGCCACACACACCGCATTTCGTAAGCATTTGGGAGGCCGGCGTAAAAACTGTCAAATACCATCTTCGGCGAACGTTAGGCATGTCTTCGGTAACCTATGAGGAGTTCACTACGGTGTTTTGCCAGGTCGAAGCTTGTGCAAATTCTAGGCCCCTCTGTATGCGGTTCGAAGGCGACATTGATCCCTTGACTCCAGCACATTTTTTAATTATGCGGCCGATGGCGAGTGTTCCAGACCGACAGTTTTTGGATGCTACGGCTACTCCACTTAATCGATGGCAATACCTTCAGCGTCTTGTCCAGGAGTTTTGGCGAAGATGGTCGAACGATTACTTAGGCCAGTTGCAGAAGCGTCCGAAGTGGGCAGAGAAACGTAAAAATATCGAAATAGACGACGTCGTAGTTATAATGAAAGACAATCAGCCACCGTGTCAGTGGGTTATTGGAAAGGTAACAAGTATTTACGCCGGCAGAGATGGACTGGTACGAGTCGCATCAGTTAGGACATCAAGGGGTGACGTAAAGCGTCCTATTTGCAAACTGTGCCCTCTTTTCATCGACGTTTGTTGAAGGAACCTTCAACGGGGGAGGATGTTTGCCGCTCTTTGGCATCACCATCCCGGAAAACGGCAAATATCTAACGTTGTTCTCTTTTGTTTTTAGTCAGTTGGTTTTGTACAGTCGCCGCGACTATCTCGGCATAATAAAGCATCAACGAAAGGAACATCTCTCATCTAATTAATTTTAAATCTTACTTCCAGAGTGCTAGGCACTTCTGGAATTGTACAGCAATAGTTCTCAACGCATCTATCTATTCTATCTGGATTTTTAGAGTAGGTACCTACAGTCACTATTCAAGTTGTGAAACAACTTATTGATTGAAGAAAAAAACGTTGCTGTTGATATGGCGGAACCTTTTTCAGCATCTGTAAAAAAATTATTTTTAACAGCCGCAAGAATGCCCATTGCGATTTTGTTGCTAAATACCTGAGTGGCTAATTTGACTGACAACTTATTACAAGGATTTGGTAGTATATGTTCGCTTGTCAGCTATACAATATTTTAACCGTTCCACTATCAAAGTCTAGTATATTCCATTAAAATCTTTCTGGAACTAGTAAATCAGCCTTCAACAAACAATTTCTTACACTTTTAATAAGATGTGGGACATCATGTAAGAGGAAGATCTTTTTATCTTCGAACATAAAAAAAAAACGGCTTCTCGATTGTTGCCCCAAGCACCTTATAAGCGCTTCTATTGTAACTCCCTGATCTGTGTTTATCCGAATGCTGTAACCTGATATACACAATACCTTATTATGTTGCTTAGGTCATAGGTCATAGGTTAAAAAGGGGTATGCAATTCGCATACAGCACTAGGCACCAGAAGGGCCCATCGCGATCCCTAGGGAACCACTTGAAAAAACTTCAATTGGAGAAAAACCTAAAAACCTAATAAACTTTTCCTAGACAGAGCCCAATCCTCCTGCAGAACTTAACCAGCTTCCTATGGTCTATGCCGCTCAGCTCCCCTAGTTCCTCGAAGAAGTATTCCCCTAGAATCCTCCTACGATTCCGTGCTATACCCTCGCACTCACACAATATGTGTGTTATGTCTTCCTCGGATTGTAGATCACCACAGAACCTGCACGTGTCCACATCCACCAGACCAAGTCGCCTAGCATGCTTTCTTAGAAGACAGTGCCCTGACATAATCCCAATTACTGTTTTAAGCTGCTCCCTGCTCAATTTTAGAATTTCCTTAGATCTTTTCTTATCCAAATGGGGCCAAAGGGCTCTAGACACCCTATGTCCCACTGTGTTCTGCCATCTGAGGTCAGCCATTTTTAAGATCTTTTCATTGATTTTTCCCTTAAAGACGCCCAGGGGTGGTTTAATGTTCACACCTCCGCTGTTTTCCAGCTCCCCTCCCTTTCTTGCTAGCTCATCGGCTTGCTCATTTCCCTCTATACCGCTGTGTCCCGGTACCCAGCACAGTCTTACTCGATTCCGTCTACATATTGCTTTTAGCATTGTGCGACAGTTTCTGACTATCTCAGAGTTAATGTTAGCAGATTCAAGTGCCATAAGTGTCGCCTGACTGTCAATATAGATGGCAATGTCTCTTCCCGACAATGATCTCATCTGCACTATCTCTGCCGCCCTTAGAACAGCCAGAACTTCCGATTGGAAGACACTGCTTGTGTCCGGGAGTCGTATAGACTCTCTCAGGTCTGGATCAGCAGAAAAAATGCCAGAACCCGTTCTCTCCCCCGTCTTAGAGCCGTCAGTGTAGATAGCAACCTCGTTTGCTATTATGACTGCATCTCTTTGCCACTCCTCCCTTCGCGGGTAGGATACCTCATAGGGGATGTCATGGTCGACCAAGGGTCAAATCTCATCAGTCCGTATAGTATTTCCGGGTAGCACATCAGCTAAGATCGTGCAGTGCCCAAAACTACAGTCCTTAAACTGGCCTAAATTTTTTAGGCGCAAAGCGCTGTTGCCAGCAAGTTGCTTTATTTTTAAATCTAGCGGGATAAAGTGCAGGAAGGCGTCCAGTGCTGCCGTAGGAGTAGTACGGATTGCACCACTGATGGCTATGCTTGCCGTTCTCTGCACCGTTGCTAGTTTTCCAATTATGGTTCTTTTATTTGTTGCCCTCCACCACACAAGTGAGCCATATGTAAGTATGGGTATCACCACTACTGTATATATCCAGTGTACCATCGCGGGTTTCAGGCCCCATGTTTTGCCTATTGTTCTCTTACAAATAAAGAGGGCATTATACGCTTTCTTCATTCGTTCCCTTATGTTAAGATTCCAATTTAATTTTCTATCTAGGATTACGCCCAGATACTTCGCACTGTCCGTGAGGAGCAGTTCCTCTCCGTCAAGTTTCGGGAGATTGAAGTGCGGTATTTTGTGTCGTCTCGTGAACAGGACTAACTCCGTTTTCGAGGGATTGACATTTAGTCCGCAGTCCTTGGCCCAATTACTAATTTTCCTTAAGGCGGTCTCTGTGATCTCACTTAAAGTATTCAAAAATTTTCCCTGCACTACTATGACCACGTCGTCCGCATACGCTGTGGCACTTATACCCATTGACTTAATTTCCTTTAGGACGTTGTCAATGACCAGTACCCACAGCAGTGGCGATATGACTCCCCCTGCATGGTTCCTCTGGTTGCAGACATCCTTATGGAGCTTTGACCAAGGGAGCAGTTTATGTCCCTGTTGGCGAGCATGTTGCATACCCAATTTATGATTCCCTGTTCTATGTTAGCGCCTGTTAATGCGCTTTTTATAGCTCTACACTCAACGTTATTATCGAGAAAAGAGGCCAAAGCAAATTCGCCGCAGTGTAGACTATTTTCAATTTTACCCACTACGTTGTGTAGAGCATTTTCTACTGATCTACCCTTTAAGTATGCGTGCTGTGACTCGCATAAAAAACCATTGCTACATTTATTTCTAATGTGAGCTTCCACCAGACGCTCAAGGGTTTTGAGCAAAAAGGACGACAAACTGATTGGTCTGAAGTCCTTCGCCGTCGTGTGACCCTGTTTGCCGGCTTTGGGTATAAAAACAACCCGGACTTCTCTCCAGGCTGTTGGAATATGCCCTGTTGTTAGACTGAATCTCAGTATATCCAAAATCTTTTGTTTTGCATGCTCTGGCGCTTTTTGGAGCATGATCGGTAGAATATCATCCGGCACTGGAGATTTATACGGTTTGAATGTATGCATGGCCCACCGTAACATTTTTCGGTTGATGATATTGCCAATTTCTTCCCACTCGAAAGAGGGACAGTCGACTTCCTCCTGCCCTTGTAGGCCTAGGTCCGTTGTGGTTGTGGAACCGGGGAAATGGGTTTCCACCAGGGTAGCTAGAACCTCCTGACTACTCACGGCCCATGTCCCGTTGTTATTTTTTAGGTAGCTAGGTACGCTAGCCTCCTTTGAGAGCATTTTACGCAGTCTCGACGCCTCTTCAGTTAACTCAATAGATTCACAGAACTTTTTCCATGAAGATCTCTTGGATTTCCTCACTAAGTATTTAAATTCCCTCTTGCTTCCGCTATACTCATCCCATGTGATATCGTTTTTAATGAGTTTTGCCCTATTATAAAGTTTTCTTACCTCCCTTCCTTTAAGGCCGATTTCCTTATTCCACCACTTCGGTTGAGCCCTTTTTGGCTTTTTGTTTGCCAGGCATGCCTTTTCGAACGCTTTGTTTAGGGTTCTGCTGACGGCTTCTACTGCCCTATCTAAGTCCACCATATTTTCGCCGGTGATCGGCTGGGTATCTAAACGTAGATTAATGAAATCTATGTATTTATCCCAGTCTGCCTTTCTTGGGTTTCTATAGAAATTACACGCCCTGTGCTGAAAATTAATTTTGAAGCGTATCCATCTGTGGTCAGACAGAGATGCCTCATCAACTACCCTCCACTCCCTGATTTCCATTTTGTCTGTGGTGGAGACAAGTGAGGAGGTCTAAAACCTCCTGTCTGTTACGTGTAACAAAAGTAGGTGAATTTCCTCTATTACATACCGTAAGGTTGGACAATATAATAAAATCATAAAGACACTCCCCCCTTGAATTTGTGTCTGCACTACCCCATTGCGTATGATGGGCGTTTGCATCGCAGCCCAGTACGTGCATCCAGTTTTGACCAGCCAAGTGCTTTAGATCTTCCGTTATTACGATCGCAGAGTCGTAGGGAAGATAGGCTGAGATCAGACACAGAGATTTTCCATCTTCCCTCTCGCAGATGACCGCCGTCAAGTCGCCAGAGCTGTAATTATTCAAAAGAAATGCCTTTATGTGGTTTTTAATAAGGATACAAGTCCTGATTTTACCTTCCGCCTTGTAGAACAATGTATAGTTCTTTTGCCGGAGCTCTTGAATCACGTTCTTATTGATCCAGGGCTCCTGTATGAGTACGGCTGCAATGTCCTGCCTAATGACGTACTCCATCAGACAGGCCGTCGCAGCCCTACTGTGGTGCAGGTTTATCTGCAGCACTTCCATCATCATCATGGGGGGGCTCCTCCTCATCTCTGCCCTTGGTCGATGTTTTGACCATCAACCTCCCCATGCTATATCTTACCATCCCATTGGATTTCTCCAGGTATGGAAGACATTCCTTGTTTAGGGCCAGTAGGAAGTGTTGGCCGTATTGCCGTCTAGGCCCCGTCTTTAGGACCCTCCATGTATCGGCTTTATGTTCCCGATTTTGAACATGTAGGAGCCCTAGAAGCTTCTCCGGGTAAGTGTAGGGACTAGGTACCCAAACCCAAGCTGTTGGCGGATTGTATTTTGCCAACTGGGCAACCGTTAAGCATTTTAGCTTAATACCTTCCCATGCATCGGATACCTCCGTGACGAAGTGTCTGAGGAAAACCACCGAAAGCTTGTTTCCACAAGCAACAACCTTGCGCCCGCCTTCCTAACCAGCGCCATTAAATTGAAGCTCCCCGTTTCCTGCGGCGGATAGTTCCTTCCACAGGGCGTCTTGGAACCTCTCCTCGACGTTTTTCCACTGGTCGATTGTGAGACGACCGCAAGGCTCCAGCTCGTTTATCACAGCAACGAGATGCTCGTCCTTCGGGTCGCTGTGTCCGTGACGCATTGCCGGTGTGGTCACAGCCTTCACCTTTTTCGCTGCGTTGGACTCGGCGGCATCGTCGGATCTGCCTCTCTTGCTGTTGAAACTCGTCTTCCTTCCCGATACATTTGTCCCTTCCTTAGCTTTTGCTGCGTAGGAGGTGGTGGGTGCAGTCAGTTCAACCTCCACCTCCTCATTGGCCAGCTTTTCCCCCTCCTTTGCTTTTTTCAGGTCGGCCAGAAAAGTCTTGGCCCTCGCAAACGCTGCCTTTTCCCAGTCACTGAGGGTGCTGGGTTCACAGCTCCCATACTTGGCTACCTTACGATTTGCATTACGTAGCAAAGCCTTAGCCCTCTTTTGTGCGCTCTGTTTCGCACTCCTCGTTGTTATTAGTGTTGGGTAGGACACGTTTTTTTTATGAGTTTGTATGAGGTGCTAATTTTGGAATATGAGGTGGTACAATGTCCCACCTCAAATGAGGTACTCACCTCAATTGAGGTTTGTGCTCATATAATGTAGTAGGTACAAAAAAATAAAATATTAGGTATTATGTTGGTAGGTAAGTTTACATACCTCAAGAAAATTTTATTCGTATGAAGTATATCTATGTACTTAAGTGAACTAATTGTATGGTCCAGTCCAAATTGCCTAAAAATTCCTTTAAAAGTTAAAACAAAATGATAGCATCTACATTTGCATTTTCACAAAGTGTATATACCCGCAGTCGCGCCACAAAATTTATAAATGATGTATAGAGAGTGACCAGACAATAGACAATACTTTTTCTCACTTTGTCACACTCACCTCATTGCCTCAGTTCTGCTATCGCACTACAAATGAGGCAATGAGTTATTCCTTACTTTTACCTCAAAAGTCCCATGTCCCACACAAATGAGGCAATGAGTTATTGCTTACCTTTGCCTCAAAAGTCCCATGTCAAAACAAATGAGGCAATGAGTTATTCCTTACTTTTACCTCAAAAGTCCCATGTCCCATACAAATGAGGCAATGAGAATGAGCTATGAGGATTCACTCTATTGATTACTTTTACCTCAATGGCACAGTCCAAATACCCCAACTCAATTGAAGTGTTACCTATATTGTATGTATCTATATCCTCCCTCAAAACTCAAATGAAAGGAAAAGAGAAAGAGACGCTTTTGGATATATGTGTGTACCCTTTTTTAAACGAGTTTAACTGCTACTGCAGGAAATAATGTGAATGTGTGAAGTCGTGAGTAATTTTCCGTGTGCTTGTATTATTGACATGACATTTTATTTTGTGCTCTTCGATGTGAGTTTGTAACACATTTGCGAGGTGGTACAAAAATTATTTTTGAGGTGTTGGGACATTTAGATCTTTTGTATGGGACATTTGTACCACCTCATGTATGAGTTACCCAACACTAGTTGTTATATTAGAGGAAACTGCAGATGCAGCGGCTGAGCCAGCAGTGTCTACTTTTCCCTCTACTCTTCCTGTCTTTGTTGACGCTGCTTCCAAGATGGTCCCAGGAACAGCGGATGATCCTGCTGTCCCGGGCATCTCTTCGGCTGCCTTCTTGCTCTGTATGTCTATGTCACCGATGAGAGTTCCTGCCTGCTAACCGGTGACTTCGCTGTCGCTAGTGAGGGTTTTTACCGACTCCTCACTGTCGCTAGCCAAAAGCGCCATTTCATCCAATTCCTGTGCTAGAAGAGAGATGGATGAAGATGATAAATCATCCTCACACATCTCCTTCTCCCCCTTGACAGGAATTGCATTTTGTTTTTTTATATTTTTTTGTTGTTTTTTTTTTATTTTGATTTTGTTTTGTTTGTTCCATTTTTAGTTTAATTTAGATTCGCACGAGTAAGCCCGGAAAAAACAAGGTCAGCCCAGGCAGCGCCCCCATACCTGGGTGAGGCTATATACAACAGGCCCGCGCCAAGGCGCCTGAGGGAGCTCAGTTAACGGTTGGTTTAACCCCCAACCTTTCATCCCTGGGCACGGTTTACTAATTCGCTCACACCACCACTGGAGTTAGGTTTGGATAGGGATAGGAACAGGGGTAGGGGGGCAATGGGGGGAGTAAGGATACTGGGAATGGCGAGGGGGGGGGGGATGGGATCGGACGGAATGTCCTGGGCAGCTCTTGGTTAGCGCTCATAAGTCGGTCTGTCTGCCATGGGTGACCCTTCTGACGACAGAAGTCGTCGACAGCATACCCCGTTGAATCTTTGCGCCGTAAGCCGCCGCACCGGCACCATCGAAGGCAATGATGGTACACACGTCAAGATGACTGACCTTCGCGGGGTATTATGTTGCTTAGTTTAAGGCCACTGATGTTGCCAATATAGATTCCAATAGCTGGTTTCCAGTTAGTATTAAGATCACGCAACATTATTATTAAGGCATGTGTAGCGATTATATTTTCCCTACCAAGATGACCGTGATCAATAAAACCGTAAATAATATCTGCAGAGCTATTATATTCAAGCTCTGGTTTTATAGCCATTTCATCTAACCATAGAACACACGTTCTATCCAATTTTGAAAGAGAAGCGCTCTTTGTTTTTAGCAAGTCTAAAACGCTTTTCATTATTCCTGGAGAAAATCGTATATTCATGTGCCACCTTTGAATAGTTGACACGGAAGGTAAAGTAAATTCTCTTCTAGCCGCAGTAGATATTTATATACAACTGGAGATTTATAATAAAATTTTAAAAACAAATCCCTTTCTTCAAAACTCCATTTAGAATAGGATTTATGGTTTAGTTGTGATAGCATAAATGCTCTGACAGGCTCACTCTTATTCGAAAACATGTCATTTATTCTTTTAGTGGCTAAATTATCAACATTATTCGATTTGCGTTTCTTAGGGGACATAAATATAAATTGAGGAGCACGGGACTTTTTAGTGGTTATTTTGGATTTATTAACATTGCGAGATAAAGATGGTCATCGTCTAGAAATGGAGAAATATGGAGTGTTGAACTATTCACAGTAATTTTTTGTGTTGCTATTTGACTTCCTTTGGACCTGGGGTATGACTTTTTGGGGATATTAGGTATAACATTTAAAAGTTGCTTGCACGTGACATCCATATCAGTCTCATCGCAACTGCAAGCACCATCAAATGGAATTGGATATAAATTAGGACTCAGTATTTTAAATGTGCCCCCTACTCTGACATTGGAAATATAAAAATGTTTTTCCGCAGAATTTAATCTGCGTTTTTGCATTTCTCAATTTTTCCAATAAAACATTGCCTGAATGTTTTATCCAGATCATCCATCTACCATCACTTGGTAAATTGAAAAAAAAAGATAATATGCATCCAAAGGCATATCTAGTGAATCAATTTTTATAAGAGCATATACGCGAACTAATATTTTCTTTTAATATATGTCTACACAGGCTTCAGCACGTCCACACTGCAAGAGCAAATAATCGCATAATGCGCATTATCCACTCCAGAAAACCCAATTTACCATCAAAAAATAAAATCACTCATTACACAAATTAGTGTTATACCTGGTTTGGCTATACACATATAAAAAACAGAGATCACAATAATGTCAAGAAGGTTCACCGTCTGGCCAGGTTTGTTGTCGGGGTCCCACGACGCTGGTTTTACCGTCTGGTAAGTTAGAGTGACTTCCCCGATGAATTCACAGCACTTTCGATTCTATCGCACACTTCTCCAAGCAACCGATGACAAAATGAGTAGAGATTAAACGATTGAGTACTAACAAAAGCAACCGATGAAAATAAATAGATACTAAACGATTCTGTTACTATCAAATTTGTTATTCCGTCTCCTCTATTCAACAGTATGAACTAATTAATTTTCATTCTTATTTTGCTACCCCCTTAAATACGAGTAATATCCCCATGCTGGCACTGCAATTTCTTCACTCGTTGTCTGTTGGTTTCATTTTCTGTTGCTTCTGTTGAGTCAGCGTCTGGCTGGGTTGAAATTATTTTATTCCAATACGTTGACCCGTTTTGTTAATTCTAGGAATTTGCACAAACCGCCGTCCACATCCGTAACACGTCCCCCTTTCAGACATATCTAGGGATGCCTTATCCTTAGATTAGGCTTGGGAGTCCTCATTTCTATATGATCTTGGGCGCTCTCCTCTGACGATATTCTTTGTGTCGTCTCGGGATTCACTCGATGTTTTCTGTTGAAACACCTGTTGAACAAGGCTATGGTTGTCCTTCCTGATCCTTGGTTACATTTCCATATTATGTAGCTAATAGGGATTAAGCACAGAACTCCAAATACTGATATCAAAATCCCTTGAGATCTTTCGGGTATCTTCTCTAGTGCCTTCGACCAAAAATTTCGCTGGTTTTGGATTTCAGTCGTCAAGTCCTGCAGTTCATGGATATCTTTAGCCGTTATTTTCGACATCGGCTCCTGGTTAATTACGATCTCCTTCAGTTTAGCGTTTACACAGCAGTCTTCTAGTTCGCCATATGAGTGTTTGTCTTTTATTGCAATTTCCGTTTCTGTGCCAACCGTTTTTATCGTCATATCATAAGTTTCAAGGATGCAGTCGTTATTCAAGCGAATTATACCAGTGCCAACAAGTTTACCAATACTAGTTTCATTCTTACATTTACATTTATATTGAGTTTGTTCAGATATAGTGTTCAGATATGAATTTTCCCTAATCTTATGAAATATTTCTACATGCGAATTTATAATTTTAGCGTTACATTTTTCGGCTCTATTTCTCATAAATAAATTTATTTCACAATTAGAGTCGCTTATTGTACTTCTTAGAAGTTGTGGTTTACAAATTGAAATTTGGTCAAAATTATTACAATCTTCTAGGTTTTCTTTTAATACATAGTCTTCTTTATTTTTGTTCATAATTAAGAATTTGTATCTTATTTCTAATATAACAATTCCGTTTTCAACTATCTTTGCAATAGCAATTGCTTCGTAAATTTCAAATATTTCTTTAGTTCCTAACGGAATACTAATAATTACAATAATCTTTCGATTCTTAGTGAAAGCTTTTAATTTCAATGTTTTCAATATTTCTGCATAATTTTCCATGTTTGGCTCTATCGCGAGTGTGTTGTCATTCTTTTGATTTCTAAGTTCGTTTAATAAATTAGTGGGCTCAATAATCCTTGGATGTAATATCCCTGCCTGTATAAATAAAAGGCTGTCTATTATTTGTTCTATTTCCATTTCTAACTGTAGCATTTTAAAATTGATTTTGCTTGATATTTCCTCATAATAGGATTCAATTAAGATGGTTCTATTTAAACTATTTTCCACTGTACTAACCTTGTTAATTTCGTTTATTATTTCGTTGACCTTATTAAAAGTAACATTAGTATTTTTAATGCTTTCCATGACTTGCTTGTTTAGGTGACTAAGAATCTTTCTTCCATACCGTTTCTTATTCTTTGTTCGTTATTATTTACGTTCTGAATGACATTATAATAATATTCTGCATCTTCATTGTCCATGGTGTCAAAAAGGACTTTGAAGCCTGAACCTATCATATTTACTAAACCGCGTCTCTGTCTTTTTGAGCTCCCCATTATTCCTGAAATAATCCTGATTCTGCTGTCAATTTTTATAATTTCTCTTTTTGCTGTTCTCTGAAATTCTTTACATTCAATTTTTGATTCTAAACAAAGACTGTCCATGGTGTTAATAATATTTCTAATGTTTGAACTCGCGTGTTCTAACCCATTAATATCTAATTCTATTACCGTTAATTTCTTTAGTTTCTCCTATAAAGTTAAAATATATTCCTGTGTTATTCTGCAGGTCCTTTACCCACAAACTAGTTTCGGCGATGGCCCACCTAGTGAACAGGGACCTGAAATATACGGCTTAACGTTAGCTTTATTAAACTTTTGTCGCTTATTATTTAGTTGTATAACTAAGTTATTTTCGTGTACTTCTAGTATTTTAAATGGTCCTTTATACTGACTTCTCAATTTTCCCTTCCTTTCATTCCTAACCAAAACCTTTTGACCGATTGTATATTCTATTTTCCTTCCTAGTTTCTTATCGTATCTAACTTTAGCTTTTTCGTGCTTCCTTTTGCGTTTTCTTGTTTCTCTAAGAGATTAGCTCTAAGTTCGTCTACATAGTCGAAAACCGACCTTTCATTATATGGATCTACGCTACTAGGCCTATTCACTTCATATCGAAACACTAGTTTGTAGGGGGTGTACCCCGTTGTAGTGTGTTTAGTACAATTGTAACAAAATCCTGCATACGACATTCGTTTATGCCAATCTTTAAGTTGGTGTAATTCACGTCCTGTGGATTTGAGATACTCCAAAAGTCTGCAATGAGCCCTTTCTACACAACCGTTGGCCTGTGGATAAGCTACACTAGTTGTTATGTGTTTGATATCTAAGATTTTACAAAATTCCTCAAACAGTTTATTACAAAACTCAGAACCGTTGTCAGATAAAATGATCTTGGGCATTCCAAAATTCAGAATCCAATACTCCATTACGGCATTTGCTACAGTGCGCATATCTTTAGATTTTAGCGGTACGAACTTGATGAATTTTGACAAGTCGTCCTGGATGGTCAATCCGAACTTATAGCCTTCCTCGGTTTCTTCAAATGGTCCAATTAGGTCTATCATTATCTTTTCTAGAGCCTTGTCTGCAGATGTCACGATCTTCATTGGGTTCCTAGTAGGAGCTCTGTTAACTTTTTCTGTCTGGCACTGAGGGCAATTACTCACAAAGTCCTCAATGTTTTTCTGCATACCTTTCCACTTGAATTTCTTTCTGATTTTTGCATACGTAGCTTTCTGACCTGTATGACCGCCTATTAATCCCTCGTGATATTCTTTCATTATGGCTAATCTTTTTCCTGGATCTTGAACTTCTTCCTTTTTATCTGAGATCTGTTCTTCGCTAGATTCATCTACTGAATCATCTTCCAGATCATGGTCAATGTCTTCTAAGTTTTCCATTACTTCACTCTCGATGACTTCACTTTCTATCTCCTTTTTATTTTTGCTTGGAATTCCTATACTCGGATTTCTTTTCTTGCTCGTGCGTGCTATATCGTCCCCATTCTCACTATTTATTTCGATACCTTCCTCTTCAAGTAAGCTCATAAGATCTTGCCAAGTTTCTTCTCGTTCCCTTTCAGTGATTCCGATGTTCCTGCTCAATTCATCGGCTACAACGTTTTCTGTGCCTTTCTTGTATGAGATAACGTAGTCAAACTCTTCAAGTTTCAGCCGCCACCTCACGAGCCTGCTGCCCGGATCTTTGACTTTAAAAAGCCACGTGAGGGGTCTGCGATCCGTTTGGATCAAGAACTTTGTGCCATAAATATATGGTCGAAACTGTTTCGTAGCCCATACAATTGCCAAGCACTCCTTTTCCGTAGTGCTGTAATTGATTTCGGCTTTATTCAAAGTTCGACTCGCAAAATGTACTGGGAGATCTTTTCCGTTGTGCTACTGGCTGAGCACCGCGCCAATACCTCGATTGGAAGCGTCCATTGTTATTATAAAGGGCTTCTCGAAGTCTGGGTACTGTAACACCGGATGCTTCGTTATTATATCTTTTAATTTTTCGAACGCTTGTTGTTGTTCTTGAGTCCATGTGAACTCGACGTCTTTCTTAGCCTATTCATTGGCTCAGCTGTCTTACTAAAGTCCCTGATAAATTTCCTGTAATAGCCTATCATTCCAAGGAATGATTTGATCCTTTTAACATTACTGGGTGCTTCCATGTTCTGCATGCTTTCAACCTTTTTGGAGTCAGGCTTTACCCCTTTGTCTGTTATGATGTGCCCTAAATACGACACTTCTTTTCTTAGGAACTCGCACTTATCTGGTTGCAGTTTAATGTTAGCTTCCCTTAA
This sequence comes from Portevinia maculata, assembly GCA_949715645.1. Taxonomy (NCBI): domain Eukaryota; kingdom Metazoa; phylum Arthropoda; class Insecta; order Diptera; family Syrphidae; genus Portevinia; species Portevinia maculata. The sequence goes on along the minus strand of OX454527.1, from coordinate 116,666,464 downwards.
CTGCTTCAATATCTCCACCAATATTTCATTGTGTTCGTCTAACGTTTGTCCATAGACAACAATGTCGTCCATGTAACTGGTAACTTTTCGTAAAAACCGGTTGAGTTCCTTTCGGAATTCTGATATGGTGTTTAACCCTGAGACAACTTAGTAAGCTTTTCGTTACCAAGGCTGAATACATCACTGTATTCCTTTACAATTTCCAGAAGGCTTTCACGTTCCTCGTGGTTCATATGCGTAGTCCTAACATTCCCTGAGACTTCTGCGGCTCTTGATGAAGGCCTCCTTATATCGACGTCAAAATCTTCTAAGTTTCTTGCTACCACCCTAACTTTGCTTAAATCGAAGTCTTCCTCCGTCGTATTGACTATTGTAGCTAAGCATTTGCCGTTTTTATTTCTCGTGATAAATTCCGATACGATTATACCGTCCTCTAGGTATTGTCGTGGAACAACTACTTCTTCTCTAAGGTTATAACCGTTTACCATCCTAATTACCCTATAAACCTCGGTTCTTTTCTTTACAAATCTTTCCTCGCTTAGGTACCTCAACGGGATTTTTTCATGATCCTTTCTTAGTACATTTTCCTTGAAATCTATTATGTAACCGCCCTCTCGTAGGAAGTGGTTACCGATTAATCCGTCATAGTTGCCTAATAGGTAGTTTTCAATTACTTGTAATTCCATTATCTTAGGCTTAGCCTTTCCTGTAAATTCTACTTTCTTTCTAACGAATCCTAAAGTGCTGCATGATTTCCCTCCTATTCCACTGAATTTCATGCTAATTTTCTCTATATCGTCTTCAAAAACACAGTTGGCTTTGATCAAAGGGATCTCTGCTCCTGTGTCAATACTCATTTTTCTTAATTCTCCGCTAAGGAGCATCATGATATGAGGACTTTCTGATTTTTCCGAGTTACCTTGCTGCATGGATGCCTCATTAACCATACAGCCCACCAAAAATTTGTCTGCTTAGACGCTTCATGTGAGGTTGAAGGTTGGTGGGAATCTTTAGATTCATTTCGTCTGAACGGATTATTACTTCCTGGTCCGTTTTCTCTATTATCCCTCCTTGGAAGTCTGCAGTTTCTCGCTATATGGCCAACCTTGCCACAATTATATCACCTTACTTCCTGGAAGTTAATTTTAGCTAAATTCCTATTCGTGTAGTCTTTTTGTGTGTTCGTTTTGAACAAATTAATGCGCTGTTCTTCTTCACAGGCAAACTTGCTCGCTTCGGGATGGTTATTGGGGTGCTGTGTAATCACATAATTTGAAAGTCTTTCCCTTAGCCCGTTGATGAAAACCGTTAAAGTTTCATTTTGGATATACTCCAATTGGCCTTCTTTGTGCTCATCTTTTACATCGACTAGTTTACTCTGGAGTAAGCGTCGTTGTAAGGTTTCGACGCGTTGTACATAGTGAACCACGGACTCGTCTTTTCCTTGTTTTAGGGAAATTAATTCCCTGTGGAGTTGCAGAGCACTGTGGGGTTCTCGGAACACTAGCGTTAGCTCCTTTTTTAAAGACTCCAAATTCTTTACTTCTTTGTTCATTAAGATTGTGGTGGCATTGCCACGAATTTTTGTTTTAATAAATTTGAACAGTACGTCCTTCTGTGCAGGGGTTGCCAGTTCGATGGCATCATTGCAGGCGTCAATGAAAGTATAAACTTCATCGCCGGTAGGCATGGATGAAGGAAATTAGAACATTTATTGAAATTTCACTCATATTAGAATAATTATGGCTGCTATCGTTATCACTACTCAATCTATCACTGTGGACTAAATCTACGTATGAGCTATCACTATTATCTTTGTTTTCGGCGCTATTCAAACTGCTTAATGATTCGCGAAACTTTGAAAACATTAAATCAAAATCAAATCTTAAAACAATTAAGTCTACGAATTCAAAAAAAAATCGATCTTAACACCGCACCGATTGAAACAATTACTTTACAATAAATAAGGTACTCATAAAAAGATAATTATTAACTGCTGCTTCATCTGGAGATTCTCCTCCTTCCTCTTCACTGCTGATGATCCCACCGCTGCCACCAAAATTTGTGTTATGCCTGGTTTGGCTATACACATATAAAAACATAGGGACGGGCTACAGTCCGCTTGGGCGAACTGTTGGATACTCTATTCTTATTCCTATCCCTCATAAGTGGGCGTGACAAAAGTCTAAGTATGGTTGAATTGTTAAGAACGCTCTACATAATTTGTTATATAACATTTAAAGGATTTTATCAAAAAAAACGCTCCCTAGCTCAAACTTGGATGTTTCAATAAAATTGTTTTATTTAACTGTGGGCGTGTCAGTAGGTGGATTTAAAAAAAATTAACAAATGAGCATAAAGGGCCCCTAGAGATTATATACGAGTATTATAAATTTCAGCTCCCTATCTCAAACTTTGAATTAAAAAAAAAAAAAGTCAATTGTGGGCGTGGCAGTGGGCGGATTTTGAAAATATTTACACATGAGCATAAAGAGCCCATAGGGAGTATATATTATAAATTTCAGCTCCGTAGCTCATACTTTGGATTTTCAAAAAAAATTGTTCTATTTATTTGTGGGCGTGTCAGTGGGCGGATTTTGAATTTTTTTTATCCCGAGCAGTTTTAGGAATCAGATCATATATAAAAAATTTCAGCTCAAAATTCGATTTTTTCCAAAATTTTGTTTTTTTGAGTTTGTGGGCGTGTCTGTGGGCGGATTTCAAAAATTCGTAAACTTGATTATTTCGGGACCCTAGAGAGTATATAGTTAATTTTTCAGCTCTCTAGGTCCAGTTTAAAAGCCTAATTTTTGCCGACAGACGGACGGACGGACGGACATTGCTAGATCGACATTACTATCGATGCTGATCATAAATATAGTAACTTTTAGGGGTCTACGGGCAATATTAAGGTATGTTACAAACTATGCGTCAAAATTAATATACCCTTAGAATAGGGTATAAAAACAGAGATCACAATAATGTGAAGAAGGTTCACCGTCTGGCCAGGTTTGTTGTCGGGGTCCCACGACGCTGGTTTTACCGTCTGGTATGTTAGAGTGACTTCCCCGATGAATTCACAGCACTTTCGATTCTATCGCACACTTCTCCAAGCAACCGATGACAAAATGAGTAGAGATTAAACGATTGAGTACTAACAAAAGCAACCGATGAAAATAAATAGATACTAAACTATTCTGTTACTATCAAATTTTTTATTCCGTCTAATCTATTCAACAGTATGAACTAATTAATTTTCATTCTTATTTTGCTACCCCCTTAAATACGAGTAATGTCCCCATGCTGGCACTGCAATTTCTTCACTCGTTGTCTGTTGGTTTCATTTTCTGTTGCTTCTGTTGAGTCTGCGTCTGGCTGGGTTGAAATTATTTTATTCCAATACGTTGACCCGTTTTGTTAATTCTAGGAATTTGCGCGAACCGCCGTCCACATCCGTAACAATTAGAAGTTACAGGCAGAGTATATCCATTAATGAGTAGGGACACTCTCCACGTGTTTCTTATCAGTTTACAATTTGCAGTACACATACACGAGAAATAGACGGCACTAAAAGTGCTCTAGTAAAAGAGGGATGGAAGAGTAGTTGAACTATTTCAAAATGTGGTACAGGGTGTGACGTAAAACAAAGCAAAATCAATTTGTAATATTTCTTATTGAACATTTTATATCATTATAAGGGTACTGTAACAACAGAAAAAAAATCCCTTTAGCGTAAGCAAATTATAAAAAAAAAAACATGTGTGCTACACTTAAATATTTTTGTTTGTTGGTACATTTTTTGTTATTTTTATTGAACTGTTTTAGAATAAAGTTAACCCGTACTCGGACGTAAAATTTGATAAGAAATTCCTTATTTTGATTTCTGCAACAATTGTAATGAAATTCATTTTTAAAAAGTTTCCCCTCAAAATTATTTAGGTAGTACATACAGTAGACGTCCAGTATAACGAAGGATATAATGTTTGAGGTGTTCGCTAAAACGAATGTGTATGTTATATCGAACGTTTTTTTTACTTTTTGATACATATTAGGTTAATTGAAAAATGAGTGTGTACTTTATATACATACCTATGTACATCCTCTTTTTATTTAAAACTTAATTACACATGAGAAAAAAAATCGCTGATGTAACTCTGCTTCACTTCAACTTGAGACTTTAACTTTAATGTTTTCCCTTAAAGCCGCCCTATACCATAAATATGTCAGACATATCAAGATCCACCTGTTTGGCCAAAGTAAGCACATTTGCTAAAGAGTTGACTGCTTCAGCAGTTAAGCATTGGAGCTTCGATAATGTTGGTTTCATCACCAAGCTCATCCTCACTTGTTGAAGTTATTTCAACAGCGCCATCGCAAGATAGTTCTTGTAAATTCGATTCAGAATTATTGCAAGCCTGGAGAGAAATTTCCTGAAGTTTAAGACCTTTATTACAACCGTCAATGATTAAGACCTTTTCTTTTAATGTAAGTTGAGTTATGTTGAGTTTTGGAATTCATATTAGAAGTAAAATAAACAAGAAACACCAACGAAATTAAAAGCAACCGCACGAGACTGGCACGGTTTCTTAAATGAAAAAAAAACAATTAACTGCTGGAATACGATTAAAATAGGATAGAATGTCTTTCGCAGATCCTAGAATCCCTCGACAATTTTTCATGTAGGTATTAAGTGTTGTTTGTTTATGCAGTTCAACCACTTCGCTTTTCTAAAAAAAAATTAGGAAATACAACACTGATTTATATTCGTTCTTGCCCGATCTAAAACTTATATTGCTTCCCTCTCACTATTATCCGGTATTTTGAAATATTTAATTCCAACATTTTCTTTCTCCTCTCGCCCACATGCCAAACATTTAAAATAATGTTTTCCCATTATTTTATTTAGAGTTTTTAAACTATGCAAACTTGCACTTCAACTTCACTATTTCACTACTTTTAATTGTTTGCCACACGCACTGACACGGAACACCCTTTCTTTCGTCAATTGATGTTAATGAACGACTGATAAAAAATGGTTATTAAGGAAGTCGTAGCAAAGCAAAAGGGTTGAATTTCGTGATATAGAATGAAACATTTATTTTTCATGTCCATAACAAAGACCATTTAATCAATAACCAATGGCAAAAAAAACAAATAGCTATTACCAATTTTACTAAAGAAAAAGCTGGTTACCTGATTATATTAATTCAGACCTGCATGGTTGAGAGAGAATACTAATATACAAACAGTCATTCCGGCCCGCCTTTAAAAATGCGTTATGAAAAAACCCACAATCGTTCGTCGTACGCAGCAAGCCCCATGTAGTGGTTCAGGTAAAATGTGTTGTGTACCCTTTTCTTCTCAAGCAGTCGTTGTATTCAGGTAAAAATAAAAAGTATTCTTTCGACCTGCTTCCACTTATTGTACGATTTTTTCTGCATTTTGCTTTGTGGTAGTAGCAAATGCATTATGTAGAGAGAGTGTCCCTACTCATTAATGGATATACTCTGGTTACAGGTTTCTTTTGTGTCCTTTTTACTTACTTCTCTGTATTTCGCTGAAAGTATTAGCAAGTGCAAGTGGGAAATAAAATAAAAATATGGTAGTTTTCATCCCATTCCTTCCTCTTGGATCTTTGAGAAAATAGCTCAACTAAAAAAACGAACTCATCCACCAGGAGAGCGGCGATTGAAACGACATGTCGGTTCAATTAGGAAACGTTGATTTGGCAATGATGAATCCTCTATTATGTATAAAATCAATGGTGCTACCTTACTTCTTATGAACGATTACTAATTTCAGGTTGATTTTATTTTTTATTTTTATTAGTTAAGAATGAGGAAAATGCAATACTCCATAAATACTCCATAATAGTGCCTTTCAATTTAACTTGTTTGAGATCAGAATTACCGCATCGAAAATCCGAAGAAAAATGATTAAACAATAATGAAGAGTTCTCACGTCGTGAATGTATTCTATTTTATTGGTAGACGGCAAAGTTTTACAACCAGCTGTGTTTTTATTGTGGCCACTCGAACGTTTCCATCAGGTCCCGGAAAAACCCTGACGATACGCCCCATGCGCCACTCCGAAGATGGAATGTTTTTTTGTTTGACTACAACAAAATCATTGACTTTTAAATCCTCAATTACATATTGCCATTTTGATCTTTTGTAAAGTTCCTTTAAGTATTCGTTCTTCCAGCGTTTGCTAAATTCTTGTTGAAGGGCTTTGAGTTTTTCCCAGCGATTAATTATAGAAAGAGATGGTTTTTCGCGGTCTAATTCTGGAAAAGTGAGAAGTGGGCTACCTGTTAGGAAATGCCCGGGCGTTAACGCTAATAGATCATTTGGGTCACTGGACATAGGAGATATGGGACGGGAGTTCAAACAGGCTTCAATTCGAGCTAAAAGTGTAGCAAATTCTTCGAAAGTGAAATGCGTATGACTGCCTATTTTTCTGAAATGGGTTTTGAAACTTTTTACCCCGGCTTCTCAAAGCCCACCCATATGGGGGGAACCCGGGGAAAAAAATGCCATTTCAATCCTTGAATACCATATTTAGCAGACGTTATATCTGGTAATGAAGTTAGAAGTTTCTTAAATTCCTTTTCAATATTGAGTCTGCACCAATGAAATTGGTGCCGTGATCAGAGTAGATGGTATGCGGAATACCCCTTCTTGCAACGAATCGTCCAAAAACTGCGAGGAAGACTTCAGAGGATAGTTCACTTGCAGCCTCAAGATGTATGGCTTTAGTCGAAAAGCACACAAACAGACGTGTATAGCCTTTTGTCAGGCGACAGTTTCTACCGGTAAAGCTTTTAATAACGAAGGGCCCGCGAAATCTATCACCGTATGGCTAAAGGGAGGAGAAAAATTACAACCCGCATCGGGGAGAGCTGCCATCAGTTGGTGACGTAATTGCCTTTTGTGGATGACACAGGTTTTGCAATTGTTGATGCAGGTTTTGACAAGGAGCTTAAGTTTAGGGATCCAGTAAACCTGTCGAACGACCCGTATCATCAATGCGTTTTCACCATGAAGTGTAAGTTGATGAATGAAGTCTATGCAAAGTTTTGAAAAACGAGCGCCATAAGGTAAAATAATAGGATTGCGCTCACAAAAGGAGAGATTATCATTGGCAAGGCGGCCTTTAACTCGAAGAAGCTGATTTGCATTCAGGATAGGGTTTAAACTCAAGATGGTGCTTTTAGGACTGATAGTTCGGTTTGCCGATAATGATTGCATTTCCGCAGAAAAATACGCTTTTTGGCACAGATAAATGAGTCGGTTTTTAACGAATGTGACTTCCGCCTGGGAGATGTGGCCGCAATTGTAAGAAATTGGAGCAAATTTCCTTTTCAACTTTAAATTAAGAAAACGGGAAACGTATGCTAAAACTCTTAGTGCCCGTGTCAATGATGAAAACGTGGATAAGATATCTTCTGACGTAATTATGGTACTGATACAGTGGCGTGGCGTGGAAAATGTTAAATGGTAAGTCGGAAAAAATATGCACCTGCAAACGCTTTCTGAAATTATATTGTGTACTGCAAATCGCATAGAAGTAAAGCAATTCAAGCCAATTTTTTATACTTCAAGTCATTTAAGCTTAAATTTATAATGAACCTAAAGTATAAAAAAAATGACTTCGAAAGAAACCTTTTTGGCAGATGCAAATGCTTTACCTTAAAGAAAATTGATAGTAAGTAAGAAAAAAACATAGGGACGGGCTACAGTCCGCTTGGGCGAACTGTTGGATACCCTATTCTTATTCCTATCCCTCATAAGTGGGCGTGACAAAAGTCTAAGTATGGTTGAATTGTTAAGAACGCTCTACATATTTTGTTATATAACATTTAAAGGATTTTATCAAAAAAAAACCCTCCCTAGCTCAAACTTGGGTGTTTCAATAAAATTGTTTTATTTAATTGTGGGCGTGTCAGTAGGCGGATTTAAAGAAAATTAACACATGAGAATAAAGGGCCCCTAGAGAGTATATATTATAAATTTCAGCTCCCTAGCTCAAACTTTGAATTTTCAAAAAAAAATAAAAATAATAATTGTGGGCGTATCAGTGGGCGGATTTTGAAAATATTTTCACATGAGCATAAAGGGCCCATAGAGAGTATATATTATAAATTTCAGCACCCTAGCTCAATCTTTGGATTTTCAAAATATACCTACCCTTAGAATAGGGTAAACAAATTATTTTATTTATTTGTGGGCGTGTCAGTGGGCGGATTTTGAAAATTTTTTATCCCGAGCAGTTTTAGGAGTCATAGATCATATATAAAAAAATTTCAAAATTCGATTTTTTCCAAAATTTTGTTTTTTTGAGTTTGTGGGCGTGTCTGTGGGCGGATTTCAAAAATTCGTAAACTTGATTATTTCGGGAACCTTGAGTGTATATGGTTAAAATTTCAGCTCTCTAGGTCCAGTTTAAAGGCCTAATTTTTGCCGACAGACGGACGGACGGACATGGCTAGATCGACATTACTATCGATGCTGATCATAAATATAGTAACTTTTAGGGGTCTACGGGCAATATTAAGGTATGTTACAAACTATGCGACAAAATTAATATACCCTTAGAATAGCGTATAAAAAGGAACTTCATAAATCACGGTTTGTTAAATAAATAAATACATAAATAAAAATTTGAATTAAAAAGCTTCACGCATAATATTTACAAAAATGTATAGATTTTATATCTATAATATATAAAAATATTTTAATATATAAAAATATTTTAAAAATAGTTTTTGTACAAAGTTTATTATATATTTTTTTTTATTTGTACTCCAAGTCTATTCTTCTACCTTTTTTCACGTATTCTGCAAGAACTCTTAGGTTAGGCCTACTTTTTATTTTTAAAAGGAGTCGCTTTTCTATGGATAAAAGTGCTAAATCAGAAAGCCTGTCTTCTCCTTGAGAATTTCTCAAATATGTATGAACTCTTTTCAGAGTGGAAAAAGATCTCACGACGGAAGCAACAGTCATTGGTAGTGTTAAAAATAGTCCACTTAATTTTAAGATTTGGGGAAATGTTTCACACAATATTTCACTTCTTAAATGTTTATAGAGGGATAAAACGTCAAGTGGTTGAAGTGAAGACGTAGTATAGAGAACTTTCAGCTCATTTTTTAAACCTGCAACATCGAAAATTCCAGGGAAAAATTTAATCACCAAAGATATTTTATCATCTGGGCTTGACTGAGCAAAGCGACTGTATTTTGATTTATTGAGTAAATCCATAAAAATTTAATCCGTGAAAGATTTATATCGTGTCTTAATTTGAGATATAATATTGTCCTTTATTTCTACAAAAAGGCGCTTATAGTGCGTCTTTAAATCAATATCAAGTAATCGGCGTTTCCGTGGAGGTTCAGCACAATCATTTATACTTTCAAAAATTAAATCAAATTTGTTTAGAAACTCAGTAGAAAGCCAAGACTCAAAACACTCGATTTCTCGCTTAGCAACTTCAACATCTGTTTGTTTATTTTGTATTAAATTAAACAATACATCGGTTTTAGCAAATATTTCGGAAACCGCGTGCAGTAAAAAGCAAAAATCATTCCCTTCTAACTTAAGCAATAAACTTTCGGCCATTGAAAGTGCGTCAGTGTCCCATTCTTTTGGATGGTCTAATACATAAAAGTTTCAATAATATCTAATCTACAGTTAAAAATAACGTTAACTATTCGGGAATGGTAATGCCAGCGAGTTTCTGATACTCCCGGCATGCGTCTGTTTGCTATTTGTTTTAAAATATTTGAACGTTTAGTTGATTTATTAAAGAAACGTACTATTGTGTTTATATTATATTAGTATTTTTTTTATTTTTTTGTCAGGGTGCGTTTCTGCACTGGAGCACTCAGACTCAATACTGGTCCATTGTACTACCAGGCAGACACACCACATTTTACTGTGGGAATTTACTCGTTTTTCTAAGAAAAACGAGAAGGCGCTTCAATGATAAGGAGCTTAGGTTTACAGCACTCACCACATCCGCACCAAATACCTGCCACCTGATACGAGCAAAAGCAGGACAATCACAGAGGAAATGTTCCGCAGTGTCGTCGCTTTCTCCACAGGCTTCGCGGTTGGTGGTGTCGCTTAGGCCTATCACCTTAAGGTGTTTGGCAAAAGCGTAGTGTCCCGTAAGAACGCCAGTAGTCTGTCTGCAGTCTTTTCTCTTGAGAGACAACAAGAATGCCGCGGATTTCCCACAGACGTCGGGGAGCATTTGCTTAGTCTGTTTGCTTAGAGAGTCATGCCAACGGCGATTGTGTTCATAGGAAACCCAACCGTCAATGGAAGCCCTGACCGAGGACGCAGGCAGACAGATCGCTGGTTCAGGTCCTGAGAAGTCCCCCTCTGAGCCTTGTCTAGCATGTTCATCGGAGATCTCATTTCCCGTGATCCCGTTATGACCCGGGACCCAGACAAGTTTAAGTGAATTCAGCCTTGCGACCGAATTCAGAGATATCTTGCATTCACGTACTATTTTGGAGGTAGTTAAGGGTTTGAGTAAGGCCTTAACCCTTAAATGCATGATGTCGGCCCCCAATATGGAGGCCAAACTAACTTAATGTAAAACCACTCAATAAACACGAATTGGGTATTATTTTTTTTGAAAAATGCACCATTTTCCTGGAAAAGAGGAAAAATGACGATTTGCGATGTGTACCAAATATGGTACACTATGCATGCACTATACTTCTATACATATTTAGAAAAACACAAAACTAAAATTATGTGTTAAAATTATGTTTTATTTTTAATGAATTAATTAAGGAAATATGTATAAAAACGAATGAATCAATGAAAAATGAACTAAAATAATAATATGAGACGTTTTTAGTGTAATTATAATTATTATTATTCAGTCTTGGTGTGATAATTGGTAATTGCGTTTATCGTTCAACCATTGATAAACATTATACTTTGCGCATAAATGGAACGGTTGTTCACTTGCTTGCCTTCACCACCACATTTCGAATTTTTGTACCGAGCTCGTCCGTCATTAATTGGTGGCAGGTTACCATCATGTCGCAAATCATTAGGCGGCTGATGTTCGGTTTGGCCTCGCTGGACTGACAAAGGTACGTCTGGCCGACTACCTTTCTTTCTCTTTTCTGTTATATTTCTCAGCACGTAGGATACCTCCAAACGGAACTTCTTTTCGGTTATCAAAATTGAAAGGTTTGCTCTTTTGAAAAGTAACCACGCGTTTACCATGCACATATCGAGTAGATGGTAGAACATTCTGATGTATCATTTTCGGTTTTTTAACCCAATCTTTAGGCGACCCAAAGAAGAATCCATAAGATCTACACCGCCCATGTGCAGATTGTATCCTTTTATTATTTGAGGACAGGGCATCCTGATTACTTCGTGGTGCTTCTTATCCCATCGTTCAACAGTAGAAACGTCGACAGCAACACTATGTTCCGCTAGCAATGGTTTCATGCCAACGAAAGTGGACACAAGGTTAACGACCTTTTTATCCTTCCAAGATATTTTTGTCAACTCCACAACTTGAATATCTGTTGTGAACTCTGCCGAAACGCCTCTATTCAATTTCATCATGATCTTTGGGTCAGGAAGTTTACAATTTGTTATTCGATTACGATTTATCGTTCCAATGCTGTGAATGCCTTCGGTCCGCTGATAAATCAGTAATGGTATGGACGTGTAAAAGTTATCCATATATACTATGTAATTTTAAAAACGGGGAACTTCACGTTTCATACGTACCTACTACAATATTAGTAGACGCCTTCTAATCAGGTTCTCCTGGCCATAAATGATGGGCTTCTCCAGTGTAAATTTCAAATTTTTACATGAAACCGCTTGTATCGCAAATGGCGAAGAATTTGAATCCCCATTTCTTTGGTTTATTTGCGCAGTTGCGCAAGCATCTGCTATCTCTGGTTCCAATTTAGAGCTCCCAAGAAAAGTGATTAGCTCTTCGTACAACTGTAAGTTTCCGTTTGTTCAACGAGCTCTCTCAAAATCTTTGGAAGTTATGTCAATAACAATGCCCTTATACTTACAGCATTCTTCGCGTACGTGGCCCAACTTGTCATTCTGATCACTGAGAGCATTTCCGGTGGCAGCTTCTCATTGTTGAGAAATACGCCAAAAATTGCCCCATCATCCAATATGGCGTAACTGGTTTCGGCCCGATTTCTCACGCGTTGCGATATTTGATTTTCATCAAATCATCCAATCCGTCATCTTTCCATTCCTTTTCATCATCAGACAAATCACCATTGTTAGGTATGCCTATCATTTCAAAATCGCCAGTATCACAAATCATATCCGCCACCTCATCAGCGTTGTACCTCTTTTCGACAATAATAACTATATCCATGTCTATAAACTACAAACACATTACAAAAATAATAGTCAAATGCATGGTGTACCATATATGGTACCTCCAAAAACAGAAAAAAAAACTATTCGAAAATATTAAATTTGATCAAGATTCTTTTTATTTAGCTAAAACAAAGCGCAATGTACTCATCAATACTTATTTCCACAGCAATAATAAATGCGATAATTGTTTTTTTCACTATTGAAACTTACTTAAGAAATTACGTGTAAAAAGTGCATTCCACCACTTCGGCAGCTTACTGACAAGTGAAACAAATCGTAAGTGAACTAAAACGGTATTTATATGAACGATAATTTTGTCTGCTACGATTTCAAGCGTACAATTGCACGCTTCAGTTTAATTTACGAGATTACCGTATGATTAAAGATATGTACCATATATGGTACGGTGTGCATTTAAGGGTTAAGCGCAGCCTGACTGTCGCTACAGACGCAGATACTTCGCCCCCTCCACCTGTTCCTCGTAACATAGTCCATGGCCATTAGGATAACATAAGTCTCTGTTTGGAAGACTGACGCATATTTGCCTAACGGAAAGAAAAGTCTAACGTTATCGCTCTCCACGAAGACACCAGCACCAGATCCTTGATCGGTTTTGGAGCCATCCGTGAAGATTCGACTGCATTCCCTTCCAGGTTCAGATTCCGGCCAGAGCCAGTCCTGGACGCGAGGAAAGTCGACCTCGTAGTTGCGCTTTAGCCGAAGTTCCGGTGTCATCGCATCAGACGGCATATCCATAGGACAGGAGTCGAAGGACAACCGTTGCGCAAGTTCATCAAAACTCCAGTGCGAGTTATACCAAAAGCCACCTCTTCTTAGACGTGAGATAGCCTTGATTGTACAGCCCATGATGTAAACATCAAGGGGCGGAAGGTTCAATAGTGCATCTAGGCCGGAGCCAGGCGTGCTGGGGAAGGCCCCCGTGCAACCGAGACATACCTGCCTTTGGAGTTTGGCAAAAGCAGCAGTGACGTCTTTACATGAAAGCTTATTCCACCAACCAACCGATGCGTATGCTATAAATGGTCTTATCATAGCCGTATAAATCCATAGGAGTCTTTTCGGTGATAAGCCCCATGTCTTGCCGAAAATGCCTTTGCACTGCCAGAAAACAGACAGCGCCTTGGCAGTCTTCAGCTCAACATGTTTGGACCAAAGAAGTTTGCTATCCAGGATGACTCCCAGATACTTTGCTTCATTGGAGAGTTGGATTGTGACGCCTTTTAGCACTGGCTGAGTCAACCCGACCAGCTTCCTCCTTCTCGTAAAGAGAACAACCTCAGTTTTAAGAGGATTGACCGAGAGCCCATTCCTAGTGCACCATTCGTCGATCACGTCAAGGGCCGCCTGCGCCTTTGGCGCATACAGTCGCTAGGCATGATCCAACAGAAAGCACGGCAACATCATCCGCGTACGCCTGAGCGTAAATATTAGAACTGTTGAGTGCGTTCAACAGAGAGTCGACCAGCATACACCACAGCAGTGGAGACAGCACGCCGCCTTGCGGGCAGCCTCTGTTTACCCCCGCCATAACATAGCGGCCACAATCCGCATCCGCAACCAACGTTCTATACATTAGCATTGCTTTAATCCACAACACCAATGGTTCGTCTACGCTGTGTTGTCTGGCGGAGCTGCACATTTTATCAAAAGTCGCATTGTCAAAAGCACCCTCAATATCGATGAAAATGCCCATCGCGTATTCTTTTCTGTCAAGCGCGCCCTCAATTCTAACAACTAGATTTTGGAGCGCAGTCTCGCAGGATTTTCCGCGTTGATAGGCATGTTGCATCTGAGATAGTGGGTGCAATCGCAAAGCAGTTTTGCGCACGTGAAGCTCGACCAGCCTTTCCATGCTTTTCAGCAAGAAGGAAGTCAGACTGATTGGTCTGAAGCTCTTGGCGAGTGAGTAGTCACTTCTGCCAATTTTAGGTATAAATGCCACTCTAACTGTATGCCAGGGTGTTGGAATGTATGCCATTGCTAGGACAGCGATGAAGATTTTCTTCATAGTCGGTAGCAACTGGTTTGTACATTGCTGCAGCATGGCTGGGTATATTCCATCCGTACCAGGTGACTTGAAGCCGTCAAAAGACGCAAAAGCATATTTAATGGCCTCATCCATCACCACGGCCTTCGCAATATATCAGCTACGCTGAGTTGTTTGTCTTGGCTCACTCATAGTCTCGGTAATCGGGGCTGGTTGTGAACCAATTGTAATCTGGTTACCCGGAAAGTGAGACTCCAGCAGATAACTAAGAGTTTCCGCTTTCGTCTCAGTGAAGGTACCATCAAGTTTTCTAAGTGAGTCCAGTTTGGCTGGTTTGCCCTTTTTCAGAACTTTAACCAACCTACTAGTTTCACCCAGCGTTTCAATCTTTTCGCAGAAATTCTTATAAGAAGCACTTTTCGATACCCGAATTAGCCTCTTATATTCCTTCTGCTTCGATCGGTAGAGATTCCAGTCTGTCTCCAAATCAGTCTTGAGTGACCTATTTAGAAGCTTTCTAGCTTCTCTACGAATTCTTTGCAATTCCGAGCTCCACCAGGGAACCGGCGTTCTGCCAGGGGGTTTGCTTACTGGGCACGTCAGTTCAAAACAGCTAGTAATGGCACTATTCAGGTCTTGAACAGTTTCCTCTACCTTTTGTCTCGTCCTGAGTTTGGTTGGAGTTTTGAGAGTTTTCCCTAATTCCTCCCTGAAGCGTATCCAGTTGGTTTTTCTCGGATTCCTCCTCCCCTGCAAAGTTATGGCTTCGCATCCGATTTGGAATTCGATATATCTATGGTCTGAGAGGGACACCTCCGAAGAGACCCTCCAGATAGTAACCGCCTTAAAGTATCTATTTGATAAAGTTAGGTCGATCACTTCCTGTCTTCTTGAACTCACAAAAGTTGGTTGCGAGCCAACATTGTTGATAGTAAGATCAGATGATAGAATGAACTCCAGGAGATGGTTTCCTCGCATGTTGCATTTGCTGCTGTGTTTTGAGCATTGGCATCACAGCATATAACTAGGTCAATGAGTTCAGCAATTGCCCTCGGTGGTGGAGGCACTACCGAATCATAGCGGAGATAAGCTGACGCCACGACGAAGGTCTTCCAATCTCCATTCGTTTCGTAGCTAATGGCTGCAGCAACCAAATCTTCGCGACAAAATTGTCCAAGCTTAGTCGTTGAGAGAAGGTTCGACACAGCAAGACAAGCCCTTGGTCTCTCGGACCGCTCGTCACAGAATATCGTAGTGCCACGGACACCTCCAAGGCCACAGATGCGATTTTTCCACACCCATGGCTCCTGTATGGATGTTATGTGGGCTTTTGTATTCAAAACAGAAAGGTTCTTACTGATGAGTGCAGTAGCAGCCTTGGAGTGTTGAATGTTAATCTGAGTAAATCCAATCATTGGAAATACATCAGCTGGAAGTGTTCTGGTGGAAGGGCACGTAGAAGGTGCGCGCGCTGTTGCACCGACAGGAGTGCTTGAGGCCTTCTTCCTCCGTTTTTTTCCTGTTCGAGCTATTGGAAGGGGAGGCAGCGTTGGTTTCAGGCAGCTGGCTGGTTTCGGTTGGGGTAACCTCTGCTATATTAGTGTTAGTTTATATTATATATATAAAAAAAACTTTCAATTCAGGTATATTTTCCAGGGATTGAGATAACACCAAATTTAAAACATGTGCGTAGCAAGGAATAAAATAAGCCATTGGACAAGAATCCAGGACTTTTTTTTAACACCACCTACTTCCCCTGACATAACCGCGGCCCCATCGTAAGATTGCCCAACTAATGTCTCCTTGCAACCGTATACATCAAGTATATTGAAAATGTGTTTTGAGAGATCATCGGCATTTCGACTCTCACTCACGTCAAAAAACCCAAGAAACCTTTCCTCTACTCCTTCCTCCGATAAGTAACGCAAAACGGCACTAAGTTGCTCCCTATGGCTCATGTCTGGTGTTTCATCAATCATGATGGACACAAATCGCGTTTCACTTATTTCTACTTTAATTTCGCATTTGATCACTGCGGCTATGCTTTGTATTAAATCGTTTTGGATGTCATTTGATAGACCCGAAAAAACCGGATTACGTGCACTTGAACACTGTTCCAAATGAGAGTCCATTAAGTGGTCATACTTAGATAAGTATAAAAGTGTTTCGACATAATTGCCACGATTATTAGAATCTGGCTTTTCATTATGACCCCGAAATGCTTGTTCCTGTTTGCCTAAAAGAACTACCGTATCTATAAAACGTTCCATTAGTTTACGGTTTCTATCAACTTTTTTGTTGTGAGCTACAAAGGAATTACCTAACGAGGTTTCAATACGATCAGTACCGAATTCGTGCAAAGATAAACAGCTACGAATGTGTTTTTCCGTCTTGACATGTTTATTTGCCGAATTAATTAAATTGTTTATGTCAGCGTAGCCCGTGCGACTCCAAACACTAGGAGAATTAGAAAAAAGGAGGCAAGGAAAACAAAACATTTTATTGAGCTTACAACTACCAGTCAACCAAGTATATTTTTGATATATGGATGCGTTGAAATGCGAAACAAAACCATCCTTGCGCTTATAATCTATTTTCATAGAAGGAGTAGAGCGTCCTATCTCTATAACTTTTTTTTTAAGAAAACTCAACTTACAAAAATAATTTTCTTCTTCCAAAAGCAAATCTACTAAACAACAATTTACTGTTAATAATGCCATTTTCTCCTTTGCTGAATCTAACTGAAAACAAAGCAATTTAAACTGTTTACACTTCTCACACTTTTCACTGTTTTCGATCACTTTAAATAATTATATATTGCACAACAATAATTCCACTCAATATTACTTTAAGTTACACATCGCAGTCTGCTTCACAACTGAATTTTTCAAACAGAACTCACCTCAGCTACATAGAAAACTCGTCAAATAAGTCGCTGAAAAGCGGGTTATATTTTTGCATAAGGAAGCGTGTATCAAACAGAGAGGAGTCAAACGCGGTGAACGATAAGGGGAAAACAAGGAAAGAAAGTCAATTTGTTCTAACCAGCCACATATTTCATAACGCGAAAATTTCCGGGTTACTATGCTTTGTTTTGCTATCGCTTTGCGTATGTGTTTCTTATGGGGTATGGAGAGGAGTATATGTGATGTTGGAGAATAGGCATGCAATGGTGTGAGTATTTGTGTGCGTGGAGCAGTAGAACGATATGAGATCAGGTGAATAGCAGGTGGTAGGTTGGTAGAATTTGTTGCTTGCAAGTGCAGGTGTAGGAAACATACAAATCTTATGTTTATATACACACATTAAGATGCATGCTGCTTGTTGGATTGAAACATTGTTGAAAGGTAGAATTTTAAAAGGTAACCCGGCGTGAATCGAGTTATATGGGCGCCTCGCCACTGGTACTGAATGAAGAAACAGGTTTAATTTCCAGGTTATCGCACTGAGGTTCACAAGGAAGACTGATTGGCCATTGGTCTTCCGATTCTCGTAACCAGGTGGGCCCCTTCCATCCGAGATCATTATCTCGTAAGTTTATTGGGGTACTACCTCTTGTTGCAAGATCCTCCGGATTGTTAGCAGATTTCAAATGCCTCCAGTTCTTATTGCCCACATTTTCAATAATTTCCCTTGTTCTATTTGCTATAAATGACTTCCAGGTGCCTGGGTGTTTCTTAAGCTACGCAAGAACAATAGATGAATCCGTCCAGAGGAACGTTTGATGAGACTGAATCGGCATCTGCCAAAGATAAGTCTTGATTAATCTAGAATGGAGTACTGCCCCGCACAGCTCAAGACGGGGCAAGGATACGGATTTTATAGGCGTAACTTTGGATTTCGCACAGACAAGGTGAGAGTTTAGAGTTCCGTCAGGATGCTGTACTCGTACAAAGAGGGCAGCAGCATATGCTTGTTCAGACGAATCGCAGAACCCATGGAATTGAAGCTGTGATAACGGAGTGTAATCAATCCATCCTGGTATTTGAATGTGTTGGATTTCGTTAAAGGCTTCAACAAAGGTTTGGAAAAAGTAGAATACTGGATGTGATCATCCCATTTGGTTTCTTCTATCCAAATATTTTGCATTAAGATCTTTGCCGAAACAATAATTTTCACAAGCCACCCCGCAGAATCGAAAAGTCGAGAAATTTCCGTGAAGACTTCTCGTTTAGTGGGAGCAGAAGAAAATTTGAGTGGCTGTGTAGTGATGTAAAATACGCCATCCTTAGCATTCCAACGGATGCCTAAAGTCTTTGTTGTACTATCGGCATCAATTTGTAACAAATACTCGTGTACAGGCAGAGCTTTTTCGGCCTGCTCATTGGGAACATTAGTTTGATCTTACGAGATCTTCCAATAAAATTCCTGAGGGAAGCGAATATGGGGCGAGATTGCAATCAAAGTTAAAAAATGCAACCGACACCGTGATTGGCGATAGAACTCAAACGAATTATCAAAGCGAAGATGTAGACGACGAGCGAATAAAACGAACCGATACGTTCAATGGTTGAACAAGAAAAAGCCATGTTTATTGCAGCTGCTGCTATAAGTTAATACTTAGTACAATGGTTTAGTACAAAAACATTAAAGAAAATATGGCGAATATTATTTCATTGGCGGCAAATTTGAATTCATGTTTAAATGGTATAAATTAATACAATAAAGCTTTCATATATTTAGTTGAACTGAATTGAATGTAACAAGTAAGTTAAAAAATTAATTATGAATTGTGATGTCTTCTTTGAGCCCCAACATTCCGCACCCATTGAAAGGATCCCTTTCAACAAGGCAGCAGGGCTAGTTTGTGAATTGGGCGACTGAAAACTCCTTTGGCCGTGCGAACCTCAGCCACTCGTACTCTCCCATCTCGACCGGGGACTGCCTTTAGGACACGCCCCATTAACCATTTCTGTGGTGGTAAGTTGTCGTCGTGCACAATCACTAAGGAGCCAACTGGTATGTTAGGTTGTGCTGATGACCATCTTGATTGCTGCTGAAGCTCCGTTACATACTCTATGGACCAACGCCTCCAAAAGTGTGTTTTAATATTTTGTATACGACGCCAGTATTGCAAAATGCTTGTATCTGCGGCATCGTCCGCAGGTTCTGGAATCGATTTGAGGGACGATCCTATAAGTAGGTGTGCTGGTGTAAGCGCCTCGAAGTCGTTCGGATCATTGGTGAGCGGTGTTATGGGCCTGGAGTTCATTATGGCTTCAATCTCACATAAGGCTGTAGTGAGCTCTTCAAAAGATAACTTGGGGTTGTTCAGTGAACGATAAAGGTGTCCCTTGGCGACCTTGACTGCCGCCTCCCAAATTCCAACAAAGTGCGGGGCCTTAGGGGGAATGAAACGAAAATTTATGTTATCAATACTACAAAACTTTAGAATAGATTCATAAGAAGGCTTGTGAAATAGTAGGTTTCGAAGTTCTGATAATTTTGATTGAGCCCCCACAAAATTTGTTGCGTTGTCGCAGAAAATATGGGACGGAAGCCCTCGACGGCTAATCATGCGTTTTAAGGATGCTATAAATACATCTGACGATAGATCAGACACTGGTACCAAGTGAACTGCCTTTGGCGATAAACAGACGAATACAGCGATATATGATTTATATCGCACCTTGCCACGAAATTCGATGATATGTATAGATGGGACCGCAGCAGTCAACACCACACCGTAGAAAGGGTCGACTGATATTCACCCTTTCTGAAGGAAGGTCTCCCATGATCTGATTCATAAGTTTGGGTCGATACCGCGTGCAATGAATGCACCTCCGCACTACCCTTCTCGAAAGGTCTCTGGCGTTGACGATCCAAAAAAGTCCACGCATAAGTGCGACGAGGGTTTTGGGTCCAGCGTGGTAGTTGGTGATATGCAGATGATGAGCAAAACACTTAGCAAAATGAGAGTCCTTTGGAAGTAGGATAGGATGTTTCTGTTCTTCGGGGATATTAGCGTTCTTTAAACGTCCTCCAACTCTAAGAATAGGATATCCCGTGACTTTGTCCAAAAACAAACTGAGCCATTTTAGCGAGTTTCGAGGGTTCTCTCCTTTCTCTATCATTCTAACTTCTTCTAAAAACGATGTTATTTGAATTATTCAAGCAATCCTGTACAATGCAGATTGAAGTTCTTCCGGACTCAGAATCGGAGAATTGTGAACACTCTTATTTTTAAGTCGATTCACAAGCCGCAGCATGTATCCAATTGTACGAAGAATTTTGACATATGAACTTTGTGTATCGATCGCCTCCAAAATAGGGTTAGGCACTAGCTTACTCCCACCATTGCGGTTTTACGCTTCTCCAGCGTTAGCAACGCGGCCGACAAGTTGATATTAGGGTTTGCCGGCCAGTTTCTGGATGAATCTAATAGGAATGATAGCCCAGAAAACCACATCGATTACGATATTTCCTTTACCGTGCACCCTCTTGATACTATATCAGCGGGGTTTACGTCCGTTGGTACATATTTCCAAACTACATCCGCGGTCCTTTCCTGAATCTCAGCTACGCGATTTCCCACAAAGGTGTTAAGGCTGGATGAATCTGTCGAGATCCAATACAACACAACTGAGCAGTCTGTCCAGAAGAAAACTTCGGGATGGAATTTCTCAAACAGGGGTTTTACTTTTGTCCAAAGTCTTGCTAGAATATGAGCGCTACAAAGTTCGAGACGGGGAAGCTGTGTTGCTTTCGCACGGGCAACTCTTGATTTCCCGACCAGAAGCTTGACTGTGGTGCCATGAACATCGTTTGTAGTGCGTATGTAGATGCAGCATCCATAGGCCTTTATGGATGCATCACAAAACCCGTGAATCTGAACGCCTTTTCTATTTGGCGCTAGGACGAACCGAGGAACAGAAATATCTTGAAGAGATTGCAAGTCTTCCATAAATTGCCGCCATTCGGTATCTATGTATTGCGGAATTGCCGCATCCCATTCGGTCTTGTTGATCCATAGTCTCTGCAAAATGATCTTTGCCTTAACGATTATTGGACTTAGAAGTCCAATTGGGTCAAATAACGAAGAAGCCAATGACAAAATCGATCGCTTAGTGAACGAGGAGTAGGTGCGATTTGGATTATACGAGAAGAAGAATTTATCGTTTGAGGAGTCCCAATTGATTCCTAATGTTCTTGTTAAATTTGATTCGTTTAACTTTAACTGTTTGTGCGGCTGCGTTGACCAACTTGATCGGTGGTTGCTATACCATTTCGAAAGTTCAAACCCAGCCGATTTCAGTATAGCTGAAACTTAGTATTGTAGCTGTGCCAATGTGTTTACATCATCGGCTCCTGTGAGCATATTGTCAACATAAAATTCTGAGCGCAAGACTCCAGCTCCAAGCTTAAATTGATGTACGAATTTATCACCAAGAAATTTGAGGCAGCGAATGGCAAGAAAGGGCGCTGATGTCGTACCGTACGTAACAGTATTTATGGCGTATGTTTGGATTGGGTACTGTTCGTCCTCTCTCAATAGGATGTATTGGAATTGGCGATGTGGTGGGTGTATAAGGACCTGCCGGTACATCTTGACTATGTCGGCAGTCAACGCGAACCTATGGAGGCGAAAGCGAAGAAGAATGGTAAAAAGGTCATCTTGAATGGTAGGACCAGCCATCAAGATTTCATTCAGTGAAACTTGTGAAGTCGTACGACAAGAAGCGTCAAACATAACCCTTGGTTGAGCTGCTATTTGGTCGAAGCACTCCGTGATGAGGTAAATAGTAATGAGGCTGGTTTAACTTTGGACTTTTTATCAACGAAGGATTTTTGCTCAACCTACGCTCTAGAGCAAGGAAACGAAAACGAAAGGCGATGTTATACGAGTCCCCCAGCAGGCTGGTATCTTTTTTGAATGGCAGCTTGACCATAAGCCTACCATTTGGTAATTCTTCCAACGTCTTTGTGAAGTGAGCCTCACACTCTAACTGTTCCTCTGTATACTTAGATTTTTGCCCTGATACTGATTCCAACTCCCAGAATCTTTCGACAAACTCATTTAAATTGCTTTCAGTTGAGCTTACACATCTATTTATCTTTTGGGTTGATGAAAGTGATTTGTATCTGCCTGATACAATCCACCCTAAATGCGTGTTTTGGAGTGAAGGAAGTTCAACTCCAAGTTTGATTTGACCTCTTACTAGAAGGTCAAAAAATGATTCCGCTCCTACTAACATGTCTATTGGTGCAGGTCGATTAAACTGAGGATCAGCAAACTCAATATTTTTCGGGAGATTCCAATTAGCTGTGTTCAGAACAGCATCGGGCTGATACCCAGTGATAGACGGCGAAACCAAAAATTCCAACGGCAGCTCAAATGCTGAGAAACGTGACCTTATAACGGTTTAAGTTAACGAACTAATCTTTGTTTCAGTACAGCCTATTCCAATTATGTCAACGGTTTTTCTTTGCATTGGTAAGCACAGCGACCTAGCAAAATCTTTCTTAAAGAAATTCACTTGCGAGCCAGAATCCAGTAAAACTCGTCCGAATCGAGACGTACCAGAAGCATCCTTGACTCGCACTAGGGCAGTTGCTAAAATAACATGTGCCGTCGCACATCCCTTATCCTTTTCTAACGCTGAGTTTGTGGCAGCTGACGAAGTTGACGACGAGGCATTTTGTGGAAGTGGACTGCTTGAATCCTTGTTAGCAGTAGGACGATGAAGCAACGTATGATGACTTTGATGGCGGGTCCTACACTTGTATGTTGAGTGACATTTGGTGACATTGTGCCCTTGGCCTAAACAATTTATGCAAAGCCCGAGTTTTTTGACGGTGGTAAAACGATCGGATGCTGACAATTTGCTGAAATTGGAACAACTCGAAATGGTGTGTGAACTATCCTTGCAAAAGCAGCATGATTGTTGTGTCATGACAAACGATGCTTGTGGCCGATGATCACAATGTTGCGCTCGTATTTTCTTAAATGCCTTGTTATTAAAATGCGCATTCTGTCCAAGTCGGTAGTTTCTTATACTCCAACTGCTCGTCCCACTTTGCCTGGGTTTCTGAATCGACCTTATTCATGGCGACATGGATAATGATGGTATTAGAGATATCTGATTCAGAACCTATGGATTGTAGTGAATTAAATAGCGCAGACATATTGTCAACTAAACTTCTCAGTTGTGTAGCTGAGGCTTTCGGAACCTTAGGCAATTTAAAGAGTTGAGCTATGTTTTCGAGAAATATAAGGCAGTCGTTATCGTAACGCTCCTTTAACCGTTTGAGTGCCTTTTCATAATTGTCTTCTGTTACCTGAAAAGCCTTAACAGTACCGAGTGCTTGGTCTGTGAGACAAGTAAGCAGGTGGTTAAACTTTTCGATTTTGGATAAGCTGGAATTATTATCGACGAGTGAAAGTGCTAATGAAATTCGTGTACTCCGAATATTTACCGCTGAACCGAGGCAAACATAAATTCGGTAAATGATTTGCTACAGGAGGTATCGCCCAAGTGGTTTCTAGAGTACTGCCCCTTCGTTCATTTCCCAATTGTGACAGAATTTTAGCTTTGGTTGTGACATATAAATCCTCTAATTCACCCCGTGACGTGTAATCAGGGCAAATGCTTTCGATTTGCGTTTGAAATGCTAGTAATTGTTTGAAGTATGACTCCACGATTCCTAACCGGCACTCCAATTCTGTTGGAGACAGCATTGTTGTTGAAACGAGATTCTTTATACGGGTTATACTTCCTTTGGTTGATGACCGCGATTGCTTTAGTTCATCGATACTGGGCATTTTGATATTGGTTGCCTTCTGCTACAATTGGTAGGTACACAACGAGTTAAATCCACGATTAGGATTTAGAAACGATAAAGCACAGTACTGTAATGTGCTTTGATGACGTACCTACCCAGAGGTTAGAAAGCTTCGAGGGCGAAATAAGAATTAGGTTTTTTTTTTTTTAATAACCTTCAACGAAAATGTGACAAAAGCTTTGAAACTCGCAGCATCAATCGTGGGCGAAGCTTTTCGAAAGAACAGTTTATTTGAATGTAAGTCTAATCTTATGGGACTCTGACGCAATTTGCGGATGGTATGATGTTAACGGCAGACGAGCGGAGCTATCTAACTATCTGAATTCGCGCGTTATTTCACAAGCCAATAATATTCATTTGTGGGTGAAACATATATTTTGGTGTGAATGCAAAAACATTGATTCTTTTTATGGCGAAGGTGCGTTAAGGGTGCTTCAAACTTAAGTTCAATGGAGGATTGCGTGTACTTCGAAGTATGTTGAATATTTCACGCAATTTTTTTTTTTCAACACACATTCGTATAGAAAGATCAGCACAACATACCTTATTGGGAAGATATATATACTTATCGTTCCTCTTTCATCCACGTGCAATCCTGTTTTCTTTGCCTTCCTGGTATCCTGTGAATGCCTTGACTGACTCCTGGCACTGGATGCTTGATCTGGCTATTCGCACTTTCTGCACTTGTCGCGAAAACCGAGAACCGTACCTACACTGTTGCGCTCACAGTTATTGTCCTTTTTTCTTTTTGTTTGATGTTCAAGAGTTTTTTCGACGGATTGTTTAATTTATTTGTGACAATTACACTTTTTAACATAAAAATTGCCCCACGTTGGGCGCCAAAATGTACAGGCAGAGCTTTTTCGGCCTGCTCCTTGGGAACATTAGTTTGATCTTACGAGATCTTCCAATAAAATTCCTGCCGGAAAATAATATGGGGCGAGATTGCAATCAAAGTTAAAAAAATGCAACCGACACCGTGATTGGCGATAGAACTCAAACGAATTATCAAAGCGAAGATGTAGACGACGAGCGAATAAAACGAACCGATACGTTCAATGGTTGAATAAGAAAAAGCCATGTTTATTGCAGCTGCTGCTATAAGTTAATACTTAGTACAATGGTTTAGTACAAAAACATTAAAGAAAATATGGCGAATATTATTTCATTGGCGGTAAATTTGAATTCATGTTTAAATGGTATAAATTAATACAATAAAGCTTTCATATATTTAGTTGAACTAAATTGAATGTAACAAGTAAGTTAAATAATTAATTATGAATTGTGATGTCTTCTTTGAGCCCCAACAACTCGTTTAGAATGTGTTGAGAAGGCAGGTGATTCAACAGATAAGGCGTATTTGATGTCCATTTGAGAAGCGAAAACCCTGCAGAGTTGAGTGCCTCAATAAGCTCAAGCTGAAGTGTCTTTGCCATTTGGAGATCATTGGCCCCCGAAAGGAGATTGTCAACGTAGAAATCTGACTTGATTACCCTTGCTGCGAGAGGATATTTAGTTTGAACATCCATTGCCAACTGTTTAAGTGTGCGAATGGCAAGGTAGGGAGCATAATTTACTCCAAATGTAACAGTTAGGAGTTCACAGTCAGCGATGACGTCGGTCGGTGAAGGTCTAAATAAAATTCTTTGAAGCATTGTATTATCGGGATGTATTAATATCTGTCGGTACATCTTTTCGATGTCCGTGTTAAAAACAAATTTGTAAAAACGCCATTTTATTATAAGTGATGGTAGATCAGCTTGGAGTACTGGTCCGGCATAAAGACAATCGTTTAAGCTGATGCCGCTTGATGTTGCATTTGAGGCATTAAACACCACGCGTACTTTGGTAGAACTACTTTCGGGTTTGATCACCGCGTGGTGTGGAAGATAAAAGCAAGGAAGATTGCCTGCAGTGCTTTTCTCAGCAGAAGGCATTTTACGCATATGATTTAACTTGAGGTAGTCTGAAAGAACTTTTGAGAACTGCAATTGTAGATCTGGCTTCCTCTGAAGATTACTCTCTGTTCGATAAAACTGTTGCAGCGCGATATTTCGAGAGAGACCAAGCATGTTGAGATTAGTGTCAGGTCTTACAGGTAGTCTGACTACATATCTACCATCTGACAGCCGGTAGGTAGTTTTTTTTTAAAGATCTTCACAGTACTTATCTGATTCACAAGCGTAGTGCGTTCTACTTGGAAGTTCTTCTAATTCCAAAAACATTCTGATTTGCTTATCCAGGGAATTACTATCGTGATCTAAAACACGAGTGCTAAAAGATTTAATAATTAATTTGGATTTGAATTGGCCCAGATAAAATCCACCCAAACACTGTGTTTTGAGCTAAAAGAGAGTTCGAGATGTTTTCTATGCCGTCTCGTAAGATGCTTGGATATAAATCGGCTCCGATGAGCAGATCCACTTGAGACGCTTTATTGAAAGAAGGGTCTGCTAAGCTCAGACTTTCTAGACTCTGAGAAGCAATGAACGTAAATGATTGGTAAAACTTGGTAAACAGTTGGTTAGTTTTTTCAACACAATCGCCTGAACCGGGATGCCTTCTGTTAGATTTTCAGCGTTTACTATGACGAACGTACACTTTTTGTTGGATCTAGCTGCCTGCGCGTCGCTTATAGCTAGAATCGACACATTAGATGTGTCAGTCGGTAACTTCAAACGTTGTTGTACAGCTTCGGTGATTATAGAGGATTCGGAACCTGGGTCGATCAGAGCACGAATAATGTGATTGCCATCTTGGTTACGTATGGTTTTCAATGCGGTAGCCAGCAGGACTCTTTTCTGAGCATAAACAAAATACTTTTGTTGGGTTTCATTGGGTAATAATGACGGTGAAGTGGACTGTAATTGTGTAGATGTGCTAGCGCTGTCATTACATTTTGCAAAATCTTGAGGAGGATTGGTGACTGTATAATTCGAAGATGAAGTCATTGGTAAATGTAACAACGAGTGGTGTCGCTTGTTACATGTATTGCAAGTGTATTTACTAGTGCAGTTTTGGATAATATGATGAACAGATAAGCAATTGAGACACATATTGCAGTTCCGTACGAGATCAATTCGCGCATGTATGGGCATCGTTAGAAACTTTCTACATGAGCGTATGTTATGCTTCTCCGAACAGGCTTTGCAGGCAAACTCGGGGGTTTTGGTATGAAATGAGTTGAACCGATAATTATATTGTGACTGCGAGTTGAATATGGTCGGTTTCTGGAAGTTCTGTCGGGCTTTATCTACTAATGGTTGCAGAGAAGTGGAATCAGATATAGATTCCAGAACTTGAAATCTTTTACTCAAGAAAGTGTCCAGCTCATCCCACTTGGGGTAGTTCGGTAGGCTTCGACAAGAATTGTTCCTATAAAGCAAGAGTAGTGGGAGGTAGACGGTTGGAACAGGCGGAAACCAAGATCGGATCCCAATTTTCGTTGGAAACATCGTGTGCTTGAAGTGCTGAATTACAATCGTTTATACTTCTTTGAAGCATTTTTATTGACGCTGCAGATTCGTCTTTAAAAATTGGAGGATTGAATAAAATGTTAACTTGATTGTTTACCAGTATTCTTTTGTTTTCATAAGTTGATTGTAGCGCTTTCCATCCCAAATTAAAACTTGCGTTGGTCAAAAGGAATTTGCACACTATATTGTGGGCATCACCACTGGTTTTGGACCGAAGATGAAATAGCTTTTCAACGGCCCTCAACTTTTTATTGTTTGAATAAACGGCTTGGAACATGTCGCGGAACGCAGGACAGGAGAGATAGTCCCCCTGAAAGACCTCAGTATCACAAGGCGGTAGCTTAATGCCTTGTGATCCTGCTCCTTCTACAGAATCCGAGGTTGAAATATGTGGTTTGGGTTGTGCAGCGCTCAACTTAGCTTGAAGTTCAAGTGACCCCGTCCTGGCTTAGCTCGAATTGAATATGGTTAGGTTAGGTTTAGGTGACTGTCGGCAGAAGCCGACACACTTAGACCAATTTAGGTCCATTGTGATACCACGTATAATTATCTACCTCAACTCTGTAGATGGGACTGGCCAACGACACGCGGTTGTTCTCAAACGGTCCCCCATCTACGTAGTAACCGCGCCCAACGTCGTTTAATTTCGGTCATCTGACGAGAATCGATTAACTCGACGTGGTATGGTCGTTGGTTATACATTGAATATAGTCAGCTTTAACTTCAGCCCACAACCCTCTTAAGACTTCCTTGCGAGCCTCCAATGTAGTTATGGTATGCTTTCTTTCAGGAACTTCCCTTGCTGCCGCAACGTATTTGACCAATTGGTCAGTAGAAAAAATAAAATTATCCAAGAAGGACATTAGCCGTGTTTCTTTGCACGCGGACATAGGGATAATTTGAAATTTGCATGTAAAATACAACAAAAACTTATCCTATATACGCTAACTTTAGCGGGGATAGCTATCGCCGCTAAGTCCTTTAGCGGGGATAAACAGTGCTTCCAAAACCCATTTTCTTTGTTTCTGATGAATCGTTGCGATGAATTTTTCAGGAAATGCCAAAGTTTGACATCTCGCCGACCACTAACACATCCCGCCGAATATTTTGTTCGGGATTTTATTTTATTTTTTTCGCAAAATTTAGTAAATCTGTCAATGTGAAACTGTTTTTTATAATTTTAGAATATGTTTGGCATTAATTTCAACTGTCGGAAATTAATATTTTTGAATTTCACGATTTTCAATACAAATTTCTTAACTTAACTTACAGCTGTTTCACTAATAAACGTCATAGGTGCATGTGTGCTGCCAAGTTTTTTTGATGAATTCTTAAGCGGCGATGGTCGTTTTTTAATGCCATACCTATATCCGCGGGCAAAGAAACACGGCTATTGACACGGTTTTGACTCTAAAAGTAGATACTAGTAAACTTCAATTATTGGAATTACTACGTAGTAGCAAAGGTATGAAGAAATGTGAGCTATACTTTATGAAAGGAACCTTCAAACCACTGAAGTTACTTTTTTCTTTGTTGGTTTTAAAATCAAAATACAGAGTGAGAATAAAATTATAATATAGTCGTGTTTCTTTGCACGCGGATATAGGGATAATTTGAAATTTGCATGTAAAATACAACAACAACTTATCCTATATACGCTAACTTTAGCGGGGATAACTATCGCCGCTAAGGCCCGTTTGCTGATACGAATCTTAAATATTTAACTATCGCTTAAGCGCCTAAGTAATACTTAACGGCTTGCACGAAAAACAAAGTTAATCTTAAATTTCCGTATGTGACACTTAAATTAAGCCCCAGAAATAGTTCGTCATAAGGAGCCTAAGTAATGCTTAAAGACTTTTAAGGGTTATGTTGACAAAAAAGATTGCAGTCAGCAACAATGGATTTTGAGCTCCTGGATTTATTGAAAGACGATGTCGAGTTACTTGAAATTATCGAAGTAGGTGTTCCCCGACAGATATACGAAAGAAAGGAATATTTTCATTTCGTCGATGAGCTTTCTTACTACAAGCGATTCCGTCTGACTAAAGAAATGACTCTGATTGTTTTAGAACAGATCGAGACACGTTTGGAGTGCCCCTTTAATAGGTAAAAATTCATTTCTGGCTCTTCAATTTAGATCATTTTATTTTAAGAATTGTTAGAAATAATTCTATAGCGCCAATCAACCAACTTTTGGTTGCTCTACGCTTCTTTGCAACTGGGAGTCATCTTTTAAGCATTGCTGATTTCGGAGGAATGCATATTTCAAGTTTCAAGGATGGTTTTAAGAGTTTCGACGTCAATTGCTGCTCTATAAACAATACATACAATTTCCCACCAAATCCACCGAAATCGCAAGGGTAAAAAGAGAATTCTATAATATAGCTTCTTTTCCGTCTGTAATTGGCGCAGTGGATTTAACTCATACCAAAATTCAGTCACCTGGTATGACAACCCAGCGAATTTAGTATTTTTTACTTGATTTATTTTAAATTGTATTAATTATGTGGTTCAGATCCAGAAGTCTTCAGGAATAGGAAAGGGTACTTCTCAATTAACGTTCAGGCGACGTGTGCTGCGAACATAGTTTTTACTGATATTGTTGCAAGATGGCCTGGGTCAACTCATGACGCAACTATTTTTAGCAATAGTAGAATGAAAAACTCTATATTTGAAGGACAAAATTATTCTGATTGTACCATTTATTTTGTTATTTTTCTGAAATTTTGTAATCGTTGCAACATTTTAGGTGATTCAGCTTACCCCCCAAAAGTGTATTTGATGACACCTTTACTTAGTCCACAAACAACAGCAGAGCACCTTTACAATGAATCTCAAATACGTTCCAGGGGTCCCATTGAAAAGGCTTTCGGCATTTTGAAAAGATGATTTCCAGTTTTAGCATCGACCTTGTACCTGTACAACTTAAATTTTTCAGTTTTTATTAGATAAATGAAATAAAAAATTTAAATTAAATGTTGAATAAATTTTAAATGTCTTTTAAAATATTACAGGCTTCGCCTATGCTAGAGGAACTATTTTTGATTTTTTTTTAAATCTCCGCCTTTATTTCAATTGATTTTTCCAGCGACTTCTTACGTACTCGTAGTTCATGCTCAATTGAGTCGGTAATTTTTTTTTGGTTGGCTTCTTCTTTTAGGGTTTCGTATTGGAGCTTTGCTAGCTCAATTTTAATTTTTGATAGTTCAGAGTATTGCTCAGTTATTTTACTACCGTGCAGAGTCGAAGCCACTGGTCTACGCCTATCAGACCATTTCTTTGTACTCGTGTTCTCGTATGTGTCCTCGTATTGTTTTCTTGAGCCTTAAGACACAATGATGGGTGCTTCTGTTGATTCCTGTACAGGTGAATAAGGTTTTGATACATTGTCACTGATTGGCCTAATTTGAAGCTTTGAATGAACTGGCATCTTTAGTTGACTAGGTTTATAGCTCCCCCAAACTGCTGTTGGGTCATCCGGTGAATTCTGAAACAAGTTGTTTATGCCAACATTTTAAAATTGCTGCTATTTAACAGTCTTTTTTATGTAGGTATCATTGCGAACATGATTTTAGGATTAGGTATGAAATGGACATTAACAATATTCGAGTCTTCATTAATTTCAATTAAATCAGTATCAAAGACGTTGGTCAATTCATGCACAGTCTTTGGATTCATTATCGAAATGGAGAGTTCAAAATTTGGGTCCTTCACTTTCTGTGGCTTACCGCTGCCAGTTTGAATCGAATAACACTTTTCAGCTTCTTTTCTCACTTCTTTTTTGTAGTTCACATAACACTTTTTTAGTGAATCGGTACTACGGCTGCATGTATCTCTTGATGCTGGTAATTCTCCTCCAAGCTTCTTCCTTTTCTTTCCACGTTGCACCATCAGTTTTTTTAATTTTCTACCACGTCTTTTTCATAATATACACATTGAAGAAGTATATTTTTTTCCGTTGCTGAAAAGTTTTGGCTCCTCGTTCGCTTTTTTTGAGACATTTTTCAACAAAACAAATTCTATTAAAAATTAAACTTCAACTTATTTTCAATGAAATAAGAAAATTTGACAGATTTTTCAATACTGTGAAGTGGAAAGCGATTCAAAAGTTTCTCTTTGCTAAGCTGAACTTAAATATTTCTCAGCAACTGGAAATAAGCTATGATGAACTTAAGCGTTAAGTTCCACATAACGCTAACTATTACTTAGCTAAGACACAATTTTTATGACTAGTATCAGCAAACGGGCCTAAGTCAGTTAGCGGGGATAAACAGTGCTTCCAAAACCCATTTTCTTCGTTTCTGATGAACCGATGCAATGAATTTTTAAGGAAATGTCAAAGTTTGACATCCCTCCGACCACTAACACATCCCGCCGAATATTTTGTTCGTGATCTTATTATTATTTTTTTAAAACTTCATTATAAAGGTAATTGAATTAAGCAAATCTGTTAATGTGAAATTGTTTTTCATAATTTTAGAATATGATTGGCATCAATTTCAATTGGCGGAAGTAAATATTTTTCAATGCTGCCAAGTTTTTTTTTATGAATTCTTAAGCGGCGATGGTCGTTTTCTGATGGCATCCCTATATCCGCGTGCAAAGCAACACGGCTTATAGCAACACTTTTAATGATGAATCGCAAAAAAAACCTCTGCGCATTGGTAGCACCGCCACGGTTTCTCCGTGACACACTGCTTTAGAACAGATTCACTCATTAAATGAACAAAAACCCAAAATTGAGTACCCCGTTTGTTTTCGTATCAATTCAAATTGAAAAGGCACTTCTAAAGCGAAACGGCAAATTGTATGGAATTTATAATTTTAACGTTAATATATAAATATAAACTTGCACGTCTAAATTACTTATATCATTGAATAACTACAAATATAAACGGCACCGAAACAAACATCCGCTACGCGGTCCATACGTCGTCGCTGTAATCGCTTGTGCGGGTTTGTGAAATGGATTGGATAAAAACGAAAATGTAAAAAAATCCCAACAAAAATATCCCTCCAGTTTAAGGTAGGATATTTCATACTTATCGTTGCTGTCGTTACGCTTCGATTGTTTTATTTCGTTTTTACTTTTGGAAATTTTGTTAGAGTTAGGGGTTTTTTTTTTTATTTGCTACTGGTTTTACTGATAAAAGTGTTATTTCTGATTGCACTACCATTGCGCTACCTAGGTATCCGATTTGAAAATGTTGTTTTCAGCTTCATTGCGATCATAAAAATCAAATACATAGCTATTATATGATTGCAGATATGAACAATTATAGCTAGATATTATTTTGTTTTTCAAAGTATGTAATGTAGGTGCATAGGTAAGGAAGATATGTATATGTATGTTTATAAAGTATATACCTATGTAGGTGCATGCATCATTATGCAATTTCTTTTTACCCTGCCATTAATAATCACACAAGATCGGATAAAATTAAAATGTGTAGGAAATCAATATGTACCTAGCACATACCTAGGTACGATTACCTGATTTCAAATTATTATTTTGAAATTAAAAATGGCCAAATAAATGCAAATTGAGCCGAGAACCATTTCCGATAATTGTGCTTATATTTTTATACAAGGTGGCGCAAAAATAACCTTCCGATGTTTTTTGGCTGTAATTTAAATTATTGCTCAAATAAATAGTCACCAATATTCCGCGTTCTGGAGCAGTGTAGCGTAACATTGTTTATTAACGTGTATTTCGCATGTGTTTACTACACAAATGTCAAAACAGAACTGACATTAGGGGCCAAACGCAAAATTTATAGCATTTTTCTGATAGGAGGATTACTTTTGCGCCACCTTGTATAACAAAGGTACAATTTTTAATTTTATTTTGATAGGTAGGTATTTAAAAAATAAATAAAATAATTAATACAAAGTTCAAATTCATTTATATGATTCTAAGAAACGCATAAAAATAAAACAACACTATTAACATATAGTGGCAACAGGTGCAGTAGTAGTGTATTCGCTTACTGAATGGAAGGTCGTGCGTTCGAATCCCGGCCAAGTCCATTACTTTATATCGAATACATGAAATCGTAATCTCCCTAAGCATCTTAGACACCACCCGTGGAGAAAAACCCTACAACTGCACCCAAACACTTCTTTCCTATCTCTCTATTCTTTCTAATAGTAAGTAGCACCGAAAAGCATGCAATGAAATGCGATAGTGCTGCTTGCTGTTAAACACAAATGCTTACGCTGTGTTACGCACTATAAGGGTACTGTAACAACAGAAAAAATCCCTTTAGCGGAAGCAAATTATAAAAAAAAAAAAAAAAAAATATATGCATGTAGGCGGAATGCAGATGGATTTCTTTCATATGATCCTCTGTTATTTCCAACGATTGATAAAGTATTCTCTAGACAATCAGTATTTAAGTGGGATGTTATTAGGTACTGCTGTTGTTCCCCTTTTATATAGTCCCACAATTGCAGTGTTCCATTTATCGTTTAGCAAAGACCGTTAAAACAATACACCGGACCTTTTTGTCCCTTTTCCATAACGATATCCATCCAACTGAATTCTGTAAGTTTAATATGATGCCCATTTGGTTTTCTGATATTTATCAGGATTATTACACATTTATCAGGATTACTTGAAAATTTGTTATTAATTTTCAAATTATCAAACATCTGATTCAGTTTGAAAAAAAATTTGCTGTGGATAAAGCTGTTACTTTTTCTTTATCTTTTTCTTTTCTTTATCTTCACAGCTACAAAAATCGCAGTAGAGATATGATGGCTAAATACCTGAGTCGCTAACTTTACTGACATTTTTTGGAAGTTATCGGGCTTGATATGAGCTTCTGCGAGCATATGCGTCGATCTAATGAAGCCGTTATCAGCATATAATAATTTTCGAAGTACTGACCAGGATATAGTATCATTGCCAACTGAAATATAGGCGACTAATAAATTATTTCACACACTTTTCATTAGATGGACAGCGTCATAGAGGCAAAAGATTTTTCTGTCCATTACTGTAATATAGGGGGCCTCAATAGTGACCCCTAATTTATAGTACGCACTTCTGATTGGAGCTCCTTGATCAGATGCGATTGAAACGACATCAATACCTTCTTGAATTAGTGTATGAACTGTTGATTCAATAATCTTCACCAATATATCCCCCTTCACATTTCCGCAGTAGTAGCCAATAATCTAACAACGTATGTGTTCAAGCATAGCCCTGCACACATATCAATTCCTCCAGACGACCCACGGTTCTCAGATATCGACATTGTTCCACCGTACGCCCACTACACCTCAAAGCAATTGCAATCAAAAGGCAGCGTCACATTTCGTCTGCCTCCGATAATGTTCAAGCATAGCAGTGCACACACATCAGTTCCTAAAGAAGATCCACATTTCTCAGATATCGACAATATTCCCACCGGACACTCAGTACAACTCAAACTAGCTGCACTCAAAATGCAGCGTCACATTTCGTCTGGCTCCGATATGACATTTCGTCTTCTAACTCTAATAATTTATTCTCACGATTACCGTGGTCATAATAGTATTTAAGCTGAATATTTTTAGAAATAAAATCACTTGTTATACAGCAGTCACAAAAGAAGTTCTTTTATTTAGCTTCCCCCCACCAGCGGTAAGGATTATCTTCTCAGATATCGACAATATTCCCACCGGACACTCAGTACAACTCAAACTAGCTGCACTCAAAATGCAGCGTCACATTTCGTCTGGCTCCGATATGACATTTCGTCTTCTAACTCTAATAATTTATTCTCACGATTCCCGTGGTCATAATAGTATTTAAGCTGAATATTTTTAGAAATAAAATCACTTGTTATACAGCAGTCACAAAAGAAGTTCTTTTAATTAGCTACCCCCCATCAGCGGTAAGGAGCAATCTAAGGAACTATACTGGGACCAAAAGAGGCTCCAGACTCAACAGAATGTATATATGTATGTAATTAATCAACCAACGACCATACCACGTCGAATTAATCGGTTCTCGTCAGATCATCGTAATTAAACGACGTTGGGCGAGGTTAGTACGTAGATGGAGGCCCGTTTGCGAACAACCGCGTGTCGTTGGCCAGTCCCATCTACAGAGTTGAGGTAGATAATATACGTGGTATCACAATGGACCTAAATTGGTCTAAGTGTGTCTGCTTCTGCCGACAGCCACATAAACCTAATCTAACCTAACCTATGTAATTAATCTGTTTAATTTAGTTAAGTTCCGCCACACAAAACTTTGTGAACATATATCAGGCAAAAATATTGTCAATGTTCATTGATATGTTTGGTAGCTATTTTTCATCAATGTTACTTGACAAAAAAAAAAAGTAAAAATATCGCGCCTACCTGTTTCCAAGAAGTATTTAATCCTCGAAGCATAAAAAGGAGTGTACTCGTATGATTGGCAAATGATCGTCTTCTATATGTCGTCTTTCAAATTGTATTCAAGTTCCACTTTGATGGTCATTTCATCAAAAATTTAAACACACTTTTTATCATGGTTAGGCATGTCTTTTAACTTGATTTTGAGCATTTGTAGTATGTTATTGGAAATGGACAGGTGGCCAGAGAAAATAAGTATACGTTTATTATAAATAAATTTTCTCATTTTTCCCACTCCGATTGCTCTGATAAAACTGTTGTTGCGAGAGATTTTATTAATGATTTTACAAGTCATACATTTAACCTAGGAAACCTCCAAAGAGATGAACTCGAAGCTCTGCCGCAAACCCTTGCTTATTACTCTGGAAAGGTGGTAATCAATATTAAGAAGATGAATGACATAAAAAAACTAAGATCGTATCTACCAGGAGACATTAACATTAAAGAATATTATGATGAAATCTTTGCTTGGCCAACTTGTGAAAAAGATTCTAATCCAATTGATACAGACCAACAGTAGCCGTGTTTCTTTGCACGCGGATATAGGGATGGCATCAGAAAACGACTATCGCCGATTAAGAATTCATCAAAACAATCTTGGCAGCATACATGCACCTATGACATGCACCGTGACACAGCTGTAAGTTGTAGTTAAGAAATTTGTATTGAAAATCCTGAAATTGAAAAATATTTACTTCCGCCAATTGAAATTGATGCCAAGCATATTCTAAAATTATGATAAACAATTTCACATTAACAGATTTTCTAAATTCAATTACCCTTAAAATGAAGTTTGAAAAATAATAATAATAAAATCACGAATAAAATATTCGGCGGGATTTGTGAGTGGTCGGTGGGTTGTCAAACTTTGATATTTCCTGAAAAATTCATCGGAAGGATTCATCAGAAACGAAGAAAATGAATTTTGGAAGCACTGTTTATCCCCGCTAAAGGAGTTAGCGGCGATAGCTATCCCCGCTAAAGTTAGCGTATATAGGATAAGTTGTTGTTGTATTTTACATGCAAATTTCAAATTATCCCTATATCCGAGTGCAAAGAAACACGGCTAGTATTTCTTTATATTTTTTTTTTAATGTTTTCTTATTTAAAGCTTATAATAAATAATAAAAACAATTATAAACAAAAGTTTCTAATCCAATCCAGATCAATGCTATTTTCTCTATATTTTCTCATTTTTTTTCTTTATTTAAGGCTTATAATAAATAATAAAATAAATAAAAACTAAACTTTCAATAGATTCTTATCCAATCGATACAAATCAATATTATTTTCTTTATATTGTTGTAAACATTTGTTCTTGCTTAGCATATAATAAATAATAAAAACAAACAAAAGCAAAAGCTTTTATGGAAAAAGTTCGTTTATTTCAGAAACGACATAAGTCAAGCGACTTTAAAGGCTTAAAAACCTGCTAAGACTTAAAAAAAAGCTAAACATTTTTACGGTTTTTAAGTGCATCTTAAGCCAAATTATAACTTGGTATATTCACAACTTGTAGTGTTTTTAATTTTTTCGCATAAAACAGTTTTTTGTTGCTCCTGAAAAGTTAATGCTCATTGACTTATGTTGTTAATAATAATAATAATATTTGGTTAGGGTATATTACACTGCGACCTATTGGTCTATTGTGTCCCCTTGCTTGTGCCTCGGAGAGGTGCTTGCCCTCGTTCAGAGCCCTCTCTAGATACTTCTTTGTGAAGCGTGTCGAGGTATTGCTCTGATTTATCCTTGGCAGGTCACACTCCTTAGAGCACAGCGTCCAGTCCAGTTTCTTTGATGAATCTGAGAATGAGCTGTGGGTCCATGGTTTGTATGTCCTTGTCTGTTGTTCTGTTATGTTGTTTCTGAAATAAACGATTCAATTGCTGTCATCGCACCTATTCAGAAGAAAAATAAACATGGGAATATTTTGGGAAATTAATTTTACCTAATGCACGAATCTAGAAAAGATGGTATATGTATACACTAACTTAATACAAATTTTCGCCGCAATGAAGGTCCGTATGTCGCTTCAAAATGAGCGGTGTCCACTTCTATTTGTAGTTATTCAATGCTTATATGTTTAAAGAAACTGAAATCAATAATCGGAAATACTTGACAGTTGATTGTTGTTGGTAAGGGGAGCGATGAACCGAATGATTGGCTGCGGCAATAGGCAATGGTAAGGAAAATGTGAGTCGCGATGCGGCGGTAGGCCGATGGTAGGCTAGTGAGGACTCAATAAAGTTGCGGCGGCAGGCCGATGGTAGTAAAAATGTTTGAGTTGCGGCAGTAGGCCGATGGTATACTTGTCGAGATTGACTGAAGTTGCGGCGATAGGCCGATGGTAGATAGTTTTTTTTTTGGCGGTGCGACGGTAGGCCGATGGTAGGCTAGTGAGGACTGAATAAAATTGCGGCGGCAGGCCGATGGTAGAAAAAATGTTTGAGTTGCAGCAGTAGGCCGATTGTAGATTTGTCGAGATTGACTGAAGTTGCGGCGATAGGCCGGTGGTAGATAGTTTTTTTTGCATTGCGGCGGTAAGCCGATAGTAGACTCGTCAAAACTGGTTAAAGTTGCGGCGAGAGTCTCATTAAAGTTGCAGCGAGAGGCCAACGGTAGCAAATTGTTTGAGTTTTGCAGTAGGTCGCTTTAGCACTCAATACAGCTCAAAGTTGCGGCGATAGGCCGATGGTAGAAACTGATATATGTACCTTGTGGCAATATGCGGATGGTAGGTTGAATAGGTAATGGTGCGGCAGAAAAGCCGGTGGTAAGATATTTTTTTTTTTTTTTTAATTCCTGGTCGACGATGCGAGTTGAGCCACAGCTAAGACCACAAAGCACACAAATCACTGACACTTGCGATGAAGAACTAATATAGTCGGCGTCGGATTTTTTTTCTTTGTTCGCTCAGTAGCGAATTCTGGTACAACGATGAGAGGGGAAAACAAGAGAAATTACGCTGACTTGTGTGGTGGCGGCGCGGTGGCGTATTGCTTCATTGTTTCACTATTATACTGGTTTTTTCCACCTGTGGTGGTAATGGTGGTTAGCGTTGCGAGCAGTATCCGGCTCGAAGGACCAAATGTTATGGCTTATGCCTTCGCACAAAAAAAAGATGTTGTTTTTTTTTGTTTTAAGTAGGTAAATTTAATTTTTTATTCACTTGTTGGTTTACAATGCGTGTGCTTAGGTTGGCGATCCAAAAGAAAACGAAAGATGGGGGTGGACCCACAAAAAGATGGAAGTCGAAAAAAGGGGAAAAAAGATGGTTGAATTTAGTGAAGTTAGTTGACGTTACTGAAATTGGATCCGGTGCACCCCATATGATTTGAGCACATAGATGGCGTGAACACTCTCACTAAAACAAAAATAATACATTCGTGACAGAAAATTATGGGTGTCCTTATTGGTAATGTGGCCGCATTTATTAAAAGAGAAACTTTAGTTGTTACGGTGTCCACGAGTAATGCACGAAGTCTGGTATCTATTTGGATAAATGAAGGTATTGGCGCAATCCTGTGGGATAATCCCTCCCTAACTGAGAATGCCTATCCACCATTTTCACATGTTTATCCGCGTTCCCTAAATATGCTTGCGAACGAATCACAAAAATTCGTATCAATGTCCTACTTCACCCTCTCATTTCCTTTCACAATCTCACCCTTTCAGATAAACTCAAAACAACATAATTTCACTGATAATTTAAAGATTCCAAATATATTTTAATCAAGATTCGATTCAAAAAAAGAAAAATATTATTATCGATTAGGATTGTAATATTGGTTTTAAATTTGTTGACGAAGACACCGTATAGAGTTTATGAGTTTTTGTTCAAATTAGGTACATATATTATTTTAGTTCTAAGTTAGGTTTTACGCAGATTTCATAAATGTTTATTTAGGTAGGTATGTGTGAAAAGCAAAAATGGAAAAATTGTATATATCGTAGTTGTAGGATGGTTACAGGGGGGCAGCATGGCCCCCCATAGGCATTGCACTGTTTATGGAATCTACTTGCGATTTCTCAACTAATCCCATAAACAGTGCAATGCATATGACCCCCTGCTT
This sequence comes from Portevinia maculata, assembly GCA_949715645.1. Lineage (NCBI taxonomy): Eukaryota > Metazoa > Arthropoda > Insecta > Diptera > Syrphidae > Portevinia > Portevinia maculata. The sequence continues at coordinate 116,626,338 of OX454527.1, read as the reverse complement.
GGGGTCACCGTTTGATTTGGAGTAGGTGCAAGTGCAAATTGTTGAAAACAGCTTCAATGGAAAGTCAAATAACGCCAAATTGACCTTATTGCGCAAGGCCTTATTTCACGGCACCCATATAAATTGCTAAAAATAAATTGTTATATTTTTTTATAAATGAAATTATACAAAAACCTCATAAATAACTCCATTTCACATTTCCTCTTCAGGTATAATAGACAAATTCTCAAATTATAGGTGGGAAACAACTTCACGAAATTTACGGTGAAGTAATTGCTCACCGTAACAACAAAAAAGTGAAGTTATTTCCCACTCGAGGTGAAGTTATTGCCCGTGAAGTTATTTCCCAGCACCAATTAAATTAACTGTTCACTTACTCTTTTTTTTAAATTTTCATATTTTATTTTCTTCATCACTTAAAGCTACGAGGGCGGGTCAATAAGTCCGTGACTTTTGGAATAAAACATAGATTTTTTGATAAATTTTTTTTTTTATTTTTCAACGTAGTCTCCCTTGAGCTCTATAAACTTTGTCCAACGCTTCTCCAATTTTTTTATCCCTTCCAAAAAAAAATGATTTGTCGAGGTCCTCAAAATAGGCCTTTATTTGCGAGATGACTTCATCATTGGAGTCAAATCTTTTTCCACCAAGCCATTTCTTCAGGTTTGGGAACAAGAAGTAGTCGCTCGGAGCCAAATCTGGAGAATAGGGTGGATGAGGGAGCAATTCATAGCCCAATTCATGGTTTTTTGCCATGGCAACTGCACATGTGTGCACCCTTGCATTGTCTTGGTGGAAAAGAACTTTTTTCTTGGCCAAATGAGGTCAGTTTTTTTTCAAATCGTCATTGAATCGGTGCAATAAGTTGGCATAATATTCCCCATTGATTGTTCTTCCCTTTTGAAGGTAGTCAATGTGGATTATCCCGCGTGCATCCCAAAAAACAGTCGCCATAACTTTATTGGCTGACAAACCCACCTTGGCCTTCTTTGGCGCCGATTCACCCTTAGAAACCCACTGTTTTGACTGTTGTTTGGTCTCTGGTGTGTTGTGATGGATCCATGTTTCGTCCACGGTTACAAAACGGCGCAAAAACTCCTCCATATTGCGATTAAACAACGCCAAACCTTCCTGTGAAGTTGTTACACGATTGCGTTTGTGGTCGACTGTGAGCAAATGCGGCACCCATCTTGCGGAAAGCTTTCTCATGCCCAAGTGATTATTCAAAATTGAAACCACTGAGCCATTCGAGATCCCTACGGCTTCCACAATCTCTCGCACTTTCAATCTTCGGTCGGCCAACACCATATCGTGAATTTTTTCGATGTGTAGAGACCTCAATTGGGCGTCCAGGACGTTCGGCATCTTCAGTGCTTGTACGGCCACAACGAAATTCAGTAAACCACTTTTTTACCATTGAAATCGATGGTGCAGAGTCCCCATAGTATTTTTCAAGCTCAGCCTTGGTCTCGGTAATGGTTTTTTTTCGCAAGAAATAATGCTTACTAAGCACACGAAATTCACTTTTTTCCATTTTCTCCTCAAATTAGTGAGTAGTCTGATAAAAATAGCTGTCAAAGACAAACTAACTGACGCAGCAAGTTTACATTTTGACAGGAGTCAACTGACAGATGCCTGTTGACAGGAGTAGTGTTGCCGTTTCAGTAAAGAGGTCAGAAATTCAAAAAGTCACGGACTTATTGACCCGCCCTCGTATTATACAAACATTTTCAGAAGAAGGTATATAACTCATTAAACAACTCCCCGCTCCTCTCCATCATGTGCGCACATGATGAACTCACGAGCCCCTGCCCCGCAAAAACTTTATCGCTTATGTACATACATACATAACGTATTACCTTCTTTTATGCTCAACACTATATATTTAACCTCCCAGTGGAAGTTCTTGTAATGGGGGCGCTTTTGTGAATAGCGGATTTTGACATATCTCAAAATCCAACGTTTTTATAGAGATGTGTGGCTGTTTATGTTTTTTTTTTCCTTGGCTGTGCCAATGGATGTGGCAATCTTCAAAAGATGGCATGCACGATTCGCAAACCCGAATAATCGATGACAGGAATGCGCCTACGTACTAATCCACACCCAGCAGACGTCAACCACTCTCCCCGCGGGACTGCCGTTAGGTATTACTTCGCGGGGCTGGTTAGCAATTCATACTATGCGTCTCGTCTTGTATCATTTGCTTCTGATGCTCTCCTTAGCGTTACTACTCTCCGCAGTTCATTTTGGATAGTTGTTACCAGATTACAAACTGTCGTCCAATTGTCCTCCGACTGCAACATATGGTCTATTAGGAAAGATGGATTGGGCAGATTCATTCTCCATCCTACGAATCGCCTACAACGAAAAACTACGTGCTCCGTGTCTTCCTCCTGGTCTGAACAATCTGGTGTTAGGTTACGGTTTCGTGGTACTTATGCCCTAATTGTTGAGTATTACTCTCAGCTCTCCAGCCGCTTCATTCCGAGCATCTGAAGTGCACGATTGGTAAGTATTACCTTAGCTCTTCAGCCGAAATAAAAGGAACTCAGGATATAGATGTTGTTCTGACTCTGAACTGCTAATTGATTGATTTTATTGGCAAAATGTTCTTATTATATATACAAAGAAATTAATTCAATTTGGTTCAATTTCTTTGCCACCAAATGTCTCATATTTTCTTAATTATCATGACCTGCAAATGCTGGCCCGTGTGACAACACATAAGAATCAAATTCCAACTTGAACTGAGTTAACGCATGGTTCACTCCACCCAAGTGCAATCCGATTCTATGATCACCGCGACACATTCACCTGTGGTCATGATCAAAGCAAAATCAAAATAATTAGTGTAAATTCAGAAACGTCAAACATTTGCGCAGTGATGCGGCATCACTGCTTATTTGCGATGCTGATGCGAGGCACAGTTTAAGCTGATGCCTTGCTGATTGAATATGGCGTTTGAGTTTTAGAACGCATTGTTTAAATCAAACATTTAAAATGGAAGTTGTGCTAATAAAAGTTTTAGTTGATAACTTTGATCGTAAAGACGATAAATTTAGTTTTAATATGTGTGAAGCAAGAAGAAAGAGGTCGAAACGCATACGGACTTTAATTAGCAGATTTAAAAGAAGGAAAATTCCTAAGATTAGGGACTATTTCAAAGTTCTAGAAGAATATCCAGACGATGTATTTCAAAATCATTTTAGAATGTGCCGATCCACCTTCGATGTAAGTCCACTAATGATTTAACTTTTCTAAATGAAAACCAAACCATGTTTCTAGGATTTGCGAAAATCATTAAATCATTTTTGGACACCTTCTTATACATCCTCTTATAGTATCTATCAATTAAAATGTTTGTTTACTTACTTTTCTTTCTCTTCCGACATTTTTCTTGCTTTTTTTCAGGCGAATCAACAGCGCATCAGGTATTTCTGTGATGCTTTTTTTTCGTTATGTTTGCGCATCAGTTTGATCAACTTTGCAATAATGAACACTTGACGTTGAAAGTGATGCCAATAGTTGCGTTAATGAACATTTTGCAAAGCATCATGAGCATCATGATGCCAGTGATGCGTTACTGAATTCTTAAAAATAATTTTATCCTCCTTTAGAGTGAGAAAATTATTACATCTTACATACTCCTTGTTTTTATTAAATTGTTATTGTGCACTTCTTTGTTTTTGGTTTCAATACTTATTATACTATTTGGCCCATTTTGTGCAATTATTTTATATGGACCTTTAAAAGGTTTATCTAACTTTTTTTTATTTCCTACTTTTAAATATACATAGTCACCTATCTTAAAATTAGATTGATGTACATTAGTTTGGTCTTTACTTATTTTATTCTTATTTTGTTCTAAACTTTCTTTAGCTTTATTATGTGCATACTTTAATTTTATCTTAAATTCATTTACATAATTATCAACGCTATTAATAACTTTATTATTCTTTATGATCTCACATGGTAGAGCACATAACTTTCCATATACTAATTCAAATGGTGAGTAATTTGTAGTACTGTGTGGTGTAGTGTTGTACGTGTAAGTGTAGTACGGTAGTAGTTCTTCCCAATCGTCTTTTCCATCTGTGGTCATCAAGTAGTCATTTAATACTCTATGATTGCTTTCTACGGAGCCTAAAGCTTCATGGTGAAAAGGTGTAGACGTTGTCTTTTCTATTCTTAGCAATTTACAGATATTCACCAACAATTCGTTTGTGAATTCCGTGCCTTTGTCTGTTTTTAATTTCCTAAAACAACCATATTTCAATATGAATTTTTCTACAATCGTTTTTGCGACTGAGATGGCATCTTTTGTGACTAGTGGAAATGCTTCAATGAATTTTGTCAGCTCACATTGAATAGTGAGAATATACCTGTATCCATTCGATGGTCTGAGTGGTCCTACTGTATCGATCGTTACTACTTCAAATGATGTATTTGGTGTCTCTGTCTTTGTGAATCGTTCTTTAGTGTATCTTGTAATTTTTACTTCATTACAAATCTTACAATTATTTATATATTTCCTAACCATCTTATTCATGTTCTTCCACACATATTTCTGCTTAAGCTTTGCTATACATCTTGGTATTCCAATGTGTCCTCCTCCTAATTTCTCATCATGATGCTCCATTATCAATTTCTTCATTTCTTCCACACAATTAATTCTTTTTGGTGGGTTGTATAATACGAGTATAATGTCTAGACAATTTTCTTTCTTATTCTTTTGCAGTTCGTTAAATATCTCTCTAAATTTGTGCACTGATATTGTATCAAAGATTTCATTATTCTTTGCTAACGCTAGCGTTTTTATTTTCACATGCTTTGTATAGGATAACAATTTCTTCGAGATCAATTTTAATCTGATGGAGAATTATCATGGTATCCAACATGTATTATATCATTGTATATAAACTCTATAGTAAATTCATCAACACGATTTCAAAAAGCTCAACCTCCACGAATTTGGAGACCAACAGTTTTTTTTGTTTTTTATTTTTATTTTACAAAAAAAACTGTTAAATTACAAGTGACCTGCCTCAACATTATTGTAGGTGATCGATTCCCTAATAGATAAATATACCTATCCAACAACTATTTCTTTGAATAATGGCTGATACAAACAAATTGAATATTTCCGAATCAAATACAGAAGAAATGATAGAAATCGGTGCATTTTTGGACGAGATACAGCGAAAATAGCAAAACCCTAAAAAATCATAAACTCATAATTCCTTGTTTGATGGAAAATACCAAAATACCGAAATCAGTTTTTATTCAATATCCTGTAGAAAAATGTTTCCTTTCCCTTTACACCATCTGCCTCTCATCATACATTCCATTTACCAAAAAGTATTCGGCTGTTACGCTGTTACACAGAAAAATAAATACTTACACGTCCATGCGAATGAAAATCATATGGCGCAACCAGAGGCAGACAGTTGAAAATGCGAGATATCCATATAGGTACAAGATAACAAAATTCCATACAATGATAGAATTCTTATTTTTGTCAGAAATCCTTACGAAATACCTTATCGAAGAAAAGAGGATCAAATAAACTCTTCGCTCTGTTTCCTAACCAACAGTTTATTTGATTCTCTTTTCTTAATTCAAAGCTCATACAAATATTTTATGCTTAAATTGAGATGCAATCACTCCATCCTTTTGGTCTCCAAATTCGTGGAGGTTGAGCTTTTTGAAATCGTGTTGATGATTTTACTATAGAGTTTATATACAATGAAAACACACACTTTTGGAAATCTTCTTTATTATCAAAGGAAAGAGTACTAAAGAGTACGCACTGCAAATACGAGTATAAACGAGAATGGGAAAAGACAACAGAAATAACTACAAAAATGCATAAAAGCTTTCTGAATGTTCTTTTTTACGGCGTTTGGTGGCGTATCGTCGTATACACGAAGTGAGAATACTATAAAGTTCATATACAATGATACCGCATTTATTTCATCTAGGGTCGTCATTTGTTTAAAAAAAAAACTGGTCGCAGGATTCCAAGTTACATCCGCAGGATCGCCATGTTAGGTTACGGTTTCGTGGTACTTGTGCCCTAATTGTTGAGTATTACTCTCAGCTCTCCAGCCGCTTCACTCCAAGCACCTGAAGTGCACGATTGGTAAGTATTATCTTAGCTCTTCAGCCGAAATAAAAGGAACTCAGGATATAGATGTTGTTCTGACTCTGAACTGCTAATTGATTGATTTTATTGGCAAAATGTTCTTATTATATATACAAAGAAATTAATTCAATTTGGTTCAATTTCTTTGCCACCAAATGTCTCATATTTTCTTAATTATCATGACCTGCAAATGCTGGCCCGTGTGACAACACATAAGAATCAAATTCCAACTTGAACTGAGTTAACGCATGGTTCACTCCACCCAAGTGCAATCCGATTCTATGATCACCGCGACACATTCACCTGTGGTCATGATCAAAGCAAAATCAAAATAATAATTCTTATTCTATGAATCATTGTGTGCAAAGCAATCCACTGGCGATGTGTAACATGATCAGTTGAAATTAATTGCGGAAGTGAACGTACAATGTGAATGTACGTGATCATGTTTAAATCAAAAGTGGGTCACTGTGCACACGTGATCTGGTTAATTGGGTGCACACACAACACTGGGCAAAATGGCGAGCTATCGTGTCCAAATCGATGTAGGTATTTGCGGTAGCCGCCAGTCAGGAACTGTGTAAGGTGGTAGTTGCTGTTTCCATGTGCTCGCCTTGTCCAGGTCTCGATTGACGGGATCAGCTTGTATGTCCGTCTGCCTTTTGTGGTGTTGTTCAACCTGGTTTGCCATATAGCAATTCAAGCTGCTCTTTCTTCTACTTTAATTATTGCCATTTCACTTGCATCTTGTCCGCCCGGCGTTTTTCTGTTGTAGATCCTCAACATCTCGCCCGCTAAAATGTCTATGGTTATCATTCCAGCTATGACGAAGGCCGCTTCGTCCGAGATGGTTCGAAAACCGCAGATTGTCCTTAACGCGCTAAGTTTCTTTCGTCGCTAGTGCCCCCGCCCAAACCGGGGCGGCGTAAAGAAGGACGGAGCTGACTACTTTTGATAAAACGTTCCTCCTAGCGTATTCAGGTCCACCGAAGTTAGGTAGTATGCGTGAGAGAGCTCCCTGTATTTGCGATGCTTTCGTTGTAATATACTCCACATGTTGAACTGCAGTCTGTTGTCTAGCATGACTCCAAGATATTTGACTGCTTCTTTGGATCTGATGATCTGGTTCCCCACCTGGATATTGGCGAATTCAATGGTTTTTCGGCTTGTTATAAGGACAGCTTCTGTTTTATGGTCGGCTAGCTCTAGTACGGCGGATACTAGCCAGTGTTTTATCCTGGAAATTGCTGCATTTGTAGCTGATTCCACTTCATGGATCTGTTTAGCTACTGTCACGATGGCAATGTCGTCGGCAAATCCAACTTTCGATACTCCGCGAGGTAGCACTAACCGTAGGACTCCGGCATACATGATGTTCCACAGATCCCTGTTGGACGCCCGCGGTAACCTTGTAGTATTTGACTCCTTCGTCGGTATAATACTTTAACTTCCTGTTGTTAAAGTTGTCCGTCACTATCCTCAGCAAGTAATATGGTGTATCCATTCTGTTCGCGGAATTGAAGGCGTTTTTGACGTCCAGCGTAAATACTGCACTATACTCCTTTGTGCTGTAGAGCCATCTTACTCCTTTTATGGCATTGTAAGCTATGTGAACCAACGCTCTTATAGCATCAACTGGAGAATGCGCTCTTATGAAGCCAAACTGTCGGTCGGAGAGGGCTAATTTCTCTTTAGCCACTGCGAGAAGTCTATTATAGATTATCTTTTCGAGGATTTTTCCCATGGTGCCCAATAGGCATATAGGGCGGTAGGACGATGGTTCTCCTGGAGGCTTCTTTCCTTTCGGAAGCAGGACCAAGTGCTGCATTTTCCATTTCTCAGGAAAGGTTCCCTCCTCTAGGAACCTCTGCATTGTTGATATGAAGAGGACTGGTCTCTTTGTAACAGCAACCTTCAATGCCTTGTTTGGGATTCCGTCTGCTGCATGCCTTTACCAGCTCCTCCAGAGTAATAACAGGTATATCCTCTGGATTATCCTCTCTTATTATGCTGCACATAGTAGCTGGTCTTTTGGGGAAAAGGTGTTCTACTATAGAACTCAACATTCTTGGGCATGTTATTGAGGGGTTCTACAGCCCTTCAGCATCGTCATAACCATCCTGTATGCTGTTCCCCAGGGGTTAATATCAGCTTCGTCGTATATACGGTTAAAGCATTTTGCCCTACTTTCCTTGATACCCCTTTTTATTTCGTTCGAAGGTGTCTTGGAAAGCATGTCTTCCAGTTATTCATATAGAAGCTTTTTTCAATTTGTCATAGATCCATACGTTGCTATCGAGAGTCTTGTATGGTTCGCTGATCAAAATTATGTCCGCTTCCTTATTTTTTGCTGTTGCTGAGGAGATCCTGCGCTGCTTTGCAGTGATTTAGGTTTATTTGTATAATCTTTATGATTACTGCTGGTGATGGCTCTCCTAAATACCGGGCATTTACTGCTTTCGGCTTTATGCTTCGCCTGTCCTGCGGGGTTCTTTTTACAAAACATGCACGATGGCTCCTTTAAGCAGTCCTTTGCTATGTGACTTTCCGTTCCACATCTTCTACAGAGCTTAGATCAATCTTCCAAGCTTTTGCATTGTTTGGCTAGGCGGCCAAACTCTAAACATTTGAAGCATTTTCTAAGCGATATCCGCTCACGAATGCGGCAGACAACCCAGCCTATTTTTATTTTCCTTATTTCAAACAGTTTACCTGTGCTTTCTGCTGGAAGACTAACCGTTGCGGTCTGTGTACCGCCGTATGCTTTCCGCAGGGACAGAATATCTGTTGGCAATACCACTGTTCCAAATTGTGCTTTAATTGTCTCGCATATGTCTTCTTTCGAGGTAATCTCATCCACTTGAGCTCGATAATAACGCGATGTGAGAGCGATCTTACGCTTGCTCGCTCCTTTAAGGCTTCACTGATGACAGTTTTGAACTCGGCAGTTATGTCTCCAGCTTCTTTGAGCTGTATGAGAAGTTCACCTTTCTGTGTCCTCCTAATCCTGGATACTGCTTTGCCCATTTCTTCCAGCTTGGGGTGTGCCTAGGACATGTCCCCCTTTAATTCGATGACGATCGCATCGGGTCTACCTTTCTTAGCCGGCTGGTGCTTCTTAGCTAGCTCTTTGTGGGCGATTTAGATCGACCTTCTTCCTTGGGCAACTGCTTGTTTCTGTTTTTATTAGCAGCGTTGGCCCTCTTTTGCCTGGTCCCCGCGGTTCTAACGCCGACCACTGCAGCTTTCTCCTTGGATTCTATTGCAGGATTTTCCTGTCTTCTTTTCGGCACAATGGTTTCGATTTCTGGATATGTCTTCTTTTAGGTTCCAGGGTCGTCTTAAGCCAGGGTGAAGTTTGTGAGGAGTTGTTTCTTCTAATCACCTCCTTTGTCCTCTTGTCATTCAGTCGAATCGCAGTTCGTAAAGAGCTTTTATGGTTTCGATGGCATTTCTCATCGGTTGATGAATCGATCGCCTTTTTTCCATCATCCAGCATGTCCACTAACGCTCTAATCTGCTCTCCAAGTTTATGAAAATCAGATCCTCGCGTTGTTCTCTGCGCGACGTAGCTTTCCTTGCACCGTGTTCATTTGCAGTGCTGTTACTTGCCCGGATGGTGACCGCAGCATTTTTGAATTCCTCTGGAAGGGATTCACTCCATTTTCTTAACCGACAACTCCCTCTGCTGTTTGTGTTGTGTTCATTTCTGTTGGGTCCCAACTCAAATCCGTTATCGATGTCCGAATGTGTAGTCACCCAAAGATCCCATGGTTATCTATGCAAGCAGTGAGGCCATGCAAGGGTTGACACAAGCCCTTTGGCTGTGTGTATGTCTATGTACGTATGTGCATATGTACATATGTACGTATGTGCGTTCGGAATTACCTTTCGCCACGATTATCTCGAGAACCAAAGATGATATTGACATGGTACCGCGTTTATTCGAATCGTAATAACGTAACTCAGAACTGACTAAGTTTCCAACGAAATCGGTCTAACCGTTTTTTGTTAATAGGTAAATAAATAACTAAAATAATTTGCCTTTATTTGTACTATTTCTTGTCATTTGTCATTGAGCAAATCACTATTACATTGTGCTCCGTTATTTCGTATACATGTAAATTTACAGGTCTCCGTGTTGATAACAATGGTTGCATTAATAGATATCACACTTCGCTGTTATAAACTACATTTAATTTCCATGAACACTATTAGAACATTTTTTTAATATTAAATAATTCTTAGCCATATCTTATGGTTAACCATTTCAAAATTTACCACTAATCACATATCATATTGATCCACTGGGAAGTTAGTCGTGTGAACCTTGCGGGTCGCACACGGACCACTTTTTTCGGTGATTTGTATGTTCCCGATTATGTACTACACACTTTTGTTTTCTGTACACTTAATTAAATCTTTTAACATGAATTTAGATAACTTAAAAATGTAACCAAAGATTAAAAATAGCTGATTAAGGAAATACCTACTTGCAAAGGAAGAAAGCTAAGCGCAATGGGGAAATTACTCAACACTTTCACACGTTAAACTGCCTGACTATGATGTGTTTGGTAGATAGCGGGTGTTTGGTTTCGGAGATCTGTCCGCGGTCCGGTCATTCCGACTACAATACGGAGAACACTGTATATTAATCAGAGAGTGCTGATATTAATATCACTATTTTATGGTGGAATACGCACTGATGTCAGGAGAAGACAAAATCATCCGTGTCGTCACCTTCCCCCGATATGTCTCCCAATCGTTCTTGCGAGACACTTTGTTGCACTATAAATTCGCGAGAAACTACTTTTAAAATTTAAGTTTAATTGCGGAAAATAAACGAAATAAATTGATGCGAAATTGCGGTCGCCACCGCCGAGAATGAAATTTATCGAACTGTCAGAAATTTGGTGCGAAGAACGCGAGTGCAACAGCCAGCAGAAATGTATGCTGGTTTTCCCGGTAGCTCAGCAAGGGGTGGGTTCAGGTGATGAAATATAATCATTGGTAAATCGCACCAAAGGAAAACGTAGGTAGGTACTTACTGCGGTGGTTTATAATAAAAATTGGTATTCACTTTACGATGCAAGCTCTGTAAAAGATTTAGAAAAATGGGAGCCACACAATTTTAAGGAATATTGTGAAACCGAAATATTCAACCAGAAAAGCGAGCGGAACAATGAAATAAAAGAGGAAAGTTTTTTTTACTGAACAGCCGTTTGGGATTTAAAAAGAAAGAAATTCCCAAAATGACACACGATCGCGTTCTCCCAAGGGGTGGAAAATATTCCGAAATTAAAGGGTCGCGTGTCCCGTCGTTAACCGAGATTTTCGAGGTACGATCCTACCGAGGTTATCACATATCACAAACACTGCCTAACTGTCACGAACTAAACTATGGGTAAATGAATATATTTTAAAAGTACTTAGCTTTTTTTTTTCCTCAACTCCTTCGTCCTCGTCCTGCAAGTTGGTGGGTCTAATCCCGCCACGACAATCGTCCTATCGCTCCTTGGCAATTATCTCGAGTCACCTTTACTAAATCCTTCCGTCTATCTCCTTCCTCGACACTTTACTTTTGTTCACTTTTTTTTTTTTAAATCAAAATCCCTTCTGGACGTTACCGCAAACTTGTCTATGTTATTGCCTGGCCAACCAAGAAGTGATTTACCAGCTGGCTTTGTCCATTCGGCCGGCCGGCATCCTCACTCACACATCCATACGTACGTGGGGAAGCAGAGGCAACGACAGTTCTAACGCGACCATTCAGCTGTAGCGCTGAAGAGGCCAACTGTTTCGTACTCCCCCACAATCACACATACTTAGATATTTGGCGGTCCATGTCCTCTTCTGCTACACTATGTACTCTCACAAAGGGTGGCGACGGTGTAGAGGTTAGTGTGTTGGCTTGTGACACGTGCGGTGCAGGTTCAATCCCCATGGGGAGCAATAACATACGCCACCCAATCACATGCCTCTACACCAAAAGGAGGATTTCTGCCTGGTAGTACAATGGAACGTTACCGAGTCTGAGTGCTCTGGGATTTGGATTTCCTTTTACAAAAAAAAAAAAAAAAAAATGTACTCTCACATCAGTGCGCTGACATGAACCCGCTAATGTTCTCACGCCCTTCAGGCGACCTCTCTCTCAGTGAATTCGCCCATTGCTCGAACTCAGCAATGAACAAACCCTCCGACCGACCCTGGATCTGCCTTTATTCAGCCCATGCCCTTTCTGACGTTTCGCGACGTAAACAAAAGCATTCGAGCAAGGAAATAGATTTGCAAACAACATGCCAACTGCAAAATGTTGTTTTTAATAAAATTATCCCCTCAACGGCCAAAAAACTCATGGATAATTTCAGGATGCGGAAGACAGAAACCTTTTTCAAGATGTCCATCCCTAGGACCAGGCCCAGCGACTATTTGGGAACGCAGAACTAAAGAGCTGGTATGACTTCCTATCTTACTAACGATTTCTTTCCTATTCTACCTCGGTAGAGTCGCGCGCATATTTTGGGGAAAGGGATATGCAGATCGTGTGCCATTCCTCACATAAATTTACGTTATGTTGGGCACGAAGCCATCGTTACATTTGTGTCTCGATTCGGTTTGTTGTTGTTGACACGTCCTGGGGTGTTCGTCTACAATCCCCGTCTTGGTTCAAAGTGTTATGTTTGTTTGTGCTATTTTCGCGCCGGTATTGTTTTTTTTGGATGCGCGATTGGTTCCCGTCCTATATCGCTCGTTTATTGTGAGGGTGTTTTACAGGGCCGCCCGCCCGCACTCCTCTGCTGCTCCTACGGTGCTCCCACGACGGAGTTGGGTCAAAAGGGAGCGTCGTCCCTTCCCTGATCGAACCAAACTCACTACCGTGTCGGTGGTAGATCGATATTCGCTTTTTGGGCCTTTGACTTATTCGGACAGTCCGTCCGCGCCCGCGAATTACATTTGTATTTGCAGGGTGGATGTTTCAGTGGTTGGATTGGTTCCACCCTGCCGTTGCAGACACTTCGTCTGGTTGCGGAGTGCTTTTCACTTGCACCCCGCCTTTACAGACCGTCCGTCTGAAGTCGTCACCACAGACCGTCCGTCTGGATTCGTCTCTACAGACAGTCCGTCTGTATTGGGTTTGGGCCTGGGCCTCCTGCCCTTCCAGTCACCTGTGGTGGTTGCTCCCCAAGGCTACAGAGACGTGGACCAATGGCTGATGGAACCATGGTTGCCCCTCCACTTCTTTAGACCCTGGAAGCGCAGACCGGTAGAAGAGGGAAATTTCAAGGAGGGTCAAGGGAAAAGAGAATGGCTCTTGTTGCGGGCGATTTGACCGCAACAAATCCCATCCTCACCTCCAAGGAAATGTGCTAGGTTTTCAAAGAACCCCAAGCCATTTCCAGAGGCTAAGGAAAACAACACAACAGCGGAAGGGTTTTTCCATCAGTGGCCAATATGCCTGTCTAGACTTCAAAAAAAAAAATAAGATAAAATACATTACTCTAATAAACTAAATTGGGGGCTTGCTAGACTAGTCGTCGGCTGCTCTGTGATAGGGCTTAAGGTCCTTCACATGCCATGTGCCGCGATCTCTTTCATTCTCATCGGTCAAAGTATAAGTCCACGGGGAAACGCGTTTCTTGATTATAAACGGGCCGATACATTTCGGCGCAAGTTTCGCGGCATAAAAGTTAGCGACGTCGGACAACGCGAAGTTTCTTCGCCATACAATCTCATCCGGGAGATATTGAACATCTCTCCGCCTGAGATTGTAGGTTTTCGCGGACTTCTTGGCTGCGGCAGTTAATTTTCTACCGATATCTTCCCTAAGTTCGCTAAAACGGTTCTCTACCGCGTTCCTACCACTTTCCCCGTCGCTTCTAACTAGACCCTGCTGTGGGCCTACGCTCCGACTACCTGAACCTTCTCTCCTATTAAGAGTGGCTGCTCTGTCGTCGTCGCATAGCTCCCCTAGTTGATCGCTTGCGGGAGTTATAACCCGTCCGCAAGTAACCATCTCTCTACCAAAATTTGCATAATATGGAGTTATGCCTAATACGTCGTGCTGGGCGGTGCGTATTGCACACGCTATCTTCGCCAGCTGCGAATCCCAACCTCGATGATTTTCCGAGACGTACGCCCCCAGCGTTGTCTTTATAATTTGATTTATGCGCTCTGTAGGATTAGTCTGCGGATGGTAATGCGCTGTATATTTAAGTTGTGACGCGTACGCCTGGCAAAGCGCTTTCAATTCCCTACTCCGGAATTGTGGGCCGTTGTCACATACGACCACCGACGGAACGCCAAAAAGAAGGAAGACATTGTCTTCAAGTTCCCTACAGACTGCTTCAGCGGTAGCAGATCTCAACGCGAAAAGGAGAGGAAATTTTGTAAAATAATCTACCACAGTCAGAATATAAACGAAACCCCTACTGGACTTGGAAAGTGGGCCTACCAGATCTACACAAATCATTTCCCAAGGCCTCGAAATTCCAACTCTCTCTTTCATTAAACCAGCCGGTTTCTCGTTCACCGGTTTCACCTGTTGGCAAACGCTACAACGCTTAACGTAATTAGTGATATCTTTTTTCGTTTTCGGCCAATAATATTTACTCCCTACCCTAGCATATGTTTTACGGACCCCCACATGCCCTGCTAACGGACTATCATGACATTCTCTTAAAATCCCTAATCTGACTGCTTTCCCCACTACTAATTTCCATTCGTTGTTGTCCGCGTGGACCACGATATGGTTCGCTTTAATGAATTTGAAAAGTCGACCGTTGTCGACTCTCCATGCTGGGTAAGCCAGTGGATTCGACTCAACAGCTGACACCATTTTCGCCACCCAAGGGTCCATATCCGCTTCTGAGATAATATGGAGTTATGCCTAATACGTCGTGCTGGGCGGTGCGTATTGCACACGCTATCTTCGCCAGCTGCGAATCCCAACCTCGATGATTTTCCGAGACGTACGCCCCCAGCGTTGTCTTTATAATTTGATTTATGCGCTCTGCAGGATTAGCCTGCGGATGGTAATGCGCTGTATATTTAAGTTGTGACGCGTACGCCTGGCAAAGCGCTTTCAATTCCCTACTCCGGAATTGTGGGCCGTTGTCACATACGACCACCGACGGAACGCCAAAAAGAAGGAAGACATTGTCTTCAAGTTCCCTACAGACTGCTTCAGCGGTAGCAGATCTCAACGCGAAAAGGAGAGGAAATTTTGTAAAATAATCTACCACAGTCAGAATATAAACGAAACCCCTACTGGACTTGGAAAGTGGGCCTACCAGATCTACACAAATCATTTCCCAAGGCCTCGAAATTCCAACTCTCTCTTTCATTAAACCAGCCGGTTTCTCGTTCACCGGTTTCACCTGTTGGCAAACGCTACAACGCTTAACGTAATTAGTGATATCTTTTTTCATTTTCGGCCAATAATATTTACTCCCTACCCTAGCATATGTTTTACGGACCCCCACATGCCCTGCTAACGGACTATCATGACATTCTCTTAAAATCCCTAATCTGACTGCTTTCCCCACTACTAATTTCCATTCGTTGTTGTCCGCGTGGACCACGATATGGTTCGCTTTAATGAATTTGAAAAGTCGACCGTTGTCGACTCTCCATGCTGGGTAAGCCAGTGGATTCGACTCAACAGCTGACACCATTTTCGCCACCCAAGGGTCCATATCCGCTTCTGAGATAATATGGAGTTATGCCTAATACGTCGTGCTGGGCGGTGCGTATTGCACACGCTATCTTCGCCAGCTGCGAATCCCAACCTCGATGATTTTCCGAGACGTACGCCCCCAGCGTTGTCTTTATAATTTGATTTATGCGCTCTGCAGGATTAGCCTGCGGATGGTAATGCGCTGTATATTTAAGTTGTGACGCGTACGCCTGGCAAAGCGCTTTCAATTCCCTACTCCGGAATTGTGGGCCGTTGTCACATACGACCACCGACGGAACGCCAAAAAGAAGGAAGACATTGTCTTCAAGTTCCCTACAGACTGCTTCAGCGGTAGCAGATCTCAACGCGAAAAGGAGAGGAAATTTTGTAAAATAATCTACCACAGTCAGAATATAAACGAAACCCCTACTGGACTTGGAAAGTGGGCCTACCAGATCTACACAAATCATTTCCCAAGGCCTCGAAATTCCAACTCTCTCTTTCATTAAACCAGCCGGTTTCTCGTTCACCGGTTTCACCTGTTGGCAAACGCTACAACGCTTAACGTAATTAGTGATATCTTTTTTCGTTTTCGGCCAATAATATTTACTCCCTACCCTAGCATATGTTTTACGGACCCCCACATGCCCTGCTAACGGACTATCATGACATTCTCTTAAAATCCCTAATCTGACTGCTTTCCCCACTACTAATTTCCATTCGTTGTTGTCCGCGTGGACCACGATATGGTTCGCTTTAATGAATTTGAAAAGTCGACCGTTGTCGACTCTCCATGCTGGATAAGCCAGTGGATTCGACTCAACAGCTGACACCATTTTCGCCACCCAAGGGTCCATATCCGCTTCTGAGATAATATGGAGTTATGCCTAATACGTCGTGCTGGGCGGTGCGTATTGCACACGCTATCTTCGCCAGCTGCGAATCCCAACCTCGATGATTTTCCGAGACGTACGCCCCCAGCGTTGTCTTTATAATTTGATTTATGCGCTCTGCAGGATTAGCCTGCGGATGGTAATGCGCTGTATATTTAAGTTGTGACGCGTACGCCTGGCAAAGCGCTTTCAATTCCCTACTCCGGAATTGTGGGCCGTTGTCACATACGACCACCGACGGAACGCCAAAAAGAAGGAAGACATTGTCTTCAAGTTCCCTACAGACTGCTTCAGCGGTAGCAGATCTCAACGCGAAAAGGAGAGGAAATTTTGTAAAATAATCTACCACAGTCAGAATATAAACGAAACCCCTACTGGACTTGGAAAGTGGGCCTACCAGATCTACACAAATCATTTCCCAAGGCCTCGAAATTCCAACTCTCTCTTTCATTAAACCAGCCGGTTTCTCGTTCACCGGTTTCACCTGTTGGCAAACGCTACAACGCTTAACGTAATTAGTGATATCTTTTTTCATTTTCGGCCAATAATATTTACTCCCTACCCTAGCATATGTTTTACGGACCCCCACATGCCCTGCTAACGGACTATCATGACATTCTCTTAAAATCCCTAATCTGACTGCTTTCCCCACTACTAATTTCCATTCGTTGTTGTCCGCGTGGACCACGATATGGTTCGCTTTAATGAATTTGAAAAGTCGACCGTTGTCGACTCTCCATGCTGGGTAAGCCAGTGGATTCGACTCAACAGCTGACACCATTTTCGCCACCCAAGGGTCCATATCCGCTTCTGAGATAATATGGAGTTATGCCTAATACGTCGTGCTGGGCGGTGCGTATTGCACATGCACACGCTATCTTCGCCAGCTGCGAATCCCAACCTCGATGATTTTCCGAGACGTACGCCCCCAGCGTTGTCTTTATAATTTGATTTATGCGCTCTGCAGGATTAGCCTGCGGATGGTAATGCGCTGTATATTTAAGTTGTGACGCGTACGCCTGGCAAAGCGCTTTCAATTCCCTACTCCGGAATTGTGGGCCGTTGTCACATACGACCACCGACGGAACGCCAAAAAGAAGGAAGACATTGTCTTCAAGTTCCCTACAGACTGCTTCAGCGGTAGCAGATCTCAACGCGAAAAGGAGAGGAAATTTTGTAAAATAATCTACCACAGTCAGAATATAAACGAAACCCCTACTGGACTTGGAAAGTGGGCCTACCAGATCTACACAAATCATTTCCCAAGGCCTCGAAATTCCAACTCTCTCTTTCATTAAACCAGCCGGTTTCTCGTTCACCGGTTTCACCTGTTGGCAAACGCTACAACGCTTAACGTAATTAGTGATATCTTTTTTCATTTTCGGCCAATAATATTTACTCCCTACCCTAGCATATGTTTTACGGACCCCCACATGCCCTGCTAACGGACTATCATGACATTCTCTTAAAATCCCTAATCTGGCTGCTTTCCCCACTACTAATTTCCATTCGTTGTTGTCCGCGTGGACCACGATATGGTTCGCTTTAATGAATTTGAAAAGTCGACCGTTGTCGACTCTCCATGCTGGGTAAGCCAGTGGATTCGACTCAACAGCTGACACCATTTTCGCCACCCAAGGGTCCATATCCGCTTCTGAGACCTCGGCTACCACCGGGACTCCTCGCGACAACATATCCGGAACGACATGTTCTTTCCCCTTTCTGTGAACGATTTGGAAATCAAACTGTTGTAGTCTAACTGCCCAGCGCGCTAACCTACCCGACGGGTCCTTAAGGTTACTTAACCATACCAAAGAGTGATGATCCGTCACGACCGTGAACCGAATTCCTTCGATGTACGGCCGCAACTTCTCAATTGCCCATAGTACAGCCATGCACTCCTTTTCGGTCGTCGAATAGTTTCTCTCACATCTATTGAGGGATCTGCTAAGGTAACAAACGACCTTCTCGCCCTCTTCAAATTCCTGTGACAGTACGGCCCCGATACCAAAGTCTGATGCGTCGGTTTGCACCACAAAAGGTCGCTGAAAATCCGGAAACGTCAGGATCGGTGCTGTCACTAGGCATTCCTTCGCCTTTCGGAAGCTTTCCTCGCATTCTGCGGACCAAAGAAACTTCTTACTCTTCTTCAACAAATCTGTCAAAGGGCGAACCAATTCTGTGAAATTGGGTACAAAGCGCCTGTACCAAGAAATTGTCCCTACAAAGCTCCTCACTTCCTTCACGTTTTTCGGTGCAGGAATCCTAACCATGCTTTCCACCTTTTCTGGATCGACGTGAAGTCCGTTTCTATCAACAACGTACCCTAGAAATTTAAGAGAGGACCTACAAAAGTTGCACTTTTCCCTGCTAACTTTCAACCCCGCCGCACATAATCGTTTAAAGACTTCTTCCAGTATTTCAAGATGTTGTTCGAAGGAATTGGTGACGATGATGATATCGTCCAAATACACGAAGACGTGTGGCTCGAGATCGGCACCAAGAACGCTGTCGATGAATCTCTGCCACGTCGCCGGTGCATTATGTAAGCCGAAAGGCATGCGCTTGAACTGGAAGAGACCCCTATTTGGAACCGTGAAGGCTGTGAGCGGTCGTGATCCCTCCTCCATGGGATCTGCCAGTAGGCTGACTTGATATCGAAAGACGTGAGATATTTTGCATCTCGAAGTTTATCTAGGGTCGTTGAAATGTAAGGCAGTGTTCAACTAATTGTGTACACCCTAATCCCTCAGGCATATCCCTGAAGATTTCCTCTTCCAAAATTTTCAATTGCCTTGCTTGAGTTTCGTCCAAGTCAGACTTTTCCTTAATAGTGGAAATCGAGCCAACCGACTGCTGACTTGAGAAGTTCCACACGCCTGATCGCAAATCCGGGACTACACCCGACAGTGCCCAAAAATCTGCACCAAGGATCATCACGTGTGGTAGAGCTGGTATTACCAAACACTCTAAAAAGACTGATTTATCCTGTACCACGATTGGGAGAGACACTACCCCCAAAACGTCTATACCCGCCCCATCTGCTAAAGCTACTGAGCTTATTCTACTCTTAGATAAAACTAACCCTACATTTTTGAGAATATCCCACCCGTCCCTACAGACAATGGTGCGTGAAGCACCGGAATCCAATAACCCGAGGAACTGAATTCCATAAATGGATACGTTTAAAAATGGCCGATTGTCTAACCCGTTTGCCTCGAGAGTGAAACCTAAATGAACTTGAGGTACCAGCTGGTCGTCAGCAGGCGACCTAACTAGTTGCGATGGCGCTCCTGTCCTGCTGTTCCAGGAGTCCGTTGCGCGTTTCCCGTACAACGTCGGCAATCCCTACGATAAACCCCTGCTGCACCACAACCGTAACACTTTTTCGGAGCAGAACATCGGTTTGAAAAATGGCCCTCACTACCACAATTGAAACAACGCATTTGCCGACGTTGTTGGTTGTCTTGAGTGAAAACCGAAATCCTTGGTTCTTCTACGCTGATGTACGCCAAATCTGGCTCCAGCAAATGTCTATTGCGCGTCGTTGGTGGTGGAACAAATGTTTCCACATTCGCCCGCGCCGTCTCCAACTTGCGCCCCAACGCCACCAAATCACTGACGCACTTGGGATCCGCCAATCCCAATTGCGTCTGATAAAATGGCGCAAGGTTCCGTTGCAGAATCGAAAGCTTTCTCCGCTCCGAAATCGGTTCCGAAAGTCTTCCGAACATATTCTGCATCGTTGCGACGTAAACACCTATCGATTCCTCCTTCCCTTGGGTTCGACGCCTGATCTCATCTAATAAGAGATCATCATAATTGGGCGGGAGAAACTCCAGTTTCAACTCCCGAACAAGTTCCTGCCAAGAAAAGACCGACCTCCTAATTGCCATAAACCAAAGAAGAGCCTTCCCTTCGAAGAGTTCCACTGCCGACCTAAACAACTGCTGGACTGAAACCCCCCTTGCTTCACGAAGTTCGTCAACCCTTTCCAAAAAGGCGTTGACGGAAGCACCGCATCGTTCTCCTGAAAACCGTAATTGCCATTTGGACAAGTTTTCAACCCGTTCGTTCGTGAAAGGCTGTTCACTTCGCCCATCATCGTTTGACTGGGAATTCCTATTCCTGCCAAAGGCGGAGTTCGGTGGGGGCGAAGGGTTCCGGGTCGTCCGTCTGGGTGGAGATGAGTCCGCCCGTGTTTGCCGCTTCAATCTGAGTCTGCCATCGTCCTGGCTTTCGTCGTCGAGGCTTTCCTCGTCATCGCTCTCTTCGATGTCCCCGAGTAAGCCCAAGAGTTCCGTCTTCAGACTCTTCTTCTCTTCAACATCTTCGGGTGTTGAAGCGTGTGACCTGCCAATTCTGGTGGTCGCCCACTCAATCTTTGTTACGAGCTTTTTAAACTCGGGAGATCCCCGCTCGGGGCGGCTCGCTATGAGCGCTCTGATCTCCATTATCTTTCTGACAACCGCGTTGGGGTCATTCGGGGACTCCTAGGAAAATGCATGCACTTTAGTCATAGGCACATAGGTAAATATGGTTAAAATGTTCTTACCACGTAAGGGTTTTTGTTTTTCTTGATTCAAAGCAATGTATGTGGCCAGAGTCTAGTTGTTTCATGAAAAAAGGTATATTTGTCCTGAGCAGCTTTTCTGCAAGTAGGTTATGAGCGATTGCAATTTTGGGCTTGGTATTTGTGTGGCCAAGAGCCGCGGGTATTGCTGTAACGACCGATAGAAAGAGCCGCGAATTAAGTGCAGTTCAATTTGATTTATCCAAGTGAGCTTACCTCGTTGAATATGTAATGGCGGAATATATACTTAATAGACAGTCAGAGATCGTGGTCCATTAAAAGTCACATGCAAAAAGAGGACCGGAAAGAGGCGGCGGTCTCTTAAATAGCCCGTATGTCCCAGTATTTTACCTCGTGAAGACTTACTCAGCGGTAGCATGGGCGAAACGAACCAGTCTAGCCACAACAAGCGAGACATTCGGCAAAGTGCAAAGACTGGCGTGCCTGTGCATTACCGGAGCAATGCGTAGCTGCCCAACCGCGGCCATGGAGGTGTTATTGGAATTGACCCCTCTACACATCATGGTGATGAACGAGGCAGACAAAACAATCCTAAGGATGGCAAAGGAGGGAATTGGGAGAGGGAAATGAATCGGTTCGAAAGAACACAGTGACTTACTCAAAAAACTCCCACTTCTTGGCATACCTAGGGACGACTGCATCAGGAAATTCAACTTCGAAAAGAATTTCCAGATAAAGCTCAGAAATAAGGAGAACTGGAGCAATGAATCCAGAACTTATGAACTGAGCAACCACACAACAAAGTGGTACACGGACGGCTCGAGGACCGAGAAGGGAACTGGTGTAGGAGTGTTTGGGCCAGGAACCAAGCACTACGAATCCATGGGCAAATGTACCAGCATTTTCCAGGCAGAAATATCTGCCATAGACAGTTGCGTTCGAATCAACCTCGAGAAAAACTACAGAAATTGCAACATAGCAATAATGTCTGACAGCCAAGCAGCCATAAAGGCTCTTGACGCCTACGTCATCAAGTCAAAACTCGTGTGGGAATGCCTACACGGACTGAATAGACTAGGCAAGAATAACAGAATTTCCATCTGCTGGGTACCTAGCCATGTTGGCATTACAGGCAATGAGGCAGCGGACTCTCTGGCAAGAAAAGGGGCAGAGGAACCCTTCATAGGACCTGCACCGTTCTGCGGCATAGAAGAACACACTCTACGCGAAGACTTCAGGAGACTGGAGGAAGAAACAAGGGCCAAAAGCTTTCTCAACCTCCAAGGGCTGAGGCAAGCAAAGAAACTCTTAGGAAATTACAACCAAAAGAGATTCAAAGCTTGCATCAGCCATAATAAGAACAACCTTAGAATCCTAACAGGGCTCCTCACGGGGCACTGCAAACTCAAGGAGCACCTGAGGAAAATGGGTATATCAGAGGACGGGCTCTGCAGATTCTGCAGTGAAACTGCCGAAACTCAAGACCACATACTGGAATCCTGTGGGGCACTAGCCCACAAAGGGATGAGATATTTGGGCAGGCACCAAATAACAGACAAGGACATACAAACCATGGACCCACAGCTCATTCTCAGATTCATTAAAGAAACTGGACTGGACGCTGTGCTCTAATCAGTGTGACCTGCCAAGGATAAATCAGAGCAATACCTTTAAAAAAAAAAAAAAAAGTACCTCGACACGCTTCACAAAAGAAGTATCTAGAGAGGGCTCTGAAAGAGGGCATGAACCTCTCCGAGGCACAAGCAGGGGACACAATAGACCAATAGGTTGCAGTGTAATATACCCTAACTAGATATTATTATTATTATTATTATTATTATTAGAACGGCGTCGTTGTATTTGAGTTGGCCAAGTATATTAGATTTCTTTCCTACAATTTGGTTAAGTTGCTTAAATGTGTCCGGTCCAGGTTTTATGACGTTAAGTGTTTTCCTGAACTGGGAGTCTATGAATATTTTGGTGTTTTTGCCTACTTATACACATTTTGTATATGCTGGGGAAGGTATTTGTGTTTCGTCTAGGAATTCCGCGATTGTGCTTGTTCAGCAATAGTAGCCGTGTTTCTTTGCACGCGGATATAGGGATAATTTAAAATTTGTATGTAAAATACAACAACAACTTATCCTATTTATGCTAACTTTAGCGGGGATAGCAATTGTCGCTAAGTCCTTTTGCGGGGATAAACAGTGCTTCCAAAACATCTTTTCTTCGTTTCTGATGAATCGTTGCGATGAATTTTTCAGGAAATGTCAAAGTTTGACATCCCGCCGACCACTGGCACATCCCTCTGAATATTTTGTTCGGGATTTTATTATTTTTTTTTTTTAAAATTTAGTAAATCTGTCAATGTGAAACTGTTTTTTTATAATTTTAGAATATGTTTGGCATTAATTTCAACTGTCGGAAAATAATATTTTTGATTTTCACGATTTTCAATACAAATTTCTTAACTCAACTTCCAGCTGTGTCACTAATAAACGTCATAGGTGCATGTGTGCTGCCAAGTTTTTTTTGATGAATTCTTAAGCGGCGATGGTCGTTTTTTAATGCCATGCCTATATCCTCGTGCAATGAAACACGACTAGTATCAAAGATTGAGTTTTCAAAAGTATCGATTGCGGAGTCGATTTCTTGAATGCTTAGATTGGTCGATGTGCTGGGTATGTTGTTCCATAGCTTATCCCTTAAGGAAATTTGAAATGCTTCCCAATTAACTTTTTTGTAATAAATGATTGAAGGGGAGTAGCGAGAATGTTAAGATTTTTCCGAAGACTAATTTTACCGCTAAATAGTCAGAATCTGATACTATTGCAGTGCATGTGAAGTTAGAGAGTGTAGGAATTCTACAAATGAGATGAGGGGAGCATATGAAAAAAGTCGAGTGTCGAAGGTGTTCTGGGGAATGTGGGGATTGATTGAGATACAATCTCGAAGGAGTGGTTGTATGAATTGGCAAGGGGCCAGTCGGAGATAACTTCTCCTGAACGAGGAGATCTTAAAGTATCCATCCATAATTAATATCGTGGATTGAAATCTCCACAGGAATTGGGTATGACTAGGGAGGATTATAACGATTTACCAGTGTTGTGTAGCATTCTTTTAGAATCGGCGCAAAACAGAAATCGGGTCTTTTATTTTAAAAATGCCAACTATAATACGTAAAAATGTTTCCTTAGCCCATGGATGTTGCTCGCATCCACTACAAAATTCCTATACATTATAAAAGACAAACATAAATGAAACACAAACTCTGACGCTAACTTCTTCAGCAGAGCCATGCAGTGAAGATCTGCGTGGGATTTCCAAACCAATTGACCGCAGGTGTTATGCCCGTACAGTAATTTGCTTTGGTCCACCAACAAACTCAACACCAACACGACCCGCTATCCGCTAGATGCTGCCTCTACCCAACCATTACAAGTACATACATAAATAGTACGGCACTTACCATAGTCAAGCAAAAGCAGCATCGATGGAGTGGGATGGAGAACGATGTATATCTAACGCTGTGACTTTTTGGCTTTTTTTGGCACAGACACCGGCACTCGGTCTGTGTAGATTTAATTTTTCGGACTTTAGCTGTTGGTCGGTAAAGCGAGACCGACTACGGGCAAAAAATGAAACGCAAAGCCTTTTCGCCCCATACTGGTCTTATACCCCTCGTCCCCTTATAAATGCAAATGTAAAACACTTACGCATACATCGCAATGTAGTCATGTAAATACCATCAGCCAGAAATAAACCTTTATGTATTCCAGGTAGAAAATTAAAACAACAAAACAATTCAATCACGACATCTGATTTTGGCGAATAAACTGATTGTCGGATTTAGGATAAATATAGAGCCACTATTAGTCGTGTCTCTGCATTTGTTTTGCAATACTTTTTTCTTTCGACCCCAAATTTAACAAAAGAACTGGGGTAACTGCGACCCAGGAGGTCCACATGAAAAGCAAATGATACAGGACAAAACGCGTAACATGAATTGCTCACCAGCCCCGCGACGTAATATCTAATGGATCCCGCGGGGAGAGGGGAGAGTGTTCGAAGTCTGCTAGGTATGGATGAGTACGTAGGCGCATTCCTGGCATCCATAATTCGGGTTTGCGAGTCCTGCATACCATCTTTTGAAGTTTACCACATCCATTGGCACACCCAAGCCCTAAACTAACAGTCCCAAAATACTTACTTACTTACTTAACGGGCTCCCGACCCATGAAGAGTCTTTGACTGAGACACTGCAGCCTTCTCTGCGATCCCGGGCACGCGGCTTCCACTCTGGCATCCGCGATGGCATGGTCTTTAAAACGGAGGTTCGGTCTTCCCTGTATTCTCAAACCAGGGGGCTGGAGTCGGAGATCCTCTTGGCCGGAGTATTATTGTCCATTCGCTCAATGTGGCCGAGCCAATGCAATGGGCGTGATCTTATCTTTTTGGACTACATCCACATATTGGTACAGCTCATAGAGTTCGCGGTTGTATCTTCTCCTCCATTCACCCTCCTCGCATACAAGGCCAAATTTCAGACGGAGTATTTTTCTTTCAAAAGAACCCAATATAAGCTTCCCTTTTCTACTTATCGTGCAGCACTCGACAATGAAGCAGGATTGGGCATGCATTTTGTCCTTCGACTGAGGAGTTTCGAAGCCATATGTTTGGCTAAACCGAAGTAGCAGCGGGTTTCTAAGGTAATTCTCCACCGGATCTCCACTAAGGTGTCATTTGTGGAGTTGAGGTTTACTCCTAGGTATATGAACTCTTTAACTACCTCGAAGTTATTGATATCAACAGTTACGTTTTGTTCTAGGCGGCGATTCTTACGTCGATTGTATCTACATCCATTCCCTGTCTCGTGTCCTGTGTAACTGTATCGTGTACGTCAGTGCATTCTGGGAAATGGGCTGCTGTCAGTGCCACCAGCGTTTGCTCGTGTGATTCTGATCAGCTACCATCGTCCTTTCTTAGCGGACATCGATATGGGTGCGTCGTAGATTCAATTGATTCACAGAAACATCTCCACGCATTCTTCTTGGCGAATCTTATCTCCTTTTTGAGAAGGGTAACCCTCTCCTTGTATGCCGTCCATTCGAACCTCTATGGCGATGTTCCATCTAGATCTCGATGCCTGTATTAGATCCGCGTTCTTGCAGTTCCACCCGGCTGGGCGTTTTTCCCATTTGTTCTGCTTACTGGGCAGGATTTTCCAAAGGATTTCGAGAGCAAAGTAGTAAGTGATTCCACTGCGTCGTCGATTCGGTGTTGAGGTCTTTTACCGGGTAGATGTTCTTGAACATTTGGAGTTCTGTGTTAAACTTCTCCCAGTTCGCTCTTCTTGGGTTCCTGAAAACTTTTCTATCCTGGGCTAGTTCGTAACTTGAACGGAACTGTTTGCGATTCAAAGGTTGCGTCTTCGTGTAGCTCTATCACGGGGTTGAACTCTTTGTAGATTTTCTGTGGTCCCATGTCGATCGAGAGCATGTGTTGACAAAACCCTGGGACGCCCCGGTGTCGAGCAACGCGTGGGATTCTTATCCCCTTAAGCGGATGCGGGCGAAGTAGGGATAATCTCGGGTCAGTCTCCCGTCTTGGCCGCAGAAGGAACAGAACAAGATCAAGAGTTTCGGTGACGAGTAATCCCGTACTGGCTAAGATCTCCAGGATCGTTCGCAATGTAGCTCGCACTTGCTAATCTGATATATCCAGCCCAAGCTGGAGAATAGATACAATTTCCGGGGCGCAGTGTTTATTTCCTCGTCGGAGGTAGCCATATCGGGACCCACGGCGGTTGCCGACACAGGTAGCGTTGGTGGTTGATGGTAGGGCGGAAAGGTGAAGGAATTATTATCGGGTAGACTTATGCCATATTATTTGTTTGCTCTGATGGAAGTTTGGGGTAGGTTATGTTTTCTGGTATTTAATACAATTGGTATGTGTGTGTATGATCGTTGAAGGAGAGTCACATTTCAGCTACTGTGAGGATTCTCAAATGATTTTCTTTATAATTCATATTTGCAAGTGAAAAATGGATATTCAAAGGTAGGGGCGATGGTGGATAAAGAAAGGTTGAAGAATTGTCATTGAGTAGATTGATGGTATATTATTTGTTGGCTTTGATGGATGTTTGGGGTAGGTTATGCCATATTGCAATTAGACCATCACAGTCACCTGTAACTTGTTTCTTTGTATTCAATACAATTGGTGTCTGTATTCACAGCGGTGAAGGAGATTCGCATTTCAGCAATGAGGATTCCCAAATGCTTTATAAACCATATTTGCATGTGAAAAAATATTAATTGAGGCAGAGATAAAAAAAGATAAGACAAGTTATAGTGTATTCCAAGCTACATTGCGAACGATCCTTAAGGGTTTCCACTTTAAAAAGAAAATCGTGGATATTTTCGGACCCGTCAAATGCAATTTGCCACTTTTCAATTTTACAAACTGAACTTACTGAAGAATTTTGTTGACTTATTGGTGGTGCTTGTCTGCGTTGCACAGTGTGACGAATCGCTGATTTAGCTTGATTTAATAAGGAAAATGACATACACAAAATTAAACAAAAACCGGTTAAGGCTCCTACGTAATGACTGTGCAATCTTTTTTTTGTTGTTGCTTAGTGCAGCAAAAAAAAAATAATCTCAAACTCCAAATTGTGTATAATTTTTTTTATAAGAAGGTCAATTTGAAGAGAGAGTGTTTATATCGTTTTTAATTGGTTCGCGTACATTTTATAGCTTTTTTTTATCTTTTCTCAATAAGTAAACAGTCAATTGATATAAAAGTAAGTTTTTCTTAAACAATTAAAGATTTTTTTAATATAAGGGGTAAATGAAAGTAAAATGTATAGATAAAATATGTGTTTTTTGTATTCATTAGACGAAAAGTATAGTTGTTCAGTGTTGTCCAAGTTGGAGACCGTGTTTGTTCTAAAGCCTTGCATATGTTCTGCTAAAATGTGATTCAACTTCTTGTGCACAGGTGCGACACTCATACTAATTTTTTCGTTTTTTAGGATGCCCATGGAAATCACGAAAAAGCAAATTTTTGATGTTTGGTTTCTTAAGTCAAAATTAATCGCTTAGATGCTGTTTTTGCTTCTGTTATGGGTTACTTTAGCCATATACTATTTTCTGAGGCTGCAACAAAGTCAATCAAATTAACCTTAAAAAGTTTATGTTTAAGATTTGACGAGAAATGTGCCAAAATTGGTCAGCAAAGAGAGCGCTTCGAAAATTCAAATCCTCTGTGGCTAAATGAAAATCTAACATTACCACAACATATCTTAGATGAAATACCTTCTTCATCTAGAGTAGGAAGACCGAGAAAAAGCTTATAGATTAGATGTTAAGGTGCGGCGATAAAAGACAAAGGCAGTAAAGAAAAAGTCAAAGCCAGAAAATAATTAATCCAAAAAAAAATTACAAGAGAAAGAGGGTTATTGGTAGATATGCCAACTCAACAGTCTGGCAATCCTAATGACGGGAAAAAGGCTAGAAGACTTTTTAGAGATGAGGAAAAGACTGCCCAAATTACAGGGATAGATAAAGAAATTATCAAAAAGTTTCATATCATCTTAGAAGCTCTTGGGTCTGGATTCCCAATAGATGCAGATGCTTTTGAGAAGTATGCAAAGGAAACAAGGGAACTATATTTTAAAAATTATTACTGGTATTTTAAGCCAGTAAGTGTACATAAGGTCTTCTTTCATGGAAAACAAATAAGTTCTACTTGTATACTTCCAATCGGACAACTTTCAGAAGAAGCGCAAGAGGCAAGAAACAATTAAATAGAAGGTTTAGGGAACTTCTTACCAGAAAAATATCACGTGTAGATGCAAATACTGACCTCTTAAATCGATTGCTTATAACCTCAGATCCATTCTTAGCAAGTCTAAGATACTTTCCGAGAAGAAAGAAAAGTGTCATGGAACATGAAGTCTTGCAACTTTTAGATGTACCAAATAGGTAATTAAAACATAGGGACGGGCTACAGTCCGCTTGGGCGAACTGTTGGATACCCTATTCTTATTCCTATCCCTCATAAGTGGGCGTGACAAAAGTCTAAGTATGGTTAAATTGTTAAGAACGCTCTACATATTTTGTTATATAACATTTAAAGGATTTTATCAAAAAAAACGCTCCCTAGCTCAAACTTGGGTGTTTCAATAAAATTGTTTTATTTAATTGTGGGCGTGTCAGTAGGCGGATTTAAAAAAAAAACATAGGGACGGGCTACAGTCCGCTTGGGCGAACTGTTGGATACCCTATTCTTATTCCTATCCCTCATAAGTGGGCGTGACAAAAGTCTAAGTATGGTTAAATTGTTAAGAACGCTCTACATATTTTGTTATATAACATTTAAAGGATTTTATCAAAAAAAAACGCTCCCTAGCTCAAACTTGGTTGTTTCAATAAAATTGTTTTATTTAATTGTGGGCGTGTCAGTAGGCGGATTTAAAAAAAAATTAACACATGAGCATAAAGGGCCCCTAGAGAGTATATATTATAAATTTCAGCTCCCTAGCTCAAACTTTGGATTTTCAAAAAAATTGTTTTATTTATTTGTGGGCGTGTCAGTGGGCGGATTTTGAAAATATTTATACATGAGCTTAAAGGGTATATATTAAAAATTTCAGCTCCCTAGCTCAAATTTTGGTTTTTCAATAAAATTGTTTTATTTTTTTGTGGGCGTGGCAGTGGGCGGATTTTGAAAATTTTATATCCCGAGCAGTTTTAGGAGTCATAGATCATATATAAAAAATTTCAGCTTCCTAGCTCAAAATTCGATTTTTTCCAAAATTTTGTTTTTTTGAGTTTGTGGGCGTGTCTGTGGGCGGATTTCAAAAATTCGTAAACTTGATTATTTCGGGACCCTAGAGAGTATATGGTTAAAATTTCAGCTCTCTAGGTCCAGTTTAAAGGCCTAATTTTTGCCGACGGACGGACGGACATGGCTAGATCGACATTACTATCGATGCTGATCATAAATATAGTAACTTTTAGGGGTCTACGGGCAATATTAAGGTATGTTACAAACTATGCGTCAAAATTAATATACCCCTAGAATAGGGTATAATTAACACATGAGCCTAAAGGGCCCCTAGAGAGTATATATTATAAATTTCAGCTCCCTAGCTCAAACTTTGGATTTTCAAAAAAAATGTTTTATTTATTTGTGGGCGTGTCAGTGCGCGGATTTTGAAAATATTTATACATGAGCTTAAAGCGCCCCTAGAGAGTATATATTAAAAATTTCAGCTCCCTAGCTCAAATTTTGGTTTTTCAATAAAATTGTTTTATTTTTTTGTGGGCGTGGCAGTGGGCGGATTTTGAAAATTTTATATGCCGAGCAGTTTTAGGAGTCATAGATCATATAAACAAAATTTCAGCTTCCTAGCTCAAAATTCGATTTTTTCCAAAATTTTGTTTTTTTGAGTTTGTGGGCGTGTCTGTGGGCGGATTTCAAAAATTCGTAAACTTGATTATTTCGGGACCCTAGAGAGTATATAGTTAAAATTTCAGCTCTCTAGGTCCAGTTTAAAGGCCTAATTTATGCCGACGGACGGACGGACGGACGGACGGACGGACGGACATGGCTAGATCGACATTACTATCGATGCTGATCATAAATATAGTAACTTTTAGGGGTCTACGGGCAATATTAAGGTATGTTACAAACTATGCGTCAAAATTAATATACCCCTAGAATAGGGTATACAAAAATAAAATAAGCTGGTTTGTCTGTATCGTTTTGTCTTGAAATTTGTAGTCATATGTTAACAAAATTTGTTATATTCTATTCTGTGAACAATTTCAATTAAAAAAAAACAAAAAATTTAATTTTAATTTAATTCCGCTAAATCAGCGATTCGTCACACTGTTCTGGGTCGAAAACGAAGCGTTATTAAAAAAATGTTCCAAGTCAGAACGAGCGTTCGAAGGTCTCGTATTCACATTGGGAGTATTTAAATTCAAATTGTCCAATCTTTCAACTAAGGTATCTCTAATAGACTGCATTTCACGAATGAAAACTCGTTGGTTTGCCTCGAGTATTCGTTGAAATGCTGACGTAATAGCTCTAATGTCTGTGGTTTAAAATATATACCAGCAATTTCACATGTTGATTTATGATAAATAAACTTGCGCAATACTCCTATAAAATATGTCGTTAATCGAATTTAGTAATCTAGCTCCACGCAAAACAACGAAAATTCTTACTATCCATATAAATATTCATCTTATAGGTACCTATTGAACAAGAAGTGGTGGTGCGGCATGGCACAATACTGAAAAAAAAAATTATGTCATTGCTTTATAAATTAGATCGAATATTTCTAAATCAATTACAAAAAAAATGATAGAAATCGGTACCTTTTGCGACAAGATATAGCCGAAACTGTGAGAGTCTAAAATGCGACAAACTCATAATATCTCATTTGATGAAAAATACTGTTCAAAACCAACTAATTCTAATCTAAACAGAAAAACAAAATAAATTTGACACAGCTCAAAATATGTCTTTATTGTAATTATAATTAATAAAAGTAGACTGTATAATAATTTCTGTTCTGCACTGAACAGAAACTGACGAACAAGTGAAGTCAAAAGGGTTTATTTCCAAATTATATACCGCCGCACGTGTGGTATATTTACATCGTTGCCCATCGGTCGCAGGTACCGTTTTTCACCGGCGATGGAGTATATAGTCAGATGGTTGAATGTTGTCGGCTGTTCTGCTTTGCTTGTCCTTCTTTGCGCCCGATGAAGCGGTCCGTCTCGCTGCCTGTTGCTCGTGGCAGATGTATTTAATGCCTTGGGTTTCTCCAGCGGTATCGGTACCGTTGGTTATTTGTGTTATATGCGCTGCTGGATTTTTTGTTGATGCTCTTTATGTATGCATGTAATCTGCACTTGTCGATTCTAGAAATTCCGCCCCAATTGAGGACTTGTCTTTAATTCCCGGTCGTTGAATCATCCTTGGGAAGAATGCACAACTTTTGTACTGGACGTGACAGTGTTGCGTGCCCCATTTTCACATCCGCGTTTCGCACAAGTCCATCTCGGCCCTGATGAACTGCGGTGACTCGTCCTAAAGGCTGTACCGTTGGAGGCATGTTCTCCTGTTGGACCAGTACCAAGTCGCCGATTTTCACATTTGCTCGTGGTGCTCTCCACTTAAATCGCTGCTGTAGCGTGTGAATATATTCTTCGCTCCATTTCTTCCAAAAATGCTGCTGCATCTGGTGGATTATGGTCCACAGCTTCAGTCGGCTCTGTGGGATTTCGCTGAAGTCTGCTGTCGGTGGAAGTGTCCAGGTGTGAGTGCACTGGAATCTCGTGGGTCGTCCGATAATGCACTGAGTGGCCGGGAGTTGAGGAATGTCTCAATCTGCACAAGTGTTGTCGCCAAAGTCTCGAACGTGAAAATCTGCTTGCCCATTACTCTGCGTAGGTGATGCTTTAGAGATTTGACCCCGGCTTCGCAGATGCCGTGTGTGGTGCACCTGGCACAATGAACTTCCATTTGGTTCCCATTGCTCGCATTTGTTCCAAGGGAAGCTGGTTTCCCCAATCCTCTGCACTTCATCGTAATCGTCGGTCTGCTCAAACGAAGGTTGTGGCATTATTGCTCCAAAGTGTCGCACAAGCACCTCGTCTTCCAGTAAAGCGATGGAAGCAGGATGAAAGGAGGATTTCTGCCGGGTAGTACAATGGACCGTTACCGAGTCTGAGTGCTCTGGGATTTGGATTTCCTTTTTTAATAAAAACAAAAAAAAAAAAAAAAAAAGCGATGGAAAGCGGCGAGGAATGCTTCCGACGACTGGTTACTTCACGAGCTCTAGGTGAATTACTCTAGTCGCCATACACACAAAAACTGCGATGTAGCCTTTCTCTATGATTTTTGATCGTCCTGCCCTGGCTTTGATCTGCACTGGTCCACGCCTCTATGCTTGAATGCCCTTGCTCTTTGCACGCGGTCTTTTGGCAGTCTGCCCATTAGCTGCTCTGCTACGACATGATTCTGGCGGAAACAGATCACGCACTTCTCGACATGAGACTTAACCGCTCGTCTCAAACTTGGCATCCAAAATTTTTGTGAAGGATGACTGGATGGGTGTTCAAATAGGGTAGCTCTGCATTTTGTAGTCGGCCTCCCACTCTCATAGCTCCATTGGAGTCCATAAACGGGGCTAGTTGGTGTTACTGCTCCTTTAGATTTACGCTCGCTGCTCCTCCGTGCAAAACGGAATACTAATGCTGTCACTCTCAGCACGCTCTGCATGGTTGATCTACGCTCTAACAAACTCGTACCATCGATACTTAGCTCTTTTGCGTTAGGTTGAGTCAGACTTCCAACAATGACTGGTTTTAACGCTACGTTGGCTCCTGCTCTTTGTTTTGCGATGAAAGGCGGCTCTGTCTTTGGCCAGTCCTGCTCTGAACGTTTTAGCCAATGCGTCCCTCCCACCATATACTCGCGTCCTTCAGCTGCACTGCCGAAACCCCTCGAGATGCTAAGTCCGCTGGGTTGTCGCCCGATGACACATGCTTGCAGGGATGGCCCCCCGTAGATTGTTGAATCGCACTGACTCTGTTTGCCTCGAAGGTTTTGAGCTCGCACGGGATCTTCCTGATACAGTATAGCACTATCGTTGAATCGCTCCAATATGTTCTGGGGACATGTTGAACATTGAACGCGCTGCTCACTTGCTCCATTAGTTTGCTCAATAGATTGGCTGCGCAGAGCTCCAATCTTGGTATGGAGATCGTCTTGAAGTTTTGCTCCTGGTAACTGCACGGCGTTTAATGAAAGGCCACTGTCGGCCTTACAGGATGCATCAAACACGACACGAAACTTTTTCGTGACGCAATGATGAGGGATGTGATAGCTGATCACACCTGCTCTTGGCTCCTCGTTCAAAACTCTTATGTGGTCGAGATCCTGGTACTCACGCATGAAGTTAACGTATCTTTCCTTTAGCTCTTGATCCGCACATAATCTCTTCCGCACATAATCTCTTCTCAAAAAAAAAAAAATATCGCGCAGTGTGTGAATAAAAAAAGAAATAAAAATAAATCCGCATAGAGCCAGTGCCGGTGGCAGTGCTGAAACAAAAAAATCAAAAACAAAAGCGAAAAAAGCAACAGCGTAGGGTATCCCTCCGTCCCCCATCCCACTTCATCACTGTTGCTCTTTCTTGACTATTGCATATGTATGTTTTCAATTCACGGCTTATGCTTAGTTAGCGTCGGAGTTGTGTTTTCTTTTATGTTTGTATTTTCTAATGTGTAGGAATTTCGTTGTGGATGTCAGCAAAATTTTTTTTCATTATACGTCCATGTTTTTCATAACAAACCAGCTGTTTTGGCACTTAGTGAAACCTAGGTTAGCGTTGGCTCTGATTTAACAGAGTTTAGTCTACCTGGGTACAACTTAGTGCCATTATTCTTTCCCCATCGCGGTATCGCCGTTTATATACGTAGTGACGTAGCCTACCAACTTCAGCCCCAGTATGGTTAGTGTTCCAATCCGGAATTTAATTTCATTTGGTTCAAATTTCATGTCCGTA
This sequence comes from Portevinia maculata, assembly GCA_949715645.1. Lineage (NCBI taxonomy): Eukaryota > Metazoa > Arthropoda > Insecta > Diptera > Syrphidae > Portevinia > Portevinia maculata. The sequence goes on along the minus strand of OX454527.1, from coordinate 116,591,499 downwards.
GGCAATTAATCCACTACTGTTTTATTTACAGAAGCCCCAACTTGGACAGACATTCAACTTATAATGAGTTTAATGCCCTGTCCGATTCCATTACAAGAATTGTGACCCTTCATCCTCGTTCTGAAATCGTTATTGCGGGCGATTTCAATATACACAATTCAGACTGGCTTCGACATTCTGGTCAGACAACACCCGAAGGAAGGTACGTCGAGATCTTTGCTGAAGTAAATAACCTGACTCAGCTTGTAAATGAGCCGACACGAATACCGGACATTAGCAGCCAAACTGCCAACACTTTGGACTTGTTTCTTACCTCTCACCCCGATAAATACGCTTTGAACGTATTATCGCCTCTAGGTTCGTCAGACCATTGTATCATATCAGCGAATTTCTCGTACTCCAACCACATAGTTAAAGAACAAACTCAAAAAAGAACCGTATGGCAATACGAGAAAGTAATTTTCAGCTATTCAAAGCCAACCCATCTGAGGAATGCCGTAAAAAGTTTAAACGAGCCAGAAATGACTGCAATGCCCACATTAATCGTGTCAAATTCTCCTATGACCAAAAGTTGAGGCAAAAAATACTACAAAGTCCCACGGGTAGTAAAAACTTTTGGTCATTTGTTAAAAACATCAAGAATTCGACCTCATCATCTGTCCTGACACTCATTTACAATGGCATTCCAGCTGTCAGCTCTATAGATAAGGCCAATCTGCTTGCTGCTCACTTTGCAGTGAGCTCAACGCTCCCAGATTGTGCTTTGTCTCCCCCTGTACTCGAGCGCGTAGAATTCTCCATGGGACCAATCCACTTTCGCACTCGTACAGTGGCTAGAGTACTTCAAGATCTTGACGTTCACAAATCCGCTTGTCCAGATGGTATTTCCCCTATCGTTCTGAAGAGGTGTTCTTCGCTGGCAAAACCATTGCGTAAGCTTTTCCATCTGTCCTATTCTTCAGGACTCTTTCCGGGAAGATGGAAAACAGCATTTGTCCAGCCTGTGCCAAAAAAAGGCGAATCTTCTTCTCCCTTCTCCTACCGACCAATTGGACTTACGTCCCTTCTTCCTAAGGTCATGGAAACGCTGATAAACCGTCAGCTAATGAAATATCTTGAATCGCGAAAACTTCCTAATGACCGGCAGTATGGTTTTCGTAGCAACAGGTCCACTGGTGATTTGATGACATATCTAACCGAAAAGTGGAACCAATCTCTTCACCAAGGTGGTGAAAGTAAGATCGTTGCGCTTGATATTTCAAAGGCATTTGACAGAGTTTGGCATCAAGCTCTCTTGTCGAAAATGCGTGCATTTGGAATCGATGATACTCTTCTTCAATGGATTAGAAATTACCTTTCGGACCGTTCAATTCAAGTTGTTTTGGACAGTTTCAAGTCTGCAACTCACCAAATAAATGCTGGTGTCCCCCAAGGCTCTGTTCTGTCCCCGACTCTCTTTCTTATTTTTATAGATGATCTCCTGTCTGTTACTTCTAATCCAATCCATTCCTTTGCTGATGACAGTACCCTCAGCTTTTCATATCCGTTTCTTGGGTCACGCTACTCATCTTCGGGTGTGGAACTGGAACGGCAACGTATGTTAAGCTCATTAAATTCCGATCTTAACAGCATAACTCAGTGGGGTAAAACTAATAGAGTGGAATTTAATGCTTCCAAAACTCAATGCTGTCTCCTGTCGTTTATTCGCCCGAAACTCGAGTACAACGCTCATATCTGGTCCGGTGCACCAATAACTTATTTGGAGCTACTTGACAGGATCCAAAAACGCGCAATAAAACTCATTGGCGACCGGGACATCGCGAGATCGATTGACTCTCTTAGTCATCGTCGTAATGTCTCCTGCCTGTCGTTATTTCCACCATAATTGCTCAAACGAAATAGCCAGTTGCATTCCTCCCCCTGAGCATTTCAAACGCAATACCCGCCATGCAAGGAATGCTCATCAGTTCACACTCAAGCCTGTGTTCGGGCGTACAGTGAAGTTCAAAGAATCTATCCTCAGCCGTACAACGCGAATGTGGAATGCTCTTCCCGCTTAATTTTTCCTACACATTATAACCTACAGACATTCAAAACCAACGTGCAACGCCATCTCTCCTTTTCTTCTCACCCTAACTTCCTTAACGCCCGCGTGTGTAGCTAATACATTATAAGGCTCCCAACAAATCCCTTTAGTGCGCGCTTATTATAAACAAACAAAAAAGCTGAAAGAACCTCTTCAAGGCTGCTGCTCTAGAACTGCCCAATGGTTTAGCTTTCGGATTGATGGGAATGGTGACGACGTACCATCCGGATAAGTCTCGTCGATGTGTGCTCCTAAAATTATCCTCGACCCACATGTCGTCTGCCGAGATCGTCGTTGCTCTATTCAGCTCTTCAATTTCGCAAAATCGCCTTATGAAATCATTTAGTCGTGCGTCTGGGGGTTCCTCTGCAACGATCATCGCTCGTAATGCTCGTTCCTCGCTTATTTTCAGCTGCCCAAAAATGATCCATCCAAGCCGAGTATCTTGCGCTGTCAAACCAGTTTTGTGCCTTTTAATGTTGCCCTTAATGATGCTGGCCCATACTTGCGCTCCAAGCAAAAGCTCGACTCTGGCAGGTCTACTGAAATTTGGGTCAGCCAACTGCATATGACTCAGATCGACTATTTGCCCTTGTGGTACGTCCGCTGCTGGAAGGCATGTAGATATCCCCTTTATTGTGAATGCTTCACAACGCAGAGAGAATGTCGAGTCTACTCCCGACAGTATGTCGATTTGAACGATACCTGTTAGCCGCACATTGGCTTCAGCTCCGATTCCGCTCACTTGCACTTCGCACTTTCGTTTGGTGATACCCATTCGCTGAATGCACTGCTCCGTTATGAGGTTGACTTGGCTTCCACTGTCAAGTAATGCTCTTGCTTGCATTTCTCGCTCTGCTCCAACTCTTAGTTTAACGCACTCTGTTGGTAACAGTGCAGTCGTTCGATCCGCACCGCTGGTCGTCTCTGCTCTTTTGCTCTGATCTGCTCTAGATGTGATGCTGCGATTGTCATCCGGTGGCATGAAATGGCCTACTACCGTTTTGGTTGGTAGTCTATGAGTTGTTTGCTATGGTTTGGCTTGCGCCTTTGACGTTGAAGGAGTAACTGGTTTCTGTTGCGAGATCGCCCATTTCGCCTGGACTATGCTCCTGATTTTACAAACACTTAGAATTTCACTGCACTTTCTGTTGTGTTTAGCCTGCTCTTACCGTAAGACTGTGTAGGATAATTACGATTCAGGTCGACCCCTCCGAAATTACAATCACCGTACACAGAATCGAGATTTAAAATTGTTTGCACAATGTACAATATTGCTTTGCCCACACGCACAATGTGTATTCAGGTTTTACTGCACGCTCAAGGTAGATAAATTTTTTTTTATTGGCTTGCTCGTAGTTGATTTGCACTGTAAATACTAACTGATCGCGCTGATCTTTTTATTTGATTGCACTCAAATTCACACTGTGCTTTAAATTTCTCACGCACTAATCTCACTGTAGAATCCTTTTTAGCACCGATTCTTTCCTATGTGGCTCGATTAGGACCAAATGTTCAAAACCAACTAATTCTAATCTAAACAGAAAAACAAAATAAATTTGACACAGCAAAATATGTCTTTATTGTAATTATAATTAATAAAAGTGGACTGTATAATAATTTCTGTTCTGCACTGAACAGAAACTGACGAACAAGTGAAGTCAAAAGGGTTTATTTCCAAATTATATACCGCCGCACGTGTGGTATATTTACATAGTCGCCCATCGGTCGCAGGAACCGTTTTTCACCGGCGATGGAGTATGTAGTCAGATGGTTGAATGTTGTCGGCTGTTCTGCTTTGCTTTTCCTTCTTTGCGCCCGATGAAGCGGTCCGTCTCGCTGCCTGTTGCTAGGGATGCAACATCGTTCTTAAAAACATCGATGTTTGAAACCATCGATGGTTCCACGACAAACATCGATGTTAAAAAACATCGGTATTAACAACGATACATCGATGTTTTTCCGATGTTTTATTTATCTTCTCCATCACACAAATTGTTGGCTATATTTACGACGTGCTGTACCTAAACAACGAAATATACTAGTCTTACCAATTTCAACGTAAAAACTTTAATTAATTTCCAGTCTAGTAGACCACAAAAGAATTAAATTCATCTGCGAAATAAAACATATTTGCTCGATGGATTTATTTATTTAAACGTAGTTTTGAAATGAAATTAAGGAAGAGACATTTTTTTTTTTTTTTTTTTTTTTAATTTAAAAAAAAGGAAATCCAAATCCCAGAGCACTCAGACTCGGTAACGTTCCATTGTACTACCAGGCAGAAATCCTCCTTTTGGTGTAGAGGCATGTGATTGGGTGGCGTATGTTGTTGTTCCCCATGGGGATTGAACCTGCACCGCACGGGTCACAAGCCAACACACTAACCTCTACACCGTCGCCACCCTTAAGGAAGAGACATAATAGACATTTATTTGTTCGAATGTAACAACTGCGAAATGGAGTTGAGGAAAAGAAGCTTGGATAATTTAGTCCCCAGAAGTCTATTTCTGTCCTGAGTGATGGTTGCCCGAGCCTCCGAGAACAAAAGCTCGCTTGGAACAGACGTGGCAACGATGGGGAGATATAACATTGCAATCTTTGAAAGCTTTGGAAAAAGAGATTTTACATCCTCCCAAATCTTAATGCGCACTTTCTTCTGCACCGTTGGGTTTTTCGTTACCTGGCTGGCAACGGAATTTGGGGTGCGTCTAATGATGGTGTTTATTTTCCGTTTTATGGCTTGTGTGGTATTTCCTTTGCTTGATTGTGGGATTGCTGCGCCGGAATTTCCCACTGCTGTGGTATAAGTGGGTTCGCGGTTCTCCGCTGCTCTGTCGTATACACTATTACACAAATACAAGCACATTTTATATTTAACACATCTTGGCAATGTTTAAGGAAATGAATGAACGATGTCGATGTTTGACAGTTTTGCCGTCGATGTATCGGCGATGTATCGGTTATCAAAACATCGATGTTAACATCGATGTTTATGAACGAAACATCGATGTTTTGGAAACATCGATGTATCGTTTGCATCCCTACCTGTTGCTCGTGGCAGATGTATTTAATGCCCTTGGGTTTCTCCAGCGGTATCGGTACCGTTGGTTATTTGTGTTATATGCGCTGCTGGATTTTTTGTTGATGCTCTTTATGTATGCATGTAATCTGCACTTGTCGATTGTAGACAAATACCGAAAGCAAATTTTATTCAGTTTTTCCTTTCAAACGAATCGCATCTTCCAACACACATTCTACTCGCAGACGAAGAAGTCAGATTTCTTATTTTTCCATCATATCCCTCTCATCAAGCATACTACTTGCCGAAGCGAAGGCAACATTGCAAATCATCAAAAGAATTCGGCTGTTACACAGCAAAATAAATACATGCTTACACTTCCATAAGAATGAAAATCATATGGCATGACCAGAGAGTAGATAATGCGAGATCCTAAATGCTACCTGTGCTGCGCTGCCTATGCTCCTTCTTACAAAGAAAAATAAATACTAACATAATATCAGAATGATTCGATAAAGAGACACAGCAAAATTTTAGACACAAACCTTCAAACGCCGCCATCTTTGTTGCTGACTCGCTCGAAGTCGTCGTTTTCAAAATCGTGTTGATGATAGTACTATAGAGTGTATATACAAAGACAGTAGTATACATAGACAAAATTGGAATACTATAGCAACGGATTTGCGGAACACCGGCATAATCCTAATGGCGTTTTTTCAATAAAATTTTCGGGAAAACCAAAAATAAGTCAGACTTTAAGCTTTTAAGCTAGGCAATACAATTGCAACCAGTAACGCGGATTTGAAATAACAATTTTCTTCAAAAATGACGCAGGCAAATGAGAACAAGATCTATGTACTCAATTAAATTATAGTTATAGTAGATTGTTATTTGATGAAACAAATTCATGCACTTTTAGCTTCAGGCCGTAACTCTAAACTTCTTGCTATTATTAATGCTTTGAAATCTAAAAGCTATTGTGGGATGGATAGTATCAGCAATATGATCATTAAAAAAATAGAAAAGTATACAGTGAATCCCTTGAAGCACATTATTAAGCAAAGATTTCAGTCCGGATTATTTCCTGAGGGCCTTAAAACCTCTTCAATTATGCCGATTTTTAACCCATATGGGCCTAAAATTAAACATCTGATAATATTTTGATGAAGATTATATTTACGGCTTACTAACCCCATTCGAAGTAAAACGCTATTTTTTTTTAACTTTTTTTTAAAATATATATTTTAAGATATAGGGGTGTACTCATTTGAGTACAATGGGCCATGGTGTATAACAAAATACTTTATTCTGTATGATGAATTTCAAAACATTTTTTTTCGACGCACAATGTAAGACACTTTTTGCAACGCCAACGAACTCTAGACGAGCATATAATGCATCGAAGTTGGTTGACAATTTGTTCCGGGAAATGGCCATTGTTATCATGTTCTATGGTTTTTGATAATGATGCTGGTTTCCTCTTTCGTTTCATTGATAAACCGAGCCGTAAGTAGTGTCTGGCGAAATTTCTGGTAAAGGAAAGTTGGTCCATGGACCACAGAATAATGAGTGAAGTTTCCAAGCATTTGTTATAGACATGCCAATTATATTAGTAAAAAGTATTCACCAATACTTTTTACCTCTTAGACAAATCCTATAAGTATTGAGTGATTGATCATGTAGATCTAAATCACCATTCTGCGAATAGTTTTGGTTGTTGAATGTCTACTTTCTTACGATGTTGACAAGACCATCTTTTTACTTTGCCCATTGAATCAACAGTTGAATAATTTGTAGCAATGATGACACAATTGATATCATTCCCTTTGACGCACAATATTTTATTTTCCACGTCAAACATATGATGAAATGATCCACGCTTTTCCTTGGCCATTGTCTTTGAATCTCTCAATGGACATTTCTTTGTTTGATTTTCTCGTATAGTACCTGTTGCACGAAATCCTTTTTCTTTCAGTGTACAAAGAAGAGCATTCCTAGTAAAAAAGTTGTCGAAAAACACAACATGGTCATCTGGGTTTCCAACAATAGAAAGTAATTCCTGGCAACACTGGATCCTAACGGAAACTTTTCATCACTACAGGTACTCGACTTTCCGCAATAGGTATCCACTTGAACTTACAAGAACCCAATTCTTAAATTCGAACCGAATTGATTTGCCACGGATGAATTGTTTACATGGATGTCTCCCATAATATTTGACCATGGATTCGTCAATAGATAGCTGCATACTAAAGATTCCGAACTGTGCAAAATGTTCATTCAACTTCTCCATTACTGGTCGAACTTTGAACATTTTATCCGAACTTCCTGACACTTTCGAATTATCTGCTAAATGAAAAAACTTCTTGATATCCATGAATAGATTTCGGCTCATGCAAGATTACCCATTACTTCATCCAATGACCAGTACATCCTTTCCAGCTGTAGCTTGTGGTATCCGCTTAGAATCAAAATACCAAAAAAAAGTTCTGATTTCTTCAACATTTGCTCTAAATTGATGACTGTTCTTTTGTTGGGCATACAGATTTGTTTGATCAACGATGTACGAAACTAATGAATCGTCGAAGAATTTTTCGAACATTTTTTTTGGATTCAGATGTTTTACCACGTTTTGAATTTCGGATTTTATTACTTCCGCTCCATTACCAATAGCAGTGAATGATTCATATTGTGGTTCAACTGTTTCCCATGATGGTTTCGACGCTGTTTTGACAGTAGGTGTTACCTGCTTCTCCACTGAATTGGACGATGCATCATTAGTGGTAAAAAATTCAAGAGTACCTGGAATATCTGTAGGAAGATCAACAGGAGCGAGGTCTTCTTCATCAATGTCTTCACAGTCTGTCAATGCATCTGGATCAGGACATATAATCGCAACACTGTCCACGTCCACATTGTTGTTGACTACATAACTTACTAGTTCATTACCGGCTCTAAAGACAGTTTTTTGCATTATAAATCAGAAAATAATAAAATAAAATAAAGGCTTATGAAAAAGCCCATTGTACTCATTTGAGTACATTATCTTTACATGCCATTTACTTCATGCCAATGTATATGTAATGACTTACCTTCAACTAAATTACTTCACTGGAGAATTTAGAACACTTTTGCACAAACGCTTACCAAAGATTAAGATTTGTTTATACATAATTTAAAAGCAAATAAAAAAAATTAAAATTTCACACGTGCGTAAATCCCCTTTTTATCCAATTGGCAGTGCTGCCAAGCATGATTGGTTTTTTTTTACTGGTCCATATGACATCTACTGGAGATAATATCCAACAATTGGAGTAAAATCGGTTTCGTTTGAAATTGAGAGAAGTTTTAGACTCTGTCTTTATATATACACTCTATAGTACTATCTTTGTATATAGACTTTATAGTACTATCATAACAGCGAGTTTTTTATTTTGGCTTCACGTTGGTAGATGGCGTTTTAAAGGTTTGTGTCTTAAATTTTGCTGTCGCCATTTTTATACCCTAGTCTAAGGGTATATTCATTTTGACGCATAGTTTGTAACATACCTTAATACTGCCCGTAGACCCCTAAAAGTGTCAGCATCGGTAGTAATGTCGATCTAGCGATGTCCGTCCGCCCGTCCGTCCGTCGGCAAAAATTAGGCCTTTAAACTGGGCCTAGAGAGCTGAAATTTTAACCATATACTCTCTAGGGTCCCGAAATAATCAAGTTTACGAATTTTTGAAATCCGCCAACAGACACGCAATATGTGATCTATGACTCCTAAAACTGCTCGGGATATAAAATTTTCAAAATCCGCCCACTGACACGCCCACAAATAAATAAAACTATTTTATTGAAAAACCAAAATTTGAAATTTATAATATATACTCTCTAGGGGCCCTTTAAGCTCATGTATAAATATTTTCAAAATCCGCCCACTGACACGCCCACAATTTTTTTTTTTTTTTTTGAAAAATCAAAGTTTGAGCTATATAGGATAGATCCGATAGGAATAAGAATAGGGTATCCAACAGTTCGCCCAAGCGGACTGTAGCCCGTCCCTATGTTTTTTACCCACTTTGAAAACGAACAAAGAAAACCAAATAAACTGCTTTATCTCTCTTTAACGAACCTTTCATAATTGCATTCCCATGTATGTTGTATTTTTTTTCTTTGTAAGAAGGAGCATAGGCATTTTTGTTGTTTAGCAGCACAGGTAGCATGTAGGATTTGCAAGTAAGTTAATTTGTATGGATAATGGATCTCGCATTATCACATATCGGTCATGCCATATGATTTTCATTCTTATGGAGTGTATGTAAGTGTGTATGTATTTATTTTTCTGTGTAGCAGCCGAATACTTTTGTTGATTTGCAACGTTGCCTTCGCTTCGGTAAGTAGTATGTTTGATAAGAGGGAGATGATGGAAAAATAAGAAATCTGACTTCTTCGTCTGCGAGTAGAATGTATGATGGAAGAGGCGATTCGTTTGAAAGGAAGAATTGAATAAAATTTGATTTCGGTATTTTTCATCAAATGAGATGTTATGAGTTTATCGCATTTTAGAATCTCACTGTTTCGGCTATATCTTGTCGCAAAAGGTACCGATTTCTATCATTTTTTTTGTAAATGATTTAGAAATATTCGATCTAATTTATAAAGCAATGACATAATCAGTGGCGGATCCAAGGGGGGGTATCGGGTTCGGACCCCCCCCCCCCCCCCCCCGGGAGGTCCGAACCGACCTGAATCTGGTATTCTGTCGCCGAAAATTTGCATATTCTATTTTACGATTCGAAAATCCAAAAATTTTTGTCAAGCATAATATTATTATTCATTTCATGTTACTATACAACATATAAGCAATAGTGCGAAATCTAGAGAAAATTTCAATCGTTTTTAAAATTCCGCGGTTTTTTGAAGAATTCTTGCAGAATTTCGTCTTCCGTTAGTCGAATTTCAGGATGGATACTCAAAGAAGCGAGTCCATTCAGGCGCTCCCGTCCTATTGTACTTCTAAGATAGTTTTTTATTCTTTTAGGATCGAAAATGATCGTTCTGGAGCTGCTGTTGTTACGGGTAACACTGCAAATACTCGTAAGATCGTGTTCACGTTTTTGAAACATTTTTCATTGATAACCTAAGAAATAACGTAACCATTGAAAGTTAAGTATTCGATGGGTTATAGAAACTGATTCTGGAAGTAAAAATTCCGATCTGAAGTTACTCACTGATATGCATCGAGCGCGTTTTGAATATCTTGATCAAAGATCCGTTGCCTCCACATTCTGATCGCTGAGATAAAATTCCTTTCTGAACAGTCCAATATTTCGTCATAGAACTTGTAAAGATCTGCGCATTTTTCCTCATCAAATTCCTGCTTGGAAGGAAATAGTTGTCCGAAACTGTGGAAGATCGATTTGTGTTTTTCGAACCGACTTTGGAGATGAAAAATGTAAGTATCAAGGAATGGAATGTAGAAGGCAATTCTGTAATAATCTTCGACATTTTGTGTTTCAACGTTGCAACGGTTTTTCTGTTGACTGCAACGACAAGGCAATTTCATATTAAGAACAGATTTCAGCTACATTGTCGTAAATGATACAAAAATTTGAATCAACGTTTTCCCGCTTTTCCTTGATATCATTCGTAGCATCATCAGCTAACTTTGTGACTTCTCCTAGATCTTGATTTTTCGTCTGCAATTCCCGACTCAGAGGCAAGACGATAGAATTGATCGATTCCATTATATGACAGAAGATTTGAAATTCGATTGTCAAAATCGCGGTCAAAAGCTGAGAAGCCTTTTGTGAAGTCTCTCGATCTTTTCACTTTTTTATGTCTTCCAAAGCTTCTATAACGGACCTTTGAAGTTCGAGGTAAGTTGAAACTGCTTCATGAGACTGAGCCAATCTTAAAACAGCGAAAGAATTCAATTTTTCTTTTCTCCGGTCACTCTTTTTCGGCATTTTCAAAATGTCTTCCTTTAAAATGCTTTGTCTCTTCGGCCAGTGGAAAAATGCTTCTATTGCTCCGATAGTTCTTAACGCATTTTTTATACCCGAAACTCCGCAAGCGGCATTGATGGCCAAACTGAAGCTATGCGCGGCACAATGAACGTAGATTGCAAGAGGAAAATGAGATCTGATATGGGCTTGTACTTCTTTGACTTCGGCAGTCATAACTGGTGCATATATATATATCTGTGTATCAAAAAATTATCGACACAGTGTCGCGAAGTAGATGTTCCGAATTAAAATTGTTTGCAGTGGTAACCGTGTGTCCACACAAGCGGCACTATCGTAGTTTCATGCAAAAAGTATCAAAAGAATAAGAAAAACATAGGGACGGGCTACAGTCCGCTTGGGCGAACTGTTGGATACCCTATTCTTATTCCTATCCCTCATAAGTGGGCGTGACAAAAGTCTAAGTATGGTTGAATTGTCAAGAACGCTCTACATATTTTGTTATATAACATTTAAAGGATTTTATCAAAAAAAACGCTCCCTAGCTCAAACTTGGGTGTTTCAATAAAATTGTTTTATTTAATTGTGGGCGTGTCAGTAGGCGGATTTAAAAAAAATTAACACATGAGCATAAAGGGCCCCTAGAGAGTATATATTATAAATTTCAGCTCCGTAGCTCAAACTTTGGATTTTCAAAAAAATTGTTTTATTTATTTGTGGGCGTGTCAGTGGGCGGATTTTGAAAAAATTTTATCCCGAGCAGTTTTAGGAGTCATAGATCATATATAAAAAATGTCTGCTTTCTAGCTCAAAATTCGATTTTTTCCAAAATTTAGTTTTTTTGAGTTTACTCGTAAACTTGATTATTTCGGGACCCTAGAGAGTGTATGGTTAAAATTTCAGCTCTCTAGGTCCAGTGTAAAGGCCTAATTTTTGCCGACGGACGGACGGACATGGCTAGATCGACATTACTATCGATGCTGATCATAAATATAGTTACTTTTACGGGTCTACGGGCAATATTAAGGTATGTTACAAACTATGCGTCAAAATTAACATACCCCTAGAATAGGGTATAATGAGGTTAAGTTAGGTTATGACAGCATAAATTATAAATCCTCTTTTATAGTATAGTCCATTGTCTGGTAGTTATTACACTGGACTATGTTGCTACTATTTATTACCGATTTTTTTCAATTATATACAGTCTTGTTCGTATTGTGTGCATTGATTTGCACAGTCCGTCTGTTTACCAAGATAGATATCTTGCTCTTAAGCATATTGTATCTAATCTTATCAAATTTAATATCAAATTTAGCACCGACTGCGCTGACCCCAAATTATGCATGTATTAATTATTTTTTTCAATACAGATTTATAAAAAGATATTGAAAGTTAAAAGTTTTTGAAGTTGTATTTAAAATCCGAAATTTCCTATTATGGGTAACAGAGTTCCAAATACACGTAATTTGAGAAATTCGTCCATTTTTCGAAATATAACTCCCCGTTCAGGAGCAATGGAATAAAGGCCAATAGTTAGTCGTACTCCACCTGGGGCTACTGTAGGCTTAAGCCAGGATGAGATTTTACCGCAACTGGTAGATAACCCTCCTGCAGCAACGCAATCCGGTCAGGCAAGTAACCACAATAGTGATGACAATAATGAGCGACGAGATACTCGTATTAATGAACATCCTCCACCTGTTCAAGAAGAGGCCACAGTCATTAGAGCTATTACGTCAGCATTTCAACGAATACTCGAGGCATACCAACGAGTTTTCATTCGTGAAATGCAGTCTATTAGAGATACCTGAGTTGGAAGATTGGACAATTTGAATTTAAATACTCCCAATGTGAATCCTACGAGACCTTCGAACGCTCGTTCTGACTTCGAACATTTTTTTAAATAACGCTTCGTTTTCGACCAAACGCAGACAAATACCACCAATAAGTCAACAAACTTCTTCAGTAAGTTGAGTTTGTAAAATGTAAAAATTGCATTTGACGGGTCCGAAAATATCCACGATTTTCTTTTGAAAGTGGAAACCCTTAAGGATCGTTCGCAATGTAGCTGGGAATATACTATAACCTGTCTTATCTTTTTTTATCTCTGCCTCAATTAATATTTTTTCACATGCAAATATGTTTTATAAACCATTTGGGAATCCTCATTGCTGAAATGCGAATCTCCTTCACCGATGTGAACACAGACACCAATTGTATTGAACACAAAGAAATAGGTTACAGGTGACTGTAATGGTTTAATTGCAATATAACCATAACCTACCCCAAACTTTCATCGAAGCCAACAAATAATATACCATTAATCTACTCGATGACAATTCTTCCACCTTTCTTTATCCACCATCGCCCCTACCTTAAATATGAATATCCATTTTTCACTTGCAAATATGAATTATAAAGAAAATCATTTGAGAATCCTCACAGCTGAAATGCGACTCTCCTTCAACGATCATACACACACATACCAATTGTATTAAATACCAGAAAACATAACTTACCCCAAACTTCCATCAGAGCAAACAAATAATATGGCATAAGTCTACCCGATAATAATTCCTTCACCTTTTCGCCCTACCATCAACCACCATCGCTACCTGTGTCGTCCTTCTTCTCATATGCCTAGTCACGAGCATGAAGGAGAACAAACAATCAGCTGTTTGCGCAAAACCAAATAAAAACATAGGGACGGGCTACTGTCCGCTTGGGCGAACTGTTGGATACCCTATTCTTATTCCTATCCCTCATAAGTGAGCGTGACAAAAGTCTAAGTATGGTTGAATTGTTAAGAACGCTCTACATATTTTGTTATATAACATTTAAAGGATTTTATCGAAAAAAAACGCTTCCTAGCTCAAACTTGGGTGTTTCAATAAAATTGTTTTATTTAATCGTGGGCGTGTCAGTAGGCGGATTTAAAAAAAAATTAACACATGAGCATAAAGGGCCCCCTAGAGAGTATATATTATAAATTTCAGCTCCCTAGCTCAAACTTTGGATTTTCAAAAAGTTTTTTTTAAATTGTGAGCGTGTCAGTGGGCGAATTTTGAAAATATTTATACATGAGCTTAAAGGGCCCCTAGAGAGTATATATTAAAAATTTCAGCTCCCTAGCTGAAATTTTGGTTTTTCAATAAAATTGGTGGGCGGATGTTGAAAATTTTATATCCCGAGCAGTTTTAGGAGCCACAGATCATATATAAAAAATTTCAGCTTTCGAGCTCAAAATTCGATTTTTTCCAAAAATTTTGCTTTTTTGAGTTTGTGGGCCTGTGGCCGGATTTCAAAAATTCGTAAACTTGATTATTTCGGGACCCTAGAGAGTATATGGTTAAAATTTCAGCTCTCTAGGCCCAGTTTAAAGGCCTAATTTTTGCCAACGGACGGACGGACATGGCTAAATCGACATTACCATCGATGCTGGTCATAAATATAGTAACTTTTAGGGGTCTACGGGCAATATTAAGGTAGGTATGTTACAAACTATGCGTCAAAATTAATATACCCTTAGAATAGGGTATAATCAGAGACAACAAATAAAATACGATAAATCTACCCGATGAGAATTTCCTGCTACGTCAAACATCAGCCACCATCTGTAGTCGCTACCTGAATGATCTTCCTCCTCATATTCCTCCTCATATTCACGAGAATGGAAGATAATGGAAGACTACAAAGGCGTAGAAAAGGTTCTACAATGTGCTAGTATGGATATAGCTTTTTTTAATATAGTATTTACATCGTATGGTGGCGTAGTCGTCGAATTCACGAAGTGATAATACCTTTGTACATATATAGACTTTATAGTATTAGCATAACAGCGAGTTTTTTATTTTGGCCTCACGTTGGTAGATGGCGTTTTGAAGGTTTGTGTCTTAAATTTTGCTGTCACCATTTTTTTACACTCTTTGAAAACGAAGAATAAAACCAAATAAACTGCTTTATCTCTCCTTATCGAACCTTTCATAATTACATTCCCATGTATGTTGTATATTTTTTCTTTGTAAGAAGGAGCTTAGGCATTTTTGTTGTTTAGCAGCCAAGGTAGCATGTAGGATTTGCAAGTAAGTTAATTTGTATGGATAATGGATCTCGCATTATCGATTCTCTGGTCATGCCATATGATTTTCATTTGTATGGAAGTGTAAGTATGTATTTATTTTTCTGTGTAATTGATGATTTGCAATGTTGCCTTCGCTTCGGCAAGTAGTATGTTTGATGAGAGGGAGATGATGGAAAAATAATAAATCTGACTTCTTCGTCTGCGAGTAAAAATGATGGATTCGTTTGAAAGGAAAAATTGAATAAAATTTGATTTCGGTATTTTTCTTCAAATGAGATATTATGAGTTTGTTGCATTATAGACTCTCACTGTTTCGGCTATATCTTGTCGCAAAAGGTACCGATTTCTATCTTTTTTTTTGTAATAATTACAATCAATTATTGATTTAGAAATATTCGATCTAGTTTATAAAGCAATGACATAATTTTTTTTTGTCAGTATTGTGCCATGCCGCACCACCACTTCTTGCTCAATAGATGAATATTTATATGGATAGTGTTGCATGTTTGCTTGAACTGTGTCATTCAGCATTAATTAGTCAACTGCGCCATCTAGTAGAGAGTAAAAGTAGGCATATTACCGATTTTGGCAGCATTGGAATAGCAGTTTGAGTAGCTGTGGTATAACTTGTTATGTTGTTCTCGAACCTTCTTAACGAATCTGGAATCTGGAAATTTCGAAAGGTGTCACTAGGAGATATAAATAGATGTCGCAGGAGCACCCAAGACATTCTAGTTGTGAACCCCGATAAAGAAGTACGATAGTTGACAGTAGTGAAAAGTAGAGAGAAAAAGTATAAGTATTGAGTAAGAAAAAAGTGATTGTGTATATAAAGTGATTAATTGTGAAAGTGAATTGTTGAATTAAATAAGTGAATTATTAGAAAATAATCAAGAAGTAAAAGACATTGATAGAGAACTAATAAAGATTAATTAAATAGAATTACGTTTTATCTTTTCGAATCCTAGCCTGGATGTAACATTGGGAAGTGGGATAAAACGTATTTAGTCTGAAATTAAAGTGAAGTGAATTAGTTAAAAAAAAAGGAAAACAATAATGGGCCGCACATTGAAATTGCTTCAGCTCAGTATACCGCAGTTAAAACCTGAACTAGAAAAGCGGAATCTCTCCACAGCTGGAGGAAAAAGTGATCTGGTGCTTCGACTGCAGGAGGCTGTTGAAAACGAAGGAGAAACCCCTAAGTCCGTTTTGTTTGACGTAGCAGAAGAACAAGTAAGCACAGGCGTTGATATGACTGCTATGATGGAATTACTTCTGGCTAAGTTTGACGAACAGAAGAATTCCCTAGAACAACAGAAGAATTCTCTAGATTCCAAATTAGAATCAATGGACTCTAAATTTGATGAACAGAAGAATTCCCTAGAACAACAGAAGAATTCTCTAGATTCCAAATTGGAATCAATGGACTCTAAATTTGATGAACAAAAGAATTCTCTAGAACAACAGAAGAATTCTCTAGATTCCAAACTGCAAGCAATGGACACTAAATTCGAAGAACAAAAGAATTCCATAGTTGCCGCCCAAAAGAGCGCTGTGGAAAATTTTAAAAATGTTCTCGAAGGAAAACTCGAAGAAATTGACCAAAAGTTCGAGAAGGTTAAAACCAAATTCGACGAAATCGATACAAACATCGAGAGCTTGGCTAAAGAGCTCGAGAAAGTGAAGAAGCAGAAGGCTCGAGAAAATTCTGCGGACTGCCCGAGAAGGAAAGAGATGCAGCTGCCAGTTTTCGATGGTCAAACATCATGGCCAATTTATAAGAAACAGTTTGAAGCAGCTGCAGTGGCGAACAGCTGGGAAAACGAGGAAAAGTCGATTGCGCTAACGCTCGCACTAAGAGGTACAGCTGCGGAGTTACTCCAAACCGTCTCAGAAGAGAAGCAACACAACGACGACGCACTGGTCAAGGCTATAGAGATGCGCTTCGGTGATGAGCATATGCAGCAAGTGTACAGGGTTCAGCTACGCAGTAGAGTCCAGAAGAGGGGAGAAACACTTCAACAGCTGCAAGCAGATATCGAACGTCTGGCACATTTGTCATATCCTAATGCTGGTGAGATTCTCATCAATGAAATGGCTGTGGAGGCGTTTATCCAAGCCATTGAAGATAGACAACTGCAAATGGCCGTAAGAATGGCTGGAAAGAGAACTCTCGCTGAGGCCCTAGCATTTGCTTTGACAATGCAAGCTGCTGATCAGGCATCGAATGTGTTCCACCGCGTAAGGGAAATGACAGCTGTTGAATGCTCATGTCAAAGAGCAGACATCGTAGACCGGAGCAGAGATAACAGAGGTCAAATGCGCTGCTGGAACTGCAACAAAATAGGGCATCTACAGAGACAGTGCAGAGCTCCACCCAGCAAGGCAGTTGTCCACATTGCGGGCCTAGGAGGCGCAACGAAGAAGCATCTGTCAGGGATAACATCCATCCTGCAGATATAGTCGCAGAACCAGCAGTCGGGAAACGCGTAAGGACCAGCTTCGCGGGGCAGAAGTTGGTTTCCGGAATCGACGACCCCAGGACCACAATTCAAGTCTCCCAAACCAAACGAGGAAACCAGAGTCTAACAGTGGAAGCCTATATCGGACAAAATAAGTGCGTGGCAACCATCGACACCGGTGCCACCGCTTCCATCATAAGGAGGGACATCGTCCGTCAGTCTTGGCTGCACAACACCAGCAATTACTGTCTGAAAACAGCAACAGGAGCGACAGCGAAAGTGTATGGAGAGGTCATACTAACAATAAATTTGGCAGGATTAGTATTCTCCCACGCTTTCCTAGTAGCCGATATATGTGACGAATGCATCATTGGAATCGATTTCATGAAGGCGCATGATGTAGTATTGGACATTGGTATGCAAGTACGCAAGTATCGAAACGTAGAGATTCCGATGGTGTACGGGAACGAGAACGCCGTATCCCTGAGGACAGGCATTAGTAAGGACGAGGTCCTACCTTCTTCAGAGACACTGATTTGGGCAAAGCTGGAGGGTGATCCTGGGGCCCACCGATTCATTCTAGTCGAGCCAGAAGACAACCACTGCCGAAACTGCGTGGTTGGAAAAATGCTTGTCCAGCCGAAGAACAATATGGTTCCCGTACGAGTTCTTAATGCGGAACACAAAAGCGTCAAATTGAAGCAAGGTGAGGTGGTTGGAAAGTGTGTACCGGTTACTGCCATCACGAAACTATCACAGGAAGGTGTTGCGAAGCCTCGTTCACCAATGGGAATGACTGAGGTGAAAAGAACTTTATTCCAGCACTGCGATCTGAATCAGGAGCAGCAAACCATGGCAGGGAACCTCATCAACGAGTTTGCTGATATATTCGCTTCGCGGGACTGTGAGTATGGCCGAACACACCTTGTACAACACCGGATAGGCACTGGAGATGCGAGACCGATTCGTCAGCCTCCCAGACGATTACCATTGGCTAAGCAGACGGAGGTTGCAGAGATGGTGTCGACGATGGAGAAGGAAGGAGTGATCGAATGCTCTAAAAGCCCATGGGCATCTCCAATTGTTCTAGTCAAAAAGAAAGATGGCAGCACTCGGTTCTGTGTAGACTATCGCCAACTGAATAATGTCACCAAAAAGGATAGCTACCCTCTACCAAGGATTGACGATACGCTGGATACACTGTCCGGAGCCCTATGGTTTTCCACTCTAGATCTGAAGAGTGGCTACTGGCAAGTGCAGATCCATCCGGAAGACCGTGAGAAAACGGCTTTCACAGGAAACGGCAGGAAACGGGCTCTGGCAATTCACAGTAATGCCATTTGGACTGTGCAACGCGCCGGCAACCTTTGAGCGTCTAATGGAGCGTGTTTTGTTGGGGCTAACATGGAAAACGTGTTTGGTCTACTTGGACGATGTCATCGTGGTTGGAAAAACGTTTGAAGAACATCGAGATAACTTGAAGGAAGTGTTCCAGAGACTACGAAGTGCGCAATTAAAGCTTAACCCGAAAAAGTGTGATCTCTTTAGATCTGAGGTGAAATACCTGGGGCACATCATCTCGTCCGAGGGAGTAAGGACTGACCCAGAGAAGGTCGATGCGGTGAAAATTTGGCCCGTTCCCAAAGACAAACACCAACTGAGAAGCTTCCTGGGACTTGCAACTTACTACAGGCGGTTTGTGAAGGACTTTGCAATAATCGCGAAGAGCTTGCATCAACTGACGGAAAAGGGAAAACCATTCAAATGGTCAGGTGAATGCGAAACGAGTTTCAAGAGTTTCAAACACCAACTGTGTGATGCTCCAATTCTAGCGTACCCTACTCCAGGAAAAACATTTATTGTAGACGCCGACGCTAGTAATGTTGGGATCGGAGCCGTTCTTTCGCAGATCCATGGTGGCCAAGAGAGAGTAGTTTCCTACTTCAGTAAGGTGCTATCCAAGCCGGAGAGGAACTATTGCGTAACCAGGCGGGAACTCCTGGCTTTGATCCTGGCAACAAAGCACTTCCACAAGTACTTATATGGGCAGAAATTCATCCTGCGTACAGATCATGCGTCTCTAAAGTGGCTGCTGCAGTTTAAGAACCCTGAAGGACAAGTCGCGAGGTGCATTGAGCGGCTGCAGATGTATGACTACGAGATACAGCACCGAAAGGGAACCCTTCACTCCAACGCAGATGCCCTTTCCCGGCGACCCTGCAGGGCTGATTGTAAACATTGCGTTCGCCAGGAGGAAAAAGATAAAGTGTCAGTCCAACGGTTGAGAGCTGAGCCCATTAGCGGCTGGAGTGCACGGGAGATCCGGAATGCTCAACAGGAAGATCCGGATATCGAGCCGATTCTCGCCTGGAAGGAACATCAGGGCAAGCCGGACTGGCAGCAGATCTCCAATAGGAGTCCGGAACTGAAGGCATACTTGGCACAATGGGACTCACTTCATGTCCAGTGTTGTATACGATTTTCACCGTGCTTCCTTGTTTCCAAGGGAAGAGTGAAAGTCGGAGAGAAAAATAAAAGATGATTTTTATTTATTATTATTATTGGCCCGCTGTCTCAAGCAGGGCTGCGACCAATAATGTGTTTTATTATTATTCTATTATTTTAAGCTATAAGATCCGCTGTCTCTATGCTTGGCTGCGATCTTGTACACTTGACTGGTGATATTTCTCTCTGCTATTTCCTTCCAAAACCATGCCCTTTTATACTTAATTTTAGCCATGACCTGACTCTTGACTTCCCCCTCCATATACCATACTTTTCCATAATAATTCCCATATGTGCGCATCTAGTTATTATTCTGGGTATTGCTTAATTGTTTTCTGCTCCCATTTAAGAAATGCCCAGTCGACATCTTGGTGTCAATTGCCCTTGCACTGGTATCAAGTGTCACCCATAAATCGTAAAACAATTTAAGTGGTTGCACATCGTAGTATTTCTTCGATATGCACTGGTATCAAGTGTCACCCATTCATAAATCGTAAAATGATTTCGATATGCACTTGTTGCAGTTTTGCCGTATGTTGGCGTGTGTACCCGTGATACTTGATCCAATTGTGCTTGGGTATGCCTTTGAAAACGAAAATAAAGCGAATGACCGATTAATAGCCGTGGCGCTTGGGAACTTGTTACGTATGGTTTGGTTGGAAGATCGGGTAATGTTGTGTGGATTGGTAATGTTGTGTGGATTACAACATCCCACCCCCCTTGGAAAAAGAAAATTCTTACCTGAAGGGTTAGAATTTTCTGTATGCGGGTTGGTTGTGGAAGGAATGGTTTGTTACAATTGAATATGTTGTTTAAATATCTTAGGAATTACATATTTTTTTTTTTGTTTGATAACAATTATTATAAAGTTATTATATATATATATTTTTTTTTTTTTTTTTTGACATATTCGTAGACTTTTTAACATGTAATACTTTTCTTAGGAAAAGGTGCAAAATGTTTACATTCTATTTGTGAACTAAAAATTTTAAAAAATGGTTTGTTTCATTAAAATTTTTTTTTTTTTTTTTTTATGGTATAAATAATGATTTTTTGACTATTAATATTATTCCTATAATTATGATGAATTTACTGACATGTGCGTAATAAGTATATATATCTGTTTGTAAGAACTAGGTGCAAATTGTTTGATTGATTAAGGTTTTTTTTTTTTCTTAAGTAGGTATGATTTAGGTTAAACTATATTAAGATATAACGTTATTTGCTTAAAAAAAAAATATTTTCTTGTTATCATTTTTATACACTTAACCGTCTGTTGAAATGTTTAGTCTGAATTCGGGAACTTCCGACTTTTTGTCTGTTTGTACAGTCTGTCTATGGGTTTTGTCATTTTTTTCTTTTTTATTTATTATGTAAGTCTGATAGCGTCTATAGAGGAACAGGACTAGCGCTAATGTTATTGTGGTGTAGATTAGTGTGTAATGGTGTAGGTCATGACCGTCCAACGTTAGAAGGGATTTTGATTCCTCATTCTTTAAAGAAGCTATATCCTGCGAAATCAGTTTCAAGTCATTTTGGCTTGAGAATTTTACGACTGCTATGTTTGATGTGTAGTTGGGTAAACTGTTGAAGATGATGTGTGAGATGTTTAAGGGAGGAATGTAGGAGTTGGTGAGGGTTGAAGAGCTCTCGCTAATTGCATGTATTGTAAGTTCTTTAGATCTTAAATAGCAATTAGTCTCTAGTTCGATTTTTAAGGTTTTTGTCAGTGTATATGCGGTTATGTTCTCTCCGCATATCACGTCGACCATATATTCGTTGCAGGTTGAGAATAACCATTTGTTTGGCTGTGAGAGTTGGATCCAAACCGTCGTAGGTTTTGACTGTTTTATTGCACAAGTGTTTGGAAGACCGGTGTCGCCTTTTACCAATTGCACTTCGCACTGTAGGTTATTAGCATATGTGTTAAACAATGGATGGGGTAGAGGGCAAAGAAATTTTTCGTCCAAGGATTTGCATTTTGCTAAGTCTTCCTTATTCCAGTTTGAAAAACTGTCTTTTGTAATTAATAGTTAAGTATTGGGTTGAGGGTTGTATGAATACGAATTTGCTGTTATGATGGACTGGAAGGGGTATAATTCTGTAAATACGGAAGTTATCTACTAATGGGAGAGGTATTTTCATTTCGTAAATGATTCTTCCTGTTCGAATGGCCACACTGGTAGTACAGATTTGATATAAGTGAAGTATATTTTTGTCTGTAGTAACGAATGGTAGCCTCATTCCGTTTGGGAGGTCTTGTTTGATCTGTGCCAATGCAGGTTTAATTTGGTCTGGGGATATGATTGCTAAATGGGGTTTACCGTGCTTAACGTCGCTTACCAGATCCAGTATGTCACTAAGAGTGTTTTGGTACCTTATTATGATTAGTGTAACTAGGGAGGTTAATGATTCAATTTCGAGAAATACCTTCTGATCATGGGTTGAATTAACCAAAATATCTACTAAATTTTTCGCGTTTTCTATCTTTGAATTTATCGCTACCATTTGATTTTCTATAGTTTGCTCGGATTTGCTAAAAACGTTCTTAGTGGTTTCCAGTAGTATGGTTTGTTTCCTCACAAGAGATTGTAGGTGTTTCTCGTTAATTTTGGATAGTTCGATTTGTTTGTCGTAGAATCTGGCGTCGTCTTCGTTAAGTGTCCCGAACAGAGATTTGCTTATTGTGCCAATAATATTGAGTAAGGCTCTTTTACTTCTGTAGTTCGGGTTTAGTAGTTTGTACTTGGTCTGTATGTCGCTCATTAAGTGATTCATTTCGGCGACTGCTCCATCACATATTACTCCGAAATCGACGTGGCCGGTCAACTGTTGGCATAGAGTGTTGATTTCGCTTACGTAACCGGTGGCGTGTGCTAAGGCCTTTGTAAGTGATTCTAAGTCATAGTATACAATGAGTTTCCATTCGTGATAATAGATTTCCGCGTCTCCCATTTCTTCGAAATACATTCCAGGATTGGGTTCTATGGGTTCTATTTTTAGGCCACCTTGGATGTTTGACGTGAGTAGGGTTAAGGTTAGAATACGTAGTATCATCTGAAAGGTTATTGTGGTTATTTTTTTTTTCTCAAATTCTTGAATGTGCGTGGCTGTGTGTGTGTGTCTGTGTTGGTTCGCGTTAAAAGAAAATAAAGGAGTTTTTTTTTTTTTTTTTTTTTTTTTTTTTTTTTTTTTATTTTATTATTATTATCTAGATATATTTTTTTTTTAATTATTTAATGGTTCCCATACAACAGTATCGGTGGACTCGTAACCGTCACTGGATTCGTCGTCGTATATTGTTTGGTGTGGTGGCGTATGTATCATGGGGTTCCATCGTTGAGGCAAGGGACCCTTTAGGACATAGGTAGGACAGAAGTCTAACTCGAAATTTTCCTCTCGTATCCCGAAGCTTATTATATCTCCGAAATGGAGTTCCTTCACTGTTTCAGGTTTTAGCCGTTCCCCGTTTACGTATGTTCCGCGGGAGTAGCTGTGTTCTCCTATATGAACCCTTTTATCGTCGGGATGTACAAATATTGACGACTGCAAGGTAGATACAAGGAGGGTATGTAGGGCTATATCATTTGGATAGCTTCTGCCTATTCTGTTGGGTCCGCGACGTAGATGGATTTCAGTTCTTGTTATTGTATTTACTAATGTCCATTTGGAATCGGGTTCGTAGTATACAGACTCCATCCCTTTGAAAAGAATATGAAAATGAGATGACTATTTATGTTGGTGTATTGTGTGGAGATGTTGTGTTTTATTCGTGATACAACCGCAAGTTGTTATTATGTATGAGTTTGGATTTTCTGCCAACTTGTATCACTGTGTTCTCGTCTGAATGGATTTTAATAACCTCGTATGGTCCTTCCCATAGGGTAGAAAGTTTGTTTTGTCTCGTCTGGTTTCGTATGAGCACTTTGTCACCTATGTTGAATCGTTTCATCTTGGTGTTTTTGTCGTAATATATCTTAGTCTTTTCTTTTTTGTTCTGTAGTTGTTCTCTGGTGTGGGGAGTCGTATTGTAGACAAACATTGAATATGGGAGCCATGTATCCCATGTGAGCGGGTCTTGGTTTACGTAATGTCTCAGGTACTCTGCTAAAGTTTTGTGACTACGTTCAAGTGCACCGTTAGTCTGCGGGTGGTACGGGGTAGTTTGTAATTTCCTTGTTTTCAGAATCTTACATACTTCCTTAAAGAGGGTGCTGAGAAAATTCGTACCTTGATCCGTTAATATTGAGTCTGGTATTCCGAATCGGCAGACTATTCGCTCTATTAGCATTCGAGCTACTGTGTTGGCTTATGCATTTGGGATTGCAATGGCTTCGCTAAACTTTGTTAAATCGTCCTGGAAAGTTAGTATGTATCTGTTGTTGTCGTGACTAACAGGTAGTGGACCCACAATGTCCAAGGCTACTCGTTCGAATGGAGTTCTACTGGTGGTTGTTATTTTTAAAGGTATTTTCGAGTTCTTGGATTGTTTGTTTTTTTGGCAAGATTCGCATTTGTGGATGTATTCCGTCGTGTCCTTTGTGATGGTTGGCCAGTAGTAAGTCTGTTTTATTCGTTTTATGGTTCGATTTGTTCCTTGGTGTCCTCCAAAAGGGGACTCATGATTTTCGTGTAGCACTCGTATTATGTCGTCTCTGTTATTTAGTATTATTCTCCTGTCACTGTGTATGTAAACGGTCAAATGTTCTTGTTCAAAAATGTCGCGTATTGTCATCTTGAGTTTGTCTTGATTGTCGCCGCTAAGTGGCAAAGAAATTGCTAAAGAATTTAGCTTCTGCCTTTTGCATTCTTTGAGGATGTTTTGTAGAAAATGTATGATGGTTTTCTGATCAGTGGTACTTCTCATAGGGATTGGTAATGTACTAATACAGTAATGACAATTGGATTTCGTTTGTATGGTGGTTAAGACTTGCCCTATGTCAGGTTTCGTAAAATTGTCGAACTGTTTTCGTAGCAGTTCTTCGTCTGGGGATTCTATTAAGGGGAGGAGTATAGCTTTCAACGAGACTGAGTTGTTTGAAAATATTGATTCCCTTCTCTCGATAAGCTTCAAGCTTGGAGTATGCTGAGAGTTTGTTGGATTTTGTTTAATCCTATTGGTTTCGATGTCTTGGTTAAAAATTTGTTGTTGACTTCTCGTAGTTACCAGTACCTTAGGGTCTTCTTCATTGTTTAAACGAACGCGACTGAGAGCGTCAGCGATGACATTAGTTTTGCCGGACTTATGTACGATTTTGAATTCGTATTCCTCCATTAGGATACGCCAGCGTAAAAGCCTTGAGGTTGGATTCTTTTGTCCAATTAGCCATAACAAGTTATTATGGTCAGTGCAGATCGTGAACTTTCTTCCGAAAATATACGGTCGAAATTGTTGCAGGGCGTAAGTGATGGCGAGCAACTCCTTTTCAGAAGTTGTATACCTTGTCTCGGCATCGTTAAGAGTTCGGCTGGAGAAAGATATTGGTTTATCTTCTCCTATTGGACCTTGAGAAAGTACTGCTCCTAAGGCTATGTCACTTGCATCAGTTGTGACGATAAATTCCTGGGTGAAGTCGGGGTAGACAAGGATAGGGGGTTTTATAATTTTTTCTTTCAATACTCTAAATGACTCGTCACAAAAAGCGTCCCACTTAAAAACAGCGTTTTTCTTTAGTAGTTTGGTCAAGGGTTTAGCCAGATCCGCGAAATTAGGGATGAATTTCCTATAGTATCCTACAAAACCGAGGAATGATTTAATATCCTTTGGTTTTTTGGGTACCGGGAAGGTTTTTACTGCCTTGATTTTTTCAGGGTCTGGTCTTATTCCTTCTTCAGAAATAACGTGTCCAAGGTAGGTAAGCTCTTTGCGGACAAAATGACACTTGTCGGATTGCAGTTTGAGATTGTGTTCTCTAAGACGGTTGAGAACTTGGATTAACCGTTTGTTGTGATCGTGTAGATCGTAACCGTAAATGACTATGTCATCCACGTAGACAAAGCATTCGATGCCTTGTAGTCCCATTAATACGTTATTCATGAACCTCTGAAATGTTGCGGGTGCGTTTTTCAATCCGAATGGCATACGATTGTATTCGTAATGTCCGAACGGAGTGCTGAAGGCCGTTTTGCTTTTGTCTTCTCTGTCCATGAGGATTTGGTGGAAGCCTTTGGCCAGGTCGAGCGTACTGAAATATTTCGACTTACCGAGCTGGTCGAGGATGTCGGTTATGTTTGGTAGTGGGTAAGCGTCTCCCATGGTCAGCTCATTCAGTTTCCTGAAGTCTACCACTACTCTCCAACGTTTGGTCCCATCCTTAGCGGATTTTTTGTGAACCAAAAGCAAAGGTGAATTCCAAGGGCTGTAGCTTGGCTGTACTATACCATCCTCCAACATTTCATTGATCTGTTTATGAATTTCCTCCTTTTGGCTTTCAGGGAGGCGATAAGGTCTAGTGAATAACGGGGGTTTGCTTTCTTCGGTTATTATTTTATTTGTCATGGAATCTGTATATGTCAGGTGATCTCCTTCAATATAAAAAAGGTCGTTGTATTCACGACAAATATTAGAAATGGTTTCTTTCTCTTCGAGGTTACAGTGGTCTAAGTCAATTAGCATGTTTAATTTGTTTAACCGTTTTTTCACGGGATTTTTGAAGTTTTCGCCTCTGATTATATTAAAATTATCAATCTCATCCCACTCTAAATTGATTGTGTGTATGTTGATCTCCTGAATTTTTTCTAAAGTGTTTATTACAGGTATTTTAATTTTTCCGTTGTTGGGTGTGACTAACGTTTCGCCTAGGTAAACCCCTGGGATTATTTGTTTTTTCTTTGTTATGATGTCTGAAGGGGTTGCTTGATTAAAGGGGATTTCCATTATTTGTTGGCTTCGTGGTTTTAGTGAAATGAGTGAATTTTCTCTGATCTCGGTCTTATGCTCTGCTAAGGGCTTTGTCATCTTAGTCTTTTTGTCTGCCGGATTTAATTTTATTATAGGTACTGCAGAGGCACTTTTCTCCTCTGTCTTACGTTTTTCTGCAGAGGCACTTTTCTCCTCTGTCTTACGTTTTTCTTTATTTACTTGTATATCCTCTGACGATACTAAAATTATTTCGTCTAGATTTTCCGTCAAACGTTGAAGCTTACTGGAAGTCGATTTACTCCTGGTTTGCTCGGGATATTTTTGTGGAACTACTGGTCCGTTTTGAGATGCGGAGTCAGATGTCGGTTCCCAGTTTGATTCCTTTTCTACCCCAGTGCCCGTATGGCGCACTTTCTTGGTAGTAGAGAAACAGGAATCAAACTGTTTATGCCCATCGATAGCAGGTTGGAGCTCACCGGTAACAGCGTCAGGTCGCCTTAGGTCGTACCGTTTAACATTATTAACATTCCCAGCATTACCCGTAGGTAACACCCCGGAAGGTGTAGCTTCTTGGCGTTTTTCTAGGCAAATTATTTCTTTTGTATCAGGGGATTTCTTTATATTCTGGGGAGGAGGAAATTTGTTAAACACCTCTCCGAAACCGTCTATAATGGCTGTAGAGTTATTCACGAAGGGATTTATAATCAGGAGATTTTGGCGATGATCTATATGGCATTCATATTTTTTTAGGAAGTCGTTCCCAATAATACCGTCGAAATTTTGTTGAACCTGGTGGTCCAAAATATGGAACGGGTGCGATATCTTGATAGAATCCTCTCCCATCTGGAAAATCAGGGATTCAGTGGTCATATTGGAGCTTGTTATCTTTCCGCCGCTTATAGTGGATATTATCATATCCTTGTTTAGCAATGGCGAATTGGTGCAACCGCGTAAGATACTGATTTCGGCTCCAGTATCTATGACCAAATCCCTGTTTTTTCCATCTGAGAAAGGAATTTGTATCATTGATAGATTATTATTGGGGACGAGGGGGATCCTTACTGAAAAAGTTATTGCTGGTGTACATCGGCTTGAATTGTCAGTCGGGGGGAGTTGCCGTTTATTTCCTCCCGACGAATTTCGTTTCCCAAATCGTTACGTGTTGGGTTTGGATTCGGCTGCACATGGTGCAAATTTATCTGTCGGTCTTGGTTCGGTTCGTGATTATTCCGATTGCGATGTGGGGGTTGGTAGCTATTTCGGTTTTGATGTGGGGGTTGGTAGCTATGTCGGTTTTGAGCGCCCTGTTGGTTTTGCCTTTGGTGAGACATCTTGAGCCGGCACTCGTTTTCTGAATGGTATTGTTTGTTGCAGTAATTGCATCTGACTATCTGCAGATTGCATTGCGCTTCCCGTTTTACCGGATGAGGGGTAAAATTGGGCAGATTCGTGTTTCGGTAACACGTTGCCGAAGTATGACCTATCTTATTGCAAGTTTGGCAAATAGGTCGAAGAGTATTGTGCCTTGCTGAAGACGTGGAAGGATTGTCATGATCTACACGGAGTGATTGGTCGATGGCGTAAGAAATAGCTTCTTTTAACTGACTAGCATGGTGTGCTTTTACCAATAGCCTTAAGCTGGAATTTCTTATTCCATCTTCAAATGCTTGTAGTGCAAGGTTGTGATTTTCTAGTATCAGAAAATCTTGCACTGTTTTCTCGTTGGAACAGCTATATGTAGCTGAATTGAGAGCCAGAAGTAGGGTTGAAAGTCGGTCGCCGTATTCCTGAATAGTTTCCCTGGCGTTTTGTTTGGCTGCCAGAAGCTGATTCTGCGCCGAAGTACGCGACCTGTGTTCCTTGAACTGGGATTCTAGTTCCTTTACTAGGTCTGTCCATTTTGTCAGCTCTTTGTGTTGGATTAACTCAAAGGCGGGACCTTGAAGTCGAGTCTTGACTATGCTGAGGAACAATTTATGTTGTGCCTCGTCAGTAATGAAACAGAACAGTGTGTTGCCACACGAAATAAACTTGCACAGTTCGTCAGGCTTACCGTCGAACGTGGAAACGATGTTATTGACATCGTTCAATGAAAGGGTGACGCTCATTGTTTTAGTCGGTGTGGAGTCTGGTCGAGTTAGGTGGTCAGAAAAAGGTAGGGCTTTAAAAAGCTCTAATGTCAGGTAGTTGCGTCGGGTAAAAATTTTGCGGATTTCAGACGGTTGAGTGTAATATAAATTTAAATGATAATTTTAATAATCTTATTTACTTTTTTCAAAATCTGCTTCCGTCTGCTGCTGGTTGATGTTCTTGATGAGGTTCCTTCCTTGACGTTGTTGTGTAGTTGACTTGCTAGCTAAGCTTCACGCCCTAGAGTTGATTGTTACACCTAGTCTTTGTTTCACTGCCCGAATGTTTGCCTCCGGCGTCTCGTTTCGAGAATTCGCCAGGTCTTACGGTTTTCGGGACTTTTCAGCACACTTTTCACTTTTTACTTTCTGGTGTATAGCCCCAGAAACGCCTCGAGTGCAAGGTAGACTCGTTTTTTTGTTTTGGTAGTTGGGACCGTTTTCACGTGGATCCCACCGCTGCCACCAATGTTGTATACGATTTTCACCGTGCTTCCTTGTTTCCAAGGGAAGAGTGAAAGTCGGAGAGAAAAATAAAAGATGATTTTTATTTATTATTATTATTGGCCCGCTGTCTCAAGCAGGGCTGCGACCAATAATGTGTTTTATTATTATTCTATTATTTTAAGCTATAAGATCCGCTGTCTCTATGCTTGGCTGCGATCTTGTACACTTGACTGGTGATATTTCTCTCTGCTATTTCCTTCCAAAACCATGCCCTTTTATACTTAATTTTAGCCATGACCTGACTCTTGACTTCCCCCTCCATATACCATACTTTTCCATAATAATTCCCATATGTGCGCATCTAGTTATTATTCTGGGTATTGCTTAATTGTTTTCTGCTCCCATTTAAGAAATGCCCAGTCGACATCTTGGTGTCAATTGCCCTTGCACTGGTATCAAGTGTCACCCATAAATCGTAAAACAATTTAAGTGGTTGCACATCGTAGTATTTCTTCGATATGCACTGGTATCAAGTGTCACCCATTCATAAATCGTAAAATGATTTCGATATGCACTTGTTGCAGTTTTGCCGTATGTTGGCGTGTGTACCCGTGATACTTGATCCAATTGTGCTTGGGTATGCCTTTGAAAACGAAAATAAAGCGAATGACCGATTAATAGCCGTGGCGCTTGGGAACTTGTTACGTATGGTTTGGTTGGAAGATCGGGTAATGTTGTGTGGATTGGTAATGTTGTGTGGATTACAACACCAGGATGGCATTTTGAAAAGAAAATGGGAAAGTTCGGATGGAACATCAGCCGTGATGCAACTTGTGGTACCCAGATCGAAAGTCAACGAAGTGCTTAGGGAGCTACATGATGGAGTGTCCGGAGGTCACTTGGGAGTAAATAAGACACTCGAAAAAGAGCGAGAACACTTTTACTGGATCCACGCAAGAGACGATGTCGAAAACTGGTGCCGAAAATGCGCCACTTGCGCAGCCAGTAAAGGCCCGAGAGTAAAAATGCAAAGCAAGATGCATCAATACAACTTTGGAGCGCCCTTTGAAAGGATTGCAGTTGACATCGCAGGACCGTTTCCAGAAACCAACAGTGGAAACCGCTATATCCTCGTAGTGATGGACTACTTCACTAAATGGCCTGAAGCCTTTGCTATACCTAACCAAGAAGCTAAAACCGTGGTAGAGCAGATTGTCCACAACTGGGTAAGCAGATTTGGCGTACCAATGGAATTGCACTCGGACCAAGGTCGCAACTTCGAGTCGAAGATCTTTCAAGGAGTATGCAAGCTGCTAGGGATTAAGAAGACAAGAACAACCCCGCTTCATCCACAATCGGACGGAATGGTGGAACGCTTCAATAGAACCTTAAACGAACACCTTTCTAAGGTTGTTGGCGACTGCCAGCGGGACTGGGACAAGCACATCCCCATGTTCCTATTAGCTTATCGAAGCGCAGTTCATAACACAACAGGACATACTCCATCCGAAATCCTTTTTGGTCGAACTATCCGGTTACCTAGTGAATTGATGTTTGGATCTCCGACTGATGAAGCAACGAATGAAGATGATTATGTTGCGGATCTCAGAGAAATTATCAGAGACATTCATCGGAAAACTAGAGATAAGATTCGGATATCCAGCGACCGCATGAAGACGAGGTACGACACAAAAGCAACCACCACAGGATTCCAGGAAGGAGATCTGGTATGGCTATACAACCCTCATCGCCGAAAAGGCATGTCACCTAAACTACAGCAGGATTGGGAAGGACCCTATAAGATAGTGAAGCGCATCAACGATGTTGTCTACCGGATCCAGCGAGGACGAGGCAAGCTGAAAGTTGTCCATGTGGATCGTCTCCATCGCTATCATGGCGAAAATATTGACGTGCTTGTTCGGGACGAACAAGTTTAAGAGGGGGATATTGTTGCATGTTTGCTTGAACTGTGTCATTCAGCATTAATTAGTCAACTGCGCCATTTAGTAGAGAGTAAAAGTAGCCATATTACCGATTTTGGCAGCTTTGGAATAGCAGTTTGAGTAGCTGTGGTATAACTTGTTCTGTTGTTCTCGAACCTTCTGAACTTAACGAATCTGGAAATTTCGAAAGGTGTCACTAGGAGATATAAATAGATGTCGCAGGAGCACCCAAGACATTCTAGTTGTGAACCGCCATAAAGAAGTACGATAGATGACAGTAGTGAAAAGTAGAGAGAAAAAGTATAAGTATTGAGTAAGAGAAAAGTGATTGTGTATTTAAAGTGATTAATTGTGAAAGTGAATTGTTGAATTAAATAAGTGAATTATTAGAAAATAATCAAGAAGTAAAAGACATTGATAGAGAACTAATAAAGATTAATTAAATAGAATTACGTTTTATCTTTTCGAATCCTAGCCTGGATGTAACAATAGTAAGAATTTTCGTTGTTTTGCGGGAAGCTAGATTGATAAATTCGATGAACGACATATTTCATAGGAGTATTGCGCAAGTTTATTTATCTTTAATCAACATGTGAAATTGTTGGTATATATAATTTAAAGTCCATGTACCTTTTCAATGAAGCATTGAGGAAGGTCACTTGTTGGTATTTTTTGCTTAATGGAGGCTGCTTGCTTGTTTCTCTTTTGCATTAAACATGTTCTAACATTAGATATACTTCGAACCATTAAGAACGTCACTTGAAAGATTATGCTGGCTAATTCTAGAGCTAAGCTCCAGCAGTTGTAAAGTGTTGTATTGCGTCTCTTGGCGGTTCAAGTTGAGTACTTTCATTAGTATAGTCCCGGTATATTCATAGTTTTGATTGTAATCCGCGTTGTGACTATCGGATATCAAAAAGAGTTGAACTGTTTTTTATATCCATATTGGTCTAATTTTATTCGTGAAAGGATAAGTTGTGCATATGAATATTTTTATAATATATAAATATTAATTCTTTTATAGTATAATCAATTGTCTGGTAGTTATTACATTGGACTATGTGCTACTATGTTCATTATAGTTGCTAATTATATACAGTCTTGTTCATATTGTGTGCATTGATTTGCACAGTCCGTCTGTTTACCAAGATAGATATCTTAATATTTAATAATATTTAGTTAGGGTTATATTACACTGAGACCTATTGGTCTATTGTGTCCCTCTGCTTGTGCCTCGGAGAGGTTCATGCCCTCTTTCAGAGCCCTCTCTAGATACTTCTTTGTGAAGCGTGTCGAGGTATTGCTCTGATTTATCATTGGCATGTCACACTCCTTAGAGCACAGCGTCCAGTCCAGTTTCTTTGAGGAATCTGAGAAGTCCATGGTTTGTATGTCCTTTTCTGTTATTTGGTGCCTGCCCAAATATCTCATCCTTTTGTGGGCCAGGGCCCCACAGGATTTCAGTATGTGGTCTCGAGTTTCGGCGGTTTCACTGGAGAATCTGCAGAGCTAGTCCCCTGATATGCCCATTTTCCTCAGGTGCTCCTTGAGTCTGCAGTGCCCCCTGAGGAGGCCTGTTAGGATTCTTAGGTTGTTTTTGTTAAGTCTGATACAAGCTTTGAATCTCTTTTGGTTATAGTTTCCTAAGAGTTTCTTTGCTTGCCTCAGACCTTGGAGGTTGAGAAAGGTTTTAGCCCTTGTTTCTTCCTCCAGTCTCCTGAACTCTTCGCGTAGAGTGTGTTCTCCTATCCCGCAGAACGGTTCAGGTCCTATAAAGTGTTCCTCTGCCCCGTTTCTTGCCAGAGAGTCCGCTGCCTCATTGCCTGTAATGCCAACATGGCCAGGTATCCAGTAGATGGAAATTCTGTTATTCTTGTCTAGTCTATTCAGTCCCACACGAGTTTTGACTTGATGACGTAGGCGTCTAGAATTAAGAGCCTTTATGGCTGCTTGGCTGTCACACATTATTGCTATGTTGCAATTCCTGTAGTTTTTCTCGAGGTTGATTCGAACGCACCTGTCTATGGCACATATTTCTGCCTGGAAGATGATGGTACATTTGCCCATAGATTCGTAGTGCTTAGTTCCTGGCCTAAACACTCCTGCACCAGTTCCCTCCTCGGTCCTCGAGCTGTCCGTGAACCACTTTGTTGTGTGGTTGCTCAGTCCATTAGTTAGATAGATATCTTGCTCTTAAGAATATTTTATCTAATCTTTAATTTAATATCTAATTTAGCGCCGACCGCGCTGACCCCAAATTATGCATGTATTAATTTTTTTTTCAATTGAGGTTTATTAAAAGATATTGAAAGTTGAAAGTTTTGAATTTATATTTAAAATCCGAAATTTTCTATAATGTGTGGGGGATTAGGTACCTGCAAATTAAAAGAAAAATTATTTGTGCAATAACCCACTTTGTTCCCTTTTACCAACTACTCGCCACCTACCTTTACAATCATTAAAGATAGCTAACATACTCACAACCCAAGATGTAAGAGGGATTTAACCAGTAGTACCAATTCAAAAGAAAAAGAAAAACAAAGGAAAAACCAAGGATCGCCATGAACCTCATTTTTCTTTCTCGAAGAGTTCTTTTTCAATAATGGTGGTCACCGGCAATGGTCGTAATTTCAGTTTAATTGTTACTTAAACGTAGTCAATTTGTACAAATTGTATTTCATACACAAACATTTTTCTACATCCATTGGTTGTGTGGCGTAAATCCATTACTTTAGCTGGTGATTGCGAAAATTAAGCTGGATAAAGAAAACGAAACCCGAGAAAGATCATTCTCGCAGACTTGCTGGTTGGTGAGTGCGGAACATCGTTGATGAACGGACAACTCGTGGACGGGTATTTGTTAAATTCAATCCCTTCCCACCAAAAATTAGCCATCAGTGCTATTGCACCAGCGTGCCATCACCTGTGCATTATCACCGACCAGCAACCGACGACATCGCACCAACCAAAAGTGCGTTTTAATAAAAATTAGCCATCAGTGCTATTGCACCAGCGTGCCATCACCTGTGCATTATCACCGACCAGCAATCGACGACATCGCACCAACCAAAAGTGCGTTTTAATAAAAATTAGCCATCAGTGCTATTGCACCAGCGTGCCATCACCTGTGCATTATCACGGGTGTGTAACAATCTGTTAGTCATCAGACGTGAAATTCTAGAGGGACAGATCGAAATCTTCAACAATAGTCAGCAGTTACGACGGACATCCTAGTCCAGGTCACCAGTCGCCACCCCACCTGCAGAATTTATTGGTATACGACAGCAACAAATAAAACAAAATTATGTAAAAAAAAGGTAGAACCGTAACGTCCAGTTAAGTATTCCTTTTTTTGAGCATACAACTCATACATACATGTAGGTAAGGTCAGGAATTTGATATTAAATATATAATATATCTTAAGTCTACCAGTCTGGCAGGAAGAAAACTGTAAAGACCGTTCAATTGTGACAGTTGTGAATTAAACCAAATTAACTTTCTTCCCACATAAAGCAACATCACCCCGGACAATGCTGTGCACAACATCGTGAGGTCTCCAGGTGCGACAGAATAAATGTATGTAAGTTTTTAGAACATTGTATTGGTGATATGGTCATTGATTTTATCCAACTTTTGAACGTGTCTAATTGGTCCACTAGTGATCAACCGGGATTGTACCGATAACATTTGATTTTGAGCATCAAAGTATCTTGTGACGTAAATATTAGATTAAACCGTCTCGACTATGCGAGCGAGCACTTAGCGGTTGCATTAACACAAACGCGCTTGAAATAGAAAAGAAAGAAATTATTAAATTAAACTAATAGTTATCTAGAATTAAGATTATTTATTCATGCAATAAAATTCTGTGGTTCTATCCTTTAATGAATTCTGAAACCCAAGAAGTAGTATTATTGAAGTTGAAGTAGGATTTGCAATGGCTGAATAAATTCCCTCAGTGAATGTGGGGAAGTGATTTCGAAATCAGGATGGATGTAGTGACGATTTTGTGAGTGTGTTATACGCTCATCATAACTAAAGGGGCCGTTGATCGGAAGGAGTTATACATCGGCCATGGTGTCGCTATACTTTGTAGGTGTAGTAGACGGAGGGAGGGAAAAACTCAGGGAATTGACTTTCACCTCTATGTTCCCCAATTCTTTTCGGTTTTGTTTATATTTGGTAGTTGAGATAATAATTGCGTAAATACCAGTGATTTGTTTGACAAGTGATTAGTGTTTTTATAATTATTTTCGGACATGTAATATTCGTACGGTCGTTTAGTGGCAGTCACAAGAACCCCCCATTTCGGCGAGTTAGCCCGCGCAACATGCAAGCATGTCCACGTGCCTGCCAACTAAACAACCCCTCTGGCAACTCATGGATATTCGGAAGACATCCTGTGATCTTGGGACATCCTTGAGGCCAAGTTCCATCAAGGGCAATCATTTTTGTGTGTGATTAAAATTTATTTAGACACAAGTTTTGCTTGAGGGGATCAGCTTCCGTTACACAGGTGGCGCCCAAAACGTGGGGCAACGATAACAACGAGTAAGCAAGCATTATAATATATATGGATCTAGTATCAATTGGTCGATGACCAGAAGGTTACGCTCATGGAAGGAGCTTTCTGCTTTTGAAGCATCGGCTAATACTTTTCATTTATAATCGTTTATCCGTAATAGCTTAAATTTATTATGATTCGGTTCGTAAGGCGACCGGGACTTATCGGTTAATCAGAAATCACAGTCTGCAAGCAGCGCCTTAGATACCAACTCATAGAAATTGTGTAGCTCGCACAAAAGCTTTCACTTGCTAACTTCAGATCGTTGTCTTACAATAATAACACTTACATTTTATAACCATTTAATCACTTGCTGAGTATTTAATTCCTCGGACCTACGATCTTCAAGACCGTCAAGGGACAATTGATGCCCTCAACATTTTGCTGATCAAGTTGATTCAGAGAGCTGCATCAAACCTTGAAGAGATTGCTAGGTTTCCAATAATCTTCGAATGATTTAAATAGAATCTTGGATGTCAGTGAGAAACAGTTCATGTAAAATTGTAACTCGAACGTTGCATTGAGCTCTTGCATTGAAAATCATCTCAAAAAAAAAAAAATATATAAAAAATCACAACCCTCAACTATTAAATAAACCCTAAACTTCAAAATGATATCGTCACTATAATACCATTAACTGTAACGTATCACTACCCCACACACACATATTAGAACATTTTAGTGAAAATCTAAACCCATTCAAACAACGTACTTATAAGTCTCGTATTATTATTTTTATTATTATATAAAAAAAAAAAAAAAAAAAAAAATCCAAGTATAAAGTTGCAACCAATCTGAAGTGTAATAGAATACAGTTTTCTTACCTGAAAGCTATCTTATTAGGTTTGGAAGGAAATACAGTAGCAATAAAGCAGTAGTATGCCTCCGAGGATTCCTAATAGGGGCAATCAAGATCCCCAAATGACTCGTTCGACGCGTAGAAACGTTCGTGGCAACACTCGTAATCCGGCAACTTCTCCATCAAATGCGCTACCCGGCGTGAGCGTACAAAACAATGAGAGTCCAGTTTCGGTGGCGAACTCGCAACCTCCTAGTAATGCTCAAACCAATAGTACAAATTCCAGAAACCGGAAACCTGCTGAGGAATCCATTCGTATCTCTAATATTCCCGACAGAAGTCGGTCAATACTGGCAGATCGTAGTAACATAAGCCAGTACATCGAGGAAATGGTAACTGCTTCGGTGGGCCTAGCTCGATCAACGGAATTGCGAGTGTTACGCGAAGAATTTCAAAGAGAAAGACGAATCATGCGAGAGCAAGTTGCTGAAACTGTTAGGGCAGTACTCCATGCCACTACTCCTCCAGTTACCTCAGGCGAATACGAAGTGAATCGAGCACAGATACCACGCAACACCGCTAATATAGGACCTCAAATACCTTTAAATGAGCACAGGGAACCTGGCCATGCAGAGCCTGACCCGCCAAATATGAGTGAAAATGCTCACAATTTTATCAGACAGCTAAATGCGCTGAATTTAAATTCGACTCCTCCACCGGGGGGAAATCCTCTATCATATACATCCCAAAGGACCGTTGAGTTCAGAAAGTGGGGACTACAATTTGACAATCAGCAGATGACCATCGATGAGTTTCTGTTTCGGTTAAGTCGTTTGAAGGAATGTTACAGTAGTTCCTGGGAAGAGATCTGTCTACATTTCCATCTCTTCGTTGCAGGTCATGTTAGTGATTGGTATTGGGTTTACCTCAAAACCAACCCAACGGCCAATTGGCATAACCTTCGACTGGCTCTAATCGAACAATATAGAACTCTTGAAACAGATTCGGAACTGTCACGACGATTGTTCGATAGACGCCAGGGTCAAAACGAAAGTTTTGACGATTTTTACAATGCCATATCACAATTGAATACAAGACTTCATCACCCAAAACCACCTCGGGAAGTAATCGGTTTAATCAAACAAAATGTGAAACGCCGAATTGGGGAGCTACTCATTACATATAACACCAACAGCCTGCCAGAAATGGTCTACATATGTAGAACCATTGAAAAATATGTGAACCAAAGTGATGGTGTACGCCCAAGAACAGTTAACCCTCCAAATTTCAGGAGGCAAGTCAATGAACTTGAGCTATTAGCTGAAGTAGAACTACCACCCGAAGTGGAGGCAATTAGACTATCCGCTAACCGACGCGATACCAGTTCATATGTTTGCTGGAATTGCAAAAATAAAGGTCACTCGTTTGTCGAATGCCCTAGCCCACAGCGCAATCTTTTTTGTTATAAATGTGGCTGGGAAAACATAACGACACCAAATTGCGTTAAGTGTTCGGGAAACCGGACACAGGGCAAATCAACAACCGGGGAGTTTTGTCCTTCAACGACCCGGGGAAATTCTCAATAAGACCCGTGAAAATTTCTAATTTTCAAAATGTACCGGTCATACAAACAATCCCAGACTTACCTCAATCGTCTAAAAAGACAACACAATTAAATAACACTAAAATAGATATTCAAGTAAACCCAGAAACGAAACCAAAGAAAGCGGTACCCGAAAACAAACCAAAAACTCTTCATGAACGATTAATAAATTATTATCAAGTACGCAGCCGCATCTTTAAATGCGAAATACCAAAAAAAATTCTAAAATTGCGAGAGCGTTTCAAAGAAAAGAAAAGTTTGCACAGAGACATTTCATCCACGACACTCGTCGGTTCTGAAGACCCCAGACCATATGCTAGCGTAGCGGTTTTTGGCAGGCAAATGCTAGGTCTTTTGGACAGTGGCGCGAGTATTTGCTGCTTGGGAAAAGGATGCTTAGACCTCATAAAATCCGCAAATATTGAACCCAAATCTTTTGCATCCAGCGTTAAAACAGCAAGTGGACAAACACAATCGATCGTTGGATTAGTAAATACAAACATTGTGTACAAAGGGGTCTCAAAAGAGATAACTTTGTATTTAATACCCGAATTAGAACAGCAGCTGTACCTGGGGGTTAATTTTTGGAGATTATTTGAGATAGCCCCTCAAGTAATATCTGAAATTTCGCCCAGTGCACTGCAAGATCCGTGTGATTCAAGTGTTCACGAGTTGTCAAAAGATCAGGCCAGGGAACTCGAAAGTGTCAAGAGTTTATTCCCCTCCTGGGGTTGGGAAGAACAAAACTTGAAGAACACCACATTAACACAGGGGATGCTGAGCCTATTAAGCAAAGGCATTTTCCCGTATCTCCAGCGATACAGGCCCTCATGTATGAGGAGCTGGATAGGATGCTAGCGATGGACGTCATCGAAGAAAGCGAAAGTGCTTGGAACTCTCCTGTAGTCTTGGTTCGAAAGCCCGGGAAAGTTCGCTTATGCCTTGACTCCCGGAAAGTTAACCAGGTAACAAAAAAGGACGCTTATCCACTCCCGTATATTGAGGGTTTACTAGGGCGTCTTTCGGAGACACACTATATCTCTAGTGTCGACCTGAAAGATGCCTTTTGGCAGATACAACTGGAGAAGACATCTAGGGAAAAAACGGCGTTTACTGTGCCTGGTAGACCCCTATATCAATTCAAGGTTATGCCATTTGGACTCTGCAATGCGGCCCAACGCATGTGTAGACTCATGGACAAAGTGGTTCCTCACGAATTGAAACAAAACATTTTTGTGTACTTGGATGACCTTTTAATTATATCGCGAACATTTGAAGAACATTTACAGCTTTTACGGCTAGTAGCTTCTCGACTT
This sequence comes from Portevinia maculata, assembly GCA_949715645.1. Taxonomy (NCBI): domain Eukaryota; kingdom Metazoa; phylum Arthropoda; class Insecta; order Diptera; family Syrphidae; genus Portevinia; species Portevinia maculata. Next base: position 116,551,725 of record OX454527.1, on the reverse strand, counting down.
GCGTTCGCAGGTTTAACAATAAATCTATCAAAATCAAAATTCTGTTTCAAGCAGTTAAGATATCTCGGATACATCGTCGGGGGTGGCTGTCTTAAAACGGATCCGGAAAAAATCTCAGCGATTAAGACCTTTCCCATACCTAAGACGCCTCGACAAGTTCGAAGGTTTTTGGGTTTGTCAGGCTGGTATAGGAGGTTTGTGAGAGATTACTCCACGCTCGCAACCCCTATCACGAATACCCTAAAGAAAAACAAATCCTTCGTATTTGGCCCCGAAGCTGTAGAGGCATTTGAAAAATTAAAAACAGCCCTAACAACCGCGCCAGTCTTAGTAAACCCAAACTTTAATAAGCCTTTCCTGATAGTATGCGATGCATCGACAACCGGAATCGGCTGTGTGCTATGCCAGAAAGATAATGAAGGCGTCGAGAAACCAATCTCATATTTCTCTTATAAATTGAATTCAGCACAACGCAACTACAGCGTGACTGAGTTGGAATGCCTGGCGGCAATCATGGGGGTAGAGAGATTCCGATCCTATGTCGAGGGGCAAGACTTCACAATTGTTACGGACCACGCGAGCTTGAAATGGCTCATGAGTCAAAAAGATCTGAGTGAACGGTTAGCTCGGTGGAGTCTACGACTTCAGCGATTCTCTTTTAACATAGAGCATCGGAAGGGGTCGCAAAATGTAGTGCCAGATACACTATCAAGGGTTTACGCCATCGATAGTATCGTACATGATACCGCGTGTAATGTGAAACCATCCGATGTTCTATGTATCGACCTGCAGGATAAGTCTTTCAAATCAGATGAATATGCAGAGTTGATAAAAGCAATTGAGAAAAATAAAGACCAGCTTCCTGACCTTCTTGTCTCAGACGGTTTTGTGTATAAGAAGGTCAAATTTTGCACAGGGAATTCTGGAGATGATGACCTAGTTTGGAAACTCTGGATTCCCAAATCGTTGACCAACACCCTAATCAGTCTGGCACATGAGTCACCAAGAGCCTCGCATGGCGGTATCGCAAAAACCCTGTATCGTCTTCGTGAACGCTTCTATTGGCCCAATATGGCGGCTGAAGTAAAAGCATTTATCGCAGACTGCACGATTTGTAAAACGTCTAAGGCCCCGAACTCGACATTAAGGCCGCAAATGGGCCAAGCTTTCGTGGTAGACAGACCATTCCAGCATATCTACATCGATTTCCTTGGACCGTATCCAAGATCAAAGAGTGGTAATGCATACATGATTGTTTGTGTGGATCAGCTAACCAAGTTTGTCATTGTCTCAGTCTTGCGGAAAGCTACCGGCGAAGCAGCAATCAGATTTCTGGAAGAGACCGTTTTTATGACCTACGGAGTACCGGAGTCAGTTTTATCTGATAACGGAAAACAATTTACTTGTAAGGAATTTGCCAAGTTCCTGAATAACTACGGGGTCAGGCATGTTAGGACAGCTTATTACTCACCACAAGCCAACGCAAGTGAACGAGTTAACAGGTCGATACTAGCAGCCATTAGGTCTTATATAGGTCCTAAGCAAGATAGTTGGGACAGGTTCGTTCCGCAGATAACAAGTGCTCTAAGAACAACAATACATGCAGCCATTGGGATGGCACCTCATGAGGCTCTATTCGGTCAGCCAAAAATTGAGCATGGATCCGACTACGCTTTACTCAAAAAACTGAAAAGCCTTAACAACCCAGAATTTGACATTCTACCCAAAGCAACAAGAATGAATATCATTCACAACAGCCTCAAGGAACGCCTGGCTAAGGCTCACGATATCTACGAACGAAGTTATAATACCCGCAGCAAGAAAACAACGTTTAAAGTAGGCCAAGTGGTCTTCAAACGCAACTTCATACTAAGTGATAGTAGCAAAAAGCGCAACGTTAAACGGTGTCCTAAATTTATACAGGCAAAAATCAAATCGATACACTCCAATAACTTGTTTGAATTAGAGGACTTAATGGGGAACGAGCTCGGTATTTTCCACGCCAAAGATATACATGCATAACGCCCGACAGGCGCGGTGGGTCGAGCATGATTCAAGCCTAATTGAGAGAGGCTGGCTAAGCTTCTAAATCTCTCCTTTTCCATCCATTTGTTTGTCGCAAGAGCTTGACCAAATGAACCGGTTTGTGGGGGATTAGGTACCTGCAAATTAAAAGAAAAATTATTTGTGCAATAGCCCACTTTGTTCCCTTTTACCAACTACTCGCCACCTACCTTTACAATCATTAAAGATAGCTAACATACTCACAACCCAAGATGTAAGAGGGATTTAACCAGTAGTACCAATTCAAAAGAAAAAGAAAAACAAAGAAAAAACCAAGGATCGCCATGAACCTCATTTTTCTTTCTCGAAGAGTTCTTTTGCAATAATGGTGGTCACCGGCAATGGTCGTAATTTCAGTTTAATTGTTACTTAAACGTAGTCAATTTGTACAAATTGTATTTCATACACAAACATTTTTCTACATCCATTGGTTGTGTGGCGTAAATCCATTACTTTAGCTGGTGATTGCGAAAATTAAGCTGGATAAAGAAAACGAAACCCGAGAAAGATCATTCTCGCAGACTTGCTGGTTGGTGAGTGCGGAACATCGTTGATGAACGGACAACTCGTGGACGGGTATTTGTTAAATGCAATCCCTTCCCACCAAAAATTAGCCATCAGTGCTATTGCACCAGCGTGCCATCACCTGTGCATTATCACCGACCAGCAACCGACGACATCGCACCAACCAAAAGTGCATTTTAATAAAAATTAGCCATCAGTGCTATTGCACCAGCGTGCCATCACCTGTGCATTATCACCGACCAGCAATCGACGACATCGCACCAACCAAAAGTGCGTTTTAATAAAAATTAGCCATCAGTGCTATTGCACCAGCGTGCCATCACCTGTGCATTATCATCGACCAGCAATCGACGACATCGCACCAACCAAAAGTGCGTTTTAATAAAAATTAGCCATCAGTGCTATTGCACCAGCGTGCCATCACCTGTGCATTATCACCGACCAGCAATCGACGACATCGCACCAACCAAAAGTGCGTTTTAATAAAAATTAGCCATCAGTGCTATTGCACCAGCGTGCCATCACCTGTGCATTATCATCGACCAGCAATCGACGACATCGCACCAACCAAAAGTGCGTTTTAATAAAAATTAGCCATCAGTGCTATTGCACCAGCGTGCCATCACCTGTGCATTATCACGGGTGTGTAACAATCTGTTAGTCATCAGACGTGAAATTCTAGAGGGACAGATCGAAATCTTCAACAATAGTCAGCAGTTACGACGGACATCCTAGTCCAGGTCACCAGTCGCCACCCCACCTGCAGAATTTATTGGTATACGACAGCAACAAATAAAACAAAATTATGTAAAAAAAAGGTAGAACCGTAACGTCCAGTTAAGTATTCCTTTTTTTTGAGCATACAACTCATACATACATGTAGGTAAGGTCAGGAATTTGATATTAAATATATAATATATCTTAAGTCTACCAGTCTGGCAGGAAGAAAACTGTAAAGACCGTTCAATTGTGACAGTTGTGAATTAAACCAAATTAACTTTCTTCCCACATAAAGCAACATCACCCCGGACACAATGCTGTGCACAACATCGTGAGGTCTCCAGGTGCGACAGAATAAATGTATGTAAGTTTTTAGAACATTGTATTGGTGATATGGTCATTGATTTTATCCAACTTTTGAACGTGTCTAATTGGTCCACTAGTGATCAACCGGGATTGTACCGATAACATTTGATTTTGAGCATCAAAGTATCTTGTGACGTAAATATTAGATTAAACCGTCTCGACTATGCGAGCGAGCACTTAGCGGTTGCATTAACACAAACGCGCTTGAAATAGAAAAGAAAGAAATTATTAAATTAAACTAATAGTTATCTAGAATTAAGATTATTTATTCATGCAATAAAATTCTGTGGTTCTATCCTTTAATGAATTCTGAAACCCAAGAAGTAGTATTAATGAAGTTGAAGTAGGATTTGCAATGGCTGAATAAATTCCCTCAGTGAATGTGGGGAAGTGATTTCGGAATCAGGATGGATGTAGTGACGATTTTGTGAGTGTGTTATACGCTCATCATAACTAAAGGGGCCGTTGTTCGGAAGGAGTTATACATCGGCCATGGTGTCGCTATACTTTGTAGGTGTAGTAGACGGAGGGAGGGAAAAACTCAGGGAATTGACTTTCACCTCTATGTTCCCCAATTCTTTTCGGTTTTGTTTATATTTGGTAGTTGAGATAATAATTGCGTAAATACCAGTGATTTGTTTGACAAGTGATTAGTGTTTTTATAATTATTTTCGGACATGTAATATTCGTACGGTCGTTTAGTGGCAGTCACAAGAACCCCCCATTTCGGCGAGTTAGCCCGCGCAACATGCAAGCATGTCCACGTGCCTGCCAACTAAACAACCCCTCTGGCAACTCATGGATATCCGGAAGACATCCTGTGATCTTGGGACATCCTTGAGGCCAAGCTCCATCAAGGGCAATCATTTTTGTGTGTGATTAAAATTTATTTAGACACAAGTTTTGCTTGAGGGGATCAGCTTCCGTTACAAATGATTAATAGAGTTACAAATACACGTTCTAGAGGAAGACTAAGTAATATGAGAAATGGGTCTAGTTTTAGAAATGCCACTCCCCGCTCAGGACCAATGGATGCCAGACCAATAGTTGGTCGTACTCCACCTGGGGCTAGTGTAGGCTTAAACCAGGATCAAATTTCACCACAACTGGAAGATTACCCTCCTGCAGCTATGCAATCCGGTCAGGCAAGTAGGTTAGGTTAGGTTTATGTGGCTGTCGGCAGAAGCCGGCACACTTAGACCAATTTATGTCCATTGTGATACCACGTATTATTATCTACCTCAACTCTGTAGATGGGACTGGCCAACGACACGCGGTTGTTCTCAAACGGTCCCCCATCTACGTACTAACCGCGCCCAACGTCGTTTAATTACGGTGATCTGATGAGAACCGATTAACTCGACGTGGTATGGTCGTTGGTTAAGTAACCACAATAGTGATGATAATAAATGAATGAACATCGTCCACCTGTTCAAGAAGAGGTCACAGACATTAGAGTTATCACGTCAGCATTTCAACGAATACTCGAGGCAAACCAACGAGTTTTCATTCGTGAAATGTAGTCTATTAGAGATACTTTAGTTCGAAGATTGGACAATTTGAATTTAAATACCCCCAATGTGAATCCTACGAGACCTTCGAACGCTCGTTCTGACTTCAACAAACTTCTTCAGTACGTTCAGTTTGTAAAATTGAAAAGTGGCAAATTTCATTTGACGGGCCCGAAAATATCTACGATTTTCTTTTTAAAGTAGAACCCCTTAAGGATCGTTCGCAATGTAGCTGGGAACATCTACTCGCAAATTTTCGTGTCCTTTTACAAGGCCAATAAATAAACCAATTTCAGTTGTTCGTGAATACCCGCAGCTGCTATGAGAAGCTGAGCACTCTCTCGTACACACACTATAACTTGTCTTATGTTTTTTTATCTCTGCCTCAATTAATATTTGTTCACCTGCAAATATGGTTTATAAATCATTTGGGAATCGTCAGTGCTGAAATGCGAATCTCCTTTACCGATGTGAACATACACACCAATTGTATTAAATACAAGGAAAACAAGTTACAGGTGACTGTGATGGTCTAATTGCAAAATGCCATAACCTACCTCAAACATTCATCAAAGCCAACAAATAATATACCATCAACTACTCAACGACAATTCTCCCAATTTTCTTTATCCACCATCGCCCCTATCTTTAAATATGAATATCCATTTTTCACTTGCGAACATGAATTAGAAAGAAAATCATTTGAGAATCCTTAAAATCCTCATCACCGCTGAAATTCGACTCTCTTCAACGATCATACACATACATACCAATTGTATTAAATACCAGAAAACATAACCTACCCCAAACTTCCATCAGAGCAAACAAATAATATGGCATAAGTCTACCCGATAATAATTCCTTCACCTTTCCGCCCTACCGTCAACCACCAACGCTACCTGTGCCGTCTTCCTTCTCATATACCTAGTCACGAGCATGAAGGAGAACAAAAAATCAGATGTTAACATCGATGTTTTGATAACCGATACATCGCCGATACATCGACGGCAAAACTGTCAAACATCGACATCGTTCATTCATTTTCTTAAACATTGCCAAGATGTTTTAAATATAAAATGGGCTTGTATGTGTGTTATAGTGCCTACGACAGAGCGGGGAAGAACCCTGAACCCACTTATACCACAGTAGTGGGAAATTTCGGTGCAGCAATCCCACAATCAAGCAAGGGAAATACCACACAACTCATAAAACGGAAAATAAACACCATCATTAAGCGGCCCTTACACGGTCAATCGGTTGACGTGCAATTTTTAGTTTTTGTGAGTTTTCGTGGTGTACGGATGTGCGATGAGTGAAACGGACGATTGTATTGTATTTATTGCTCTTGCACAGGGAAAAGAAAAAAATGTCGAGAAAACAGAGAATTTGGATGAAGGTTAGGTTGTAGTGGCAGTCGGCCGAGACCGACACACTTAGGCCAGTGACAGGCCCATTGTGATACCACACGGATGTATCATCCTCCTACTCGTTGAACCAGTTGGGGCTTCTGATGAAGCTTGACAGACTTTTTATGTCGGTGTTAATGAGATCGTTAAGATCATTGTAAAAGAAGGATCCTAAATGGAGTTTACGTCTTTGAGAAAGAGCAGGGCACGTGCAGAGAAGGTGAAGAACTGTCTCCTCCTCCTCCTCGTCCATACAGCTTCTGCAGAAGTCATTTGCGTGGACGCCAAGCCTTGTTGCATGTCTGCCTATGAGACAGTGTCCGGTGATCACACCAATTATAGCACCAATGTGAAGTCTGTTTAGAGAAATCAAACACTTAGAGCGTTTCAGATCCAGCTTTGGCCAAATCTGCTTTGTCGCTAGACAAGTGTTGCCACTTAATTTGGATGAAGGAAATGTTAAAAAAAGGAATCAGCTGACACATGAAAATCTTTTGAATGAATTGAAAATATCTGCACAGGACGATTATAAATATTTTATGAGAATGTATAACTCTACTTACGAGGAATTGCTTAGAATAATTTCTCCTTTGATTATGAAAAAAGATACATGATACGTTCTCAACATATTTATTTTTCTGGTGACATCCGCTTTTTGTGTATCACGATAGTTTTCTTTATAATCTTTCCTTTTGACGTTCCATAAACTCGGAAATGACCGATACGTTTCAATTAATTCCGATACAAATGCACGGTCTTCATCGTCCTTCAATTTTCCGCTGGCGCTAGACATGTTTTCGCTTCCGTGACGTCAATCCAACCCTTCATATCAATCAGCATGACATTCATCATGCAAAATCGAACTTCACCAAATGTGTGCGACTCATACAGATGCATTTTCACTAACACATGCTAGTGATTGATGTCATTCGATTGACCGTGTAAGGGCCGCTTTAGACGCAACCCAAATTCCGTTGCCACCCAGGCAACGAAAAACCCAACGGTGCAGGTACAGAAGAAAGTGCGCATTGAGATTTGGGAGGATGTGAAATCTCTTTATCCAAAGCTTCAAAGATTGCAATGTTATATCTCCCCATCGTTGCCACGTCTGTTCCAAGCGAGCGTTTGTTCTCGGAGGCTGCGACAACCATTACTCAGGACAGAAATAGACTTCTGGGGACTAGATTATACAAGCTTCTTTTCCTCAACTCCATTTCGCAGTTGTTATATTCGAACAAATAAATGTTTATTATGTCTATTCCTTAATTTCATTTCAAAACTACGTTTAAATAAATAAATCCATCGAGAAAATATGTTTTTTTTCGCAGATGAATTTAATTCTTTTGTGGTCTACTAGACTGAAAAATTAGTTAGACTAGTATATTTCGTTGATTAGGTACAGCACGTCGTAAATATAGCCAACAATTTGTGTGATGGAGAAGATAAATAAAACATAGGAAAAACATCGATGTATCGATGTTAATACGGATGTTTTTGAACATCGATGTTTGTCGTGGAACCATCGATGTTTTCAAACATCGATTGTAGTACTGTTTCACTAAATGATGACACGTCCGTTTGGTTTTAACGCGATCATAAAACTGACGCTCTCTTTATTATTTTCTTAATATTAATTATTACAAGTGTATGACTGTATGTGTATATATAAATATATTATTATAACAGACTCAATTTTCAACGATAATATCAGATTTCTATTTTACTTCTCGTTCGCTCTTCTTTTTAGTTAGTCTTTTTTTAAAAAACTCCAACTCCATTTTACAATGATACACTGAACTCTCCTTAAAAACTAAAGGCGCATGCAGATGCATATATCTCTCACAATCTAAGGGCATATGCACATGCATATCGCTTACAACTCGGCCGTTCTGACAAGGAACTCGACTTCATTTTACGTTACAATCATTATCAAATTTTAGGATACATAGGTGTTATATCTAATTTCAGAAGTGTTGCTTTAGGTCCCTCAGTCATATAATCAAGGGATGGTTTCAACCATAATTTTAATTTTGATGCTTCAAGTACACCGTCGTAAGGTAATTGAGTTATTTGACACCCATCAATGTCTCGAATGACATAACGATCATTGGGTAAACATTTATGAATGACATATGGACCTCGGAATCGCTGAATAAGTTTTTTGTTTGTGCCTATTGTAGTGTCTACATTCTTGATTACGACATAATTACCCACTGCAAAGGTCCTTGCAGGTCTATGATGCGATGCGAATTGTCTAGCGCTTGCTTCTTGTGCTTTATAAATGTTTTGATATGCTTCTTCCCTCACTTTCGGCAGGTCAATCTCAGACGTATCATCAATTTCATCAAGGTATTCCGTAAGTTCATCAACCATGGGGCCACGTTGCTCAACACCGAACAGAAGTACCGAAAGGTTCTTTTTCGTGGAAGATTGGACGGAATTATTTAGAGCATATTCTATTTTAGGGAGCTGGCTTACCCAGTCTGAATGGCTAAGCGGTTCGGAAAGTTTACTTAGCATAGGGCTTAGGACACGATTAATGCGTTCAATTTGGCCATTTGCACGTGGCGAAGCCGTAGCATTTTTTACATGTTTGATATTATTGAAGTTTACAAATTCTTCAAATTCGGAGGAAGTGAAACAGGTTCCGCGGTCGCTAATTATTCGTCTCGGTCTACTATAAAATGGGAAATAATAATTTTTCAACGCTGAACGCTGATTCACGTGCATTTGTAGTTGCCGTCGGAAAAAGCTTAACGTGTTTGGTAAATGCATCAATAACAGCCAACAGGTATTTTTTCTTTGAATTAATTGACGGAAGTGGACCCAAGTGGTCAACATGAATTGTATCAAAAGGTTCCGGTTTCTTAGGTATAGAATGAAGGTTCGCATTGTTTTCATAGTGTGATAAGCGGCGAGGTCGGCAGAAAATCGGTGTGTCATGCGTTACGTTGATCTTCATATTATAATTTAAATTTTGAACTTTGTCTGAAGGAAGATTGTAATATGACTTTGCAATAATATTTTGAATCTCTGAAATACACTCAGCCGAAAGGGACGGATTGATGTCAAATGAACCTTCCATAACACCAGAAAAGGGGTTTTCAATATTAATAGCACATAGTTCCAGAAACTCATCATTAGCATCATTGACCGCAAACGGATCAGAGGTACTTGCAAAAGGCAGTGTTTTTAATAATTTAAGCGATTTTTCATCTTGAACTGTGTTATGACTGAAACAATGATTAATTAAACCAAGTGAGTGAAGAACATCAGTGAGTTTCGAATCTAAACTTAAGTTTTTTACATTTTTATTTAATTCAATTAAACGATCTTTGCCATACGTATATTTCATTCTACACAGTTGGATCTTTGCTTTTTTAAAAAAATCTCGACCCAATAAGATTGCATAAGGCATATCTTCAGTTGGAAGTACTATTAATTCATGGTTGATATTTTGATCTAAGAATCTGATGTCACATTGAACTGATCCTAATTGCTTAAGTGGGTGATTCCCAATGCTGCGGTAACTGATGTTTGGCTTCAGTTTGGCGTAAATGTAAGGTACCTCAGCACATCGAATGAAACTTCTAGGACTACCGGAATCGAAAAGACAAAAAAACTCCTTAAACTCACTGTGTTCACACTCATTCCGAAAAGCAACACTTACAATTCTTAAAGATTCAATAGATTCAGCGAGAACGTCCTTCTCATCTGGTTCGACGGCGGAAACAATAGCAGCAGTGGCACGGTTGGGGCAATGACGGTACGCATGTTCTGTAGATGTGCATTTGAAGCACGAGTTCGGTGGTCGTTTTGGTTGTGGGCATTGGCTCTGGTAGTGGCCAAACTTTGAGCAGTTGTAACATCGGAGTAGTTCGGATTGATTGGTTGAAGAAGTGGCACTTGTTGATCCAGTTTTGCCTGAAGTTGTGATGGCGGATCGTACAGCAGTTGACACATTTCGATTGGCCGCAGATACTGAAGGTCGCAAGCGTTTGCGTTCATAACGTTCCACGTTTTGCTTCAGTTCAGCAATGGTGGATGCTGAATACAATAAACTGGCATTCGCGGATGTATCCCCGATGCCTTCAATGATAAAATCGACAAGTTCGGCTTCGGGTATGTTCGACCGCATTGCAATTTCTTGCATTTCGATAATGTAGCGATGAATTTTCTCATCAGACTTCAAACGGCGTCTGCTCAACTGAGCATACACTTCTTGTACAGTGCGTCTTCTGCCAAACTCTCGCATAAGTGCAGATTTCAATTCGGAATATTGAAAAGCGGAAATCGTGCGTACAAAGATTTTTGCAGTTCCCTCAAGCATACGGCGGCAGGCGACAAAGCGTAAGCGTTCATCAAACTGAAGAATTGTGCAAGCATCTTCTAAATCCTCAAACCATTTTTGGACTTCGTAAAAGTTGTCGGCAGAAAATTTCGGCACCATGGATTCAATTGCACTGACGTCAGCTAATCGGTGTTGCTGCAGGTTTGGCTGAAGTGTTTGCCGTGAAAGTGCCTCAATTTCGTTTTGCAGCAACAAAAGATCACGTTGTTTGCGTAATTGCTGCAGTTGTTGATCAATGGTTTCATCGGTGGCCAACGTTGGTGGTACAGCGGTTGCATTAGCGGCATCTGTTTCAGAAGATATTGCATCATTGGCGGTAGAAGACACGTTGACCGCCTCCATTTGTTGGTTATGCACCTTTTCCTCAGTGTCGGATATATCAGACAGGTCGGCAGTGGCACCAGCTGACGGTAGCTGGAAATATAAGCCTTTAATTTGCTTCATTTTTGCAGTCGGTGGCACGATAATTTCTGCAGATTGTAATGCCATGAGCATCATATCCTTTGTCACGATCACCATTTTGTATTTCGTCGAATTGTCCGCAATTTCGGCAGGAATCGATAAAATATCGGTTTGTTCACTTTTAATTTTAATTGTTTTATTGGTATATCCCACTTCTGAGTTATAACAGACTCAATTTTCAACGATAATATCAGATTTTTATTTTACTTCTCGTTCGCTCTTCTTTTTAGTTAGTCTTTTTTTAAAAAACTCCAACTCCATTTTACAATGATACACTGAACTCTCCTTAAAAACTAAAGGCGCATGCAGATGCATATATCTCTCACAATCTAAGGGCATATGCACATGCATATCGCTTACAATATAATAACTTAAGTAGGTATCTTATATGTGTATGACTGTATGTGTATATATATGATCACAGCTTATGAATGTAGGTACATGAATATAAATATAGTCTGACAGTGTGAGTTGCATGCAAAACTCTTACAATAATTACTACAACTCGGCCATCCTGGCCATTAAGATCACCTGATCTTGCAAATTTACAATCAATCATTCGCTTTACTTTTGTTCAACCATGGTTTCATATTACCGACCGCCCATACTCCCTGGTAAGGTAGTCGCGACTGTTGAAAACCGTCAACATCCTTAAGTAGATATCTGTCGTTTCGTAGGACTTTTTCGATCTGGTAGGGTCCTCTAAATTTCGGTATCAGTTTTTTAGATGCCCCCGGGTGCGAGTCAAATTTTTTTATCATAGCGTAGTCTCCTACATTATATTTCGTGGGCTTGCACCGTTTTTTATCTACGTATCGTTTGTTGTATGCCTTTGTATGTCTTTGCCAGGTCGCGTACGTCTCCTGACTCTAGTTCTGTCAAATTTTCCTTAAGTTCATCCGACCATTTGCCTTTTTGATTCACTCCAAACAACATTACACTAGGATGTTCTTTTGTAGTCCTGCCCACCGTGTTATTGAGTGTATGTTCGACTACCTCTAAAACGTGGTCCCAAAATACCCCTTCTTCTGGTTTAACTAACTTTGCTATCATTATTCCCAAGCTCCTGTTTACTCTCTCTACTTGTCCGTTTGCTTGGGGTGAACCTGTCGCAATCTTTATGTGTTGAGCACCTTCTTTGGACAAAAAGTCCTTGAACTCTGCCGAGGTAAAACAACTACCCCTATCTGATATAATGTACTTCAGTCTACTATACGCTCTAAAGTCCTAGTCCGTTAACGCTCGATTTACTTCCTTTGTATTTGTAGTCTTAGTTGGGTAGAGTCTCACGAACTTTGTAAAAGCATCTATTACTACCAGTATATAATTTTTAACCGTCCTTGAATTGTCTATTGGACCATAATGATCTACATGTTGTTGCACTTTTAATGAACGCGAAAACTATCGTTAAGGAAGATTGAATTGGCGGAAAACACCGAAACAAATGAATTTAAGGAAATCGCGAAATTGCAGCCGCCACTGCCGAAAACGAAATTTAATTTACCGATCTGTCAAATGAAGGTGCGAAGAGCGCGAGTGCAACAGTCAGCAAGTGGATATGCTGATTTTCCAGTAGCTCCGCACGGGGTGGGTTCAGGTAATAAAATACTTATTTTTCTAAATCGCACCAAAGGAAAACCGTATGTACGATTAGGTACTTACTGCGGATTTTTACACCGATCGATTTTATGGTTCCGGGGAATCGAGTATGCCTATAAAACAATGGAAAAAAAATGGGCGCCACACAATTTTAAGGGAAATTGTGAAACCAAAAGCAACGAGCGGACAAAAGCGAAAATCCAGAAAAAGACGAAAGAGTTTTTTTTCACTACGTTATAACGTCTCCGTTGGAGAACGGCAAATTTATTTTTACGTTACGGGAAACGGTGGTACAAATAGCGGAATTGCCGTCGAAATGACACGAGATCGAATATTCCCGAAAGGGGACAAAAGTCGATTAAGGGGTCGCGGGTCCCTTCTTTTACCGGGATTCGTGGAAGCACTACCCTACCGAGATTTCCTATACTTCTTTCCTTTTTACTACCAAGTTCACTACACGAATCACTCTACTTATCTGTTCTTTCTTCCTGAATTCCTGATTCCCGCCGGGAATAGTTGGATACTGGTCCCGCCTGTCTGCTGACCTTCCTCTAGGTGAAATTTTCTAGATCCTCGAACTCAAAATTTACCACTTCACGATACTACTCGGAACTGCTTTCGGCTTTCTCGAATGTTCTGATACGTGTTCCTTCTTTTTTTCTTCTTTTTTTTCTAAATAAACTCCCGGATTTGAAGCGACACGTCTATCTAACTTGCTGGACAACCAAGAAGTGATTTGTCAGCTGGCTTTGTCCATTCGGCCGGCCGGCATCCTCACTCACACATCCATACATACACGGGGAAGCAGAGCCAACGACAGTTCCAACCGACAATTCAGCTGTGGCGCTGAAGTTGTCAACTGTTTCGTACTCCCCCATCCTCACACATACTCCGACATTTTGCGGTCCATGTCGTCTCCGGCTACACCATGTGTTCTCACATTAGTGCGCTGACATGATCCCGCTAATGCTCTCACGCCCTTCAAGCGACCTCTCACTCAGTGAATTCGCCCATTGCTCTAAGTCTTCCGCAATGAACAAACCCTCCGACCGACCCTGGATCTGCCTCGATTCAGCACCTACCCCTTTTGACAGTTCGTAATCAAAACATTCGAAAAGTCGAGTTAAATTAAATAGTTTTGTTATTTTCCCGGGTCCAATCTTTATGGAATCCACTTCAAAATCCACAAGTAAAAATGTGCAGCCCAAAGATTCCACCTGTGAGGGATTGGATGACGAAGATCCCTAGGACCAGACACCAGCTAAACCTGTTGGAAAACCCAGCAAATCAGGAGTAGTGCAGTGAGTGAAGAAATTCTAAATAATTCTAAATTACCGCGCTATTATTATTAAGTTATCTCGGTGGGGTCGCGCGCAGATTTGGGGTCGAAAGGGAATTCAGATTTGTGCCAATTCTTACAGGGTTTCTTTTTGTTTTTATGATGTATGTTGGCCTCGCAGGCATAGTTGTGTTTCGTGTTAGGTGTTTTGTTTGTTGTCCCCAGTCTTTTGTGCGCATCGGGACCGGTGTCTGTGGTATTATTTGGGAGTGTATAAATACGAGGCCGTCCGCCAACACTCTCTGTTGCTCCTCCGGTGCTCCCACGACGGAGTTGAAGGATAGAGCGTCATCTTCCCCCCATCGTGCGTGACTCAGTACCGTAACAGTGGTACTTCTTTTGCAATTGTCTTCAGGAGGGGCCGTCCGCTCGCCCTCCCCAATTGCTATGCCAGACCGCCCGTCTGGTTGTGCCAGCGACTCAAGTGTCGGCCGCTGTATTAGTCAGACCGCCCGTCTGTTTGGAGTTTTATAGATGTATGCACATCTTCGCCGTCGCAGACCGTCCTTCTGGGTTCGCTGTCGCACTTGTGTCTACAGACAGTCCGCCTGTCCTGCGCGTGGTTTTCATACAGCCGTCTGCAGACCGTCCGTCTGGGTTTGATGCCACGACTCGTCGACCACCTGTCGAGCTAGTTCATCTGTGTTAGACCGCCTGTCCATGCCCAAGTGACCTGTGGTGGTTTTTGCCCTGAGGGTCCAGAGAAGTGGGCCGATGGCTGATGGCACCATGGCTGCCCCTCCACCTCTTCAGATCCTAAGCACGCAAACCAATAGATAGAGGGAATTTGGTAGGGTGGGTCAGGGAACGTAGAGTGGCTCCTGTTGTGGTATAATTATAACGCAACAAATCCCACCCTCACCTCCAAGGAAATCTGCTTGGTTTTCGAGGAACCCTAAGCCATTTCCAGAGGTTAAGGAGAACGACACAAACGAAGGAGGGGTTTTCCATCACGGCCAATTTGCCCGTCCAGATAATAGAAATAAGGTTGAAATAACTAGAACTCGAATTAAGGCTACAGATTTGCGAACAACAACGTTACTTTAGGGGGACTGCTGGACTAATCATCAGAGGCACTGTGACAGGGCTTCAAGTCCTTCACATGCCATGTACCACGATCTCTACCGTTTTCATCGGTTAACGTATAGGTCCACGGGGAAACGCGTTTTTTAATTTTAAACGGTCCGATAAATTTCGGAGCAAGTTTCGCGGCATAAAAATTAGCGGCATCGGATAACGCGAAATTCCTTCGCCATACAATCTCGTTCGGGAGATATTGAACGTCTCTCCGACGGAGATTGTAGGCTTTCGCGGACTTCTTGGCTGCCACAGCTAATTTATTCTTTATATCTGCTCTTAATTGGTTAAAGCGGTTTTCTAGTTCCGCAATTTCTGTTTCCCCGTCGCCCTCTATTTGTTGGCCCTGATCTACATTTGGCCCTAAGCTTCGACTACCTGCCTCTTCTCTACGACCTAGAGTGGCTGCTTCTTCATCGTCGCCTAAGTCCCTATTTAATTGATCCCTTGCAGGAGCAACGACTCGACCGCAAGTAATCATATCCCTGCCAAAATTTGCATAATAGGGTGTTATGCCCAAGACGTCGCGTTGAGCGGTGCGTATTGCACACCCTACCTTTGGTAATTTTGAGTCCCAACTCCGATGATTCTCAGATACATACGCCCTCAGCGTTGTTTTTATTATCTGATTGATGCGCTCCGCAGGATTTGCTTGCGGGTGGTAATGCGCAGTATATTTCAATTGTGACGCGTACGCCTGGCAAAGCGTTTTCAACTCCTTGCTACGGAATTGAGGGCCGTTGTCACACACGACCACCGACGGAACGCCAAATAGTAGGAAGACATTGTCTTCCAGCTCCCTACAAACTGCTTTAGTGGTAGCAGATCTTAACGCGAATAACAAGGGAAATTTAGTGAAATAGTCTACTACCGTCAGGATATAAATGAAACCCCTACTAGACTTGGGAAGTGGGCCTACCAGATCTACGCAAATCATTTCCCAAGGCCTTGAAAATCCGACCCTCTCCTTTATGAGACCAGCTGCTTTCTCATTCAACGGCTTCACCTGTTGGCAAACAGAACAACGTTTAACGTACCCCGTTACATCCCTCTTAATTTTCGGCCAATAACACTTGGAACTTACTCTAGCGTAAGTTTTGCGGACCCCCATATGCCCCGCTAACGGACTGTCGTGACACTCCTGCAAAATCCCCAATCTGCCTGCTTTCCCCACTACTAACTTCCATTCGTGATTGTCCGGGTGGACTACGATATGGTTCGCTTTAATAAATTTGAAAAGTCGGCCGTTGTCGACTCTCCATGCTGGATATGCTAGCGGATTCTCTTCAACAGCTGCCACCATCTTCGCCACCCAAGGGTCCAAATCCGCATCTGAGATCTCGGCTACCACCGGGACTCCTCGCGATAACATGTCGGGAACGACATGCTCTTTCCCCTTTCTGTGGACGATCTGGAAATCAAACTGCTAAAGCCTCACTGCCCAGCGTGCTAGTCTACCCGACGGATCCTTAAGGTTACTTAACCAAACCAAAGAGTGATGATCAGTCACTACCGTGAACCGAATTCCTTCGATGTACGGTCGCAACTTCTCAATTGCCCATAGTACGGCCAAGCACTCCTTTTCGGTCGTCGAATAGTTTCTCTCGCATCTATTGAGGGATCTGCTAAGGTAACAAACGACCTTCTCGCCCTCTTCAAATTCCTGTGACAGTACGGCCCCGATACCAAAATCTGACGCGTCGGTTTGCACCACAAAAGGTCGCTGAAAATCCGGACACGTCAGGATCGGTGCTGTCACCAAGCATTCCTTCGCCTTTCGGAAGCTTTCCTCGCATTCTGCGGACCAACAAAACTTCTTACTTTTCTTTAACAGATCTGTTAAAGGGCGAACTAGTTCTGCGAAATTGGGTACAAAGCGCCTGTACCACGAAATTGTCCCTACAAAGCTCATAACTTCCTTCACGTTTTTCGGTGCAGGAATCCTAACCATGCTTTCCACCTTTTCTGGATCGACGTGAAGTCCATTCCTATCAACGACATAACCTAGGAATTTTAAAGAAGATCGACAAAAGTTGCACTTCTCCCGGCTAACTTTTAATCCCGCTTCACATAACCGCTTAAAGACCTCTTCCAGTATCTCAAGATGTTGTTGGAAAGATTTGGTGACGATAATAATATCGTCTAAATACACGAAGACGTGTGGCTCGAGATCGGCACCAAGAACGCTGTCGATAAATCTCTGCCACGTCGCCGGTGCATTATGTAAGCCGAAAGGCATTCGCTTGAACTGAAAGACACCTCTATTTGGAACCGTGAAGGCTGTGAGTGGTCGTGATCCCTCCTCCATGGGGATCTGCCAGTAGGCTGACTTAATGTCTAAGGACGTGAGATACTTCGCGTCTCGAAGTTTGTCTAGGGTCGTTGAAATATATGGTAGTGGATAAGCATCCCTATCTGTAACTTTGTTCAGTTTCCTATAGTCGACACAAAACCGAAAGGACCCATCTTTTTTCCTGATAAGAACGATTGGAGATGCCCACGGACTGCTTGATTTCTCAATAACTCCCGCATCCAGCATCTCCTTCAGTTCCTTATTAATATGAACCTGCATTGCAGGCGAAACCGGGTAATACCTTTGCTTAATCGGTTCGGCCGACGTCCTAATCTTATGCTCGACCAATTGGGTACAACCTAATCCCACTGGCATATCCCTGAAGATTTTCTCCTCCAAAATCTCCAGTTGTCTTGTTTGATTTTCGTCCAATTCGGACTTTTCCTTAAGAACGGAAATTCGAACCAACCGACTGCTGATTCGAGAAATTCCACACGCCTGATCGCAAATCCGGGACTACACCCGACAGTGCCCAAAAATCTGCACCAAGGATCATCACGTGTGGTAGAGCTGGTATTACCAAACACTCTAAAAATATGGACTTGTCCTGTACCACAATCGGTAGCGATACTACCCCCAAAACTCCTATACCCGCCCCATCGGCTAATGCCACTGAGCTAATCCTACTCTTTGCTAAAACTAATCCTAAATGTTTTAAAATCTCCCACCCATCCCTACAGACGATAGTGCGTGAAGCACCGGAATCCAGCAGACCGAGAAACTGAATTCCATAAATTGAAACATTAAGAAATGGCCTATTATCTTCTCCGTTTGCCTCCAGAGTAAAACCAAGGTGAATTTGAGAAGGGGACAGCTGGTCGCCAGCAGACGACCTAACTAATTGCGCCGGCGCTCCTGTCCTGCTGACCCAGGAGTCCGTTGCGCGTTTCCCGAACAACGTCGGCAATCCCTTCTATACACTCCTGCAGCACCACAACCATAACAACGCTTAGGAGCGGAACACCTGTTAGAGAAATGGCCCTCACTACCACAATTAAAGCAACGCATTTGCCGAAGTTGCTGGTTGTCTTGAGCGACAACCGAAACTCTGGGTTCTTCCGTGCTGATATACGCCAAGTCTGGCTCCAGCAAGTGCCTACTGCGACTCGTTGGCGGCGGAGCAAATGTTTCGACATTTGCCCGCACCGTTTCCAATTTGCGTCCCAGCGCCACCAAATCCTTGACACATTTGGGATCTGCCAATCCCAACTGCGTCTGGTAAAGTGGCGTCAGGTTCCTCTGCAGGACTGACAGCTTCCTCCGCTCCGAAATCGGTTCCGAAAGCCTGCCAAACATATTCTGCATCGTCGCTACATATACCCCTATTGACTCTTCCTTCCCCTGGGTACGTCGCCTGATCTCTTCTAGAAGAAGATCATCATAGTTTGGAGGGAGGAACTCCAGCTTCAACTCCCTCACCAGCTCTTGCCATGAACAGACTGATCTCCTAATCGCCCTATACCAGAGGAGCGCCTTCCCATCAAAAAGTTCGACTGCTGACCTGAAAAGTTGTGAAATGGTAACCCCCCTCGCTTCACGAAGCTCGTCGACCCTTTCTAGAAAGGCATTGACTGAAGCGCCGCACCGTTCTCCTGAAAACTTCAAATCCCACTTGGATAAGTTTTCGAAACGTTCATGTTGACCGTGTTGTTCACCTGGTCCACCAACGTTTGAGGAAGACTCCCTGTCTCTCCCAAAGGCAGAATTCGTTGGTGGCGAGGGGTCCCGGTTCCTCCGTCCATGTGGTGGTGTCTCCACTTGGGGTTGTCGCCTCATTTTCAGCGCGTCCTCATCCTCAGCTTCGTCCCCGCTATCATCGGCGCCGTCCTCATCAACCGAAGTAAGCTTCCCGAGCGCGAAGATTAGCTCGTTCCTCAAACGGAGCTTTTCGTCCATATCTTGGCTTTCGGTAGCGAGCGCCCTATCCATCCTGCCCATTGCCCACTCAATCTTGGTCAGAATCTTCAAGTAATCCTTCGACTTAGGATCTCTTGGAGGCTCCCTCAATAGATTGTTAATCTCGTCTAATTTATCCAGAACCGCGTCTCTATCTTCTTCAAACGTGAATGGGTAATTCTTTTCTACCGCACCCATAGAACCCCGTCGCTCCAACATCCGTGCCGCTCTTAGAGACTTCCTCATCGCCTCTACCGTGCCTGTTGGAAGAAGTCGCGCCTCGACTTCATAAGCCAGCTCGTCCGCCGATAATCTGTTGATCTCCATTTCTAGCCCCAAAATACCCAAGAAGAAGAAAGAATACGACCAGAACGTTGAAATCTGTTAAACCGGAGCGGATGCCACCGATCAACTCCAATCTCAAAGGAAATGTATACAATCGCTGAAGAGAACCGAACCGAAAACAATTTGTAAGATGCGGTGCCACCGATGAATAATCAGGAACACAGATGGGGTCTGTAAGACTGAGAACGAAAATAGCTTGGATTCTATAAAAGACAAGTAGATTATCCCAGAAAAAAACCCAGGAAACAATTGGTAGCTTAAGTAAACTAACCCGATAGTTATTAGTCCACCAACAGGAATCGGAAAAGTTCCCTTCAATGCAATGTGACAACTCAATACTCCAGAGAAAGTGTGATATCTATTCCCCAAAAATCCAATATAACTACTCCAAAATACGATAAAATCCCTCAAAACAATTGTTTCTCTATATGCCGGCTTCGCAACCAAACATGTAATGTAGATGGTGAATGGAAATCCCGGACACCCCTTGCAAAAAGGTATCAATCACCACTATGATGTTGATCTAGTAAAACAAGCAGTAACCAGTACTACGAGGTACCCCGAGATCGAAATCGAAAAATGTCTGACTCGGGGGTATAAAAACAAATATCGAATTCAGTTGTACACTAAGTCTTCGTACTAATTTACCCCGAACAAGGGAAGTTTTATCTCTATGGCTAAATATGAATAAATACGGGTCTCGAATTGGGAGCACTACTAATAATATTAAAAAAAGTACAAATGTTTATATGCAGGTATGTATCAATCAGACCATAAAACCCCTGGTTGCAATTTTCCCCGATATAAATGTAGGTATATGAGTATGTATATATGTTTTAAATCACGGTAGGTATCGTAATGGAAACCGTAGCTAATAATTATTAAAGGTATGTGTCTTATGTCGATAATTATCAATATAAACAACTCCTCGCAATTCACACCGAATTAAATTGAGGTATATATAATTAGGAATGAGTATGAATGTTTTAACACCTTGATATGAACCCAGTAAATAATATAAAATATGTTTGTAGGAATTCTCCCAATGACTACTTTTCCCCGAAGTAAAGGTGTGTTATATAGAGACGGAAAATATGTGTTCTCAATAAAATGGAATAAAAGCAAATAACAATAATGATCTGTACCTATGTATGTTTATATGTATTTATGTCTTCGCCAAAACCAAAAATCCACCTACTTGTTGATTTATATCGACACCTGTGTGGATATAAGTAATATTTCTTCCTTTATAAACGAAAAAAAAATGCACTCGATAATAATCTGTTTGCTTCTGTTCTGAATGAACGCAAAACTAGTTAACCAACAAAATACTTAATGATTTCCTCGAAATATTTTTGTCTGTCATGAGATAAATTGCACTAGACTATGTCTATTTGTAACTTTAAAGAGCGCAAAACCAAAAATTAACCTATTTGTTGGTTTACCTCGAAATATAGGTATATAGAGATAGAACTACTTTTTTTTTGAAATCAATGCCCTCCGTGATAAATCTTATGTTTGTTTATGTTCTAATCTAAATGAGTGTAAGAAAAATTAATAAAAAAATCCACCTACTTGGTGATAACCAGGCGAGTTACCTCTGGTTATCGGTTGTCTCCCTTGCTCCTACTGGTTTCAGCGCTGAAGAGAAACCGCACACACTGCACACCAAAACTGCAATTTTTCCTGCTAGTTAGCGGTTGATACACCGTATATTTAATATATATATTATCTCTGCCTTAGATCCCTTATCTGCAGAAGCCACTCGGAATCCTAGAAAGAGAAACTCCAAGAGTAAAAAGCACTTTAAAAAACACAAAACTTCCCTAAATAAAACACCAAACTATGTATGTATGTCGGCACAAAGGACCCCCCACGCTTGTGCCGACCACTTTCCAACAATATATTTTTTTAACGATTTAACCCGAAAAAAACAAAAGAAAAAGCCCCACGTTGGCCGTCAATTTGTTGCACTTTTAATGAACGCGAAAACTATCGTTAAGGAAGATTGAATTGGCGGAAAACACCGAAATAAATGAATTTAAGGAAATCGCGAAATTGCAGCCGAAAACGAAATTTAATTCACCGATCTGTCAAATGAAGGTGCGAAGAGCGCGAGTGCAACAGTCAGCAAGTGGATATGCTGATTTTCCAGTAGCTCCGCACGGGGTGGGTTCAGGTAATAAAATACTTATTTTTCTAAATCGCACCAAAGGAAAACCGTATGTACGATTAGGTACTTACTGCGGATTTTTACACCGATCGATTTTATGGTTCCGTGGAATCGAGTATGCCTATAAAACAATGGAAAAAAAATGGGCGCCACACAATTTTAAGGGAAATTGTGAAACCAAAAGCAACGAGCGGACAAAAGCGAAAATCCAGAAAAAATTAAAGACGAAAGAGTTTTTTTTCACTACGTTATAACGTCTCCGTTGGAGAACGGCAAATTTATTTTTACGTTACGGGAAACGGTGGTACAAATAGCGGAATTGCCGTCGAAATGACACGAGATCGAATATTCCCGAAAGGGGACAAAAGTCGATTAAGGGGTCGCGGGTCCCTTCTTTTACCGGGATTCGTGGAAGCACTACCCTACCGAGATTTCCTATACTTCTTTCCTTTTTACTACCAAGTTCACTACACGAATCACTCTACTTATCTGTTTTTCTTCCTGAATTCCTGATTCCCGCCGGGAATAGTTGGATACTGGTCCCGCCTGTCTGCTGACCTTCCTCTAGGTGAAATTTTCTATATCCTCGAACTCAAAATTTACCACTTCACGATACTACTCGGAACTGCTTTCGGCTTTCTCGAATGTTCTGATACGTGTTCCTTCTTTTTTTCTTCTTTTTTTTCTAAATAAACTCCCGGATTTGAATCGACACGTCTATCTAACTTGCTGGACACCCAAGAAGTGATTTGTCAGCTGGATTTGTCCATTCGGCCGGCCGGCATCCTCACTCACACATCCATACATACACGGGGAAGCAGAGCCAACGACAGTTCCAACCGACAATTCAGCTGTGGCGCTGAAGTTGTCAACTGTTTCGTACTCCCCCATCCTCACACATACTCCGACATTTTGCGGTCCATGTCGTCTCCGGCTACACTATGTGTTCTCACATTAGTGCGCTGACATGATCCCGCTAATGCTCTCACGCCCTTCAGGCGACCTCTCACTCAGTGAATTCGCCCATTGCTCTAAGTCTTCCGCAATGAACAAACCCTCCGACCGACCCTGGATCTGCCTCGATTCAGCACCTACCCCTTTTGACAGTTCGTAATCAAAACATTCGAAAAGTCGAGTTAAATTAAATAGTTTTGTTATTTTCCCGGGTCCAATCTTTATGGAATCCACTTCAAAATCCAGAAGTACAAATGTACAGCCCAAAGATTCCACCTGTGAGGGATTGGATGACGAAGATCCCTAGGACCAGAGACCAGCTAAATCTGTTGGAAAACCCAGCAAATCAGGAGTAGTGCAGTGAGTGAAGAAATTTTAAATAATTCTAAATTACCGCGCTATTATTATTAAGTTATCTCGGTGGGGTCGCGCGCAGATTTGGGGTCGAAAGGGAATTCAGATCTTGTGCCAATTCTTACAGGGTTTCTTTTTGTTTTTATGATGTATGTTGGCCTCGCAGGCATAGTTGTGTTTCGTGTTAGGTGTTTTGTTTGTTGTCCCCAGTCTTTTGTGCGCATCGGGACCGGTGTCTGTGGTATTATTTGGGAGTGTATAAATACGAGGCCGTCCGCCAACACTCTCTGTTGCTCCTCCGGTGCTCCCACGACGGAGTTGAAGGATAGAGCGTCATCTTCCCCCCATCGTGCGTGACTCAGTACCGTAACAGTGGTACTTCTTTTGCAATTGTCTTCAGGACGGGCCGTCCGCTCGCCCTCCCCAATTGCTATGCCAGACCACCCGTCTGGTTGTGACAGCGACTCAAGTGTCGGCCGCTGTATTAGTCAGACCGCCCGTCTGTTTGGAGTTTTATAGATGTATGCACATCTTCGCCGTCGCAGACCGTCCGTCTGGGTTCGCTGTCGCACTTGTGTCTACAGACAGTCCGTCTGTCCTGCGCGTGGTTTTTATACAGCCGTCTGCAGACCGTCCGTCTGGGTTTGATACCACGACTCGTCGACCACCTGTCGAGCTAGTTCATCTGTGTTAGACCGCCTGTCCATGCCCAAGTGACCTGTGGTGGTTTTTGCCCTGAGGGTCCAGAGAAGTGGGCCGATGGCTGATGGCACCATGGCTGCCCCTCCACCTCTTCAGATCCTAAGCACGCAAACCAATAGATAGAGGGAATTTGGTAGGGTGGGTCAGGGAACGTAGAGTGGCTCCTGTTGTGGTATAATTATACCGCAACAATGTACTACCACGAACGGTTTTTCTTTAGGTTTGTTGTGAATGAAACCCTCTTCACGTCCCTGTTTAGCCGAAAAAGCAATACACTTCAAACAGTTTTTTATGTGCGATCCTATCTTCTCTCTCATTTTGGGAAACCAGTAACTTTTTGACACCAACTCTAACACCTTATCTGTTCCTACATGAGCTACTTCGTCATGATATTTATACAAAACGTGACTTTCCATTTCTGTTGGTACACAAAACATGACACTGCCATCATTTTTCTTTCTATATACCACTCCGTTTCTCATTTCATATAAATTATGGTTCGATCGTTCTAACAACTCTTTGATTTTAACTATATTTCCGTCTTTTCCTTGGCATACTATCAGGTTTTCCTCGAAAGTATTCGTTTCGATCGTTAGAATATTTGTCGATCTACTTAGCGCGTCGACGTGTTGCATGCGAGTACCTGCCCTGTGTGCTAGAGTGTAATCAAAATTTTGTAGCTCTAACGCCCATCTGGCTATTCTAGGGTTAAGTTCTTTCTTGTTTAGCGTTAGGGTCAACGAATTACAATCAGTTACGATCTTGAACTGTTTACCCTGTAAATATACCCTAAAAGGTTTTAAAGCACTTATTATTGCCAGCGCCTCTAACACAAAACTATGCAATTTTGCTTCGTAATCTGTCGTTCTCTTTGAAAAATAGAAAATCGGATGTAACTTTCCGTCTTGCTTTCTTTGTAGCAGAATCGCTCCAAATCCCTCTGCACTTGCGTCGCAATGAAGTTCTGTGTCGTCCTTTGGACTATACAGTGCCAAGACCGGAGCTTCTATCAACTTGTCTTTCAAGCTTTCAAAAGCCTTTAATTGTTCGTCACCGAACTTGAATTCTCTGTCTTTTTTGGTAAGGTCGTACAGTGGTTTTGCTATGGTTGAAAAATCTCTAACGAATCTACGGAATTAAGAACACAATCCCAGAAAACTTTGTACTGCATGAGTTTTTTGTGGAATCGGAAAATTTTTTATAGCTTCGATACCCCTATCATCTGCCTGTATACCCTCCCCCGTAATCGTAAAACCTAAATATTTTATCTTCTTTTGTAAAAATTTGCACTTATCTATCCTTAGTTCCAATTTATTTTCTACCATCCTCTTCCAAACTTCAGAGTGTATCCTAAAATGGTCTTCGTATGTCGTCGTAGCTATCATTATATCGTCTAGGTATACTATAACTTCATCGTTCCTAATCATGTCTGCAAATATCTTGTTAATGTGTCTTTGAAACGTTGACGGCGCGTTTTTCAAACCAAACGGCATTCGCAAGAATTCGTACTGCCCTAACGGCGTAATGAACGACGTATATTTTATCGCGTCTTCATGCATGTATACGTGAAAAAACCCGTTCTTGAGGTCTAGTTTAGAAAAAATCGTCTTGTCTACCAGTTTGTCTAGCAAATCGTCGATCACCGGTATCGGATAACTATCTTTTGCAGTGGCTTTATTTAACGTACGAAAATCTATACACATTCTAAGATCCCCTGTTTTCTTTTTCACCAACACTATCGGCGACACGTATTCAGATTATTATCTTTACAGTCGATTAACAAGAGCTGTTTTTCAAAACGTTGTATTATTCTCTAACTGTGAAACTAGTTTAAATTTTCCACTTTTTAGGAAATCCCTGCCCAAGATTGCCTCATAACTCGTCGATCCATCGTCTATTACCATAAAATTTACTTTAATTCCAACTTTTTTATAAAAAACGACGCACGACACCATTCCATATATTTTAAGCAAACTTTTATTTAACCGGAAATATTTTGTCCGTGTGTTACATTTATATATGGATATATTAGTCGGTATACACGATCTTCTAACCATACTTATCGGACTTCCAGAGTCTATGAGGCAGTCAAAGAGGATACTATCACTATTAACAATAAACTTAAAATACAAACGTCTTACGTTGGCCTTGTCATCTTCTGACAACTGATGTACTGCTGACTTCCTCTTTGGCTTAGAACACCCATTTGCGATGTGTCCCACCAAGTTGCAATTATAGCACCTGATTTCAACTCTTTGTCCTTCCACTTATCTATCTTTTGCCGTTCTATCTGCTGTCAATCCCGTCTGTTTGTTGCTAAATGTAATAGCAGTCGATCTCGTTTGCACCTTCCGCTGAGTTACTTTGCCGAACGCTCGAAGTAGTCCTGCCTTTGTTGTATACCCCTGGACACGGGCATATAACCTTATGTTGTCATCAGAAAATCCCTCAATCGCGTATTCAATCCATTCTTCTTCGTCCATTTTCAATCCAGTCGCCAGTCTCACTTTGTCGTCAAAATATTCACTGAATGTTTCGCTCACTTTCCACTTTCGGTTTTCAAATCTTTTTCTCATCTCCATCTTGTTTTGTTTTGTACCAAAAACTTCTTTCAACTCCTCTGTCAGGTTGTCTACGTCGTCGTCTAAAAAATTTGCTTGTGCGTGCAGCCATTCTTGTGCCTTGCCTTTCAATTTACTTACGAAAAGTGCGTGCAAATTTTTTTTCTCCACACCGTACACCTCTTCGACATTCCTTAGCTGTGCCAGCCACACATCAACACTTGCCGTTCCGCTAAATTCCGGTAACATTTCCTTCCACAATCCAATTTGTTTCGCCACGTTAAATTCCCCTGTCGTACCGTCCGATCGTTTTTCCCCACCTTCTGCTTTAGCTTCTGCTCTATCGTTTGATTTTGCTATCCGTTGCCACAGTTCATTTTCACTCATTATGACGTTGTTTTGTTTTTTTTTTTCAGCTGCAGTGTCTAGCGGCTATTTCGATCTCTTCTTGTAGTC
The DNA here is from genome assembly GCA_949715645.1 of Portevinia maculata. NCBI lineage: Eukaryota > Metazoa > Arthropoda > Insecta > Diptera > Syrphidae > Portevinia > Portevinia maculata. The sequence continues at coordinate 116,524,511 of OX454527.1, read as the reverse complement.
GTCCGTTACTTGGATGTTCTCCTCACACATCTGCTGCTATGAATTCGTTTGAATTCAATACTGCTTGTTATTGCGAAGAGAATAAAAAAAATTTTCGCGGTGACTGAACAATCGGTGACAAAAAAAAATTTCGCGGCGACACAACCAACTTTGTGGTAACGCCAATTTTATTTTTCACACAATTTCACTTGTGGCAAGCTATTATTTTGTTTGTTCTGTTTTTTTTTTTTTTTGTTTTTTGTGTAATCCCACTTCTGAGGAATTTGTAGTACTGTTTCACTAAATGATGACACGTCCGTTTGGTTTTAACGCGATCATAAAACTGACGCTCTCTTTATTATTTTGTTAATATTAATTATTACAAGTGTACGACTGTATGTGTATATATAAATATAATATAATAACTTAAGTAGGTATCTTATATGTGTATGACTGTATGTGTATATATATGATCACAGCTTATGAATGTAGGTACATGAATATAAATATGGTCTGACAGTGTGAGTTGCATGCAAAACTCTTACAATAATTACTACACGATGTTTTTAAGATCGATGTTGCCATTGTATATGAACTTTATAGTATTCTCACTTCGTGTATACGACGATACGCCACCAAACGCCGTAAAAAAGAACCTTCAGAAAGCTTTTATGCATTTTTGTAGTTATTTCTGTTGTCTTTTCCCATTCTCGTTTATATTTGCAGTGCGTACTCTTAAGTACTCTTTCCTTTGATAATAAAGAAGATTTCCAAAAGTGTGTGTTTTCATTGTATATAAACTCTATAGTAAAATCATCAACACGATTTCAAAAAGCTCAACCTCCACGAATTTGGAGACCAAAAGGATGGAGTGATTGCATCTCAATTTAAGCATAAAATATTTGTATGAGCTTTGAATTAAGAAAAGAGAATCAAATAAACTGTTGGTTAGGAAACAGAGCGAAGAGTTTATTTGATCCTCTTTTCTTCGATAAGGTATTTCGTAAGGATTTCTGACAAAAATAAGAATTCTATCATTGTATGGAATTTTGTTATCTTGTACCTATATGGATATCTCGCATTTTCAACTGTCTGCCTCTGGTCGCGCCATATGATTTTCATTCGCATGGACGTGTAAGTATTTATTTTTCTGTGTAACAGCGTAACAGCCGAATACTTTTTGGTAAATGGAATGTATGATGAGCGGCAGATGGTGTAAAGGGAAAGGAAACATTTTTCTACAGGATATTGAATAAAAGCTGATTTCGGTATTTTGGTATTTTCCATCAAAGAAGGAATTATGAGTTTATGATTTTTATGGTTGTGCTATTTTCGCTGTATCTCGTCCAAAAATGAACCAATTTTTATCATTTCTTCAGTATTTGATTCAGAAATATTTAATTTGTGTAGTTCCATTATTCAAAGAAATAGAGTTGGATAAGTATATTTATCTTTTATTTGCTTATTTATTTATTTATTCATTTATTTGATTATTTATTTATTTATCTATTAATATTTATATTTATTTATTTAACATATTATAAAATACGCTTTCAGTAGTTATTTTTCTTTCCTCACTGTGATATTACGTAAGACATAAAATAATCAAAATATTTATATGAAGGTTTTTTTTTCCATAATTTTTCCTTCAAAGCTTTCCCAAAATAATGCATAATTCTTTAACTAAATATAAATTTTTCAGTTGTAAGATCAGACTTAACGATCAAATCTCTGTGCAAGCTGTGCAAATATTTCAAAAAAATGCAATGTTATTTATGATGAAAACAAATAAATATCTATCTAGCATCTTTCGTGAGATTTGTCTCGTCCTTTCGAATATCGTCTTATTATGTATGTGTTCATTTATGGATATATTGATAAAAACTTTACATACATTTTTTTTTCTTTTAAGGTTATACTTATGCGTGATGCAAAATTGTCTTCAGTAATTTTGCCCCATTTGATGAAGTATTTACCCACTGTAGAGAATTTTAAAAATGTAGCCAAATACTCTTTCACAGAGTCGAAAAATTACCAAAAGTGTGGGGCTTTCATGTGTCGACGAGAATGTTTTAATGCCGCCGTATTTATAGTTGATGAAGTTGGTAAGTAATTCTTGTTTCACGTAAATAAAAATAATTTTTTTAATCCACTGAACCAGACCCTGTTACGCAGACCAATGCGCAAATTGTTCTTTCCTTGACCTATATTCTCATTACGATTGGAAAGGTCACTGATGTCAAAACATGTCTTATCAGCGCTTTAGAGAATGGCCCTCCAAACTGGTGTGATTGCCTTGATAAACGTCAAGTAAGTTATTGACACACGATGCAATTGTTGACTGATAACATACTCAAAGGTGTGGAATCAAAAACGTCCTTCCTGGTTGGAGGCAATAATGCATTTGGTTTACCCTGTGCTCGACTGTATTGTTGATATGTTAATAAATTCTGTAAGAACGGGAGCAAGCATGTATCAAGCAATGTCACTTGCCTTAACATGTGTGTCGGAGATGTGGGAATGCATCCCGGAAGGACTGTATAAAGTCACTATGCTGCTGCAGGACATCATTTCTGTTTCAACAAAGCCATTGAGTACTCTAAGCATTTGAAGGAACCCGTTTAATTTTTTTTCTCTTAGGTGAATCCGTTCTACTCCAAGTTGTCTTCGCTGCTATGTATACAGAATTGATTAAAAAAGCCGAAGAATGCGAGAAGGGTAAGCCATACTATTTGTTGTTGACTATTATTTTTTAGTATGTGATTCTGATTACCAATAAATACAACATTCTTAGAAAAAGATAACGCTAAAGCAACGATATGCTACTCTCTGTCAGAAGCAATTTGTTCCATTGATGAGGATGATAAGCATACGGAACAAATTGAGTTATTTCTAATGCAAGCCAAGGACAGTGTTTCTACCGACGTGGACTTTTTGTCAGAGGCCGGACTGAGTGGTGCAAGCACGGTAAAAATTGATGACGTCAACGAGAGATGTGCGTATAGTCCACCAGTTAATTATCCTCTGGAAATTGATGTCGGTTCTGCAGATTGTATTGCAGAGGTATTGGCCAGTGATATTCTAACATTAAATATTGGGAAGCAATCGTTAAAGGTAGGTAAACTTTATCACTTTGCTTACGTCGTTTTAGAAGACTCCTGGAAATTATCTCGCAGAGGCTGCGGCAAATGTTTTTTTTCTACTTTTCATTTGAAAATAATCACCAGTTCCACTCAATTAAAAATAGCAAAATCTCCATTTTAAGACTATATTCACCACATTCACCTCTTCTTTTTGAAACAAAAAAAAGTCTTAAACATTATTTGTTCCTCCTAAAAAGACTGGTTTATTCGCTAATGATTGGTTTGTTCGTCCTAAAAAGAACGTTTTCACCACATTGACCACTTCCCCTCGATTTATGAAAAACATCAAAATTGATTATTATTATTAGACTACTTCACCACTTTTTTCGTCACATATCACTTCTTAAACACTAGTCAGCGAACTAAACCCTGCGGAAAAATAGTTGAAATCCAAAGATCACGCGAAGCGGTCCACTCACAATGAAAATCATGGAATAATGGGATATTTTCTTCTGAAAAAAATCAAAATTGATTATTATTATTAGAAAACTTCACAACTTTTTTCGTCACATAACACTTCTTAAACACTAGTCAGAAGAGCAACCGCACTGCTCGAGGCATCGACGAAGAATGCAAAAATAATTTTTTTTAGATTAGATTAGATTATTTATATTTTTATCAATTTGTTTTATATATTTTTTTTTTTTTTTTTTTTTTTTTTAAATTCTGGCTCGCCAGGGCGATTTATAAAAGGGGGGGTACTTCGACCTAAAAGATCTTTTGTACCGTATGGGCCAGAAAAATTTTAAACTAGTAAAATTTCCACTTTCCGTGTAAATCGGACAATTTTACCAGTAGAAGAATTCTTTATGTCCTCGGGGCTCAATTGTTCACTGAGAAAGATCTTCTTTCTAATTCCATTAAGGGCTGGGCATTCACATAAAATGTGTTCAGCTGACTCGTCCTCTTCAAGACAGAGTCGGCACTCAGGAGAATCTGCTATTCTCATTTTGTGTAGATGATATCTTAAACCGTGGTGACCAGTAAGGTAACCTACTAGGTTTTTGATATCATGCCTGCTTAGGTTTAGACATTTGCTGGCATTATGATTGAAGGGCCGAATGGCTCGTTTGGCCTGTCTTAGACCTGGGATGTTATCCCAATGATAGATACATTTTCTATGTTCCCAGCTTTTAATTGCTGCCGTTGCTGCTGATCTAGGAGTGCAGCAGAAAGGTTCGGGACCTATGAAAGGTGTTTCTGAACCTTTTCTGGCCAGTTCGTCGGCCTTTTCGTTACCTTCTACCCCGACATGACCCGGAACCCACCATAATTTGGTCTTGTTTCTTGCTCCGAGTATTTGTAGGGTATTGAAGCAGTACATGACTGATTTGGAGTCAATGGTATACGAGCTAAGGGCGTTTATAGCTGCTTGACTGTCCGTGAAAATATGAATGGTTGCACCTTTTATGCCAGATAAGATAATGTGGCTGGCGCATTCTTGAATGGCGTGGAGCTCCGCTTGAAATACGCTGGGACTTTTTCCCATGGGTATCGTAAAGCGTTTGTGTGGTCCGTATATTCCCGCTCCTACCCCCGTTTCCATTTTAGAACCATCCGTATACCACTTTATGCCGTTATGGCTGTTTGGTGGGTTATTGCTAACCCATGCTTCTCTTTTGGGTATCTCCGTGGAGAACCGTTTGTTGAAGCATAGTGTTTTTTGAATGCGGTCTGTGACCGTGCAGTTCATGTTAAGTTCTGGCAGTTCATCGAGAAGGGTCTTAAGTTCCGGATGATCATTAAGACTTATCTCGTTTAGCTGTATTAGACTTATTGCACTGCGGATCGCCACTTTTTGGACGTATATGTGGAGGGGTATAATTCCTGTTATTGCCTCTATGGCAGCTGTTGGACAGGTACGCATGGCTCCGGAGATACCAAGGCACGCAAGCCGTTGTACCTTTTTGAGCTTCTCTATTGCGACCTTTTGTGTGGATTTTGTCCACCATACTATGGAGGCGTATGTTATGATGGGTCTTATCATCACTGTGTAGATCCAGTGGACGATATTTGGAGAGATTCCCCAGGTTCTACCATATGTGCGACGACAGGCCCATAAAGCTCTATTAGCTTTACTGATTTTGTTGTTTATGTGAGAGTTCCAGTTAAGTCTCTTGTCCAGGATTACTACAAGATACTTGACTTCGTCGGAATACTCTACGACCGTGTCGTTTATTCTGATTAGGCCTAAGTCTAATTTCCTCCTTTTAGTGAAAGGAACGATGATGGCTTTACTGGGATTTATGGAAAGATTTTCCTTAGTGCACCAGTCTATGGCTGTCTTTAGAGCATTTTTCATTTTTGATGTGACTCCTATTGAGTCTTTGCCCCTAACTATGATGACAATATCATCGGCGTACCCAATTGTGGTGTAGCCCAAACTGCTCATCTTGTGTAGCAGGTCATCGATGACCAATGACCACAGAAGGGGTGAGAGTACTCCCCCTTGTGGGCAGCCCCTTACGGCTGTTACTGATACTGAGGTCGTTCCTGACGAGGAAGTTATTTTGCGACTTTCCAGCATCGCTTTGATCCATTTAATAGTTGGTTTATCTATATTTCTATGGTACAAAGCATTTGATATGGATTCATATCCAGTGTTGTCGAAAGCACCCTCTATGTCCAGAAAGGCACAAAGTGCGATCTCCTTGCAACGGTAGGCGTTTTTTATCTCTGTAGTTAGTCTTAACAGAGCGCCTTCCGTGGATTTGCCCTTTTGGTACGCATATTGGTGAGGGTGCAGAGGCATGCTTTTTGATATGCATTCTCTAATGTGAATGTCAATAATCCTTTCCATTGTTTTCAGAAAAAACGATGTCAGGCTTATCGGACGATATGATTTAGGTAATTCTCTCGGCTTGTTTCCCGGTTTAGGTATAAATACTACGTTTACCTCCCTCCAGGTAACTGGTATACACCCCCAGTTGAAGCTGAACCTAAATAAGGCAATCATGGATGGTAGTAAAAATTCTATTCCATTTTGAATGAGGGCTGGAAAAATACCGTCTGTACCTGATGCCTTGAATGGTTTAAATGAGTTAATTGCCCATTTAACCTTATCCGGAGTAAAAAGTGTTCCGGATAAACTATGAATTCTGCTGAGGTTTCTTGGAATTGAAACCTCCGCTGTATGGTCGTCTGTAATGACCATCGTGTGAGAACCTGGGAAGTGAGCCTGAAGCAAAGTTTTCAGCGTTTCTTCCCGGTCGCGTGTGATTGAACCATCTGATTTAATTAACAATCCCATGCCTTTTTCTTGATCCGTTGACAGGGCCCTTTGGAGGCGTGCCACCTCTGGAAGTTTTTCTATCTTCTCACAGTTTGCACGCCATGAGGCTCTTTTGGATCTGCGCAACTCTAAGTTGTATGTGGTCAGCATGGATTTATATTGTTCCCATGTGCCGGTGCGTTTGGCTTTGTTAAAAAGCTTTCTCACCCTCTTTCGAATAGACTCAAGGTTATCGTTCCACCATGGTACGCACCTTTTAACCACGGTTCTTTTAACCTTGCAACTATTTTTGAATGAGGTAAGAATATTATCATTTATTTGACATTGCGCAGCATCTGCATCAATTGTATTTGATGGTGCTTCTGGCAGCATGTCAGATCTGACCGCAAGATTTTCGCGGTAAGTTCTCCAATTAGTCAGTCTGTTGTCATAACGGACTGACGCGTGTTCGGCATTGCATCTTATCTCGAAACGGATATGATCCGATAGAGATGCCTCGCCAGACACGTGCCATCCCTCTATAATATCCTTCATAAAAGGAGATGATATAGTAAGGTCTAAAACTTCATCTCTTATAGAATTTATAAATGTAGGACTATTTCCCTTGTTTAGAAAAACGAGGTTATTGCTATATAAATATTCTAATAACGACTCACCTCTGTTATTTGTATCTCGGCTGCCCCAGATGGTATTATGTGCGTTTGCGTCGCAGCCGATTAGTATATGTACTTTCTGGTCCTCACAGTACCGGACAAGTTCCTGTACTGGTGAGGGAGGCACTGCATCCGTGTCTCCAGGAAAGTACGCCGATGCGCATACAAATTTATGCAGCTCTCGGCCTTTGTGGCGCTCTATTAGAACCGCCACCAGGTCCCTAGTTGTGAAACCTGGAATGAGAGAAAATTTTATATCTTTCTTAATAGAGATAGCCGCCCTTGGTCTGAAAGGACCTTTGGCGAAAATTAGCTCTCTGTGTTTACAATTTAATCCGGATATCTTACCATTGGTTGCCCAAGGTTCCTGGATTAGTCCAATAGCAATGTTCCCTTCGGCACATCGCTGGCTAAAGGTGTCCGATGCACCCATAGCCCTGTGCAGGTTGGCCTGCAAAACGCTGAGACGGGTGGTCATTTGCGTCTGTATTCAGGGTTTCGTACTCTATTGGGCTTGTTATCACCTCTCCTACGTACGATACCCTGTTGAGGAGTACCACTTTGTCTGCCTCTAGGACTTTTGTTTTTATGTCCTTCTTGTGCCAGTGCTTTCTTACGATCCATACCTAACTTAGGCCTGAATCGTGTTTGGCTTTCTCTGGCTGCGCTTGACTTCGCGCTTGTAGCTTCTTTTTCTGGCACAGTTGTTGCCGTACTTGAAGCTGCAGCCTTAGCGGCAGCGCTGGTGCTGGCCCCACTTGGGTCAGTTGCGGTGCTGCCGTGAGCTGTGACATCCTTCTTATCCAAAACGTGCTGTTTTTGATCTTTAGGGCCCTGTGTGGCCGTCTTGTCAGCACTTTTTAGGATAAGTTTGGTCTGTCCGAATCGGAAAGAGACCATACCCTTTAGCTCCACGAGTCTCCTCATGGTGCTGTCGTTTATGGCAAAGACCATATGTGCGATGTCTCGCTCATCCGATCTTTGCAGAACCCTCCACGTTCTCGTGTTCATTTCTTTGTTTTGGCCATCTAATAGGGCTAGGATCCTTTCGCTAGCTACGCCGGTACTCTGCGGGAAGAACCCTTTGATGACATGTGGTTTTGGAAAATTTTCCTCTCCCACAAGCATCACCTCTAACCCGCATTTCTCTTTTAGCTTGGCGAAGGTTGCCTTCATCCACTCTGCAGTGGTGGCGTCTGCACATACGATCATGAGCCATCCGGCTTTGAACGTAGTACCGCGGAAGGTTGGTTTGACCTCCTCGTCACGCTGTTCGATCGTGATATCCATAATCCTCTCCTGTATCGAACCCATTTGTTCGTTGGAGAGAGGATTACGATCGATGTCCACTGGTACAACACCCAGTCTTACATAGCTCGTTATATTGCTATACGAGACTTTGTCGACGGTTGTCTTCCCAGTGCGACCTCGCTTCGCTTCGGATTGAGGCGGGGTATTATCCTCGGATCGCATTCGCTTCACCTCGGGACCCTTGTTTTCCATCTTTTGGATCGCATAGAGACGGGCCTGCTCAATGGTGCTCCCCTTCTTCTGCGCGCGCTTAAATCTGCGCTGTTCAGATGGTGTGAACCTAACGTACTCAGACTCAGTCCGTGCCACATTGCCGACTGTCTTAGGTACGTCCTCTATATCGGGATGTCTTTCATCCGATAATATGCTGTTGCATATGGTGCTGGATTCTGAAATAGAGTCACTGAGTTGAGACAAGTTCTCTTCAGGTTCCCCCATTTCAGAGTCGATGATTACCGACTCTATCCCTTTGACAGATGTCGTGTCGTCATCGACAGGGTGTTCTAAAACATCCCTATTTGATGATGCAATTTTAGAGGCATCATTCTCTATTGTTTCTTTTGTTGTTTGGTTTATTTTGAAACCCACGAGTATTCGGGATATGGTGTCGCCCGTGGTCTACCCGTCTAACCACAGGAAGGCTATCTTAAAATCGGAGGTCGCCTGGTATCCGAAGTTTGCAAACTAACGACTAAGCACCCTCTTAGCCATGCATCTCTCGGCGCTTGCCACCTTAGATTAGGGGTTTATTGGGGAAATAGGATTTAGGGATTTGATGGAGGGGGGATATGGGTAATTGAAAATTGAAAGGAAAGAGGAGAAGGGTAGCGGACGTGTAGTCCTGGTCAGTTCTTGGTTGACGCTCATCAGACGGTCTGTCCCTTATCAGAAAGGCCCGATGACTCTTTGCGCCGTAAGCCTCCGCACCGGCACCATCGAATTTGCGTTCCATGATGGTACACACGTCAAGGTGACTGACCCCGCAAGGAGGCTGTTTGTAAAGTTGGACGATGTCAGGAAGAAGTCCAAGAGAGATGGAGTTCCGGGGTAGGTGAATGTTGGCTGAGAAATTACGACCAGTGAGTGAAGTTCGGGGTTGTCCTGTAGCCAGTCTACAATAGCCCTTCCTTGTAGCGATTCCTCGTTGTCGAACCAAAGGGGGTGCCGGGCTTTGAAGTCTCCTCCGATGACAAAGTAGGTATGTTCGCTCGCCAGTACGTTGATGGCATGCATATCATGCAGGATGTCTCTCCTTGTTGCGTTACTCGCTTGTTAAGTCAGCGTTATAGTCTAAGAGCCCACAGCAAATTTTGGGCGTGAAAGTATAACCAAAAAGCTGATACATGAACAGAAAGGTCTCCAAAAAGTAAACTCAAATGTCGAAGTCTGGCAGCGCTTATTTGCAGCTGAGGTTAGTAATAGTCTTACGCGCAGCCATACCCTTGCCAGACGTCCTAATAGTATGCTAAAAACCACATTTTGAAATAATTTGTATAACCAAATAATGGTTACACCAACAAATTTGTGAAAACGCCCAGATCACAAAAATGATGGTCCCAGACGTTTTACGTGCAGCCAAAACCTTGCCAGACGTCCTCAAAGTATGCTAAAAGGACATTTTTTAAACAATTCTGATAACCATACTGTCATAGCAGAAACGAACCATTGGTTACAAATGTTGCACTAAAGTGCAAGTGATTGACGTAGATCATACAAAACAAGATACCGTTTCTAAGAAGTAGATAGTACCTACCTATATGTGTTCTTCATTCAAGTGATAGTCCGAAACAATGCGGAAATATAATTTTGTTTGATGACAAAACATTGGAAAAATGTACCCAAATTTTGACATGTCGGAAAATTCGAAATTTTAAATACTTACTCGGATATAGATCTTCCAATGAAGGTTGATAGTATAAGTGGTTACCATAGCAAGTGCTATCGGCTATTTACAGCTGTTTCTAAAAAGGTTTTATCTTCGATGCAAAGAAATGAATGTAAGTTATATTTAATTATTAAATAATCTACATAGTTCCATTAACGTAATTATCTCGGTCTTTTGTGTACACAGTGCCTGAAAGCAATGAAATATCCAGTGCAAACATCGTACCTGAAAATACAACAAGGCATAATAATACAGTAGCCGTGTTTCTTTGCACGCGGATATAGGGATAATTTGAAATTTGCATGTAAAATACAACAACAACTTATCCTATATACGCTAACTTTAGCGGGGATAGCTATCGCCGCTAAGTCCTTTAGCGGGGATAAACAGTGCTTCCAAAATTCATTTTCTTCGTTTTTGATGAATTGTTGCGATGAATTTTTCAAGAAAATTCAAAGTTTGACATCCCGCCGACCACTGACAAATCCCGCCGATTATTTTATTCGTGATTTTATTATTATTATTATTCAAACTTCATTATAAGGGTAATTGAATTTAGCAAATCTGTTAATGTGAAATTGTTTTTCATAATTTTAGAATATGGTTGGCATCAATTTCAATTGGCGGAAGTAAATATTTTTCAATTTCAGGATTTTCAATACAAATTTCTTAACTACAACTTACAGCTGTGTCACGGTGCATGTCATAGGTGCATGTGTGCTGCCAAGTTTTTTTTTTGATGAATTCTTAACCGGCGATGGTAGTTTTTTAATGCCATGCCTATATCGCGTATGGAAGAATGCTTAGAAAATGAACCAATTCTGTTATCACCATCAGAGAGTGGTTGGGTATTAGATGTATAAAGTATAAAGTCAAATGGTTCGACGGAAATGTTGCCCCTGATAGACTGGAGGATATATTAATTAATGACGTGGATGTTTCCGACGATGAAGATAATTTTATAAACGATTCATCGGATGAATCTGATAATGAATAACTTTTAGAACTTATTATATACAAGTATATATTATTTGTCAGTTATGTACATAAATACATATCATATAATAAACATTGAAGTTCTTAATTTACAAATAATGGTGTATAAATACTTGTATATTATCTTTAAGATAATTACACTTTTAGGGCAACATTCACTAGACATAAGTGAAGTATTTAACAGTTATCTTTTATGACCATTGACCAGTAGCTCTGACAAATTCGTTTCTGTTCTCACAATAAGGTTATCAGAATTGTTAAAAAAATGTTCTTTTAGCATACTTTGAGGACGTCTGGCAAGGTTTTGGCTGCACGTAAAACGTCTGGGGCCATCATTTTTGTGATCTGGGCGTTTTCAGAAATTTTTTGGTGTAACCATTATTGGGTTATACCAATTATTTCAAAATGTGATTTTTAACATACTATTAGTACACCTGATACCTGTAATTTAAGTTGTACATATTTGTAGCATAAGCAATATTTTAAATTGGGCTCCCAATCCTCGTTCAACACCGCCAATATTGGATCTGAGACCTAAGACGAATTGCTGGATGACAAGGAATCTGAGGACAATACCCTGAAACCACACGTGGTCTCCAAAGAGACAAGAAAGCGGAGTAACTAGAGGGCCTCAAAACGATTCCTGAAAAAAATGACTGAGAAAGACCCAACCTGTATCAATGATAGAGACAGGGCCTTGGTCAGGAAGCATAAGAGAGCAATAAAGAGCTTCGAAAATCAGAAGGCTCACAAGCCCAATGAACCTTCAGCTCCTGAACTGCAAAAAGAAACGACAGTAGTGGTGGTAGACAAATCCAAAGGTTGTCCTAACAAGGCTAACAAGGAACAGTCTAAAACCACTACACCTTCAGTAACAAAGAACAAGGCACAGGCTTCAAGCAGGGTCTCTACAGGCACTAAGGCCGGAACCTCTGGCACCTCTTCAAAGAGGCAACGGTCAGAGGAAGAGAAAAAAGAAAGCCGACCGAAAAGACCGAAGGCTTCAACAAGCCTAGACAGCACTCCGACGAGCCTAATAGCAGCAGTCATTGATGAGCAAGATCCCAATGGAAAGATCACAGCTGAGCACTGGCTGCTGACAGAAAACGTCATCCTTAAGGCTATGATGGTCAACATCCGAAATGGGGGACCAGATTACGAGTTTGACGGGGCCGGATGGCACAAAGGTGTGAAGATAGTGGGGTGTGGAGACGGGCATACTCTTGAGTTTCTCTCCAAAACCATCGCCAGCATTGGCGAACTGTGGGAGGGAGCCAAACTGAAGGTCATACCCAGATCCGCACTGCCACTTAGACAGAAAGTCAAAGTCTGGATACCACCCCCCTTTGACAAAGAAGAGGACAAGAACATCGTGGTCCTCCTAGCTGGGCAGAACAAGAATATCCCGATCAAGGATTGGGTCAAGGTATACTCCAGAAGAAGTGGTGACGGCAAGGAGCTCTGCTTTGCAATAAACCAATCTTCTGCAGCCACCATATGACAGACCCCAGGCAACAGACTGAAGTTCGGGCTAGGTGCCGTAAGGGCACGGCTGGATGAAGATGAACAGCCAAAGGTTGCAAAAGCTGCTAGTGGTGCAAATTAATTTGCATCACTGTAAAGCAGCAACACACGACCAACTTCTGTTCATGTCTGAGGTAAGCGTGGACGTGGCATTAATTCAAGAACCCTGGATTTTTAAAAATAAAATCCAAGGTCTGAAATCGCCATATTACCATCTGTTCCACACTAAAGAAGAAGGTAAAGTACGAAGCTGTATTCTAGTCAAGAAAACTGTTGGTAACATATTTTTTCTTCACAGGTACAGCAATGGAGACACAGTGGCCGTAAAAATTGAAGCTCCGGAAAGGAACCTTATCCTCGCTTCAGTTTACTTGGCACACGACGAGGAAAACCCACCATGTGATACAGTACGTGAATTAGTGGAGCACGCTAACACACGGAACACATCATTGGTGGCAGGGTGCGACGCGAATGCACACCACACGCTGTGGGGCAGCGCAGGAATTAATAAAAGAGGTGAGTAGCTGTTTGAATATATTATTTCCACAAATCTAGTTTTGTGTAACAGGGGAAACCAGCCCACTTTCCAAAACAGAAACAGGTCAGAAATTTTAGACATAACTCTCAAAAGCAACAATGATCATATCAGGGTAGAAGACTGGAGAATTTGTCGAGAGAACTTTTTCTCAGACCATAATAGAATACTCTTTAAAGTCAATCTACAATATATGGCACAACGAATTTTTAGGAACCCTAGGAAAACGAATTGGGCAGACTATGCGAAAACGGTTAGCGAGTACACACAACATCCAAAAGAGGACAAGTTCGTCGACACTCACTCAATCGACAACGCAGTCGAGTATATTACCAAAACTATGCACAAAGCCTTTGTTAAAAACTGTCACATCTCTCGCAATCGCAAACCCAAAAAGGCAACTTGGTGGACCAGCGAGCTTCAAAAGCGGCGAACATTGGTAAGACAACTTTTTAACAAAGCAAGGCAGAGTAAGACAGATGAAGACTAGACTAAGTATAGGTCCGAACTTAATCTATATACAAAAGAAATAAGGAGAGCAAATCTCGAATCCTGGAGCACGTTCTGCGAATCCATAGAGAGTACAAACGAGGCTGCCAGACTACGTAAAGTACTATCCAAAGACCCCACGGTCGCAGGGTATATTAAACGTGCTGATGACTCTTGGACAGAGTCTAGCCAAGAAACTCTACAAATTTTAATGGATACTCACTTTCCGGAGTCTAGTGAGAACACTGGATGTAATGTCAACTACACCCCCGTTCCGCAAGACACACAACCGGACATGGCAATTGAAAGTATCATAACAGAGCACAAAATTGCTTGGGCAGTCAAATCTTTCCAGCCCTACAAATCGGCGGGACCAGATAATGTCATACCAGCAATGATACAACAGGCTCTCAATGTAATACTGCCATGGCTAAAAGCCATTTTCAAAAGCTGTATAAGACTCTGCTACATACCGCAAAGCTGGAAAGAAGTTAAAGTGATATTCATTCCCAAAGCAGGGAGACATACACTGCACAGCAAAAGATTATAGGCCGATAAGTCTCTCCTCTTTTCTCTTAAAGACACTAGAGAGAATAATCGACTTATATACAAGAGACCTCTTAAACGAAAACAACCTTTGCAGTACTCAACATGCCTACCTCAAAGTCAAGTCCGTGGAAACAGCCCTGCATGAAGTTGTGTCAATTATAGAAAAAGGATTACACCATAAAGAATTCACCATGGCAGCATTTTTAGACATTGAGGGAGCTTTCAACAATGTCAAAACAGCGGCCATAAAAACAGCGCTCGTAGACTTAGGAGCGAAAATAGAAATAACGAACTGGGTTTACGAAATGCTTAACAGCAGAGTAATTAACTCAGAGATCGGAGAGAGTACCATAAGGAAAACAGTGACCAGGAGCACCCCACAGGGATGCGTCATATCTCCCCTCCTGTGGCTTCTGGTGGTCAACAAAATCCTCACGACTCTAAAGGTCAAAAAGACGAAAATAGTAGCATACGCAGACGATATTGTAATTCTAATAAGTGGAAAGTATCTTCCCACTATCAGTGAACTCATGGAATCTGCCCTAAAAGAGTTAATCCTTGGAGTTAATCCAATCAAAACCGAATGTGTTCTGTTCACTAGGAAAAGAAAAATCGAGAATTTCGATATGCCGAAGCTAAACGGAATTAGTCTGAAACTTTCCCCGGAAGCAAAGTATCTGGACATCATCCTAGACTCTCAGCTTAATTGGAAACGTAACACAGAGGAATGATCAAAAAAAGCACTATGTGCCTTCTACGCATGCAAAAAGACCTTTGGTAAACGTTGGGGTATGCGCCCTTACATAACCCATTGGATGTATACAGCGATCATACGACCCATACTTACATACGGGTCTATTGTTTGGTGGAAGGCAACAGAAAGGACTACCTATCTCTCCATAACCTCTCTAAGGTACAGAGATTGGCATGTATCGGCACAACAGGAGCAATGAGATCAACACCTCAAGCCGGGCTGGAAGTCATTTTAAACCTTCCCCCCTTTGGTGAAACATTCGCAGCAGGGCAGCCAAAGGAGCCCTCCGCCTCAAGGAGGCAAACCTGTGGAGACACAGCTCCTATGGGCACGGCTCCATAATTCACAATTACTTGGGTATCGATCTATCCAGGAAAACGGAATACATAATCCCCAACCGAAACTTCGAGAAAAACTACTCTACATATATACCCCAAAGAGAGAACTGGAACGCGCACGCCAGCGCACAAGAAATCCATATCTATACGGATGGGTCAAAAATGGATGTAGGTACAGGAGCAGGAGTTTTCTGCGAGCCCCTAGACATAAAGGACTCGTACAGACTCCCCAACGAATGCAGCGAAATAGTCGCCATAGACAAGGCAGCAGAAATAATCTCCGCGAAGAATCTGGATCCTTCCAAGATTACAATCTTCGTAGACAGTCAGGCGGTGATCAAAGCACTAGACAGCGAAACCACAAAGTCAAAAACAGTCAGGAACTGCCTGAAATCCCTTAACGAAATAGGCGAACGACACAGGATCACCCTCTGCTGGGTCCCCGGTCATAGGGACATCGTGGGGAATGAAAAGGCAGACGAGCTAGCAAGAACAGGGTCAGAACTTGACGCAATGGACGCCATTACGTCAATAGACATCCCAATTAGTGCAGCAAAAAGAAACATTGACCAAAAACTAAGGGAACAAATTAACACTACCTGGTCCCAAAGGAACGACTGTGTTATATCTCGCAGCCTATTTCCAAGAATCGACGAGAAGAGAACAAAGCACATTCTGGGAATGAATAAACAAGAAATACGTATCCTAACCGGCGTACTGGCCGGCCACTGCACCATAGGAGTAATGGCAAACAGGTTGGGCATTAGCTCACCAGACTACTGCAGGAGCTGTCAGGATACAGAAGAAACCGAGACAATCAAACACCTGCTCTGCGAGTGTCCAAACCTCCAGACATCTCGACTTCGCTATCTGGGTAACAGATTTTTCTTAGAGGACGTAGAGCAGGTACCACTGACGGACATAATCAGGTTTGTCAAGAAAACAGGTTGGTTCCAATAGGCCAACCAGCAAGAAAAATTTAAACGAAGCATGGTAAGTGTTTTTATTGTAAGTGAAGTTTTTACCACGATAAACAAAAAGGGATCACAATGGACCAATGGGCCCCCGTGCAAGCACAGCAATGGCTGTTCACTTCCCTTCAAACCTAACCTAACCTAATATTTTATTATTTAAGGGAAAACAAATAATTTTTGCGATTCATTCGTAAAGGAACATTTAGAGTGTATTCATTTAGACTTCCCCCCACCAGCGGTAAGGAGTTTCAAATTAGCATGCTAAACTTTACATTTGGTCATTCGATCCAAACGAATCAGTAAATGCGTTACCAAGGCCACTAACAGTGGTAAAATAATAACAAGTAAACAACAAAGTTACAAGCGTTGCCAGGGCACACAGTGGTAGTGAAAAAAAATTGTGTTAATTCAATTCAGTGAAAATAAAGCATAAACATGGACGATCAAGTCGAAACTTTCATCGTTGTTGCAAGACAAAAGACTCTAGCAGAAGAGCTGGACAAAGCAACATCAAATTTTAAAAAGGACAGCGCATCTAGGAAGACTCAGCGCTACAAAGACGAACGGCTGCAAAAAATTGGCACGAATTTAACTTAAATCACGCCAAGATAAAAGATAAAATCAAGCACGATACTCTATACATGGATAGAGATGTGTATGGAAGGGCAAAGACCATGTATAACGAACTAAAAACATTACTCGAAGGTATTCGACCTTCAGAAGAAGAGCAACCATCCGTCTCCTCCGACAGTTCTCTCCAGAATCAAAGGTTGAGAAAGCTAAACATCAAGATAGAAGCCTTAATCGCAACTATGGAAGATTTTGAAGAGACATTCAAGGAATATTCATCACAAATATGTGAATACCAACAGAAAATATTGTTGGATCAGTTTAAAACTATGACTGAATTACATGAAGATTTCATGTCGAATGCATCAGAGCAAGACATGAAATCGTCATACTTTATCGAAAAAAAATACAACGACATTAAGAGAGACGTAAACCAATGCCTCCACAGAATGGCATCGGCATTAGGTACATCTAATGAAACAAAGGAAGCGGACCATTCAGGAACCATGCTGCCACCTCTGAAGATACCAATATTTAAAGGAAATAATCTAGAATGGCGATCATATATTTTCCACCATTATACATAACAAAACAAATTTGAGTCCAACAGAAAAGATGGAATATCTGAAAACTCATCTAGATGGTGAACCAATGACATTAATTCAGCATCTTACAATATCAAGTGCTAATTATACATGTGCCTGGGAGACATTGAAGGCACGATATGACAATGAAAGAAAGATTGTATCAACGCACTTGGACAAGATGCTTAAGGCTGGTCATCAAGGAACCCAGTCATCAGCGAACTCCATTAAAGCAATCTTAGACGCAACAAAGGAGGGATTGTCAGCGATCAATAATATGGGTCTCAACACGAAATCCTGGGATCCGATAATTGGTCACCTAATAACTAGGGCGCTGGACCAAGAAAGCAGAACTCTCTTTGAGCAAGGTCTGGAACAACCAAACAAGATACCCTCGCTTCAAACGCTGTACGGGTTTCTAGAAAGAAGATATCAGGCTTTGTATGTACTAGCGGCCACAAGGCAAAGACATTTTAGGCCCGCAGATGATTCAAAACATTCAACGCGAAACTTTCATGTTTCAACCAAGCAACCCTGTGTATTTTGCCAGGGAGAAAGGAAAAGGAGCGCAATGACCAAGTAAGGATATCGATACTCTGTATAAATTGTTTGCGACATGAAAAACAAGTTCCCTGCATGAGTAAAAATAGATGCAAACACTGCAGTAAAAAACATCATTCCTTATTGCATTTGGAAAGGGTGGATGGACGCCAACCAGAACAAACCCGAGCTGACGTACATATTCAATCGAATCATGGTCATCAAAGTCAAAACATCCTGCTTGCTACAGCAATTGTAAGGGCACGAGGTGCTTCTGAGCATGGCCAATGCACTGAGCTTCGAGCGCTTATTGATCAAGGGTTACAGCCACTCTTATAACAGAAGCAGTTGCTCAAGCTTTGAGTCTGAGGAAGCAGAAGGTGAACGTAGTAGTAAGTGGACTGGGAGCCTCTGACGCAGGAATAGCCCGAAACAAGGTAGAGCTAACAATCCTCCCGAGATTCTCATCCAACTTTAAGATCAACGTAGAAGCTCTTGTTTTGCCAAAACTAACGAGAACTTTACCAGACGAAGAAGCCAAAAACATGATGGATCACCAGTTTGAAGGTATTAAACAGATCCAACTTTCAATATTCCTGGAGGAATTGACCTTATCATAGGAGCAGACGTCTTTGGAGACATAATTCTTGACGGCTTGAAAAAAGGAATTCAAGGTTCTCTTATAGCCCAGAATTCCCAACTAGGATGGCTTATTTCCGGTCGGACATCAACTCAAAGAAATGATAAAATCAAAATCAATGGTCTCGTCGTTCAAACATCATTAGATAAACAACTTGAAAGATTTTGGGAAATTGAAGAAGTTTGCCGTCAAAGCAACCAGAAGACAAGTGATCAAGAATGCGAAGACTTTTATCAGGAATCGCATTTTCGTGATGAAAAAGGCAGATACGTGGTCAAAATCCCGTTCAAAAAGGATCATGAGCAATTGGGAGAATCCAAGAACAGAGCCATAGCTAGGCTGCGACAGCTCGAAAAGAAGTTTAGCACCGACAAGGAATTAAGGGCTGAGTACATAAGGGTCATGAATGAGTTTCTACAACTAGGACATATGGTGGAAGTACCCAATGCGGACAGATTCAATAGGAGGTCTTACTACTTACCTCATCATGCAGTATTTAAACCTGATAGTACTACTACTAAATTACGTGTAGTATTTGATAGGTCCGCAAAAACAACAACTGGAGTAAGCCTAAATGAATTTATGATGGTGGGCCCCAGGCTTCAAGCCGACATTACAACGATTATAATGCGATGGATAACTCACAGGTACGTCTTCACCGCAGATATCGAGAAAATGTACAGGCAGATAAGGGTCAATAGTGAACATCAAGACTATTAACGCATTCTGTGGCGAAATGAAACAAATCAACCAATAAGGGAGTACAAACTCACAACGGTGACCTATGGAACTGCGTCAGCACCATACATAGCCGTAAAGCCCCTGCAACAGTTAGCTACCGATGAGCAACAAAAATATCCTATAGCAGCCGAAATTGTAAAAAATGATTTCTACGTAGATGACGTGATGGCTGGAGGACATACAATTCGAGAATGTAAAGAAGCTCAAGGACAACTAACTAAGTTACTAAAGGAGGGTGGCTTTTACCTTAGAAAATGGGCAGCAAATCATTCTTCACTCGTAAATTCGATTTCAATTGCGAATAACCAACCTGAAGTTAAATTCGACAAGGAAGAGACAATTAAAACTTTGGGAATGCATTGGAGTCCGTTAGCTGACACATTCCAGAAAAAGGTACACGTCACAACATCACTAAAGGAGAAGAATGGATCCACCAAACGTGCCACGCTATCGGAGATATCACGTTTTTTCGATCCATTAGGATGGCTAACACCGGTAACCATCATTGCCAAGGTGCTTATGTAGCGGATCTGGAAGGCAGAGATTGATTGGGATGAGCCGCTAACAGATGAATTACAGCATTGTTGGGATAAGTTCAGACAAGAACTCCCGCATGCTGAATCAATTAAAATTCCAAGATGGATCGTTGCCAACAAACAACAGACTATCGAATTACATGGATTTTGTGATGCGTCTGAGGGCGCTTATATGTATATGCAAGGACTACTACGCATAAAACAAAATATGTAACTACATTACTGACGTCCAAAACAAGGGTTGCATCCATTAAAAACAAGCTTACTACGCCCAAGCTTGAATTATTTGGGGCATACTTATTGTCAAAACTTATCAAGGAAGTGCAGCTGATATTTGGGAATCAGATCGTTAAGGTGTTCGCATGGACAGATTCAACAATTGTGTTGTCATGGATAAGAAAAAATGAATCCAAGGAGAAGATATTCATTGCCAATAGAGTGTCTCAGATCAGAGAAGCATTACATCCAGAGTCTTGGAGACATATCAGATCCGCAGACAACCCCGCAGATTGTGCATCGAGAGGTTTAACACCAACACAATTGAAACATTATTCACTATGGTGGAATGGACCAAAATGGCTTGAGGTTAGCATGGCACGTTGGCCTATATATTCAGAAATCGAAGAGCCAAGGTCAGTCAGTGAGACCTTTGAAACAAAAGTCGTATTAACAACGGTATCAATGAAGGATGCCATAATGCACAGATTTTAATCTTACACACGACTAATCCGAACTATAGCCTACTGTAAACGATTTGTGTTCAATAGTAAACACCATAGTAAAGACAGACGCACAGGAGAGCTAACACTCGATGAATTTGAAGAGACAACCAAGTTACTAGTCCATTTGGTGCAACTGGAAGCATTTCCGGAAGAACTGAAATGCTTGAGAGATGGAAATGATATTCCCAAGAGGAGCAATTTAATTTCACTAAATTCTCGCCTGAACGAAGACAAAATGCTAGTTGTTGGAGGGCGACTGGAGCACGCCAGCATAACTCACAAGGAGAAACATCCATACATTCTACCGTACAATAGCGTTTTTACCAAACTACTGGCAGAATACGTACACAAGAAAACGCTTCACGGTGGTATCAATTTGATGATGGTCACTCTTAGACAATCATACTGGATCCCTCATGCTAAACGATTGGTACGAAAAATTGTTCATCACTGCGTGCGATGCTATCGTTTTAATTCTTCGGCTAAACATCAAATAATGGGAATGCTGCCAGCTCCCAGAGTAACACCATCCAGGCCATTTACGCACTCCGGAGTAGACTACGCAGGACCATTGACAATAAAAATGTCTAAAGGAAGAGGAACACGGACGACAAAGGTCTACATAGCAATATTTGTATGTTTAGCTACAAAGGCTATTCATATCGAGCTTGTTAGTGACCTTACATCGGAACCCTTCCTCGCAGCTGTAAGGTGCTTCATATCAAGAAGAGGGTTGCCGAAACATGTATACAGTGACAATGGGACAACATTCGTCGGAGCTAATAAGGAGCTTCAAAGCCTAGGAGCATCTCCAAACCGCTAGTTATCCCACACGTCATACTAAAATCAGACAACGAAGACATCAAGGTTTTAACCAAATGGATTACGGACATCAAAAATGAGGAGCACTTGCCCAATATTGCAGCAATTCATCCGATTCATCATGGAATAACGTATAGTTCGATAACCATACTGCTTTTTATTTTTATGATGTTTTTTTTTTTTTTTTTATAATAAGCGCGCACTAAAGGGATTTGTTGGCACCCTTTTAATGTATTAGCTACACAGCGCAGGCATTACGGAAATTAGGGTGAGACCTTATTTATGGCGACACCGTAAGACCAGCAAAAAAATCCAGATAGAAGTCCAACCTCAAGAATCACCACCAATACCAGCAACCAGGCGTTTCTCTGACACAGATTTCGTCGTGGCTTAAAGAGTGGCCCCAGCATGTCATGGTGACCACACCAGACAATTTTATTATTAATATGTCACGTTAATCTCTAACGTTTTACATTTCATTTTTTGTTCTCGGCAAAGTCAGCACAATAAAATTTCTCACAATTCGTCGTTGCTGACTTTGCACCGGATACCTGTAATTTAAGTTGTACATATTTGTAGCATAAGCAATATTTTAGTATTTAAGGGAAAACGAATAAATTTTGCGATTCATTCGTAAAGGAACATTTAGAGTTTATTCATTTAGACTTCCCCCCACCAGCGGTAAGGAGTTTCAAATTAGCATTCTAAACTTTACAAGTGGTTATATAAAAAATCCAGATTTTGGAAAAAACACGTTTTCAACCTACTATTACTAACCTCAGCTGCAACTAAGCGCTGCCAGACTTCGACATTTGAGTTTACTTTTTGGAGACCTTTCTGTTCATGTATCAGCTTTTTGGTTATACTTTCACGCCCAAAATTTGCTGTGGTCTATAAGAAGGATTGCTGTCCCTCTGCCATCTGATGCTTTGTCCTCTCTGTAGGATTTGTAGCCGTCTGGTTTGAAGGGGTTCCTCGCTGTGAGGTTTGTTTCCTGCAAGAAAATAATGTCAGGTTTCTTTGGCTTTAAAAATAGGGTTAGCGAAATTCGTCTGGCTGTGGAGTAAATAGAATTAACGTTATATGTAATAAAAGAGAGTCTGGTTTTTATATACATAATTCGAATATAAGTTTACCCAATATCATTGTCTTCTCACGATCGTTGAGATCACCGTAGTTGCCAGGAATAACCCTTTTTGCCTTCTGGAGAAGAGAAAACAGATCTGTTCCAAATAATCTTTCGGTGTCCTCAAAGATGTTGAAAGATGATGATGAACCCGCTCTGTATGGCTTGTTGCAAGTTGCTGTCCTGGTTTTCGGCAATGATGCAGATTTACCTAAGGATGAATCCGATGGCTGCGATGCTGTAAATGGTTCTTTGGTGGGTTGGGCTTGTTTTTTTGTTTTATATCCGTTTGGTTTTAGGGCAGGTCCTGATGCTGCGGCGATGTTTGCGTAAGACACACCGGACACAATGGCTTTTGATGCTGAATTCACAGCGAACTGATGTTGTTCCCGTTTCAGAACAGATGTTTTTGTGTTTTCGGCCAACTTCTTCTTTCTTATTGGGTAGCCACTGTAGCTTGCAGGGTGTCCCATTTGCTGGCAGTTAACACAGAATACTTTGTCGTCACTGATTTTGTTGATAGTCCTGGGGCAGTTGCCGGGGAGGTGATCATCCTTCCATTTGACACATCTGTATTTCATTCCACAGTTGCTGGCGACATGACCGAACTTCCGGCAGTTCTTGCACTGTGAGATGCTGGTTGATTTAAATTTTTCCCAGTGAACCTTCTGGTTCATCAGAAGAGTTTTCTTGTAAACTGATGGAACGTTCGTGTTTTTTTTTAGTTCAACAACAAAGCTGTTGAATTTTCTATCTGCCCTGGTCTTAAAACCTCCAGAACTTCAATTCCTTCCTCAATAAGGTCCGTCTTTACATCAGCAGCATCATAGCTGTGGTGTATGCCTTTTAGAACTAGGAGCGTCTTTTTGTCCTTCTTGGCAGTATAGGTATTAAATTCTGTGCTCCCCTTCTTCAGAAAATCACGAATTTGCTGGTGTTCCTCCTTCGTTTTGGTTGTAATAACCGATTTGGTGTTGTTGATTTTGTGGATCTTGAAGTTTACACCTTGACTCTTCAGGTGCTTGCTGATTCCTGCTACATTCAGTCTGAAGCAAACTATGAAGGCATCAGAGCGGAACGTACTTCTGCGATTGGTGCTTTGTTGGTTGAGGTTCCAGAGGTAATCATCGTATCTGGTGTCTTAGACGCCGTGTCGTCGCTGGTCGCTGGCTTCTTGCATGCTGGAGCCTTTTTTGGTGATGTCAACGGTGATATAGAGGGTTTTCTCTTTAGCCGTTGAACTTCTTGGAAGTCCGTTTGCACGTCCACTATGTCCTCGGAGTGCGTCGATGTGTCCTTCGCATTGTCAAGTTGGTTTTTACCTCCTTCTTCCTCGGAAAATTCCTCTTCCGAGTAGAGTTCCTCTTCCGAGTAGGCATCCTTGTCATCATCTTCCACATCCATCTGGGAAATTTCGGCTGGTTGCTCATGATCTTCATCATAGAGCAAGTCAATATTTCCGAGCTTGGCATGCATGGCTATCAGGAACTCTTTGCCATGCGTTCTGATGCCAGCCTTAATCTGGCTTTTCACTGCTTCGTAAGCCAATTTTCCCATTTTTATAATGGGTTTCCCGGAATTTTGAATTTCTGAAAATATAAGTGGATTAGGGCTAAATTTTATTGTTTGCTGAAGGATAATCCAGTATCGGAAAACCCTTAATGTAATTATTTTTTGCTGAATCAGGTAGCGCAGGTAAACCTTTGCTGACCCCTTTGTTTGTTTATGAGTTTTAGTACTCGCAGGTATTTTTGTGTTGCTTATATCAATTTTTCTAAGCGCACAACCGTACTCTTCGAATCACTGATAGAAACTGATTGAAATGCGAAAATACAGAAAAGCTCTATTTCTTAAATACAACTGTCCATGACTTTTTCACACCTTCCTTTTTCGTGATTCTCATGATTTCATGTACCTTACGGAAAAGGATTTGTACGTGAGTTCATTGGAATTCCAGTTAAATTTTTTTTTTAACGTTAACACACAATTGTCTAGGAAATAACCTGATCTCAACTGTGCATAGGTCCATGAGTTGAATAGTTGTCTATTCCAATGAAGAATGACAATATTTCTCACAATAAAAGATAAAAATGTATGGCTGCTTATTTCGTAGTGTTTATGGCGCCTGCCGGGAAATATAAGCGGAGCAGCGAAGTTGCGGGAGCGCACTAAACCCTTCGGAAAAATAGTTGAAACCCAAAGATCCCGCGAAGTGCTCCACTCATAATGAAAATTATGGAATAATGGGATATTTTCGCTAACTTTAAAGACGTGTCTAAAAGGCAGAAAGTGTTTGCTGTTTCCTAATACTCGTGAATTCTTCCTGGACCCATTTCATTCTCGAAGAGAAATTAATTTAAAGGTTGATTCAATGAGAATCCTGCAGAACAGATTTACCAGAAGAAATTGAATGTTCCACTTCAAGTTCAAAAAGTAAAGATAATCGATTGCTTGAGAATCACGGAGCAAAAGGGTACGAAAAAGTCGTCATACAGGTACATAAGAAATGGAATTTTCCTGAATCGCATTCTTCGTCGATGCCTCCAGCAGTGTGGTTGCTCTTAAATTAGTGATGTGTTTAGTGTTTAAATTTCCTAAGAGATGTGAACTTTCAATAAAAGAGCGAAAGTGGTGGATTTTAAAATCGTTCTTCTTAGGACTAACAAATATTTTTCTAAGAGATTTTGCTTGCTTTCAGCAAGTGGTGAACAAGTACACCACGGCCACGCCTTTTTTTGTGCGAAAAAAATATTTCTTGTAAGAATTTTGATTGATTTTCAAAAATATTTAGATTGAAGGGAAGATACCTAATGTAATGAGAATTACGGAGGACAGATTAATTGTGTCCCCTCGATTCTACAGCCAAATTGGACCACTCGGAATACCCTTTTGTCTTCCGGAGGGGAATAACACTCAAAAAATTTTTATTTTTTTTTTTTATTTATTTCAAATCATTTCAAATGTGTACACTTACAATGGTTATATGTAGTTTGTATCTGCGAAGCCTTAAGGCTTGTCTGCAGATGATTGCTCATAGGATTTTATATTATTTTATATGAGGTTTGGAAGTTTGAAAACAATTATAATTTATAAAAATAACTCTAGTTTATATTTATATTTAAGTTTTACCTATCTAATTACTGTTTAGAAAATGTTGTGCAACTTTTTTTGCTAGAAAAGGACGGTTAGTAGTTTGAAACTCCGTTGGAAGCTGATTACAATTCGTGGCACTTGTACTGCATACTGCCTTCGCCCATATTCGTTCCAGAATAATTGCTCTTTGAGTTGGTGTCTTGTATGTGTCATCAATTGAGAATTCTGAAACGATAGCTACTTTATACAATTGTTATATACTTAAGATATTGAGATTATTTGTAGTGTTTTGTGCCGTCAGGTTCCTTCCGTTTTTTTTTTCATAAGTAACTTGAGTACCCTTGTTTGTATTGCTTGTAGCGATGATATTCTTGGAGCATTGCTCCATGCTAGTATACCATAGCGCAAGTGGGATTCAACTAGTCCAAAGTAGCATTGTCTCAATACTTCGAGTTCGCAATATTGACTTAGGTGAAATAACGCGTAGATCGTTTTCCTCAGTTTCTTTATTAGGTAACCAATATGTTGATGCCATTTGAAGTTGTAGTCCACTATGACTCCAAGATATTTATATGACGATACCATGTCAATTACCGTATTGCATCTGTCATCTTTTTGTAGGCGTAGGAGGGACCCTGAGTTATGTAGACAATTTGTGTCGTGCATCTTTATAGCTATCTTCGTCTTCATGATATGCGGTGGCCTTATATGCATAATTTTTGTCTTGTTCGCATTCAGTATGAGTCCATTATCGTGGCAACATGTATTCACTGCATCGAATTCGTGTTGCAAATTGATTCTGCTTCCGGCAAGTCCCTGTGACTAACGATAACGGCAGTATCATCGGCGTACGCAAAACCTGTGCTATTTCTGAGTATAGATAGTAAGTTGTTCGCAAATAATATGAAGATCAATGGGCCTTATTTCGATCCTTGCGGAACTCCGTATCTTACTTCTTCCCCTTCGCTATATTTTCCCTGTATCTTAACTTTAAAACTGCGCTTTTCTAAATAACTTTTGAACCAGCCTAGCAGATGACCTCGTACTCCAATTCTTTCGAACATTAAAAGAATTTTACTGTGGCACAGCGTGTCAAACGCCTTTTTGAAGTCCAGGAACAGGGCTAGTACGTGGTGATTTTTGTTTAGGCTTCTGTTTATTCTATCTGTAAAATCTCCCAACAGTCGGTTTACCGATTTGTTTCTTCTAAATCCGAATTGGTTTTTGTTTAGAATGCTGTTTTTTTCCACATATTCGTATAGCCGATTATACAAGATTTCTTCTAAAACTTTGTCAACCACTGATAGTATGGAGATGGGCCTATAATTTGCTACATCATTCTTTTTCCCGTTTTTGTATATTGGCCGCACAATCGCTATTTTAAGCCGTTCAGGCACCGTAGATTGATCTATGGACATATTTATAAGTTTTGTAATGATAGGCGTTAATATTCCTGCATTTCTCTTCAAGTCTTTTGGTCGTATGCCATCTGTTCCCGGTGATTTATTCTCTTTTAGATTTCTTAATATATTGAAGACTTCGACATTAGTTGCTTTTCTCATAAACATCGATCGCTCTATGGTATATTCGTTTCCCGAGAATACTTGCATATCGCAGTTGTGAATAATTTGAGAGATTTCTTTGGTGATCTTTTTTGCAAATTTGTTTGCTAAGTTGCTGGGACTCGGTTCCGTTCTCAAAATAATCTATATTTAAGCCAAATTATTCGATAAAACTCTTTACACTGAGGCAGGGGGGCCTATATATTGAAATAATTGTTCTTTGCACGTCGTTATATTTAATGTTTAATGTGATACTTTCGTAAGATGTACTCATCAAGTCTACTCTTTCGTATATGCTATCTTCTTTCAGGAACACAACTATTCCACCTCCTTTTTTGTTGATCTATTGTAAAACTCAGCATTATAGCCTTCGATTGCGTAAAATGAATTTTCTTCTTCCTTTATATTAATTTCATTCAATGTAATTATATCAATAAATTCATGTAATTCGTTAATACTCTCTAAAAACGCATCCCAATTTTTTCCGATTGACCTTATATTTATGTAAGTGTAAGCGTGCTATTTCATAGTCCTTTCACCATATTTTTTATTTTTTTGTCTTTAAAAGAGTTTACTACTTGAAAGCATACGTCGTAGATATTTTCTTCATTTTTTGCTTCTAACATTTCTTCTGTCATGTCAGTACGTATGTCTTATGCAAAAGATCAGTTGTGTTCATGCAATTTTGTTGACATCGTCGTTTGAGACAATTTCAACAACCTTCTCCCCATCTTGTGTTCTTGCAAGAACTTTGTTGTTACTTATCCAAACGTACGACCACCAGTCGCCTTTGCCCTAGTCTTTGCTGACCAAAGTAGATGTCGAAAAAAAGCAGTTAGTTGATTGTTGATGTAAATTGGTGTGGATCTTGTTACATCTTCACTTGTCATTGTTCCGCCAAGTTTTTTCGCAAATATCGGAGAATTTTAGTTCACGATTCTCTTTCGCTTTATTTATAAAATTCTTTTTTGGGTTTGCTTACAAAACTTACTGTAATAGTTGAAATTTTTCTATTCTTTTTGTTGGGTATGGCGCATAATTCTTCTATATCGTTTTCGCTGACGGGTGTATTTATAGCGTCTCCTATAGCGTTAACAATACTGAAAGTATTATCTGTTTTTGCAGTTGGCACATTTTTTATTTCAATATTTTTTTCAATTTGCTTTTGTTCCAGTGTGTTTACTCTTGTTTGTAATTGTGTTATTTGTGCGTCTTTCATTTCATTTTGTCTTCTGTTCTCATTTACTTGTTGTGGTAAATTTTCTATAAGCTCGTTGTTCTTTGCCAAAGTAATGTTAAAATTATCATATCTTTGATTAATTAATTCTACCGACTGAGAGTATTCCTCAGCAATGTTTTGATTTCTTTCAGATCAGTTTGAATATCGGCATTACTTGTGTTGACGTTTAATGCCTCATCGGATTTTGTTGTGGGCGAATCCGGTGCTCTAGCTCTTTTTGATATTTGAGTATCTTCTTCTACTCGGACCTTTTCTTTGTTTCTACAATAACTGCATTTCCATGTTTTTTTAACTGCCGCAGTCATTTTGTTGTAGGTGGTGGATGAAACTGTGGAGCATTCAAAGTGATAGTTCCCTTTACAGCCCCAGCATTTGATGAGCTCTCAGTCCGCTGGGAGTCGATCCTTGCATCGCGTGCAGTTCATTTCGATACGTCAGTGTCTTTATTTTGCCTAATAAATAAATGTATTTTTAATCAAATATATACTTATTAAAAAGCTTTAAGATCTTTTTCTTCGGTTGGTTTGTATTCTGACGAAGCCGAATTGAATGAGAAAATATATTTCGAATTGATTTATTTAGAGCGAAAGAATATCACGTCTGAACACCTCCACTTCCAAACTCAAAGTATTTTCGAAAGACCCAAAAGAGTACTCCGAGTGGAAAAAGACATTAGTTTAGTTGTTATCCCAGAAAATTGGTTTGCATGGAAATTATTTGTTTTTATTTGATGATTGAAACCTGATTTGATGTACAAATTGAAATTGTACGCCTCCTTTTGTCTCGTGACCGGGTTCGCAGATGAATAATACTGAAAATCTTATTTTCCAAAATAAAAAATCTTTTTTCACGATTTATTTTGAAATTATTGTTGAATATTAAAATTCTTGAAATGTGATGAATTAAAGTTAAAAAGTCTAGAGTATATTTTAGAGCTTAGAAATCATAAAAAATATATCTTGTAATTGGTCATCGCTGCTTACCAATAATATTTCTTCAGCTGTTTCCATTCTACATATTTTATCACAACGTCGTAAAATGCAAAAAATGTTGAACGCTTGGAAAAACACATTGTCTTTGAACTTCCCTACCTTTAGGATTTTACTGTATAGTAGGAAACAAAATAAATTGAAGGCATTAACGGACTATATAGGATCGTTAAGGGTGCGATGTTATATTTTTTTTAACGAATGGAGGGATCAACAATTTTACGCCGACTCATCCCAATTTCCCTATTCGGAGTCGGCTTTAAATTGTAGGTCCTTTCCACTTTGCACAAGAAAATGGTTGAAGACGCTATGTAGGTTTCGGGTTCCAACAAAATAAATGAAAGGTATTAACTGACCATAAAGTATCTAAACCCATTTTTGGGTGCGATGTTATATTTTCTGAACGAATAGAGGAACCAACAATTATACGCCAACTCCTCCCAATTTCCCCCTTCGGTCTTAAATTGTAGGTCCTTTCCACTTTGCACAAGCAAATGGTTGAAGAACTATGTAAGTTCCGGGTTCAATACTTTTGGATGCTTGTCAGACTTTCGCAAGCGGTGGGGCAGTGGAATCAATGCTCTCCCGAACAAAGGAGAGTTATTCGAAGTGACAAATTTCATTTGCATGGTTGCGTTAAGTATATGAAGGTACCTACACTGATGCGATAAAGTCGCAGTGTGGTTCCATGTTTCGCGAGTTCATCAGCCCTACAATTCCCTGCAATGTTTCTGTGCCACTTTATACAGGGATTTTATAGCGGCTTTGCTGTCTGAAAAGATTCCTTATCCACTAAGGAATCGTTACTCTTTAGCACGATACAACTTAGAACGCACTGCAGTGATTAGGGAGACGAAAAGAGAGGCTGAGGTTTAACCTGCCAAAGAACACACCTCTACCAACCCCATCGTCTGTTTTGGATCCATGGGCGAAGAAGTGGGTCGATTTATCTTCGATAAGGGGGCTCCAGCATAATCTGTTGGGGATGGTGACTTGGAAGTTTTTGTCAAAACATAGCTGAGGTATAGTGTAGTCTATATTGATAGGATTCTGATTTTTTGAAAGGATTCTGATTTTGTTTTAAAAAGAGGAGTGGTCGATTCATTTCTCGGTCCAATGGAAAGATGATTTTAGGCGGACAGCCCACTAGCAGCCGTTTGTTCACCAAGATATCAAGGGATGTCAGGTGAAACAGATTGGCCACTGCAGAGGAAGGAGTAGTGCGTAGTGCTCCACGTATGCAAAAACGCAAGGATCGGTGCACTTTGCTAAACTTATCGCGATTTATCGCTTTGCCCAAGGCAGTCAACCAGATGACATAAGTATCGGTCTTATTACCCAGATGTATAACCACTTGGTGCTACCGTAGCTTTCCGGAATCTTTCTTGTATGTTAGGTTTCCAGCTTAGCGTTTTATCCTAAATGAGACCCTAGTATTTAGCTTCATCAGTAAAAAATAAGCTTGTGCCCTTGTTTGAGGGAAGGTCAGCTTGTGGAATATTGTATTTCCTGGTGAAGAGAACAAGTTCAGTTTTCTGCGGGTGATACCTAACAAACAACGATCTGCCCATATCGTTAGCTTGTTTAGAGCGTTTTGGAAAAGTTCCTTCAGTTTGTTTAGGTACTTTCCTGAGACGACAATTGCAACTTCATCACACACAAGCAGCTCGTTCACCACTAAGTTTCAGATAAGGTTGCGGGGTTCCTCTACCGCCAGCTCTTCTGGCAGATGTCACAACCAGTTTAGAGTTAATAATCTGACCTGTGAGCAGAGATTAATTAGCTCACCAAGTTAGTCATCTACTTTTCAGAGTTGGTAGTGCATTTGCGATCACAGATGGGTTAACGTTGTTTAAAGTGACTTTGGTCTCCAGAAACGCGTATTCCTTATGGTGAAGGGAATATTGGATTGAACGTACTAACGTATAGAAGGCATTTTCTATGGATTTGCCTTTGTATTATGTATGTTGAGCCATAGACTAGAATCTTGTATCAATATTATTACATAGATTGATATCAATCAACCTTTCTTACGTTTTTAGAAGGAATGGATTTACATGGAAGCATTTACAGGCTTTAAATTCTCTCCATAACAGCGAAATGAAGATCAGCTGTATGCAGCTTTTCAAGGTTATCTCAAGCAGATGCCAGTTGATAGCCGAGGTATTTTGCAGCTCTGCTGGTATTATACCATCTAGCCCCGCGGATTTTTATTTGAAGCTGTGTAGTGCGATCAGACCCGTGTATTGAGTTGTTCGTGCAATTGACCTATTTTGTTTGCGTTACTGATAACGTGCGAGCTACCTGAGAAATGGGAATGAAGTAGCATATTAAGCGATACTTCGCTAGAACTGGTCTTCAAACAGCTAGGCATAACTGGGCTGGTTGGGCGGCGTTTTTCTATCCTAGATGTCTATATACGCTGTAACGTGACTTCTTCAATCTTGTCCGGGGGCAGATAGTGCGCCGGGCAGGTGTCAATACGGAAGACACTTTCTTCATCAGATCCGTCCAACTACTGGGATCTGCGGACGATCTCAGCGTGCCGTGTTAGAGGCTTTCATGGCAATTGAAGAACAGGCCAAGTTGGTTGGTCTTAAAGTCAACAAGGATAAAACGAAGTACTAGCTTTCAAGGAACAAACAAACATCTGCCCACCGACTAGGACAAAACGTCACTGTTGATAGCAGCAACTTCGAGGTAGTAGGTTAGGTTGAGTTAGGTTAGAAGGGAAGTGCATAGCAAGGCTATGCTGTGCTTGCACGGGGACCCATTGGTCCATTGTGATCCCTTGTTGCTTTTCGTGGTAAAAACTACACTTACTCGTACAATAAAAACACTAACCATACTCAGTTTAAGTTATTCTTGCTGGTTGAACTATTGGAACCAACACGTGTTCTTGACAAACATGATTGTGTCCGTCAATGGTACCTGCGCTACGTCCTCTAGGTCTGCGAAGAATCTGTTGCCCAGATAGCGAAGTGAGATGTGTGGAGGTTTGGACACTCGCAGAGCTGGTGTTTGATGGTCTCGGTTTCTTCTATATCTTGACAGCTCCTGCAGTAATCTGGTGAGCTGATTCCCAGCGTGTTTGCCATTACACCTATGGTGCAGTGGTCTGTCAGATACGTATTTCTTGCTTGTTCATTACCAGAACGTATTTTGTTCTTTTCTCGTCGATTCTCTTGCCATAGACTGCGAGGTATAACACAGTCGTGCCTTTGGGACCAGGTAGTGTTAATTTGTTCCCTTTTGGTCAATGTTTCTTTTTGTCGCACTAATTGGGATGTATATGAACGTAATGCCGTCCATTCTTCTTGCTAGCTTTCTCAGCTTGAAAGTCGCTGCATCCATTGGGGAGTCTGTGCGAGTCCTTAATGTCTAAGGGCTCGTAGAAAACTCATGCTCCTGTACCTACATCCATTTTTGACCCGTCCGTATAGGATTTCTTGTACGCTGGCGTGCGTGTTCCAATTCTCTCTTTGTGGTATTGTATGTAGAGTAGTTATTCTCGAAATTTCGTTTGGGGATTATATAGTCCGTTTTTTTGGATTGATCGATTCCCAAGTAATTGTGAATTATGGAGCCGTGTCCATAGGTGCTGTATCTCCAGAGGGCACCTTTGGCTGCCATGCTGTGAATATATTCACCAAGGGTGGGTAGGTTTCAAATGACTTCCAGCCCGGCTTGGGGTGTTGATCTCATTGCTCCTGTTGTGCCGATACATGCTAATCTCTGTACCTTTGAGAGGTTATGGAGACAGGTAGTCCTTTCTATTGCCTTCCACCATACAATTGACTTGTATGTAAGTATGGATCGTATGATCGCTGTATACATTCGATGGGTTATGTAAAGGCGCATACCCCAACGTTTGCCAAAGGGCTTTTTGCATGCGTAGAAGGCCAATAGTGCTTTTTTTGATCTTTCTTCTGTGTTACGTTTCCAAGTAGGCTTAGAGTCTAGGATGATGCCCAGATACTTTGCCTCCGGGGAAAGTTTCAGACGAATTCTGTTTAGCTTCGGCATATCGAATTTCTCGATTTTTCTTTTCCTAGTGCAACAAATGGAGTTAGGAGCTCTGATCCTAACTCGGAAGACCCAGTGTAAGCTTTTCAAAACACTGATACTGCCAGCTCTGCTTTACTTCGGCGAGTGCTAGACGATAAGCAGGAAATAAGAGCTATTTTTGGGTTCTTTCGAATAGAAAGTAATGCGTAGGATATTTGGTCCTGTGTGCGATCAGGGCGAATGGAGGAGAAGACATAACCCCTAACTCTATAAGCTGTACCAAGATGTAAATGAAGTCCGAAAAGCTAAAATACGTCGACTACATTGGTTCGGCCACTTCGAGAGAATGGAAAATAATGCTCCAGCGAAGAGGATCTTCGGCTCTAAGCCCCCAGGATCGAGACTCCAAGGAAAAAAGACCGAGCTCTCATTTAAGGACCAAGCCGCTAGGTCTTGTTGTGATTCACACAACTAAGCAACCTGCCCATAGAATTGAAAATTTACAAAAAAAATATAACAATATCCCACGAAGCTTAAAA
This sequence comes from Portevinia maculata, assembly GCA_949715645.1. Lineage (NCBI taxonomy): Eukaryota > Metazoa > Arthropoda > Insecta > Diptera > Syrphidae > Portevinia > Portevinia maculata. The sequence continues at coordinate 116,490,437 of OX454527.1, read as the reverse complement.
GCTTGTCTGCAGGATTTTTTGAAACATTGCAAGTATGTTCATTTGGTGCTTACTCAACTATTTTCTACTCTATTTCCAAATTGTTTATTTGTATTTTACAAAAGTGAAAAAATATGTTATGCAAATTTAATTTTTGTAATGTTTAATTATATTTAAATGTAATGAAAAATATATCTTTTAATTTTATTTATTAATGTAATGATTTCTTATTAACTTTTTTCTCTGTATGACATTCCTGATGTTTAGTAGACTTACTGGTAGCTCGTTAAAAAGCGCTGGTAACATTGCGGCTAAGCTGTTGCCCCCATAGTTGTTATGGGACTTCGTTGTTTTAAATCTCCCCTCTGCTATTCTCCGTGTGTTGTGTTGATGGTCGATCGGGATTATGTATCGGTTATCAGCATGGAATTTACTGATCAGGCTAGACTGAAATATGTTTTTGATATTGAGTATGCAAATTAGTTTGCTGAGAGGCGCGTTACTGTTGTTGTAATTTGGTCTCTTCTTCCTGGCCAATATTTTAAGAAGAGAGTTTTGGCTATTTTGCAGTTGTCTGCAGAATGTTGAGGTGCCCCACGCAGTTATTCCATGACGTATGTATGAATCGCTAAGTGCAAGGTACGTTTGTTTAAGTACCGCATAGTTACTGCAATAGCTTAGATGGTTAAGCATATATGATGTTCCTCGAAGTTTTCGTTGTAGTTGACTAATGTGTGCATGCCACTTAAGATTATGGTCAACGATTACGCCAACATATATGTAACTGCTTACAAGTTCACTAAATGTTTCACATTGGTCGTCTGGTCTGCAGATACGAGTAGTATTTTTGTTTGCGTGGATACATGGCGTGTCTTGAAATTTTAAACGTATATTATGATACAGGATATGAGGTGGTTTTATATGCATCAGTTTCGTTTTCTCCACGTTTATTGTCAGTCCATTATCGTGACACCATCTTGTTATTATGTCTAATTCGTTCTGCATTCCTTCAATCGCAATTTCAATATTTTTGTGCGACACCACAATTGCTGTGTCATCTGCGTAGGCAAAAGATGTGCTGTTTTTTTCAGCGCTTTCAGCATGCCATTCGCATATACTATATACAGCAGAGGGCCCAATTTCGAGCCCTGAGGGACGCCGTGTGTGATGTTTATGTCGTCACTTAGGTCTTTATTAATTTTAACGCGATATGTTCGTAGTGACAGGTAGTTTTCTATCCATTTGATTCAGTTGCCATGGGTTTCAATATTATACAGGGAAGTTAGGAGTTTATGGTGTGAAAGAGTGTCGAAGCTATGATGGTTTTTGCTCAGACTTTCGTTAAGTTTATTTGCGAAGGTCCCCAGGAATTGGTTGGATGCTGTTTCATTTTGTTTTGTCAGAATACGACACTTCGCGTACCCACACATATTACCATTTGGTGGTTTTGGCTTTTGTTTTGGCTAGCCATAACAAACGTCGATTAAATGCAGTCAGCTGATCGTTAATGAAGATTTCAATTTTGTTTTTGTCTACATTTTCTTCCGCTCTTAATGTGTCAGCATTTATTTGCATACCGCGCCGTCTTTGCATTAGTTTTCTTTTTGTGCTAAGAGAAGAGAACTTGACGATGAAGTTGTTTTGTTTGGTGGTACGAATCAGCTACATCGTGATCAGTTAAACTCAAGTTCAGCGAGCTTGCAATAGATTTGATAATGTCATTTGCACTTTTATCTTTTTGTTTTGGTACATTTCTTATTTCCACAATTTTCTCGATTGTTTGCTCCTCAAGGAAATTTATTTTTATCTCCATTGTGGAAATCCTTATGTCTTTTTCTTTATTTTGCGTGGTTAAATCTTGTACTTGCAATGTTAGTTGTGACATCGTTTCGTAAAGGTATTTGTCATCTCTTTCTTCATGTCATCAAGAGAGCATGTAACACGATTACCCAGCTTTTCGATTATTTGCTTTATTTCCTTCATGTCGACTTTGTGTTCCGCTACGTCAGACTGCACGGTATTTAAATCAGTTCTGATTACGCTCATAGAGAGAGTATCATATGGCCGATACCGTTTAGACTGAGAATCAACTCCTTCATCGTCATCATCCAGCAGTTGTTTTTGGAATTGTTGTTGCTCCACTGTTGCTTGGGAAGACTGCGCTGCTTGAGGAGTTGATGATGACGATTTGTTTCTCTGTCTACAGTTTTGGCACTTCCATTAGTTCCATTCGAGCTTACGGTCTGCATTCATTTTTGAGTATGTAGCATCGGCAAGTGTGCTACACGGAGAGTAGTGGTAGTGCGACTTGCAGTGGTGGCAAGAAACAAAGTCGCCTGTTGGGGGAAGGGGTTTGCTGCATGTATAACATAGCGTACAATACGCATTAAGAGAAATGCGGTGGCCCATATCGCCAGGAAGCGCAATTCGCTCTTTAATTGAATAATAGAGAGTCGAAGGAAACACTTATTTTACTTATTTCTTTTATGGGAGAGTCCCGATCACTAATTTTAATTAGAATAAAGTCGAAGTTTTAGGAAAACCACTAATTGCACAAAAAAATATTTCTTGTAAGAATTTTGATTGATTTTCAAAAATATTTAGATTGAAGGGAAGATACCTAATGTAATGAGAATTACGGAGGACAGATTAATTGTGTCCCCTCGATTCTACAGCCAAATTGGACCACTCGGAATACCCTTTTGTCTTCCGGAGGGGAATAACACTCAAAAATTTTTTTTTTTTTTTTTTTATTTATTTCAAATCATTTCAAATGTGTACACTTACAATGGTTATATGTAGTTTGTATCTGCGAAGCCTTAAGGCTTGTCTGCAGATGATTGCTCATAGGATTTTATATTATTTTATATGAGGTTTGGAAGTTTGAAAACAATTATAATTTATAAAAATAACTCTAGTTTATATTTATATTTAAGTTTTACCTATCTAATTACTGTTTAGAAAATGTTGTGCAACTTTTTTTGCTAGAAAAGGACGGTTAGTAGTTTGAAACTCCGTTGGAAGCTGATTACAATTCGTGGCACTTGTACTGCATACTGCCTTCGCCCATATTCGTTCCAGAATAATTGCTCTTTGAGTTGGTGTCTTGTATGTGTCATCAATTGAGAATTCTGAAACGATAGCTACTTTATACAATTGTTATATACTTAAGATATTGAGATTATTTGTAGTGTTTTGTGCCGTCAGGTTCCTTCCGTTTTTTTTTTCATAAGTAACTTGAGTACCCTTGTTTGTATTGCTTGTAGCGATGATATTCTTGGAGCATTGCTCCATGCTAGTATACCATAGCGCAAGTGGGATTCAACTAGTCCAAAGTAGCATTGTCTCAATACTTCGAGTTCGCAATATTGACTTAGGTGAAATAACGCGTAGATCGTTTTCCTCAGTTTCTTTATTAGGTAACCAATATGTTGATGCCATTTGAAGTTGTAGTCCACTATGACTCCAAGATATTTATATGACGATACCATGTCAATTACCGTATTGCATCTGTCATCTTTTTGTAGGCGTAGGAGGGACCCTGAGTTATGTAGACAATTTGTGTCGTGCATCTTTATAGCTATCTTCGTCTTCATGATATGCGGTGGCCTTATATGCATAATTTTTGTCTTGTTCGCATTCAGTATGAGTCCATTATCGTGGCAACATGTATTCACTGCATCGAATTCGTGTTGCAAATTGATTCTGCTTCCGGCAAGTCCCTGTGACTAACGATAACGGCAGTATCATCGGCGTACGCAAAACCTGTGCTATTTCTGAGTATAGATAGTAAGTTGTTCGCAAATAATATGAAGATCAATGGGCCTTATTTCGATCCTTGCGGAACTCCGTATCTTACTTCTTCCCCTTCGCTATATTTTCCCTGTATCTTAACTTTAAAACTGCGCTTTTCTAAATAACTTTTGAACCAGCCTAGCAGATGACCTCGTACTCCAATTCTTTCGAACATTAAAAGAATTTTACTGTGGCACAGCGTGTCAAACGCCTTTTTGAAGTCCAGGAACAGGGCTAGTACGTGGTGATTTTTGTTTAGGCTTCTGTTTATTCTATCTGTAAAATCTCCCAACAGTCGGTTTACCGATTTGTTTCTTCTAAATCCGAATTGGTTTTTGTTTAGAATGCTGTTTTTTTCCACATATTCGTATAGCCGATTATACAAGATTTCTTCTAAAACTTTGTCAACCACTGATAGTATGGAGATGGGCCTATAATTTGCTACATCATTCTTTTTCCCGTTTTTGTATATTGGCCGCACAATCGCTATTTTAAGCCGTTCAGGCACCGTAGATTGATCTATGGACATATTTATAAGTTTTGTAATGATAGGCGTTAATATTCCTGCATTTCTCTTCAAGTCTTTTGGTCGTATGCCATCTGTTCCCGGTGATTTATTCTCTTTTAGATTTCTTAATATATTGAAGACTTCGACATTAGTTGCTTTTCTCATAAACATCGATCGCTCTATGGTATATTCGTTTCCCGAGAATACTTGCATATCGCAGTTGTGAATAATTTGAGAGATTTCTTTGGTGATCTTTTTTGCAAATTTGTTTGCTAAGTTGCTGGGACTCGGTTCCGTTCTCAAAATAATCTATATTTAAGCCAAATTATTCGATAAAACTCTTTACACTGAGGCAGGGGGGCCTATATATTGAAATAATTGTTCTTTGCACGTCGTTATATTTAATGTTTAATGTGATACTTTCGTAAGATGTACTCATCAAGTCTACTCTTTCGTATATGCTATCTTCTTTCAGGAACACAACTATTCCACCTCCTTTTTTGTTGATCTATTGTAAAACTCAGCATTATAGCCTTCGATTGCGTAAAATGAATTTTCTTCTTCCTTTATATTAATTTCATTCAATGTAATTATATCAATAAATTCATGTAATTCGTTAATACTCTCTAAAAACGCATCCCAATTTTTTCCGATTGACCTTATATTTATGTAAGTGTAAGCGTGCTATTTCATAGTCCTTTCACCATATTTTTTATTTTTTTGTCTTTAAAAGAGTTTACTACTTGAAAGCATACGTCGTAGATATTTTCTTCATTTTTTGCTTCTAACATTTCTTCTGTCATGTCAGTACGTATGTCTTATGTCAGTTGTGTTCATGCAATTTTGTTGACATCGTCGTTTGAGACAATTTCAACAACCTTCTCCCCATCTTGTGTTCTTGCAAGAACTTTGTTGTTACTTATCCAAACGTACGACCACCAGTCGCCTTTGCCCTAGTCTTTGCTGACCAAAGTAGATGTCGAAAAAAAGCAGTTAGTTGATTGTTGATGTAAATTGGTGTGGATCTTGTTACATCTTCACTTGTCATTGTTCCGCCAAGTTTTTTCGCAAATATCGGAGAATTTTAGTTCACGATTCTCTTTCGCTTTATTTATAAAATTCTTTTTTGGGTTTGCTTACAAAACTTACTGTAATAGTTGAAATTTTTCTATTCTTTTTGTTCGGTATGGCGCATAATTCTTCTATATCGTTTTCGCTGACGGGTGTATTTATAGCGTCTCCTATAGCGTTAACAATACTGAAAGTATTATCTGTTTTTGCAGTTGGCACATTTTTTATTTCAATATTTTTTTCAATTTGCTTTTGTTCCAGTGTGTTTACTCTTGTTTGTAATTGTGTTATTTGTGCGTCTTTCATTTCATTTTGTCTTCTGTTCTCATTTACTTGTTGTGGTAAATTTTCTATAAGCTCGTTGTTCTTTGCCAAAGTAATGTTAAAATTATCATATCTTTGATTAATTAATTCTACCGACTGAGAGTATTCCTCAGCAATGTTTTGATTTCTTTCAGATCAGTTTGAATATCGGCATTACTTGTGTTGACGTTTAATGCCTCATCGGATTTTGTTGTGGGCGAATCCGGTGCTCTAGCTCTTTTTGATATTTGAGTATCTTCTTCTACTCGGACCTTTTCTTTGTTTCTACAATAACTGCATTTCCATGTTTTTTTAACTGCCGCAGTCATTTTGTTGTAGGTGGTGGATGAAACTGTGGAGCATTCAAAGTGATAGTTCCCTTTACAGCCCCAGCATTTGATGAGCTCTCAGTCCGCTGGGAGTCGATCCTTGCATCGCGTGCAGTTCATTTCGATACGTCAGTGTCTTTATTTTGCCTAATAAATAAATGTATTTTTAATCAAATATATACTTATTAAAAAGCTTTAAGATCTTTTTCTTCGGTTGGTTTGTATTCTGACGAAGCCGAATTGAATGAGAAAATATATTTCGAATTGATTTATTTAGAGCGAAAGAATATCACGTCTGAACACCTCCACTTCCAAACTCAAAGTATTTTCGAAAGACCCAAAAGAGTACTCCGAGTGGAAAAAGACATTAGTTTAGTTGTTATCCCAGAAAATTGGTTTGCATGGAAATTATTTGTTTTTATTTGATGATTGAAACCTGATTTGATGTACAAATTGAAATTGTACGCCTCCTTTTGTCTCGTGACCGGGTTCGCAGATGAATAATACTGAAAATCTTATTTTCCAAAATAAAAAATCTTTTTTCACGATTTATTTTGAAATTATTGTTGAATATTAAAATTCTTGAAATGTGATGAATTAAAGTTAAAAAGTCTAGAGTATATTTTAGAGCTTAGAAATCATAAAAAATATATCTTGTAATTGGTCATCGCTGCTTACCAATAATATTTCTTCAGCTGTTTCCATTCTACATATTTTATCACAACGTCGTAAAATGCAAAAAATGTTGAACGCTTGGAAAAACGCATTGTCTTTGAACTTCCCTACCTTTAGGATTTTACTGTATAGTAGGAAACAAAATAAATTGAAGGCATTAACGGACTATATAGGATCGTTAAGGGTGCGATGTTATATTTTTTTTAACGAATGGAGGGATCAACAATTTTACGCCGACTCATCCCAATTTCCCTATTCGGAGTCGGCTTTAAATTGTAGGTCCTTTCCACTTTGCACAAGAAAATGGTTGAAGACGCTATGTAGGTTTCGGGTTCCAACAAAATAAATGAAAGGTATTAACTGACCATAAAGTATCTAAACCCATTTTTGGGTGCGATGTTATATTTTCTGAACGAATAGAGGAACCAACAATTATACGCCAACTCCTCCCAATTTCCCCCTTCGGTCTTAAATTGTAGGTCCTTTCCACTTTGCACAAGCAAATGGTTGAAGAACTATGTAAGTTCCGGGTTCAATACTTTTGGATGCTTGTCAGACTTTCGCAAGCGGTGGGGCAGTGGAATCAATGCTCTCCCGAACAAAGGAGAGTTATTCGAAGTGACAAATTTCATTTGCATGGTTGCGTTAAGTATATGAAGGTACCTACACTGATGCGATAAAGTCGCAGTGTGGTTCCATGTTTCGCGAGTTCATCAGCCCTACAATTCCCTGCAATGTTTCTGTGCCACTTTATACAGGGATTTTATAGCGGCTTTGCTGTCTGAAAAGATTCCTTATCCACTAAGGAATCGTTACTCTTTAGCACGATACAACTTAGAACGCACTGCAGTGATTAGGGAGACGAAAAGAGAGGCTGAGGTTTAACCTGCCAAAGAACACACCTCTACCAACCCCATCGTCTGTTTTGGATCCATGGGCGAAGAAGTGGGTCGATTTATCTTCGATAAGGGGGCTCCAGCATAATCTGTTGGGGATGGTGACTTGGAAGTTTTTGTCAAAACATAGCTGAGGTATAGTGTAGTCTATATTGATAGGATTCTGATTTTTTGAAAGGATTCTGATTTTGTTTTAAAAAGAGGAGTGGTCGATTCATTTCTCGGTCCAATGGAAAGATGATTTTAGGCGGACAGCCCACTAGCAGCCGTTTGTTCACCAAGATATCAAGGGATGTCAGGTGAAACAGATTGGCCACTGCAGAGGAAGGAGTAGTGCGTAGTGCTCCACGTATGCAAAAACGCAAGGATCGGTGCACTTTGCTAAACTTATCGCGATTTATCGCTTTGCCCAAGGCAGTCAACCAGATGACATAAGTATCGGTCTTATTACCCAGATGTATAACCACTTGGTGCTACCGTAGCTTTCCGGAATCTTTCTTGTATGTTAGGTTTCCAGCTTAGCGTTTTATCCTAAATGAGACCCTAGTATTTAGCTTCATCAGTAAAAAATAAGCTTGTGCCCTTGTTTGAGGGAAGGTCAGCTTGTGGAATATTGTATTTCCTGGTGAAGAGAACAAGTTCAGTTTTCTGCGGGTGATACCTAACAAACAACGATCTGCCCATATCGTTAGCTTGTTTAGAGCGTTTTGGAAAAGTTCCTTCAGTTTGTTTAGGTACTTTCCTGAGACGACAATTGCAACTTCATCACACACAAGCAGCTCGTTCACCACTAAGTTTCAGATAAGGTTGCGGGGTTCCTCTACCGCCAGCTCTTCTGGCAGATGTCACAACCAGTTTAGAGTTAATAATCTGACCTGTGAGCAGAGATTAATTAGCTCACCAAGTGAGTCATCTACTTTTCAGAGTTGGTAGTGCATTTGCGATCACAGATGGGTTAACGTTGTTTAAAGTGACTTTGGTCTCCAGAAACGCGTATTCCTTATGGTGAAGGGAATATTGGATTGAACGTACTAACGTATAGAAGGCATTTTCTATGGATTTGCCTTTGTATTATGTATGTTGAGCCATAGACTAGAATCTTGTATCAATATTATTACATAGATTGATATCAATCAACCTTTCTTACGTTTTTAGAAGGAATGGATTTACATGGAAGCATTTACAGGCTTTAAATTCTCTCCATAACAGCGAAATGAAGATCAGCTGTATGCAGCTTTTCAAGGTTATCTCAAGCAGATGCCAGTTGATAGCCCAGGTATTTTGCAGCTCTGCTGGTATTATACCATCTAGCCCCGCGGATTTTTATTTGAAGCTGTGTAGTGCGATCAGGCCCGTGTATTGAGTTGTTCGTGCAATTGACCTATTTTGTTTGCGTTACTGATAACGTGCGAGCTACCTGAGAAATGGGAATGAAGTAGCATATTAAGCGATACTTCGCTAGAACTGGTCTTCAAACAGCTAGGCATAACTGGGCTGGTTGGGCGGCGTTTTTCTATCCTAGATGTCTATATACGCTGTAACGTGACTTCTTCAATCTTGTCCGGGGGCAGATAGTGCGCCGGGCAGGTGTCAATACGGAAGACACTTTCTTCATCAGATCCGTCCAACTACTGGGATCTGCGGACGATCTCAGCGTGCCGTGTTAGAGGCTTTCATGGCAATTGAAGAACAGGCCAAGTTGGTTGGTCTTAAAGTCAACAAGGATAAAACGAAGTACTAGCTTTCAAGGAACAAACAAACATCTGCCCACCGACTAGGACAAAACGTCACTGTTGATAGCAGCAACTTCGAGGTAGTAGGTTAGGTTGAGTTAGGTTAGAAGGGAAGTGCATAGCAAGGCTATGCTGTGCTTGCACGGGGACCCATTGGTCCATTGTGATCCCTTGTTGCTTTTCGTGGTAAAAACTACACTTACTCGTACAATAAAAACACTAACCATACTCAGTTTAAGTTATTCTTGCTGGTTGAACTATTGGAACCAACACGTGTTCTTGACAAACATTGTGTCCGTCAATGGTACCTGCGCTACGTCCTCTAGGTCTGCGAAGAATCTGTTGCCCAGATAGCGAAGTGAGATGTGTGGAGGTTTGGACACTCGCAGAGCTGGTGTTTGATGGTCTCGGTTTCTTCTATATCTTGACAGCTCCTGCAGTAATCTGGTGAGCTGATTCCCAGCGTGTTTGCCATTACACCTATGGTGCAGTGGTCTGTCAGATACGTATTTCTTGCTTGTTCATTACCAGAACGTATTTTGTTCTTTTCTCGTCGATTCTCTTGCCATAGACTGCGAGGTATAACACAGTCGTGCCTTTGGGACCAGGTAGTGTTAATTTGTTCCCTTTTGGTCAATGTTTCTTTTTGTCGCACTAATTGGGATGTATATGAACGTAATGCCGTCCATTCTTCTTGCTAGCTTTCTCAGCTTGAAAGTCGCTGCATCCATTGGGGAGTCTGTGCGAGTCCTTAATGTCTAAGGGCTCGTAGAAAACTCATGCTCCTGTACCTACATCCATTTTTGACCCGTCCGTATAGGATTTCTTGTACGCTGGCGTGCGTGTTCCAATTCTCTCTTTGTGGTATTGTATGTAGAGTAGTTATTCTCGAAATTTCGTTTGGGGATTATATAGTCCGTTTTTTTGGATTGATCGATTCCCAAGTAATTGTGAATTATGGAGCCGTGTCCATAGGTGCTGTATCTCCAGAGGGCACCTTTGGCTGCCATGCTGTGAATATATTCACCAAGGGTGGGTAGGTTTCAAATGACTTCCAGCCCGGCTTGGGGTGTTGATCTCATTGCTCCTGTTGTGCCGATACATGCTAATCTCTGTACCTTTGAGAGGTTATGGAGACAGGTAGTCCTTTCTATTGCCTTCCACCATACAATTGACTTGTATGTAAGTATGGATCGTATGATCGCTGTATACATTCGATGGGTTATGTAAAGGCGCATACCCCAACGTTTGCCAAAGGGCTTTTTGCATGCGTAGAAGGCCAATAGTGCTTTTTTTGATCTTTCTTCTGTGTTACGTTTCCAAGTAGGCTTAGAGTCTAGGATGATGCCCAGATACTTTGCCTCCGGGGAAAGTTTCAGACGAATTCTGTTTAGCTTCGGCATATCGAATTTCTCGATTTTTCTTTTCCTAGTGCAACAAATGGAGTTAGGAGCTCTGATCCTAACTCGGAAGACCCAGTGTAAGCTTTTCAAAACACTGATACTGCCAGCTCTGCTTTACTTCGGCGAGTGCTAGACGATAAGCAGGAAATAAGAGCTATTTTTGGGTTCTTTCGAATAGAAAGTAATGCGTAGGATATTTGGTCCTGTGTGCGATCAGGGCGAATGGAGGAGAAGACATAACCCCTAACTCTATAAGCTGTACCAAGATGTAAATGAAGTCCGAAAAGCTAAAATACGTCGACTACATTGGTTCGGCCAGTTCGAGAGAATGGAAAATAATGCTCCAGCGAAGAGGATCTTCGGCTCTAAGCCCCCAGGATCGAGACTCCAAGGAAAAAAGACCGAGCTCTCATTTAAGGACCAAGCCGCTAGGTCTTGTTGTGATTCACACAACTAAGCAACCTGCCCATAGAATTGAAAATTTACAAAAAAAATATAACAATATCCCACGAAGCTTAAAAGCTTGTCTGCAGGATTTTTTGAAACATTGCAAGTATGTTCATTTGGTGCTTACTCAACTATTTTCTACTCTATTTCCAAATTGTTTATTTGTATTTTACAAAAGTGAAAAAATATGTTATGCAAATTTAATTTTTGTAATGTTTAATTATATTTAAATGTAATGAAAAATATATCTTTTAATTTTATTTATTAATGTAATGATTTCTTATTAACTTTTTTCTCTGTATGACATTCCTGATGTTTAGTAGACTTACTGGTAGCTCGTTAAAAAGCGCTGGTAACATTGCGGCTAAGCTGTTGCCCCCATAGTTGTTATGGGACTTCGTTGTTTTAAATCTCCCCTCTGCTATTCTCCGTGTGTTGTGTTGATGGTCGATCGGGATTATGTATCGGTTATCAGCATGGAATTTACTGATCAGGCTAGACTGAAATATGTTTTTGATATTGAGTATGCAAATTAGTTTGCTGAGAGGCGCGTTACTGTTGTTGTAATTTGGTCTCTTCTTCCTGGCCAATATTTTAAGAAGAGAGTTTTGGCTATTTTGCAGTTGTCTGCAGAATGTTGAGGTGCCCCACGCAGTTATTCCATGACGTATGTATGAATCGCTAAGTGCAAGGTACGTTTGTTTAAGTACCGCATAGTTACTGCAATAGCTTAGATGGTTAAGCATATAAGTAGTATGTTTTGGTTGGTTCTGGTTGAGGCAAAGTAGTGGAATTGGGTAGTGGAGTAGTGGAGGGTAGTGGAGTAGTGGAGGGTAGTGGAGGGTAGTGGAGGGTAGTGGAGTAGTGGAGTAGTGGAGGGTAGTGGAGTAGTGGAGTTCAAATTTGAGCAACACTGATAAGCAGTAGTGGAATTGGGTAGTGGAGTAGTGGAGTTCAAATTTGCGGGTCAACACTGATAAGCATGGTGATACATGCATTGCGGTTAGAGATAAGTCATATTTGTTGTAGTCGTTGAAGGTCGAATTTGTGGGTGAATCGTTGGAGGTCAAATTGGGGGAATCATCTTTGATAAGCATGGTGGGAATTTGTAGGTACGTTCTGGTGGTACATCCCATGGTGGGAATTTGTAGGTACGTTCTGGTGGTACATCCCAAAGTGTTGGATATTGATAAGCAACGATTTTGAACTTTGGAATTTTAATCTGTTGCAGTCAATTAATTTGTGTAATTAGTTAATCATGCATGTACAGCATAGTATGAACATAATTGCGAAGGGTATATAAGATGATAGGGACAGGTAATAGTTGACAGATGACAGGTGACAGGTGTGTTGGAAAAGATTGCCCATTATACATGATAAGCAACGATTTTGAACTTTGGAATTTTAATCTGTTGCAGTCAATTAATTTGTGTAATTAGTTAATCATGCATGTACAGCATAGTATGAACATAATTGCGAAGGGTATATAAGATGATAGGGACAGGTAATAGTTGACAGATGACAGGTGACAGGTGTGTTGGAAAAGATTGCCCATTATCCAAATTTTCTGCGGTTTTAAGTTCCAATTGTTTTAAGTTTTTTGAATCAAACGATTTGATTGACTAATTTTTTATATAAAAAGCGTTGGTGTCATTAGATATTCATTATTTGTTAAAAATGTTTTGGATTCAACCAATAAAATCGGGTGATAAATATTGCATTTGTCATTCATCATGGAAACATTTTAAAATTGTAAAAGTAGATGTAGTTAATAGTAGTTTATCAGTTTATCTGACTCCAGAGGATGGCAATAAATGTTTGTTGTTGAAAATGTGTAGAGGAGATCCAGTACCTGGAAATTTATCATCAATATTGTACCAATTTAATGTTAATGAACATCTTAGAATTGATGTGGTCGGTGGTACAATTACATTAGTAGGGCTCACAGCCGAAGGTTTTCATCCTCGGAGAATTATAAACCATTTTAATGAGCTGTGTATATTTAATGACTTTGACAGTGATCTAAGTGATATTGATAAGGAGGACATCAAATTGTTGAACAAACTAAGTACTTAAAGTAATATGCAGTGATATTAACTGAATAGTATACGCTTTTTTATTGTTCGGAAAGGATGGTGGACACAAGTTCTAATCAGCTTATAAAGCAAATTTCTGATTTTTTAATATATAACAGGGAAATTTTGTTGGATGAACATTACAAGGAGATTCAAAATTGCTATATAAAATTATGTGAAAATACCGACGATTCTCCTATTACTTCTAAGTATGAATGTCATTTTTCAACATGCAGCTGGTCATCAGATACATGTCAAGTCGGACCCAACACTTGCAGCTGTTACATGTTGAAAAGTAGAATAAATCAAACAAAGAAAATAATGTCATTATATAACAGAATAAATAAAAGGTGTTAATTCAAACAAATTTGTTTTAGTTTCAATTTAACTTTTCGCAGGTGTGGTCATCTTTTCAGAGAATCAAACAAAATGCATAAATTTATATTGCTGGTAATCTATCTATCATTGGGTGTATTACAAGCTATCCCAATACCATTAAATCTAACAGCACAAGATGATAATAAAGGAAATTTGGAATTTTCTTTATTGCTACCTAGTAATGATACTTTGAAAATTGATTTGTTCTTTCAATTGATGAAGATAAGTGAGAACGTACAGCAACAAAATGAAAATAATCAAACAACAACACCAACAACAACAACAACAACAGAAAAACCGGAAGCAAAATATTTTACTGTCAAAGAGGCCATAGAAGCATTTAGGCAAGATTTGTTGAGAAAAGAAATGGATATACAAGGAATAATTGAAAGTGAAAATATTTTTTATAGACATTTTAAGTTAGAATATGATCAGTTGGACTTAACAATACGTTGCTCTTATGATAGTAATTATAAGAAACGTACATTGGCAATATCTTGCTATGAATATCGTGAATATTCCACTGAAAGAATTACGAGTAATGGTGAAATTGAATTATTTACAACACAAGACACAACGTTCCGTTCCGATATTGAATTGATCGATGTTAAAAAGTATAAACAAACATATGATATGACAATTTCATAGATTATGAAATTGATTTCCATCAGAGTTGAGATTTAATGCAAACGAACAATGGAGCAAGGGAATCAGTTTCAGTACGAGAAGGATGGATACATATAAGATTGAAATGAAAAATACAACATTTAAGAAGCTGCAGTATGCGGATATATTTAAGAACCCCCCTTCAAACGATATATGAATAAGAGAAAAGAAACATCTAATTGTTCATCAAACGATGTATATAAAAAAAGAAATAAAGAAAACTATTTGTTTATTTTTAAATTGAATATTGTTTATTTTTTGTTTTTTTGTAGAGAAATTTCAGACACAAGTGTCCGCAGTTAAAAGAATTATAATTTTGCTGTTGGATATAGTTGTACTGGATGTTGTTTCCTAGATATTTCACAACTTCTTGAGGTGGTTGCAGGTTTCCAAAGCTGTCAAAATATTCTTTATGGGTTTTGTTCTTTCTATATGCTACCCAGTGTGTTCCAGAACCGAAAGAAGAATCCAGATTAATAATGCCACATTCAATTTGATTTGGTCGTTTTGGTAAAGTATTGAGCATAAAGACGCCTCTGAAATTTGGTAGATATTTAGTGTATTTGATCAAATCGCTATCTGTAAGCGCACGTCTGGGTAGGTTTTTCAATAGTTTTTTGGCTGCGAATGATAAAATAAACCATATCCCTCTTTGTATGGTCTCAGATATAGTCCTTTTCCCATTGCTATGCTCTCCATAGTTTTGTTATGACGATTTGCTTCTTCGAATTGGCTGCGAGCAGATTTGGCTTGATTTATCGCTTTAGCGATAGCGGATCCACCAGATGCTAAACCTCCTATAGCTCCGAGGGCTGTTAGTATTGGAACGAGAGGTAGAAAACCTCCAACCTTAGGAAGCGGTATTATACGTGGAACGTGAACCAATGACTTTTTTCTTTTAAAAGAATTTGCTATGACTTTCCTAGCTATTTGTATGGCGCTCTCAATGTCGGTCGGTTTTTCTTGTAATAAAACCTTTTTAGCAGTTTGTACAGCCGTCTTAAAAAGCTTATTTCCAGTTTTCAAAATGTTCCTTCTCTTAGATTTCGCTTTCGTATTGTTTGACTTGTTGCCCATTCCTAATTTTACTTTAGTCTTCATGATGTTTGTCACCAACCAGGCGTTTGCACGTTCAGCAAAATTACTATCTTGGGATTTTACTCTTGTCCACGCCTTGTTACTTAATATTTGATCTGCTGCGTGTCGTTTATTTAAATCTTTTGACTGAGAATAAGCAATATCATGCTCTTTGCAGGCAGCGTCCAACGGATTTATTCCTTTTTCCCCCTTGGCTAGACGTTCTTTAAGTTTAGTGCCGGGTCCACAAAATTGATAGCCTGGTAAATGAAGTTCAACTGGTAGGGAGTTAATAACTTTATCCATAAGACCTCTTCCAACTGTGTTGCGATTGTGACTAATTAGCTTTTTATATAAAACTACCATTTTTATTCAATTATTCAATATTGAATGGTGTGATCAAGTCTGATGAACATATTTTTGAAGACTAAAAAAGCACAGGTTTTTATCGTTTGGTCTACACTCATTATTGGAATGCGTTTCATTAAACAACAAAATAATCTTGTTGTCCGCAACAGAGATTTTTCAACTAATAATTCATCGAAACCGAGACATAGTTTACTTTTACCAAACATAATAAGAGCTTTGATTGTGGGCCCATCAAACTGTGGAAAAACGAATGTTATGATAGGATTAATAGAAAGTCCAAATGGAATCAAGTTCAAGAATATTTATTTATATTCAAGGTCAGTGTACCAACCAAAGTATCAATATCTACAACAATTAATACAATCTATAAAAGGTATGGGATTCCATACATTCTCTGTAAATGAAGATGTTCTACCGCCGGATGAAGCAAAGAGTAATTCTATTATTATTTTCGATGATGTTGCATGTGAGAAACAAAACAATATAAGATCATATTTTTGTATGGGACGTCATAAAAATATAGATTGTTTTTATTTATGTCAAACATATACACGAATTCCAAAACACTTGATACGAGATAATGCTAACATGATTGTTATGTTCAAACAAGATGAAATGAATATGAAACATATATACAACGACCATGTGGGTGCAGATATGAATTTTACAAAATTTTCGAACATGTGCAGCAACTGTTGGAAACACAAATATGGGTTTCTTGTTATCAGTAAAGATGATCCTATTGATGGAGGCCGTTATAGGAAAGGATTTGATATTTTTATTCAACAATAAATAAACCGATCTGTAATAAGCAGATAACAACAAGCTGTTGAAGGGATCTGATATTTATCATCAGATAACAACGAGCTGTTGATCAGTTAACAATAATCAGTTCCAACAAAAACACCAAGCAGAGCCGATAATCCTAAGCAAGGAGAAAATGAATGAGAAAATAGTAAGAGATATTATAAAGACTAGAAGGGTATTGAGGAAAAAATTTAACAGCATCAAGAATCTAGAAGCAAGTACAGATGATATACTGGAGCAGACCTTTAAACCCATCACTGGTCCCCTTAAAGATCTTGTTAAAACTTCAAAATTTAGTTCTGATGAAACAAACTTTGAGCCAAGACCTTCCTTAAAAACCAATACAAGTACACCATTCAAAAAACAAAAAGCAAACGATACATATTCTGATGATGAAGATATTACTATTCCTTTTAATGCAAATGATACAAGTAAAGAAGACACATTCTATTCACAATCGGATGATGTAGATAAAAACATCAGCAGCAGTAAATATTCCATATTAAATTTAACAAAGTTGGAAGAGAACAATACATTAGACACACTCTATGGACCGCATAGAGACTCAAACTCTAAATGGAGATTTGGCAATAAGGATTTTGTGTTGAGAGCAAATATGATTTCTATTGAGGATCAAACCTGGTCACTGACACCAGGACTCAATGAATTGTTGTTTTACAAAACACCTAGAAACTATAATTCCTCTGATTTGCAAGTTTATAAAGAAATTTTAATTATAACGAGTGCTCATAAACGCAACTATAATGAAAACGAACAAGTTAAAGGAACCAAAGCAAATAAATATATAAATATTATAAAAAAGTTGTTTATAGACAATTCTGCACAACCAACTCATAAGGGATCCGGCTTAATGAGAGTGAATTTACAAAAACCTAATTATATTTACTGGGATGATCCCAATGAATTAGTAGACAGATTACGTCTTTTGATCTCATCACAATCAGCCGGGCATACAAATCACAATAATGAAATTGTTTCCATTATTGAAGAATTAAGAGAAAGCAATATAATTGTATAAATCTGTTAACCTTTGTTCATTAACAAGATGAGTGTAGACAAGTTTGGTCACTTTTCTCATAATACTCAAAATGAAAGCGGAAGGAGAAAAACCGTAGGATTTAATGTTGATCGTGATAAGAATATAAACATACATCGGAAACGTATAAAAAATGTAGGATTACCTATTGATGACAATGATGCGGTTACAAAAAATTTTCTCTTGGAAAGTATAAAGCAGTTAGCGTTAAAAGTTGAAAAAGATATCATATTGTTGGAGGTCAACATTAAGAACGCCATAGAAACAACGATCGGAAAAGATCTCACAAATATTAAAGAATATATTGAGAGCAGTATAGAACACGAAAGAACCTCAAACAAATCGTTATATGAAAATATAAACAAG
Source organism: Portevinia maculata (assembly GCA_949715645.1). Lineage (NCBI taxonomy): Eukaryota > Metazoa > Arthropoda > Insecta > Diptera > Syrphidae > Portevinia > Portevinia maculata. The sequence continues at coordinate 116,472,503 of OX454527.1, read as the reverse complement.
GATTTAACAGAAACTAATAAATATATTGAAGAAAGGCTCAGCGGAGTCGAAGATTATATTTTCAGAAAAATTTTAGAACCAAAATTATTACAAAAATTTAAGGAAATCCATTCATCAGTAGAGTCATAGTAGACAATGAATGTAAATAAAAAGAGAGGTTTAGTGAATGAACTTCATATTCAAGCTCGAAGAAATTTCAAACGTCGTCGTGTAATAACAAAAGGGATAGATGATCTATGGCAAGCCGATTTAGTAGAAATGGGCATCTATTCAAAATTCAACAAAGGTCACCGTTTTCTTCTCACCGTCATAGATACATTTTCGAAATTTGCTTGGGTTGTACCTCTTAAAACTAAAACTGCTACAAATGTCTGTGAAGCGATGAAAAGCATACTTTTTGAGGGGTGCCATCGTGGTCATCATCGTCATCGTCGTCGTCGCTGCTCACCAAAAAATCTACAAACCGATGATGGAAAAGAATTTTTCAACAAACAATTTCAAACTCTAATGCGACAGTACAATATTAATCACTATTCAACATTTAGTATTGTAAAGGCATCAATAGTTGAACGTTTTAACAGAACATTTAAAGGTCTAATGTGGAAAGAGTTCAGTTACCGTGGAACATATCAATGGATTGATATTTACAAACAATTGGTTGACATATATAATAATACAAAACATCGAACCATTAAAATGTCACCAAGTAGTGTAAATTCTACCAATGAAAAAAGAATATTAAACACCGTTTACAACAACTTGAAAATGTTTAATAAACCAAAGTTTCACAAGGGCGACAGCGTACGAATCAGTAAATATAAACATATTTTTGAAAAAGGCTACACACCAAATTGGACTACTGAAATTTTCAAAATCAAAACAGTTCAAAATACTAATCCAACTACATACATTTTGGAGGACTATAAGGACAATGCGATCAAGGGAGGATTCTATGAGTATGAGCTGTTGAAAACCAGATATCCAAATACTTATCTTGTTGAGAAAATTATCAATACCAGAGGAAGCAAGGCTCTAGTAAAATGGTTAGGATTTTCAAGCGAACATAATTCTTGGATTAATAAAAAAGATATACTGTAATATACACATATACATACACACATTTTTAAATAAAGTTATAATTTTTGATAAAAATATCTTTCAAATATGTTTTCTATTTCATTGTTCAACTATCACTTAAGATGTCAATAACGCTAACTTTAACTGGGAATACATCCAATCTGGAAGCAAATTATTTTCCATCAATAGATTTGGATAGGGATTACGAGTGTGGTCTCGTTGATTTCCATACATATCACACTGTACCCAATGTTGATTTGGAAAATAATTTGTTTCATGTGCAAAACCAAATCATTGAACTTCCGGTTGGCTCGTATGAATTCGAAGATATAGCTACATACTTGCAGAAAAAGTATGAAAGCATAAATAAAAAAGGAGAATTTTATATTGAACCCAATTACAATACATTGAAAACTGAAATTTACTGTAGTGATGATATTGATTTTAGTGCAAATCGAACAATTGGTTCATTAATTGGTTTCAGTAAGAGAAAATTAAAAGGAGGAGTGGATTATGAATCAGACTTGCCTATCAATATAACAAAAGTCAATGCAGTACGTATTGAATGTAACATTGTAGCAGGTACATATATTAATAATGCACCAGCACACACCCTTCATCAGTTTTCGTTAAATTGTAAACCTGGATATAAATTAGATGAAATTCCTAAAAATGTCATCTATTTGCCAGTAACCACCCGACAGATAAGTTCAATAACTGTAAGAGTTATTGATCAAAACGGTGGTCTAATAAATTTTCGTGGAGAGACTATTACACTCAGGCTGCATTTAAAACCAAAGGATCAATGATTGTTTACAATAAAAACTATATTAATTCAACACCCACGATCATTTCTTCACTATCAGTCACACAACCAACAACAGTGATTAGGAAGGAGCGAAAAAGAAAAAAATTAACTGCAATCACTAAGGAATATTTAAAGTCACTAGGTTTCCTGCTGAAACAAAGCAAAAAAACATAAATCATGAGTCAAGTATTGAATGTCTTACAAAAGCCGGTCTATGATGAAAGCATAACAAAAAAAGAATATCACAGCTACACACCATATTTGCAATCATTTAAAAATAATGACGAAATAAGAATATCGATTCAGAATCAGGATCTCTATGTGCTACCTAGTGATAGTTACATTTATATAGAGGGAATTGTAACACTGGAGGATAACAAAATATCACATAATATAAAAATGAAAAACAATTGCGTAGCATTCCTCTTTGATGAGATCCGATATGAAATTAATGGAATTGAGGTAGATCGTACACGATACCTAGGTGTTACGACAACGGTTAAAAATTATGTCTCCCTAAATACTAATGAGAGTCAAATGTTGAAAAATGCTGGATGGTTTATAAAAGATGGCAATGAACTAGAGAACGGATATTTCAATTTTTGTATACCACTCAAAATGCTCATGGGCTTTGCCGAGGACTTTAATAAAATTGTTTTGAATTCTAAGCATGAGCTCATATTACTTCGTTCAAAATCTGATCTTAATTCGTTCTTTTCCACTGATGATAAAGAGAAAATACAATTAAACATAAATAATATTACATGGAAGATGCCTCATATACAACTAGCTGATTTTTCAAAACTGGAAGTTCTAAAAACCATAAATAGCGGACGACGTTTAACAATAGCATTTCGGAGCTGGGATTGTCATTACAATCCTGTACTATCACAAGGACTACACAATCTGTGGAATGTTAAACTTTCTCCACAAAGCGAGAGACCACGGTTTATTTTAATAATCTTCCAATCTGCAAATCAATTTCAGCACTGTGATTTGAGTAATGTTAAAGTGCATATTAACTCTGTTTCATATCCTTATGATGATCTCAATCTTAAATTTGATCGTAACCGGTATGCCATCTTGTATGATATGTATATAAAATTTCAACAAAGCTATTACATGCGCGACCCTCAACCTATTTTATCGCGTGAGGATTTCAAGAAAGTCGCACCAATCATTGTGGTCGATGTAACACATCAAAACGAAGCTATTAAAACAGGACCCCTAGATATAAGAGTGGAATTTTATACAACAAAGAATATTCCAGATAAAACTTCTGCATACTGTGTACTCATACATGATCGTATAATTGAGTATACACCGCTTACAGGTGATGTCAAGCGAGTTATGTAAAACAAATTTCATTAACAAACTTGTGTTCATTGGATACGCACGCTTTCTTTTAGAAAAGTTTAATCATTAAAAAAAAAAAAATAATAATTTTTTTCACCAATATAAAAATGATTGTGGTAGATTTTATAACAATCGATGTACAAGGATTCAAAATTGAAAACAACAATTTCATAATAAAAGAACTGGCTGTAACTTTCAACTTTAACGAATATCAAAATTTTTTAATCGAACCACCATTCCCCTTTGAGAGATTAACAATGAAATCTCGAAAACAAGCCATTTGGTTGGGAAGCAACCATCATCATCTGGCTTGGAGTGCTGGTTCCGTCAACATTAAAAGTGTGCAGAAGTTTTTAAAGGAAAACATTTCCATAGTTACAATGATCTATGTTAAGGGAACAGAGAAGACAAAGTGGATAGAAGACATCTTTGATGACAACTGGTTCCAGGTGGTTAACGTTGAAGACTTTGGATGTCAGAATTTTAAATCTCTGCGACAGAACAACTCTTCATTTACAAAATGTCCAAATCATGATGCTGCTGGTTGCTGTGCCTTGGAGAACAGTTTGCTCATACGTAATTTCGTAAATTGCAATATAATCAAAAAAAATGTAAATGAATCCAATTTTTTGTAGCTCTATAAATTTCCAAGAAAAAAATCAATAAATAAAAAACAACTAATTACATTATTTGTAAAAGAAAAACACAGTTTTTTATTAATCTTTTTTTTTTACAATTTCAATATGAGATGATTTACCCAATGGACCAATATAGGTTAGCGTGAATGGTGTTTGGTTGATCACCATTCTTGTCTCCTCTGTTAAATTAACATACCGATCCGGAAGAAATATCTATTTAGAGGAGAAAAAAAGTAGGTATATAGAATTATATTGTTTATTTATTTAATTGATTGTACTTACTTGAAAGTCTTTGAAGATACACAACATCTTCTTCCCAAATTTGGTTGTACAAACTTTGATTTCTTCAATATCATATCGCTGTCCCTTTACTAGGGTATTGAGCTTTTTTGTTTCCTTGAAACTGCTCCTGCTCTCGATGCTATTTAGTTCTTCCTGAACGTCCATGATGTTGTGAATAATGTACAATGTGAAATAAGAATATGAATTCACACTATTTATACCATTTCAAATATATACTATAGTGAAACAAAATAAAAATGTTATCATATCATTATGATATCAAACCATGGTGTTGTGAAATAAGAATATGAATTAACACTATATATACCATTTCAAATATATATAATGAAACAAAATAATAATGTTATCATAACATTATGACCTCAACCGCAACATGCCATTTGTTATTCCATAGAACGGTTACGAGGGAAACGACTTAATTTCCAAATGATAACAAGCATTATTTTTTCAATACAAATTTTTATTTATATATTAACTAAACTAAACATTAACTATATGTATATAACCATATCTTACAATTTTTAATGATCTCTTCATCTTGAGTATCCAAACATAGAGAAGACACAACATTTTTTACAATACATTTATTGATGTTGATCTGCAATCTTATAATGACCCCAGGCCAAAGTACTTATATTATCTTCACAAATATATCTTTTTGTATCTTCAAAACTCAATGATTTCTTATTTAAATTTTGGGTATACATTTTATGAAGTTTATTCCTAAATATAGTCATATTCCTATAAATAGAACACTTATCAAATAAACAAGTCTTATAGTTTTGTATTGTTAGTCTTTTTGTTACAGATTTCTTGATTCCTTTTGCTTTCTGAACAGAAGCACCATCAACAATTGTAAATGAATACATTTTTGCACGTAAGCCGATAAATTGATGCATTTTCTTTCCACTATTCTCATCCTTAAACATACCTAATTTTTTCGCATTAACAAGCGGAAAGTTGTGTACATTTAAGGGGCTGTAGTCGGAAGTATCAAAATATGTAGATAAATCATGCAGAATATCAGAATAAAAGTCGTCTGTATTTATTGTATATATGAATGAATCTGTGTCCATGTAATTAAGAAGCAAGCTGTTACTAAATTTAATTTTCATATATTCATAATGGAACTCGTACATGAGTAATTTTGAAAGTTCCAAAACAACGAAACCCAAATAAAGTGGTTTATTATAGACGACTTTTACCCTATTCAACTGAATAGCAATCATATTTTCCGAAAAAATTGACCTACTGTGAACATTTGGTTTTGCTAATAAAGCGCGTGCACCTTTCTTCTTACCAATACTCTCCCAATGTGTGACAATTTTAACATCAGTTCTCTTATCGATGTTTTCCATTGTCTTACCATAGACGCTATTATTCATTAGCTTGAAAAAGTTTTTTTCAAAAACATTTGCAGCTTTCATGCGATGGTGAGTATTCAATTCAATATACTTTTGAAGCCAATTCGATTGTTTGAATTGAATGATTCTGTGAAAATTATAATTCTTTTAACTGCGGACACTTGTGTCTGAAATTTCTCTACAAAAAAACAAAAAATAAACAATATTCAATTTAAAAATAAACAAATAGTTTTCTTTATTTCTTTTTTTATATACATCGTTTGATGAACAATTAGATGTTTCTTTTCTCTTATTCATATATCGTTTGAAGGGGGGTTCTTAAATATATCCGCATACTGCAGCTTCTTAAATGTTGTATTTTTCATTTCAATCTTATATGTATCCATCCTTCTCGTACTGAAACTGATTCCCTTGCTCCATTGTTCGTTTGCATTAAATCTCAACTCTGATGGAAATCAATTTCATAATCTATGAAATTGTCATATCATATGTTTGTTTATACTTTTTAACATCGATCAATTCAATATCGGAACGGAACGTTGTGTCTTGTGTTGTAAATAATTCAATTTCACCATTACTCGTAATTCTTTCAGTGGAATATTCACGATATTCATAGCAAGATATTGCCAATGTACGTTTCTTATAATTACTATCATAAGAGCAACGTATTGTTAAGTCCAACTGATCATATTCTAACTTAAAATGTCTATAAAAAATATTTTCACTTTCAATTATTCCTTGTATATCCATTTCTTTTCTCAACAAATCTTGCCTAAATGCTTCTATGGCCTCTTTGACAGTAAAATATTTTGCTTCCGGTTTTTCTGTTGTTGTTGTTGGTGTTGTTGTTTGATTATTTTCATTTTGTTGCTGTACGTTCTCACTTATCTTCATCAATTGAAAGAACAAATCAATTTTCAAAGTATCATTACTAGGTAGCAATAATGAAAATTCCAAATTTCCTTTATTATCATCTTGTGCTGTTAGATTTAATGGTATTGGGATAGCTTGTAATACACCCAATGATAGATAGATTACCAGCAATATAAATTTATGCATTTTGTTTGATTCTCTGAAAAGATGACCACACCTGCGAAAAGTTAAATTGAAACTAAAACAAATTTGTTTGAATTAACACCTTTTATTTATTCTGTTATATAATGACATTATTTTCTTTGTTTGATTTATTCTACTTTTCAACATGTAACAGCTGCAAGTGTTGGGTCCGACTTGACATGTATCTGATGACCAGCTGCATGTTGAAAAATGACATTCATACTTAGAAGTAATAGGAGAATCGTCGGTATTTTCACATAATTTTATATAGCAATTTTGAATCTCCTTGTAATGTTCATCCAACAAAATTTCCCTGTTATATATTAAAAAATCAGAAATTTGCTTTATAAGCTGATTAGAACTTGTGTCCACCATCCTTTCCGAACAATAAAAAAGCGTATACTATTCAGTTAATATCACTGCATATTACTTTAAGTACTTAGTTTGTTCAACAATTTGATGTCCTCCTTATCAATATCACTTAGATCACTGTCAAAGTCATTAAATATACACAGCTCATTAAAATGGTTTATAATTCTCCGAGGATGAAAACCTTCGGCTGTGAGCCCTACTAATGTAATTGTACCACCGACCACATCAATTCTAAGATGTTCATTAACATTAAATTGGTACAATATTGATGATAAATTTCCAGGTACTGGATCTCCTCTACACATTTTCAACAACAAACATTTATTGCCATCCTCTGGAGTCAGATAAACTGATAAACTACTATTAACTACATCTACTTTTACAATTTTAAAATGTTTCCATGATGAATGACAAATGCAATATTTATCACCCGATTTTATTGGTTGAATCCAAAACATTTTTAACAAATAATGAATATCTAATGACACCAACGCTTTTTATATAAAAAATTAGTCAATCAAATCGTTTGATTCAAAAAACTTAAAACAATTGGAACTTAAAACCGCAGAAAATTTGGATAATGGGCAATCTTTTCCAACACACCTGTCACCTGTCATCTGTCAACTATTACCTGTCCCTATCATCTTATATACCCTTCGCAATTATGTTCATACTATGCTGTACATGCATGATTAACTAATTACACAAATTAATTGACTGCAACAGATTAAAATTCCAAAGTTCAAAATCGTTGCTTATCATGTATAATGGGCAATCTTTTCCAACACACCTGTCACCTGTCATCTGTCAACTATTACCTGTCCCTATCATCTTATATACCCTTCGCAATTATGTTCATACTATGCTGTACATGCATGATTAACTAATTACACAAATTAATTGACTGCAACAGATTAAAATTCCAAAGTTCAAAATCGTTGCTTATCAATATCCAACACTTTGGGATGTACCACCAGAACGTACCTACAAATTCCCACCATGGGATGTACCACCAGAACGTACCTACAAATTCCCACCATGCTTATCAAAGATGATTCCCCCAATTTGACCTCCAACGATTCACCCACAAATTCGACCTTCAACGACTACAACAAATATGACTTATCTCTAACCGCAATGCATGTATCACCATGCTTATCAGTGTTGACCCGCAAATTTGAACTCCACTACTCCACTACCCAATTCCACTACTGCTTATCAGTGTTGCTCAAATTTGAACTCCACTACTCCACTACCCTCCACTACTCCACTACTCCACTACCCTCCACTACCCTCCACTACCCTCCACTACTCCACTACCCTCCACTACTCCACTACCCAATTCCACTACTTTGCCTCAACCAGAACCAACCAAAACATACTACTCATATATGATGTTCCTCGAAGTTTTCGTTGTAGTTGACTAATGTGTGCATGCCACTTAAGATTATGGTCAACGATTACGCCAACATATATGTAACTGCTTACAAGTTCACTAAATGTTTCACATTGGTCGTCTGGTCTGCAGATACGAGTAGTATTTTTGTTTGCGTGGATACATGGCGTGTCTTGAAATTTTAAACGTATATTATGATACAGGATATGAGGTGGTTTTATATGCATCAGTTTCGTTTTCTCCACGTTTATTGTCAGTCCATTATCGTGACACCATCTTGTTATTATGTCTAATTCGTTCTGCATTCCTTCAATCGCAATTTCAATATTTTTGTGCGACACCACAATTGCTGTGTCATCTGCGTAGGCAAAAGATGTGCTGTTTTTTTCAGCGCTTTCAGCATGCCATTCGCATATACTATATACAGCAGAGGGCCCAATTTCGAGCCCTGAGGGACGCCGTGTGTGATGTTTATGTCGTCACTTAGGTCTTTATTAATTTTAACGCGATATGTTCGTAGTGACAGGTAGTTTTCTATCCATTTGATTCAGTTGCCACGGGTTTCAATATTATACAGGGAAGTTAGGAGTTTATGGTGTGAAAGAGTGTCGAAGCTATGATGGTTTTTGCTCAGACTTTCGTTAAGTTTATTTGCGAAGGTCCCCAGGAATTGGTTGGATGCTGTTTCATTTTGTTTTGTCAGAATACGACACTTCGCGTACCCACACATATTACCATTTGGTGGTTTTGGCTTTTGTTTTGGCTAGCCATAACAAACGTCGATTAAATGCAGTCAGCTGATCGTTAATGAAGATTTCAATTTTGTTTTTGTCTACATTTTCTTCCGCTCTTAATGTGTCAGCATTTATTTGCATACCGCGCCGTCTTTGCATTAGTTTTCTTTTTGTGCTAAGAGAAGAGAACTTGACGATGAAGTTGTTTTGTTTGGTGGTACGAATCAGCTACATCGTGATCAGTTAAACTCAAGTTCAGCGAGCTTGCAATAGATTTGATAATGTCATTTGCACTTTTATCATTTTGTTTTGGTACATTTCTTATTTCCACAATTTTCTCGATTGTTTGCTCCTCAAGGAAATTTATTTTTATCTCCATTGTGGAAATCCTTATGTCTTTTTCTTTATTTTGCGTGGTTAAATCTTGTACTTGCAATGTTAGTTGTGACATCGTTTCGTAAAGGTATTTGTCATCTCTTTCTTCATGTCATCAAGAGAGCATGTAACACGATTACCCAGCTTTTCGATTATTTGCTTTATTTCCTTCATGTCGACTTTGTGTTCCGCTACGTCAGACTGCACGGTATTTAAATCAGTTCTGATTACGCTCATAGAGAGAGTATCATATGGCCGATACCGTTTAGACTGAGAATCAACTCCTTCATCGTCATCATCCAGCAGTTGTTTTTGGAATTGTTGTTGCTCCACTGTTGCTTGGGAAGACTGCGCTGCTTGAGGAGTTGATGATGACGATTTGTTTCTCTGTCTACAGTTTTGGCACTTCCATTAGTTCCATTCGAGCTTACGGTCTGCATTCATTTTTGAGTATGTAGCATCGGCAAGTGTGCTACACGGAGAGTAGTGGTAGTGCGACTTGCAGTGGTGGCAAGAAACAAAGTCGCCTGTTGGGGGAAGGGGTTTGCTGCATGTATAACATAGCGTACAATACGCATTAAGAGAAATGCGGTGGCCCATATCGCCAGGAAGCGCAATTCGCTCTTTAATTGAATAATAGAGAGTCGAAGGAAACACTTATTTTACTTATTTCTTTTATGGGAGAGTCCCGATCACTAATTTTAATTAGAATAAAGTCGAAGTTTTAGGAAAACCACTAATTGCACACGACTCCGACACGCACGAATATACGTAAATCTGAAAAATTCTAAAGATTAAGACAGTTTTTAAAATTGAAATAGAGAGAAATAATAGACACGTCTGTTTGCCGCGAAAGCACATCTATGCCAAAATGTTCCGACGATGACCAGACAGAAATGTAAAGAAAGCCTACAATCGACGTACTATACCGACACAAAACTAGACTGCTGTCGTGGCTAAAACGGCTGTACAGAAATTCTACTGACCCCAAGGAACCGGAGGTAAGGATGCCGAAGTCAGAGATACGAATACTGAAACAGCTGATTAGAGAAAATTACAGAAAGTCTGTAAGTCTCTATTGGGGCAATAAAGTTCAGGTTACGAGTATTAAAACCTGTAGAATATGTTTCCACATATTAATAAGTTGTTCAGGAGGAAGGATCACAATGATATTCCTTGAGTCCGAATCTCCCAGACAACAGAGAACAGACAGACAGTAGTGATTGCTGGAATAACTCCTTAAAGTGTCGCTTCAAACGACGGTTTTTTCGTGGTCGAGGACCCACAGGAGAAAATGGATTTGCTGGGCGCTTGTTAAGAGGCCGTGTATACGGGAAACACTCCAATGATGAAAACCATGCTAATGCAGTTGTCGCCAATGGCCGAGATGCATCGCACTTGTTCGTATCGAATGATGATCTCTGTGCATTTAGTCAGTGAAGAATAAAAAGGCGGCTGAGGTGAATGGTGTCCCAAATGTCGAATTGAGACACCTACCTCTGGAGGCTGTAGATATTTTCACCACGCTGTTTAACAATGCGCTGAATAATGCACATTATCCAGCGCATTGGAAGGTAGCTGGGGTACACCCTTCCAATCTCTGGTCGATTAGTTTGCTTCCAAATATAAGCAAGGTCTTTCCAAAGGTTGCCAATAGAGCCCTGTTGAATTGGGTCGAGGACAATAACATAATTCCGGACAACTGACTAGACCAGTATCCGCATTTCGATAGACATGAAGGTGCTTGTCTTGCTGGGGCCAAGGAGGCGTATGCTCTGACAAGACAAGGTGACTCTTTCATTGCAGTCACTCGACCACAGAGTGAAGGTCATATGCTACGTGGCCCTTATAAGACCGATCGTCGCTTATGGCTTTTCATTGTGGCTCAATATAGCGCCTTGTTACATGGAAAGGATTCGGGCATTGGAGAGACAATGTCACCGGTTGTTCCGAACGCCTGAATCCAACTAAATAAATTACTATCCCAACAAGGTCCTATACGTTGGGGCTAAGGTGAATAGGATGGGTAATTTCCTCATAAAGGTGGCTCGAAGGCATGTTACAAGCGATGGTCACTGACAAAAATCTGATCTTCGGGGATTACAACCCGAATGAAATGTACATAGAGAGTACGCTCCAATCTGGCCATATTCCCCCAGAGGCATTTATCCATATTGATGCAAAAGGGCTTCTCCAGGCGAGAGATGGTGTTCCGGTATTATACCAATTTTTTTAAAATTTGTTTTATACAAATTGTGAAATCTAAATAATGATGCCGACTTTTTTTTTAATTTTCTCGTTGAAAACGTAAATGTAGGATTAGCTCGTTAAATAGTTTTTAGACTGAAAGGCAATAATTATTAAGTTATATTTAAGTTTAGAGCGTCAGTATAAGGACTATAGACTTAGAATAACTATCCTGTTGATTTTAAGTCAGATTTAATCATTGTTGTCTAGTATGTTTGTTGATATTTAATGATTAATAGGAAATGAATTTAAAAGTCAAAAATCGATCACCCAAAAAGCTTTATCTTTGTATATACTATAGTATTATCATAACAGCGACTTTTTTATTTTGGCATAACGTTGCTAGATGGCGTTTGGAAGGTTTGTGTCCTAAATTTTGCTGTCACCATTTTTTTACACACTTTGAAAACGAAGAAAGAAAACCAAATAAACTGCTTTGCCTCTCTTTATCGAACCTTTCATAATTTCATTCCCATGTAGGGATGTATTCTTTTTCTTTGTAAGAAGGAGCATAGGCATTTTAGTTGTTTCGCAGCACAGGTAGAATGTAGGATTTGCAAGAAGCAGAGGTTGATGATGGAATCCAAGTAAGTTAATTTGTATGGATAATGGATCTCGCATTATCGACTCTCTGGTAATGCCGTATGATTTTCATTCTTATATCCCTGCAAACGCAGAAGTACGAATATAACCGGTGAAACATGTACGGAAAAGAAGTATAGGCCGTCCCAACTTAAGTGAAAATTTGTTTGCGCAGGTCTCTTGACATCAGGGATTTTATTCTCTTAGCGACAACAAAACTACTTTTAAAACCAGAACTACAGTTAAAAAATATATGTACGCATTTCATACAACAAATATACCCCTGCTTGCGAAAACATCTCTCTCGATCAACGATCGAGACATGAGTGTTTGTCCACACAGAACCGTCGTTGGCGCATGCAAAAGATACACATTTACCCATCCCAAGGAAAAGGGAAATTTGCTGGGCGTTGCACTTCTGAAATATGTGTTTAGTAATGAAAGCCAGAGTTTTGAGTAACTATTAAAAAGGGTTGATATGGAATTTCCGTTATGCTTTGTGCATGGGCACGCAGGTAGACAGGTAGATTTTTAGGTTAGTTCAGAAAAGAAGGTTCACTTTTCTACTCACTTAAAATCGACCTGTCTCGCCCGATACGACTTTCATGGAAAGGCCTAAGTGTCCAATTGTCTACCCACATTTAATAACCCATTTTTTCAAGTGCATAATAGGTATATTTTTACAACAAATAAAATCTCAACTATTTATTTTTTCAAACAATATCTCTAATTGATAAGTATTCATTTTCTTTGCTTTACATTATTTTATGTCAATTGTGCTATTTTCCAGGTTTTCTTTATTTTCTTGATTGTAATGTTTTATTTCGTGCATGAAACTTTTTTCATGAGTTACTACAATAATTAATTGGTGCAACTCAATGACAGTTTAAACACGTATCAATAATAAAACAATTACGTTTTCCAATATCGCTGCAACAAAGATAAAGTAGAGAAAAGCATTAACAATTTCATTCGATCAAAAACACTTTAAAAGAGAAAATATCCCTTAAATAAATTGCTTCTGCGCATGTTGGGATCTTTCTTTTACTTTGGGATGGACTATACCTCCTTTCCACTGAAAAGGTATAGGCACTCGGAAAAAAACTCAGTTATATACCTGCTGCACATGAGAATACGTGAAGCACTGCATTTGGATTGTCACGGTGTAAAAAAAGCAACAACAATACTGGCAAAAAAAGGAATATCACAATTTTAGGGCTCCGTAGCCAAATAGCAAAAAAACGGAACCCTTATAGATTCGTCATGTCCGTCCGTCTGTCTGTCTGTCTGTCCGGGAATGTCACAGCCACTTTTTTTCCGAAACTATAAGAGCTATACTGTTGAAACTTGGTAAGTAGGTATTCTGTGAACTGCATTCAGATTTTCACACAAAAATAGAAAAAAAACAATAAATGTTGGGGGTTCCCCATACTTAGAACTGAAACTCAAAATTTATTTTTTCATCAAACCCATATGTGTGGGGTATTAATGGATAGGTCTTCAAAGAGGTTTCTAATATAATTTTTTCTAAACTGAATAGTTTGCGCGAGAGACACTTCTAAAGTTGTAAAATGTGTGTCCCCCCGCCTGTAACTTCTAAAATAAGGGAATGATAAAACTAAAAAAAATATATGATGTACATTACCATACAAACTTATACCGAAAATTGGTTTGAACGAGATCTAGCAAGTAGTTTTTTTTTAATACGTCATATATCATAAACCGCAATTTACCTTTCATTCAATCAACTCAAATATAAAAAAAAACATTTAATTTCATAAACATAAACCTTATGCGTAAACCGTGCACCATTATTTTCTAATAGCAAATCTGTAATAGGTGCCTAAGTAAAAATAATAATGATAATTCGCGCGGAACCCTTCATGGGCGAGTCTGACTCGCACTTGGCCGCTTTTTTTATCTGTACCTTTACATTGATCAGCCGACTACTAATCCTCAAAGAGAATACAAACCCATTCACAAAAACATGTTTCTTTGTAGTAGTGTTTTCGAGAAACTACTGACTTTTGGTTTGCAGGGAAGGGTATTTATTTTTCTGTGTAACAGCCGAATACTTTTGATGATTTGCATTGTTGCCTGCGCTTCGGCAAATAGTATGTTTGATAAGAGGGAGATGATGGAAAAATAAGAAATCTGGCTTCTTCGTCTGCGAGTAGAATGTATGATGGATGAGGCGATCCCTTTGAAAGGAAAAATTGAATAAAATTTGATTTCGGTATTTTCATCGAATGAGATATTATAAGTTTATCGCATTTTAGAATCTCACTGTTTTCTATCATTTTTTTTTGTAATTGATTTAGAAATATTCGATCTATATACGATGAATATTTATATGGATAGTAAGAATTGTCGTTGTTTTGCGTGGAGCTAGATTGCTAAATTCGATGAACGACATATTTTATAGGAGTATTGCGCAAGTTGATTTACCTTTTATCAACATATGAAATTTTTGCTATATATTTTAAAGTCCATGTACCTTTTCAATGAAGCATTGAGGAAGGTCACTTGGTGTTTTTTTTTTGCTTAATGGAGGCTGCTTGCTTGTTTCTCTTTTGCATTAAACATGTTCTAACATTAGATATACTTCGAGGCATTAAGAATGTCACTACGAAGATTATGCTGGCTAAGTCTAGAGCTTTCAGCTAAGCTCCAGATATTGTAGAGTGCTCTATTGTGTCTCTTGGCGGTTCAAGTTGAGTATGACTTTCATTAGTATAGTCCCGGTATATTCATAGTTTTAATTGTAATCCGCGTTGCGACTATTGGCTATCAGGAAGAGTTCAACTGCTTTTTGTATTCATATTGATCAAATTTTATTCGTGAAAGGATAAGTTGTGCATATGAATATTTTTATAATATATGTTTTCTAATGTAATTGTGGACTGTATTATGTCTCTTGATTTGTTGTAATAATTAGCTGTTATTGTTTCTGTTTAGTATAGTTTTAATGATTGATACTGTGTTCCACGAAGGGTAATCACCTTGTCGAGTGCACCATCCTTTGATGGTGCCGGTGTGGAGGTTTAACGATGTTTCATACATCCACTAAGAACTGCCCAAGGACATTCCGTCCTGCCCCAATTCTCCCTTTTTCTCTTCTACCCCTCCTCTCTCCTGATTTCCTCCCTCTGATTCTCTCACTCCTTCTCCCTTTCATTATCCGCTGGGCTGGACTTAAGGTGTGATACGACCCGTGCCGAAAGTCGGCCAGGCTGAGGGCCCAGTTTAAAAAATAGCTCAGTCGCCCACGGAGTATCCGGATACCTGGCGATCTCCGGATTAACCAGCCTTACTTGCATACTGCGGATCTCTGTGCAGGCGGACCTCCTTTCTCCGCTACTCGTGGGTCTAAAATATGAACAACAAACAAAACAAAAACAAAAATAAAAATAAAAACATCGAGACCGGTATCTCTTCTAAACCGGGCGGTAGTACGGCGACCTTGCTGTCTACTGACGCGGCTCCTGCAACAAAGAGTAGCACTGCGACTGTGAGTAATCGTGGTCCAGTTGCTGCCAGCAGCAGTGAGCCTAATATAGGCAAAGCAATTCCTAGCAGCGGTAGGATTGTGGCACTTCATGGCCCTTCCGTTGCTAGCCTTACAAATCCTAGTACGTCTCGTAGTGGATGTTCGCGACAACGCACTCCCTCGAGGGCTTACTACAAGGACAGGCGAAATGCCATAAGAACTCTGAAGGTCTTTGGAGATATTCTGGAGACCAACAGAACACCACAGCAGATCGCCAAATTAAAATGGGCCCAAGGCTTCCTAGAGAAGGACAAGAGCGCTAACAAGGACTTCACGTCCAAGCGCCAGAGATCGGTGGAAGAAACCACTTCGGTTTCCAAAAAACCCAAGGTGCATAACACCAGCACCACCTCACATTCTGCCCCCAAATCTCAAAAGTCCTTCAGCGATGTCCTAAAGGACAAAATCGTGGTCGCGGTGATCGACCGCAGTGATCCGGAGGGAAGAATTTCCCCCGAACGATGGCATAAGCTGAGGAACAAGCTACTTAGCCTCTATCTGGCCTTCATGAAGGACCAGCCTGGACCAGCTCCAGTAACTGAGGATGCCGGACTACACCAAGGGCATATCCGGCTCGTCGCCTGCGACAATATTAGATCGTTGGATCTGTATAAGATCGCCATAGGCAAACTCGGGGAGGTTTGGCCTGGAGCGAAGCTTGAGGTTGTTGCGAAGGAGGACGTCCCGAGCAGACCGAGGGCTCGTGCTTGTATCCCTGCTGAACCCCCCTCCTCAGAAGAAGTATTGTCGGTTATTAGACTGGGCAATCCCTCACTCCCAACCCACGACTGGAAAGTTGCGAAGCTGGAAGAGCATAGGGGATCCTTCAGATCAGCTATTATAGCGATCAACCAAGAATCCCTGGCACCTTTGGCGAAGACCAACGGCGCAATCCAGTTCGGTTGGGATAAGATTACACTTCGGGTGTACAAAAAGGATGACCCAGAAGCTAATAAGCCTCCATATCCCTCTGACACAGGACTTAACACCCCTGATCCTGGAGCATCAATCTCCCTTCCATCCATGGAAGATGATGAACCAACTGTGGCTGCTCCCACTCAGCCCTCTACGTCCACTGCTAACACCAACTCTAGTATGGACACGGAAGACCTCCTCAGCAAAGTCCTTCTCAGCGAGGACGAGCTCTTAGGCTCGTCCTCTGACTCTGACTCAAATTCAAATAACACCGTGGTGGAGACTCCTCTGCCTGATTGCGACGATCAATGTTGCGATTAGTACAGATCAACCTCCACCATTCCAAAAAGGCTTCGGCCTCCCTTCTTATCCGTCTTTCTAGAGATGGAGAAGATATGGTCCTGATCCAAGAGCCATGGATTGTTAACAACCTGGTTCGAGGACTCCGAACTCATGGATACAAATTGTTGTATGCAACTGACAAAGGTAAACCTAGAACTTGCATACTGGCAAAAAGTAGCTTAAATGTATTTTTACTCCCTAATTTCAGCGACCGTGATGCAACCGTGGTGAGTCTAGAGACTGTTCGCGGCACCCATTGGATAGCCTCGGCTTATCTGGCCCATGACCACGTAGGGTCCTTGCCTGGTGTCAACCTAGAGGGACTGATCGCGGCAGCTGAACATCAAAAAACTGGTCTCATTATTGGATGTGATGCCAATGCGCACCATTCAGTATGGGGCAGTTCTGACATCAACGACAGATGTGAGTCTCTTTTTGATTATATTCTTAATACTAATCTCATTGTGTGTAACACTGGTAGTGAACCTACCTTCATTACAAAAGATAGACAGGAGGTTCTAGATATAACTCTGGTCTCCGACTCAATCCATCAGGAAATTGTAAACTGGAAAGTCTCGGCGGAACACTCTTTTAGTGACCACCGTTACATTCAATTCAGCTTAGCCGATGACCCTCCCCGCCAGCCAGTTTTTAGAAATTATAGGAAAACTGACTGGCTCAAGTATAGAGAAATGCTGAAAAGTTCAATGAAATCTGAACTCCTTAGTCCTCCCCGGAACACCATAGAGCTAGATGAGAAGGTCAGGGTACTCACCTTGGCCCTCAATAAGGCTCTGACCTCTGCCTGCCCGCTCACACGGCCTAGAGGCAAAAAGAAGCCGGTTTGGTGGACCCCAGCACTAGGACCTCTAAGAAGCAGTTGTAGAAAACTGTTCAACCAAGCCAAGTCCACAAAAGCTGAAACCGACTAGGCTTCATACAAAGCATCTCTCAATGCTTACAAAAAGGAACTGAGGAAAGGCAAACGCTCGTCTTGGAGACTCTTCTGTGGAAAAATAGAGGAATCTTCCGAAGCATCTAGGCTAAGAAAAATCCTCTCAACCAACCCAGGTATGCCTAGCTTTTTAAAAAAGGCGGACGGCTCCTGGACCACTTCCAGCGAAGAATCGCTCAATCTACTACTGGATACACATTTCCCAGGTAGCTCCCACGTTACTAGCAATATAAACCTGTCTAGGTCAATTGCACGTACGACTAACTTTCAAGGTCTGATTACTAGGGACAAACTGCTCTGGGCGATACACAGCTTCAAACCATACAAATCCGCGGGGCCAGATGGCATAATACCAGCTGAAATTCAAAACACCTCGGATATCATCTCGCCTTTGCTTGAGATAATCCTGAAAAGCTGAAATATATGAATCGCTAAGTGCAAGGTACGTTTGTTTAAGTACCGCATAGTTACTGCAATAGCTTAGATGGTTAAGCATATATGATGTTCCTCGAAGTTTTCGTTGTAGTTGACTAATGTGTGCATGCCACTTAAGATTATGGTCAACGATTACGCCAACATATTATGTAACTGCTTACAAGTTCACTAAATGTTTCACATTGGTCGTCTGGTCTGCAGATACGAGTAGTATTTTTGTTTGCGTGGCTACATGGCGTGTCTTGAAATTTTAAACGTATATTATGATACAGGATATGAGGTGGTTTTATATGCATCAGTTTCGTTTTCTCCACGTTTATTGTCAGTCCATTATCGTGACACCATCTTGTTATTATGTCTAATTCGTTCTGCATTCCTTCAATCGCAATTTCAATATTTTTGTGCAACACCACAATTGCTGTGTCATCTGCGTAGGCAAAAGATGTGCTGTTTTTTTCAGCGCTTTCAGCATGCCATTCGCATATACTATATACAGCAGAGGGCCCAATTTCGAGCCCTGAGGGACGCCGTGTGTGATGTTTATGTCGTCACTTAGGTCTTTATTAATTTTAACGCGATATGTTCGTAGTGACAGGTAGTTTTCTATCCATTTGATTCAGTTGCCACGGGTTTCAATATTATACAGGGAAGTTAGGAGTTTATGGTGTGAAAGAGTGTCGAAGGCCTTGCTAAAATGCTAAGCTATGATGGTTTTTGCTCAGACTTTCGTTAAGTTTATTTGCGAAGGTCCCCAGGAATTGGTTGGATGCTGTTTCATTTTGTTCTGTCAGAATACGACACTTCGCGTACCCACACATATTTCCATTTGGTGGTTTTGGCTTTTGTTTTGGCTAGCCATAACAAACGTCGATTAAATGCAGTCAGCTGATCGTTAATGAAGATTTCAATTTTGTTTTTGTCTACATTTTCTTCCGCTCATAATGTGTCAGCATTTATTTGCATACCGCGCCGTCTTTGCATTAGTTTTCTTTTTGTGCTAAGAGAAGAGAACTTGACGATGAAGTTGTTTTGTTTGGTGGTACGAATCAGCTACATCGTGATCAGTTAAACTCAAGTTCAGCGAGCTTGCAATAGATTTGATGATGTCATTTGCACTTTTATCATTTTGTTTTGGTACATTTCTTATTTCCACAATTTTCTCGATTGTTTGCTGCTCAAGGAAATTTATTTTTATCTCCATTGTGGAAATCCTTATGTCTTTTTCTTTATTTTGCTTGGTTAAATCTTGTACTTGCAATGTTAGTTGTGACATCGTTTCGTAAAGGTATTTGTCATCTCTTTCTTCATGTCATCAAGAGAGCATGTAACACGATTACCCAGCTTTTCGATTATTTGCTTTATTTCCTTCATGTCGACTTTGTGTTCCGCTACGTCAGACTGCACGGTATTTAAATCAGTTCTGATTACGCTCATAGAGAGAGTATCATATGGCCGATACCGTTTAGACTGAGAATCAACTCCTTCATCGTCATCATCCAGCAGTTGTTTTTGGAATTGTTGTTGCTCCACTGTTGCTTGGGAAGACTGCGCTGCTTGAGGAGTTGATGATGACGATTTGTTTCTCTGTCTACAGTTTTGGCACTTCCATTAGTTCCATTCGAGCTTACGGTCTGCATTCATTTTTGAGTATGTAGCATCGGCAAGTGTGCTACACGGAGAGTAGTGGTAGTGCGACTTGCAGTGGTGGCAAGAAACAAAGTCGCCTGTTGGGGGAAGGGGTTTGCTGCATGTATAACATAGCGTACAATACGCATTAAGAGAAATGCGGTGGCCCATATCGCCAGGAAGCGCAATTCGCTCTTTAATTGAATAATAGAGAGTCGAAGGAAACACTTATTTTACTTATTTCTTTTAAGGGAGAGATGCTTGCAAAAACATCTCTCTCGATCAACGATCGAGACATGAGTGTTTGTCCACACAGAACCGTCGTTGGCGCATGCAAAAGATACACATTTACCCATCCCAAGGAAAAGGGAAATTTGCTGGGCGTTGCACTTCTGAAATATGTGTTTAGTAATGAAAGCCAGAGTTTTGAGTAACTATTAAAAAGGGTTGATATGGAATTTCCGTTATGCTTTGTGCATGGGCACGCAGGTAGACAGGTAGATTTTTAGGTTAGTTCAGAAAAGAAGGTTCACTTTTCTACTCACTTAAAATCGACCTGTCTCGCCCGATACGACTTTCATGGAAAGGCCTAAGTGTCCAATTGTCTACCCACATTTAATAACCCATTTTTTCAAGTGCATAATAGGTATATTTTTACAACAAATAAAATCTCAACTATTTATTTTTTCAAACAATATCTCTAATTGATACGTATTCATTTTCTTTGCTTTACATTATTTTATGTCAATTGTGCTATTTTCCAGGTTTTCTTTATTTTCTTGATTGTAATGTTTTATTTCGTGCATGAAACTTTTTTCATGAGTTACTACAATAATTAATTGGTGCAACTCAATGACAGTTTAAACACGTATCAATAATAAAACAATTACGTTTTCCAATATCGCTGCAACAAAGATAAAGTAGAGAAAAGCATTAACAATTTCATTCGATCAAAAACACTTTAAAAGAGAAAATATCCCTTAAATAAATTGCTTCTGCGCATGTTGGGATCTTTCTTTTACTTTGGGATGGACTATACCTCCTTTCCACTGAAAAGGTATAGGCACTCGGAAAAAAACTCAGTTATATACCTGCTGCACATGAGAATACGTGAAGCACTGCATTTGGATTGTCACGGTGTAAAAAAAACAACAACAATACTGGCAAAAAAAGGAATATCACAATTTTAGGGCTCCGTAGCCAAATAGCAAAAAACGGAACCCTTATAGATTCGTCATGTCCGTCCGTCTGTCTGTCTGTCTTTCCGGGAATGTCACAGCCACTTTTTTCCGAAACTATAAGAGCTATACTGTTGAAACTTGGTAAGTAGATGTATTCTGTGAACTGCATTAAGATTTTCACACAAAAATAGAAAAAAAAACAATAAATGTTGGGGGTTCCCCATACTTAGAACTGAAACTCAAAATTTATTTTTTCATCAAACCCATATGTGTGGGGTATTTATGGATAGGTCTTCAAAGAGATTTCTAATATAATTTTTTCTAAACTGAATAGTTTGCGCGAGAGACACTTCTAAAGTTGTAAAATGTGTGTCCCCCCGCCTGTAACTTCTAAAATAAGGGAATGATAAAACTAAAAAAAATATATGATGTACATTACCATACAAACTTATACCGAAAATTGGTTTGAACGAGATCTAGCAAGTAGTTTTTTTTTAATACGTCATAAATCATAAACCGCAATTTACCTTTCATTCAATCAACTCAAATATAAAAAAAAACATTTAATTTCATAAACATAAACCTTATGCGTAAACCGTGCACCATTATTTTCTAATAGCAAATCTGTAATAGGTGCCTAAGTAAAAATAATAATGATAATTCGCGCGGAACCCTTCATGGGCGAGTCTGACTCGCACTTGGCCGCTTTTTTTATCTGTACCTTTACATTGATCAGCCGACTACTAATCCTCAAAGAGAATACAAACCCATTCACAAAAACATGTTTCTTTGTAGTAGTGTTTTCGAGAAACTACTGACTTTTGGTTTGCAGGGAAGGGTATTTATTTTTCTGTGTAACAGCCGAATACTTTTGATGATTTGCATTGTTGCCTGCGCTTCGGCAAATAGTATGTTTGATAAGAGGGAGATGATGGAAAAATAAGAAATCTGGCTTCTTCGTCTGCGAGTAGAATGTATGATGGATGAGGCGATCCCTTTGAAAGGAAAAATTGAATAAAATTTGATTTCGGTATTTTCATCGAATGAGATATTATAAGTTTATCGCATTTTAGAATCTCACTGTTTTCTATCATTTTTTTTTGTAATTGATTTAGAAATATTCGATCTATATACGATGAATATTTATATGGATAGTAAGAATTGTCGTTGTTTTGCGTGGAGCTAGATTGCTAAATTCGATGAACGACATATTTTATAGGAGTATTGCGCAAGTTGATTTACCTTTTATCAACATATGAAATTTTTGCTATATATTTTAAAGTCCATGTACCTTTTCAATGAAGCATTGAGGAAGGTCACTTGGTGTTTTTTTTTGCTTAATGGAGGCTGCTTGCTTGTTTCTCTTTTGCATTAAACATGTTCTAACATTAGATATACTTCGAGGCATTAAGAATGTCACTACGAAGATTATGCTGGCTAAGTCTAGAGCTTTCAGCTAAGCTCCAGAAATTGTAGAGTGCTCTATTGTGTCTCTTGGCGGTTCAAGTTGAGTATGACTTTCATTAGTATAGTCCCGGTATATTCATAGTTTTAATTGTAATCCGCGTTGCGACTATTGGCTATCAGAAAGAGTTCAACTGCTTTTTGTATTCATATTGATCAAATTTTATTCGTGAAAGGATAAGTTGTGCATATGAATATTTTTATAATATATGTTTTCTAATGTAATTGTGGACTGTATTATGTCTCTTGATTTGTTGTAATAATTAGCTGTTATTGTTTCTGTTTAATATAGTTTTAATGATTGATACTGTGTTCCACGAAGGGTAATCACCTTGTCGAGTGCACCATCCTTTGATGGTGCCGGTGTGGAGGTTTAACGATGTTTCATACATCCACTAAGAACTGCCCAAGGACATTCCGTCCTGCCCCAATTCCCCCTTTTTCTCCCCTACCCCTCCTCTCTCCTGATTTCCTCCCTCTGATTCTCTCACTCCTTCTCCCTTTCATTATCCGCTGGGCTGGACTTAAGGTGTGATACGACCCGTGCCGAAAGTCGGCCAGGCTGAGGGCCCAGTTTAAAAAATAGCTCAGTCGCCCACGGAGTATCCGGATACCTGGCGATCTCCGGATTAACCAGCCTTACCTGCATACTGCGGATCTCTGTGCAGGCGGACCTCCTTTCTCCGCTACTCGTGGGTCTAAAATATGAACAACAAACGAAACAAAAACAAAAACAAAAATAAAAACATCGAGACCGGTATCTCTTCTAAACCGGGCGGTAGTACGGCGACCTTGCTGTCTACTGACGCGGCTCCTGCAACAAAGAGTAGCACTGCGACTGTGAGTAATCGTGGTCCAGTTGCTGCCAGCAGCAGTGAGCCTAATATAGGCAAAGCAATTCCTAGCAGCGGTAGGATTGTGGCACTTCATGGCCCTTCCGTTGCTAGCCTTACAAATCCTAGTACGTCTCGTAGTGGATGTTCGCGACAACGCACTCCCTCGAGGGCTTACTACAAGGACAGGCGAAATGCCATAAGAACTCTGAAGGTCTTTGGAGATATTCTGGAGACCAACAGAACACCACATCAGATCGCCAAATTAAAATGGGCCCAAGGCTTCCTAGAGAAGGACAAGAGCGCTAACAAGGACTTCACGTCCAAGCGCCAGAGATCGGTGGAAGAAACCACTTCGGTTTCCAAAAAACCCAAGGTGCATAACACCAGCACCACCTCACATTCTGCCCCCAAATCTCAAAAGTCCTTCAGCGATGTCCTAAAGGACAAAATCGTGGTCGCGGTGATCGACCGCAGTGATCCGGAGGGAAGAATTTCCCCCGAACGATGGCATAAGCTGAGGAACAAGCTACTTAGCCTCTATCTGGCCTTCATGAAGGACCACCCTGGACCAGCTCCAGTAACTGAGGATGCCGGACTACACCAAGGGCATATCCGGCTCGTCGCCTGCGACAATATTAGATCGTTGGATCTGTATAAGATCGCCATAGGCAAACTCGGGGAGGTTTGGCCTGGAGCGAAGCTTGAGGTTGTTGCGAAGGAGGACATCCCGAGCAGACCGAGGGCTCGTTCTTGGATCCCTGCTGAACCCCCCTCCGCAGAAGAAGTATTGTCGGTTATTAGACTGGGCAATCCCTCACTCCCAACCCACGACTGGAAAGTTGCGAAGCTGGAAGAGCATAGGGGATCGTTCAGATCAGCTATTATAGCGATCAACCAAGAATCCCTGGCTCCTTTGGCGAAGACCAACGGCGCAATCCAGTTCGGTTGGGATAAGATTACACTTCGGGTGTACAAAAAGGATGACCCAGAAGCTAATAAGCCTCCATATCCCTCTGACACAGGACTTAACACCTCTGATCCTGGAGCATCAATCTCCCTTCCATCCATGGAAGATGATGAACCAACTGTGGCTGCTCCCACTCAGCCCTCTACGTCCACTGCTAACACCAACTCTAGTATGGACACGGAAGACCTCCTCAGCAAAGTCCTTCTCAGCGAGGACGAGCTCTTAGGCTCGTCCTCTGACTCTGACTCAAATTCAAATAACACCGTGGTGGAGACTCCTCTGCCTGATTGCGACGATCAATGTTGCGATTAGTACAGATCAACCTCCACCACTCCAAAAAGGCTTCGGCCTCCCTTCTTATCCGTCTTTCTAGAGATGGAGAAGATATGGTCCTGATCCAAGAGCCATGGATTGTTAACAACCTGGTTCGAGGACTCCGGACTCATGGATACAAATTGTTGTATGCAACTGACAAAGGTAAACCTAGAACTTGCATACTGGCAAAAAGTAGCTTAAATGTATTTTTACTCCCTAATTTCAGCGACCGTGATGCAACCGTGGTGAGTCTAGAGACTGTTCGCGGCACCCATTGGATAGCCTCGGCTTATCTGGCCCATGACCACGTAGGGTCCTTGCCTGGTGTCAACCTAGAGGGACTGATCGCGGCAGCTGAACATCAAAAAACTGGTCTCATTATTGGATGTGATGCCAATGCGCACCATTCAGTATGGGGCAGTTCTGACATCAACGACAGAGGTGAGTCTCTTTTTGATTATATTCTTAATACTAATCTCATTGTGTGTAACACTGGTAGTGAACCTACCTTCATTACAAAAGATAGACAGGAGGTTCTAGATATAACTCTGGTCTCCGACTCAATCCATCAGGAAATTGTAAACTGGAAAGTCTCGGCGGAACACTCTTTTAGTGACCACCGTTACATTCAATTCAGCTTAGCCGATGACCCTCCCCGCCAGCCAGTTTTTAGAAATTATAGGAAAACTGACTGGCTCAAGTATAGAGAAGTGCTTAACTCTCTTAGTCCTCCCCGGAACACCATAGAGCTAGATAAGAAGGTCAGGGTACTCACCTTGGCCCTCAATAAGGCTCTGACCTCTGCCTGCCCGCTCACACGGCCTAGAGGCAAAAAGAAGCCGGTTTGGTGGACCCCAGCACTAGGACCTCTAAGAAGCAGTTATAGAAAACTGTTCAACCAAGCCAAGTCTACAAAAGCTGAAACCGACTGGGCTTCATACAAAGCATCTCTCAATGCTTACAAAAAGGAACTGAGGAAAGCCAAACGCTCGTCTTGGAGACTCTTCTGTGGAAAAATAGAGGAATCTTCGGAGGCATCTAGGCTAAGAAAAATCCTCTCAACCAACCCAGGTATGCCTAGCTTTTTAAAAAAGGCGGACGGCTCCTGGACCACTTCCAGCGAAGAATCGCTCAATCTACTACTGGATACACATTTCCCAGGTAGCTCCCACGTTACTAGCAATATAAACCTGTCTAGGTCAATTGCACGTACGACTAACTTTAAAGGTCTGATTACTAGGGACAAACTGCTCTGGGCGATACACAGCTTCAAACCATACAAATCCGCGGGGCCAGATGGCATAATACCAGCTGAAATTCAAAACACCTCGGATATCATCTCGCCTTTGCTTGAGATAATCCTGAAAAGCTGAAATATATGAATCGCTAAGTGCAAGGTACGTTTGTTTAAGTACCGCATAGTTACTGCAATAGCTTAGATGGTTAAGCATATATGATGTTCCTCGAAGTTTTCGTTGTAGTTGAATGTGTGCATGCCACTTAAGATTATGGTCAACGATTACGCCAACATATTATGTAACTGCTTACAAGTTCACTAAATGTTTCACATTGGTCGTCTGGTCTGCAGATACGAGTAGTATTTTTGTTTGCGTGGCTACATGGCGTGTCTTGAAATTTTAAACGTATATTATGATACAGGATATGAGGTGGTTTTATATGCATCAGTTTCGTTTTCTCCACGTTTATTGTCAGTCCATTATCGTGACACCATCTTGTTATTATGTCTAATTCGTTCTGCATTCCTTCAATCGCAATTTCAATATTTTTGTGCAACACCACAATTGCTGTGTCATCTGCGTAGGCAAAAGATGTGCTGTTTTTTTCAGCGCTTTCAGCATGCCATTCGCATATACTATATACAGCAGAGGGCCCAATTTCGAGCCCTGAGGGACGCCGTGTGTGATGTTTATGTCGTCACTTAGGTCTTTATTAATTTTAACGCGATATGTTCGTAGTGACAGGTAGTTTTCTATCCATTTGATTCAGTTGCCACGGGTTTCAATATTATACAGGGAAGTTAGGAGTTTATGGTGTGAAAGAGTGTCGAAGCTATGATGGTTTTTGCTCAGACTTTCGTTAAGTTTATTTGCAAAGGTCCCCAGGAATTGGTTGGATGCTGTTTCATTTTGTTTTGTCAGAATACGACACTTCGCGTACCCACACATATTTCCATTTGGTGGTTTTGGCTTTTGTTTTGGCTAGCCATAACAAACGTCGATTAAATGCAGTCAGCTGATCGTTAATGAAGATTTCAATTTTGTTTTTGTCTACATTTTCTTCCGCTCTTAATGTGTCAGCATTTATTTGCATACCGCGCCGTCTTTGCATTAGTTTTCTTTTTGTGCTAAGAGAAGAGAACTTGACGATGAAGTTGTTTTGTTTGGTGGTACGAATCAGCTACATCGTGATCAGTTAAACTCAAGTTCAGCGAGCTTGCAATAGATTTGATGATGTCATTTGCACTTTTATCATTTTGTTTTGGTACATTTCTTATTTCCACAATTTTCTCGATTGTTTGCTGCTCAAGGAAATTTATTTTTATCTCCATTGTGGAAATCCTTATGTCTTTTTCTTTATTTTGCTTGGTTAAATCTTGTACTTGCAATGTTAGTTGTGACATCGTTTCGTAAAGGTATTTGTCATCTCTTTCTTCATGTCATCAAGAGAGCATGTAACACGATTACCCAGCTTTTCGATTATTTGCTTTATTTCCTTCATGTCGACTTTGTGTTCCGCTACGTCAGACTGCACGGTATTTAAATCAGTTCTGATTACGCTCATAGAGAGAGTATCATATGGCCGATACCGTTTAGACTGAGAATCAACTCCTTCATCGTCATCATCCAGCAGTTGTTTTTGGAATTGTTGTTGCTCCACTGTTGCTTGGGAAGACTGCGCTGCTTGAGGAGTTGATGATGACGATTTGTTTCTCTGTCTACAGTTTTGGCACTTCCATTAGTTCCATTCGAGCTTACGGTCTGCATTCATTTTTGAGTATGTAGCATCGGCAAGTGTGCTACACGGAGAGTAGTGGTAGTGCGACTTGCAGTGGTGGCAAGAAACAAAGTCGCTTGTTGGGGGAAGGGGTTTGCTGCATGTATAACATAGCGTACAATACGCATTAAGAGAAATGCGGTGGCCCATATCGCCAGGAAGCGCAATTCGCTCTTTAATTGAATAATAGAGAGTCGAAGGAAACACTTATTTTACTTATTTCTTTTAAGGGAGAGTCCCGATCACTAATTTTAATTAGAATAAAGTCGAAGTTTTAGGAAAACCACTAATTGCACACGACTCCGACACGCACGAATATACGTAAATCTGAAAAATTCTAAAGATTAAGACAGTTTTTAAAATTGAAATAGAGAGAAATAATAGACACGTCTGTTTGCCGCGAAAGCACATCTATGCCAAAATGTTCCGACGATGACCAGACAGAAATGTAAAGAAAGCCTACAATCGACGTACTATACCGACACAAAACTAGACTGCTGTCGTGGCTAAAACGGCTGAACAGAAATTCTACTGACCCCAAGGAACCGGAGGTAAGGATGCCGAAGTCAGAGATACGAATACTGAAACAGCTGATTAGAGAAAATTACAGAAAATCTGTAAGTCTCTATTGGGGCAATAAAGTTCAGGTTACGAGTATTAAAACCTGTAGTCCGAATATGTTTCCACATATTAATAAGTTGTTCAGGAGGAAGGATCACAATGATATTCCTTGAGTCCGAATCTCCCAGACAACAGAGAACAGACAGACAGTAGTGATTGCTGGAATAACTCCTTAAAGTGTCGCTTCAAACGACGGTTTTTTCGTGGTCGAGGACCCACAGGAGAAAATGGATTTGCTGGGTGCTTGTTAAGAGGCCGTGTATACGGGAAACACTCCAATGATGAAAACCATGCTAATGCAGTTGTCGCCAATGGCCGAGATGCATCGCACTTGTTCGTGTCGAATGATGATCTCTGTGCATTTAGTCAGTGAAGAATAAAAAGGCGGCTGAGGTGAATGGTGTCCCAAATGTCGAATTGAGACACCTACCTCTGGAGGCTGTAGATATTTTCACAACGCTGTTTAACAATGCGCTGAATAATGCACATTATCCAGCGCATTGGAAGGTAGCTGGGGTACACCCTTCCAATCTCTGGTCGATTAGTTTGCTTCCAAATATAAGCAAGGTCTTTCCAAAGGTTGCCAATAGAGCCCTGTTGAATTGGGTCGAGGACAATAACATAATTCCGGACAACTGACTAGACCAGTATCCGCATTTCGATAGACATGAAGGTGCTTGTCTTGCTGGGGCCAAGGAGGCGTATGCTCTGACAAGACAAGGTGACTCTTTCATTGCAGTCACTCGACCACAGAGTGAAGGTCATATGCTACGTGACCCTTATAAGACCGATCGTCGCTTATGGCTTTTCATTGTGGCTCAATATAGCGCCTTGTTACATGGAAAGGATTCGGGCATTGGAGAGACAATGTCACCGGTTGTTCCGAACGCCTGAATCCAACTAAATAAATTACTATCCCAACAAGGTCCTATACGTTGGGGCTAAGGTGAATAGGATGGGTAATTTCCTCATAAAGGTGGCTCGAAGGCATGTTACAAGCGATGGTCACTGACAAAAATCTGATCTTCGGGGATTACAACCCGAATGAAATGTACATAGAGAGTACGCTCCAATCTGGCCATATTCCCCCAGAGGCATTTATCCATATTGATGCAAAAGGGCTTCTCCAGGCGAGAGATGGTGTTCCGGTATTATACCAAATTTTTTAAAATTTGTTTTATACAAATTGTGAAATCTAAATAATGATGCCGACTTTTTTTTTAATTTTCTCGTTGAAAACGTAAATGTAGGATTAGCTCGTTAAATAGTTTTTAGACTGAAAGGCAATAATTATTAAGTTATAGTTAAGTTTTATAGTTAACTATAGACTTAGAATAACTATCCTGTTGATTTTAAGTCAGATTTAATCATTGTTGTCTAGTATGTTTGTTGATATTTAATGATTAATAGGAAATGAATTTAAAAGTCAAAAATCGATCACCCAAAAAGCTTTATCTTTGTATACACTATAGTATTATCATAACAGCGACTTTTTTATTTTGGCCTCACGTTGCTAGATGGCGTTTGGAAGGTTTGTGTCCTAAATTTTGCTGTCACCATTTTTTTACACACTTTGAAAACGAAGAAAGAAAACCAAATAAACTGCTTTGCCTCTCTTTATCGAACCTTTCATAATTTCATTCCCATGTAGGGATGTATTTTTTTTCTTTGTAAGAAGGAGCATAGGCATTTTAGTTGTTTCGCAGCACAGGTAGAATGTAGGATTTGCAAGAAGCAGAGGTTGATGATGGAATCCAAGTAAGTTAATTTGTATGGATAATGGATCTCGCATTATCGACTCTGGTAATGCCATATGATTTTCATTCTTATATCCCTGCAAACGCAGAAGTACGAATATAACCGGTGAAACATGTACGGAAAAGAAGTATAGGCCGTCCCAACTTAAGTGAAAATTTGTTTGCGCAGGTCTCTTGACATCAGGGATTTTATTCTTTTAGCGACAACAAAACTACTTTTAAAACCAGAACTACAGTTGAAAAATATATGTACGCATTTCATACAACAAATATACCCCTGCTTGCGAAAACATCTCTCTCGATCAACGATCGAGACATGAGTGTTTGTCCACACAGAACCGTCGTTGGCGCATGCAAAAGATACACATTTACCCATCCCAAGGAAAAGGGAAATTTGCTGGGCGTTGCACTTCTGAAATATGTGTTTAGTAATGAAAGCCAGAGTTTTGAGTAACTATTAAAAAGGGTTGATATGGAATTTCCGTTATGCTTTGTGCATGGGCACGCAGGTAGACAGGTAGATTTATAGGTTAGTTCAGAAAAGAAGGTTCACTTTTCTACTCACTTAAAATCGACCTGTCTCGCCCGATACGACTTTCATGGAAAGGCCTAAGTGTCCAATTGTCTACCCACATTTAATAACCCATTTTTTCAAGTGCATAATAGGTATATTTTTACAACAAATAAAATCTCAACTATTTATTTTTTCAAACAATATCTCTAACTGATACGTATTCATTTTCTTTGCTTTACATTATTTTATGTCAATTGTGCTATTTTCCAGGTTTTCTTTATTTTCTTGATTGTAATGTTTTATTTCGTGCATGAAACTTTTTTCATGAGTTACTACAATAATTAATTGGTGCAACTCAATGACAGTTTAAACACGTATCAATAATAAAACAATTACGTTTTCCAATATCGCTGCAACAAAGATAAAGTAGAGAAAAGCATTAACAATTTCATTCGATCAAAAACACTTTAAAAGAGAAAATATCCCTTAAATAAATTGCTTCTGCGCATGTTGGGATCTTTCTTTTACTTTGGGATGGACTATACCTCCTTTCCACTGAAAAGGTATAGGCACTCGGAAAAAAACTCAGTTATATACCTGCTGCACATGAGAATACGTGAAGCACTGCATTTGGATTGTCACGGTGTAAAAAAAACAACAACAATACTGGCAAAAAAAGGAATATCACAATTTTAGGGCTCCGTAGCCAAATAGCAAAAAACGGAACTCTTATAGATTCGTCATGTCCGTCCGTCTGTCTGTCTGTCTGTCCGGGAATGTCACAGCCACTTTTTTCCGAAACTATAAGAGCTATACTGTTGAAACTTGGTAAGTAGATGTATTCTGTGAACTGCATTCAGATTTTCGCACAAAAATAGAAAAAAAAAACAATAAATGTTGGGGGTTCCCCATACTTAGAACTGAAACTCAAAATTTATTTTTTCATCAAACCCATATGTGTGGGGTATTTATGGATAGGTCTTCAAAGAGGTTTCTAATATAATTTTTTCTAAACTGAATAGTTTGCGCGAGAGACACTTCTAAAGTTGTAAAATGTGTGTCCCCCCGCCTGTAACTTCTAAAATAAGGGAATGATAAAACTAAAAAAAATATATGATGTACATTACCATACAAACTTATACCGAAAATTGGTTTGAACGAGATCTAGCAAGTAGTTTTTTTTTAATACGTCATAAATCATAAACCGCAATTTACCTTTCATTCAATCAACTCAAATATAAAAAAAACATTTAATTTCATAGACATAAACCTTATGCGTAAACCGTGAACCATTATTTTCTAATAGTAAATCTGTAATAGGTGCCTAAGTAAAAATAATAATGATAATTCGCGCGGAACCCTTCATGGGCGAGTCTGACTCGCACTTGGCCGCTTTTTTTATCTGTACTTTTACATTGATCAGCAGACTACTAATCCTCAAAGAGAATACAAACCCATTCACAAAAACATGTTTCTTTGTAGTAGTGTTTTCGAGAAACTACTGACTTTTGGTTTGCAGGGAAGGGTATTTATTTTTCTGTGTAACAGCCGAATACTTTTGATGATTTGCATTGTTGCCTGCGCTTCGGCAAATAGTATGTTTGATAAGAGGGAGATGATGGAAAAATAAGAAATCTGGCTTCTTCGTCTGCGAGTAGAATGTATGATGGATGAGGCGATCCCTTTGAAAGGAAAAATTGAATAAAATTTGATTTCGGTATTTTCATCGAATGAGATATTATGAGTTTATCGCATTTTAGAATCTCACTGTTTTCTATCATTTTTTTTTTGTAATTGATTTAGAAATATTCGATCTATATACGATGAATATTTATATGGATAGTAAGAATTGTCGTTGTTTTGCGTGGAGCTAGATTGCTAAATTCGATGAACGACATATTTTATAGGAGTATTGCGCAAGTTGATTTACCTTTTATCAACATATGAAATTTTTGCTATATATTTTAAAGTCCATGTACCTTTTCAATGAAGCATTGAGGAAGGTCACTTGGTGTTTTTTTTTGCTTGCTTGTTTCTCTTTTGCATTAAACATGTTCTAACATTAGATATACTTCGAGGCATTAAGAATGTCACTACGAAGATTATGCTGGCTAAGTCTAGAGCTCTCAGCTAAGCTCCAGAAATTGTAGAGTGCTCTATTGTGTCTCTTGGCGGTTCAAGTTGAGTATGACTTTCATTAGTATAGTCCCGGTATATTCATAGTTTTAATTGTAATCCGCGTTGCGACTATTAGCTATCAGAAAGAGTTCAACTGCTTTTTGTATTCATATTGATCAAATTTTATTCGTGAAAGGATAAGTTGTGCATATGAATATTTTTATAATATATGTTTTCTAATGTAATTGTGGACTGTATTATGTCTCTTGATTTGTTGTAATAATTAGCTGTTATTGTTTCTGTATAGTATAGTTTTAATGATTGATACTGTGTTCCACGAAGGGTAGTCACCTTGTCGAGTGCACCATCCTTTGATGGTGCCGGTTTGGAGGCTTAACGATGTTTCATACATCCACTAAGAACTGCCCAAGGACATTCCGTCCTGCCCCAATTCCCCCTTTTTCTCCCCTACCCCTCCTCTCTCCTGATTTTTCCTCCCTCTGATTCTCTCACTCCTTCTCCCTTTCATTATCCGCTGGGCTGGACTTAAGGTGTGATACGACCCGTGCCGAAAGTCGGCCAGGCTGAGGGCCCAGTTTAAAAAATAGCTCAGTCGCCCACGGAGTATCCGGATACCTGGCGATCTCCGGATTAACCAGCCTTACCTACATACTGCGGATCTCTGTGCAGGCGGACCTCCTTTCTCCGCTATTCGTGGGTCTAAAATATGAACAACAAACAAAACAAAAACAAAAACAAAAATAAAAACATCGAGACCAGTATCTCTTCTAAACCGGGCGGTAGTACGGCGACCTTGCTGTCTACTGACGCGGCTCCTGCAACAAAGAGTAGCACTGCGACTGTGAGTAATCGTGGTCCAGTTGCTGCCAGCAGCAGTGAGCCTAATATAGGCAAAGCAATTCCTAGCAGCGGTAGGATTGTGGCACTTCATGGCCCTTCCGTTGCTAGCCTTACAAATCCTAGTACGTCTCGTAGTGGATGTTCGCGACAACGCACTCCCTCGAGGGCTTACTACAAGGACAGGCGAAATGCCATAAGAACTCTGAAGGTCTTTGGAGATATTCTGGAGACCAACAGAACACCACAGCAGATCGCCAAATTAAAATGGGCCCAAGGCTTCCTAGAGAAGGACAAGAGCGCTAACAAGGACTTCACGTCCAAGCGCCAGAGATCGGTGGAAGAAACCACTTCGGTTTCCAAAAAACCCAAGGTGCATAACACCAGCACCACCTCACATTCTGCCCCCAAATCTCAAAAGTCCTTCAGCGATGTCCTAAAGGACAAAATCGTGGTCGCGGTGATCGACCGCAGTGATCCGGAGGGAAGAATTTCCCCCGAACGATGCCATAAGCTGAGGAACAAGCTACTTAGCCTCTATCTGGCCTTCATGAAGGACCACCCTGGACCAGCTCCAGTAACTGAAGATGCCGGACTACACCAAGGGCATATCCGGCTCGTCGCCTGCGACAATATTAGATCGTTGGATCTGTATAAGATCGCCATAGGCAAACTCGGGGAGGTTTGGCCTGGAGCGAAGCTTGAGGTTGTTGCGAAGGAGGACATCCCGAGCAGACCGAGGGCTCGTGCTTGGATCCCTGCTGAACCCCCCTCCGCAGAAGAAGTATTGTCGGTTATTAGACTGGGCAATCCCACACTCCCAACCCACGACTGGAAAGTTGCGAAGCTGGAAGAGCATAGGGGATCCTTCAGATCAGCTATTATAGTGATCAACCAAGAATCCCTGGCTCCTTTGGCGAAGACCAACGGCGCAATCCAGTTCGGTTGGGATAAGATTACACTTCGGGTGTACAAAAAGGATGACCCAGAAGCTAATAAGCCTCCGTATCCCTCTGACACAGGACTTAACACCTCTGATCCTGGAGCATCAATCTCCCTTCCATCCATGGAAGATGATGAACCAACTGTGGCTGCTCCCACTCAGCCCTCTACGTCCACTGCTAACACCAACTCTAGTATGGACACGGAAGACCTCCTCAGCAAAGTCCTTCTCAGCGAGGACGAGCTCTTAGGCTCGTCCTCTGACTCTGACTCAAATTCAAATAACACCGTGGTGGAGACTCCTCTGCCTGATTGCGACGATCAATGTTGCGATTAGTACAGATCAACCTCCACCACTCAAAAAAGGCTTCGGCCTCCCTTCTTATCCGTCTTTCTAGAGATGGAGAAGATATGGTCCTGATCCAAGAGCCATGGATTGTTAACAACCTGGTTCGAGGACTCCGGACTCATGGATACAAATTGTTGTATGCAACTGACAAAGGTAAACCTAGAACTTGCATACTGGCAAAAAGTAGCTTAAATGTATTTTTACTCCCTAATTTCAGTGACCGTGATGCAACCGTGGTGAGTCTAGAGACTGTTCGCGGCACCCATTGGATAGCCTCGGCTTATCTGGCCCATGACCACGTAGGGTCCTGGCCTGGTGTCAACCTAGAGGGACTGATCGCGGCAGCTGAACATCAAAAAACTGGTCTCATTATTGGATGTGATGCCAATGCGCACCATTCAGTATGGGGCAGTTCTGACATCAACGACAGAGGTGAGTCTCTTTTTGATTATATTCTTAATACTAATCTCATTGTGTGTAACACTGGTAGTGAACCTACCTTCATTACAAAAGATAGACAGGAGGTTCTAGATATAACTCTGGTCTCCGACTCAATCCATCAGGAAATTGTAAACTGGAAAGTCTTGGCGGAACACTCTTTTAGTGACCACCGTTACATTCAATTCAGCTTAGCCGATGACCCTCCCCGCCAGCCAGTTTTTAGAAATTATAGGAAAACTGACTGGCTCAAGTATAGAGAAGTGCTGAAAAGTTCAATGAAATCTCCTTAGTCCTCCCCGGAACACCATAGAGCTAGATAAGAAGGTCAGGGTACTCACCTTGGCCCTCAATAAGGCTCTGACCTCTGCCTGCCCGCTCACACGGCCTAGAGGCAAAAAGAAGCCGGTTTGGTGGACCCCAGCACTAGGACCTCTAAGAAGCAGTTGTAGAAAACTGTTCAACCAAGCCAAGTCCACAAAAGCTGAAACCGACTGGGCTTCATACAAAGCATCTCTCAATGCTTACAAAAAGGAACTGAGGAAAGCCAAACGCTCGTCTTGGAGACTCTTCTGTGGAAAAATAGAGGAATCTTCGGAGGCATCTAGGCTAAGAAAAATCCTCTCAACCAACCCAGGTATGCCTAGCTTTTTAAAAAAGGCGGACGGCTCCTGGACCACTTCCAGCGAAGAATCGCTCAATCTACTACTGGATACACATTTCCCAGGTAGCTCCCACGTTACTAGCAATATAAACCTGTCTAGGTCAATTGCACGTACGACTAACTTTCAAGGTCTGATTACTAGGGACAAACTGCTCTGGGCGATACACAGCTTCAAACCATACAAATCCGCGGGGCCAGATGGCATAATACCAGCTGAAATTCAAAACACCTCGGATATCATCTCGCCTTTGCTTGAGATAATCCTGAAAAGCTGTGTAAAAATGGCATACATTCCGCTGTTATGGAGAGAAGTAAAGGTCGTATTCATACCCAAAGCCGGTAAATGTACCCATGTAAATCCTAAGGATCTCAGACCCATAAGCCTATCGTCATTCCTTCTAAAAACATTAGAAAGGTTAATTGATATCCATCTACGTACTAACATAGATACAAGACTTTTGTCTACGGCTCAACATGCATATTGCAAAGGCAAATCTGTTGAAACAGCCTTACATACGTTAGTACGCTCAATCGAATACTCCCTTCACCATAAGGAGTACACTATGGTTGCATTCCTGGATATTGAGGGTGCTTTTAATAACGTCAATACATCCGCGATCGCAAATGCACTGTCAGATCTAAAGGTGGATGACTCACTTGGTGAGCTTATCAATCTACTTCTCACAAGTCGGATTATAAACTCGAAATGGGGGCTCCAACCCCGCATTACCAACTGGCTATACATCTCGGTAATTAGACCGATACTTATGTACGGGGTGGTTGTTTGGTGGACTGCCCTTGATAAAGCGATAAATCGCGATAAGCTAGGCAAAGTCCAACGTACAGCTTGTCTCTGCATGAGTGGTGCACTGCGCACTACCCCCTCTGCTGCAATGGACATTCTGTTTCACCTGATACCCCTGGACATCTTTAGCAAGCAAGTGGCTGCTAGTGCGGCTATCCGCCTCAAAACAACGTTCCAATGGTCCGAGAATGAAATCGGCCACGCATCTATTCTGAAAAAATTTAGAATCCTCCCCAGTAACATAGACTACATCACCCCTCGAACCCTTTTTGACAAAAACTTCAAGGTCAAGATCCCTCCCAGAACATTCTGGGAAGGGCCACCCGTCGAAAATAAATCAATCCATTTTTATACCGATGGATCCAAAACCGACGAGGGGGTAGGAGGTGGTGTGTTCTCTGACAGGCTGAATCTCAGCCTCTCCTTTCGACTCCCTGATCACTGCAGTGTGTTCCAGGCAGAAATCTTGGCTATTAAGGAAGTCCTGTCGTGGCTGAAGAAGAACGTGATATCCATTACGGATATCTGGATCTTCTCAGATAGTCAAGCTGCATTAAAATCCCTGGATTCTGGGTTCACAAACTCTATCGTAGTCCGTGACTGTCGGTCATCTCTAGTGGAGATGGCGAAGCATTTTAACATCCACCTATGCTGGGTGCCAGGACATACAGACATTCCAGTGAACTGTAGGGCGGATGAACTCGCCAGAAAAGGAACCACACTGCCCCTTTTACCTGATAAAGGTTCACTAGGCATCCCAATCGCTACATGCAAACTCATGTTTATGAGACAGACCATTGAGAACTGTAACCTTAGGTGGACAAGTGGCAACACTTGTCTAGCGACAAAGCAGATTTGGCCAAAGCTGGATCTGAAACGCTCTAAGTGTTTGATTTCTCTAAACAGACTTCACATTGGTGCTATAATTGGTGTGATCACCGGACACTGTCTCATAGGCAGACATGCAACAAGGCTTGGCGTCCACGCAAATGACTTCTGCAGAAGCTGTATGGATGAGGAGGAGGAGGAGACAGTTCTCCACCTTCTCTGCACGTGCCCTGCTCTTTCTCAAAGACGTAAACTCCATTTAGGATCCTTCTTTTACAATGATCTTAACGATCTCATTAACACCGACATAAAAAGTCTGTCAAGCTTCATCAGAAGCTCCAAATGGTTCAACGAGTAGGAGGATGATACATCCGTGTGGCATCACAATGGGCCTGTCACTGGCCTAAGTGTGTCGGTCTCGGCCGACAGCCACTACAACCTAACCTAACCTAACCTACTGTGTTCTTTATAAATTATGTTATAAATGTCGTATTGTTGTAAATGTAAACTCAAGCTCTGCTGCTGTTGCGACTGCCTCGGCTTGTGGTTGCCTTCAAAATGAAAGGTACATAATTTCTGAACTGCAACAGCGGCAGATTACATAGGCTAAACAAAGAGAATGCAATATTAAATATATACCAAACAGTTAAGCAAATTTAAAAGTAAAGATTATGGTAGGTTACAGTATTAATAAACAACTAAATTTAGTAAGGCATATTATCATTTGTTTGGTAAATGAGCAAATAAATAAACATGTTAAGGAATTCATGCTGGTTAAGACTAGGCCATAAAATGTTGATTGTATTCCATAACATTCAGCCCCCCCTGGAAGACTCCGGTCTTTCAGTAAATGGTAAGGGAGCAAGTTTTACCACTGGTCGAACATAGAGGCCACTGTTGGTCTTGACGCTGACGACTCGGCATTTGTTGTCTGATTCAAGATGTATTTCAGTCACACGTCCAAGAATCCATTTGTATGGCGGATGGTTAGGCTCCTTTAGTAGCACGTCGTCTTCAACCTGTAGGTCTCGTTGCGTTTTTTGACACTTTGGTCGACTCTGTAGTGACGTCAGGTACTCTTGGAGCCATCGCTTCCAAAACCCTTGCACAAGGGCCTGTAAAAGAAACCAGTTATTTTGGATTGAAACATTAGGCAAAGGAACATCAGGTATAGGGACTGCAGAATAAGATTCTCCAATCATAAAGTGTGATGGAGTTAGAGCGGTCGGTTCGAAGTCAGATGTTTGCCACATCGGGCGTGAATTGAGTAGGCCTACAATTTTGGCTAAAAGGGTATACATTTCTTCGTAGGTTAGCCTGTGGTCACTAAAAACACGTTTGAGATGGGCTTTAACCGATTTTATTCCAGCCTCCCACAATCCTCCAAAGTAAGGTGCAGAGGGTTGAATAAATTTCCAACTGATTTGGTCTTTGAAAGATGGTCGATGATGATGGTGTTCCGCTGTTGACTCAGAAGAAGCTCGTAAAGATCGCCCAGTTTTCTTTTAACCACATGAAAATTAGTTGCGTTGTCACTCCATATTTCGGATGGTCTACCGAGGCGCGACACGAAGCGGTCTAGAACTAAGAGAAATGCGTCTGTTGATAGATCACCAACTAACTCCACGTGAACTCCCTTGGTGACGAAACACACGAACAGCGCGATGTATGCTTTTACGAACTTGGGATTGCGCCCACGAGCTAGGCGAAGGGTGATTGGGCCTCCGTAATCGCAACCGACTTTGCTGAAAGGACGTTCAAATCGAACACGTTCTACTGGTAGATCACCCATCAGCTGATATGATGACGTTGGACGCTGTCGAAAACAATCGTTGCAACTAAAAACAATTTTGCGTAACAGATTTCTGCAACCGAGAACGTAATAGTTTTGCTTAAATAAGGCGACCATTAGAGTCACACCGGCATGTAGATAATGGATATGAATGCCGCGAGCTATAAGTTCAGAAATGGGATGGAATTTGCACAAAAGATTGGGTGTTTCTCATTGTTTGTTAAATCGGAGTGCATTATACGTCCACCGACCCGAAGAACGTTTGAGCTGTCAAGGAACGGGGCAAGCAGTAAAAGTTTATTTTTTGAAGGCAGTTCCTTTCCTTTTTTTAAAATGTTTATTCGAAACTAAATAAGGAGGACTGAGCAATTTTTTTAATAGGAGTTTTAGCTATGCCGATTTCTTGCGAACACAAAAAAGGGGAAGTTTTTCGATCACCTTTGAAAAAACTATTTTTATAAAACCGATAAATATATGCCACTACACGAACAAGCTTAAACCAACTCAATGAATTACAAATCAAATTGCGAAGAATGTTTTCAGAGTTTATATTGGAAACAAATACCTGAACTTTAGTGCTTTTTCGTTCCTCCAAGTCTCTAATAGGAATGCCATCCATACTATACCGCGAATCCGGCCACTTAGTAGGTTCCTCTTTTAGCCAAGGCGGTCCGTTCCACCAGATATCAGTTGATGATAAGAGTGATGGTGCAATACCTCGCGACGCGACGTCAGCTGGATTTTGGGGAGAACGATCGTGGGCCCAGCTTACAAGTTCACTAAATGTTTCACATTGGTCGTCTGGTCTGCAGATACGAGTAGTATTTTTGTTTGCGTGGCTACATGGCGTGTCTTGAAATTTTAAACGTATATTATGATACAGGATATGAGGTGGTTTTATATGCATCAGTTTCGTTTTCTCCACGTTTATTGTCAGTCCATTATCGTGACACCATCTTGTTATTATGTCTAATTCGTTCTGCATTCCTTCAATCGCAATTTCAATATTTTTGTGCAACACCACAATTGCTGTGTCATCTGCGTAGGCAAAAGATGTGCTGTTTTTTTCAGCGCTTTCAGCATGCCATTCGCATATACTATATACAGCAGAGGGCCCAATTTCGAGCCCTGAGGGACGCCGTGTGTGATGTTTATGTCGTCACTTAGGTCTTTATTAATTTTAACGCGATATGTTCGTAGTGACAGGTAGTTTTCTATCCATTTGATTCAGTTGCCACGGGTTTCAATATTATACAGGGAAGTTAGGAGTTTATGGTGTGAAAGAGTGTCGAAGCTATGATGGTTTTTGCTCAGACTTTCGTTAAGTTTATTTGCAAAGGTCCCCAGGAATTGGTTGGATGCTGTTTCATTTTGTTTTGTCAGAATACGACACTTCGCGTACCCACACATATTTCCATTTGGTGGTTTTGGCTTTTGTTTTGGCTAGCCATAACAAACGTCGATTAAATGCAGTCAGCTGATCGTTAATGAAGATTTCAATTTTGTTTTTGTCTACATTTTCTTCCGCTCTTAATGTGTCAGCATTTATTTGCATACCGCGCCGTCTTTGCATTAGTTTTCTTTTTGTGCTAAGAGAAGAGAACTTGACGATGAAGTTGTTTTGTTTGGTGGTACGAATCAGCTACATCGTGATCAGTTAAACTCAAGTTCAGCGAGCTTGCAATAGATTTGATGATGTCATTTGCACTTTTATCATTTTGTTTTGGTACATTTCTTATTTCCACAATTTTCTCGATTGTTTGCTGCTCAAGGAAATTTATTTTTATCTCCATTGTGGAAATCCTTATGTCTTTTTCTTTATTTTGCTTGGTTAAATCTTGTACTTGCAATGTTAGTTGTGACATCGTTTCGTAAAGGTATTTGTCATCTCTTTCTTCATGTCATCAAGAGAGCATGTAACACGATTACCCAGCTTTTCGATTATTTGCTTTATTTCCTTCATGTCGACTTTGTGTTCCGCTACGTCAGACTGCACGGTATTTAAATCAGTTCTGATTACGCTCATAGAGAGAGTATCATATGGCCGATACCGTTTAGACTGAGAATCAACTCCTTCATCGTCATCATCCAGCAGTTGTTTTTGGAATTGTTGTTGCTCCACTGTTGCTTGGGAAGACTGCGCTGCTTGAGGAGTTGATGATGACGATTTGTTTCTCTGTCTACAGTTTTGGCACTTCCATTAGTTCCATTCGAGCTTACGGTCTGCATTCATTTTTGAGTATGTAGCATCGGCAAGTGTGCTACACGGAGAGTAGTGGTAGTGCGACTTGCAGTGGTGGCAAGAAACAAAGTCGCTTGTTGGGGGAAGGGGTTTGCTGCATGTATAACATAGCGTACAATACGCATTAAGAGAAATGCGGTGGCCCATATCGCCAGGAAGCGCAATTCGCTCTTTAATTGAATAATAGAGAGTCGAAGGAAACACTTATTTTACTTATTTCTTTTAAGGGAGAGTCCCGATCACTAATTTTAATTAGAATAAAGTCGAAGTTTTAGGAAAACCACTAATTGCACACGACTCCGACACGCACGAATATACGTAAATCTGAAAAATTCTAAAGATTAAGACAGTTTTTAAAATTGAAATAGAGAGAAATAATAGACACGTCTGTTTGCCGCGAAAGCACATCTATGCCAAAATGTTCCGACGATGACCAGACAGAAATGTAAAGAAAGCCTACAATCGACGTACTATACCGACACAAAACTAGACTGCTGTCGTGGCTAAAACGGCTGAACAGAAATTCTACTGACCCCAAGGAACCGGAGGTAAGGATGCCGAAGTCAGAGATACGAATACTGAAACAGCTGATTAGAGAAAATTACAGAAAATCTGTAAGTCTCTATTGGGGCAATAAAGTTCAGGTTACGAGTATTAAAACCTGTAGTCCGAATATGTTTCCACATATTAATAAGTTGTTCAGGAGGAAGGATCACAATGATATTCCTTGAGTCCGAATCTCCCAGACAACAGAGAACAGACAGACAGTAGTGATTGCTGGAATAACTCCTTAAAGTGTCGCTTCAAACGACGGTTTTTTCGTGGTCGAGGACCCACAGGAGAAAATGGATTTGCTGGGTGCTTGTTAAGAGGCCGTGTATACGGGAAACACTCCAATGATGAAAACCATGCTAATGCAGTTGTCGCCAATGGCCGAGATGCATCGCACTTGTTCGTGTCGAATGATGATCTCTGTGCATTTAGTCAGTGAAGAATAAAAAGGCGGCTGAGGTGAATGGTGTCCCAAATGTCGAATTGAGACACCTACCTCTGGAGGCTGTAGATATTTTCACAACGCTGTTTAACAATGCGCTGAATAATGCACATTATCCAGCGCATTGGAAGGTAGCTGGGGTACACCCTTCCAATCTCTGGTCGATTAGTTTGCTTCCAAATATAAGCAAGGTCTTTCCAAAGGTTGCCAATAGAGCCCTGTTGAATTGGGTCGAGGACAATAACATAATTCCGGACAACTGACTAGACCAGTATCCGCATTTCGATAGACATGAAGGTGCTTGTCTTGCTGGGGCCAAGGAGGCGTATGCTCTGACAAGACAAGGTGACTCTTTCATTGCAGTCACTCGACCACAGAGTGAAGGTCATATGCTACGTGGCCCTTATAAGACCGATCGTCGCTTATGGCTTTTCATTGTGGCTCAATATAGCGCCTTGTTACATGGAAAGGATTCGGGCATTGGAGAGACAATGTCACCGGTTGTTCCGAACGCCTGAATCCAACTAAATAAATTACTATCCCAACAAGGTCCTATACGTTGGGGCTAAGGTGAATAGGATGGGTAATTTCCTCATAAAGGTGGCTCGAAGGCATGTTACAAGCGATGGTCACTGACAAAAATCTGATCTTCGGGGATTACAACCCGAATGAAATGTACATAGAGAGTACGCTCCAATCTGGCCATATTCCCCCAGA
Organism: Portevinia maculata; assembly: GCA_949715645.1. Taxonomy (NCBI): domain Eukaryota; kingdom Metazoa; phylum Arthropoda; class Insecta; order Diptera; family Syrphidae; genus Portevinia; species Portevinia maculata. Next base: position 116,428,955 of record OX454527.1, on the reverse strand, counting down.
GGCATTTATCCATATTGATGCAAAAGGGCTTCTCCAGGCGAGAGATGGTGTTCCGGTATTATACCAAATTTTTTAAAATTTGTTTTATACAAATTGTGAAATCTAAATAATGATGCCGACTTTTTTTTTAATTTTCTCGTTGAAAACGTAAATGTAGGATTAGCTCGTTAAATAGTTTTTAGACTGAAAGGCAATAATTATTAAGTTATAGTTAAGTTTTATAGTTAACTATAGACTTAGAATAACTATCCTGTTGATTTTAAGTCAGATTTAATCATTGTTGTCTAGTATGTTTGTTGATATTTAATGATTAATAGGAAATGAATTTAAAAGTCAAAAATCGATCACCCAAAAAGCTTTATCTTTGTATACACTATAGTATTATCATAACAGCGACTTTTTTATTTTGGCCTCACGTTGCTAGATGGCGTTTGGAAGGTTTGTGTCCTAAATTTTGCTGTCACCATTTTTTTACACACTTTGAAAACGAAGAAAGAAAACCAAATAAACTGCTTTGCCTCTCTTTATCGAACCTTTCATAATTTCATTCCCATGTAGGGATGTATTTTTTTTCTTTGTAAGAAGGAGCATAGGCATTTTAGTTGTTTCGCAGCACAGGTAGAATGTAGGATTTGCAAGAAGCAGAGGTTGATGATGGAATCCAAGTAAGTTAATTTGTATGGATAATGGATCTCGCATTATCGACTCTGGTAATGCCATATGATTTTCATTCTTATATCCCTGCAAACGCAGAAGTACGAATATAACCGGTGAAACATGTACGGAAAAGAAGTATAGGCCGTCCCAACTTAAGTGAAAATTTGTTTGCGCAGGTCTCTTGACATCAGGGATTTTATTCTTTTAGCGACAACAAAACTACTTTTAAAACCAGAACTACAGTTGAAAAATATATGTACGCATTTCATACAACAAATATACCCCTGCTTGCGAAAACATCTCTCTCGATCAACGATCGAGACATGAGTGTTTGTCCACACAGAACCGTCGTTGGCGCATGCAAAAGATACACATTTACCCATCCCAAGGAAAAGGGAAATTTGCTGGGCGTTGCACTTCTGAAATATGTGTTTAGTAATGAAAGCCAGAGTTTTGAGTAACTATTAAAAAGGGTTGATATGGAATTTCCGTTATGCTTTGTGCATGGGCACGCAGGTAGACAGGTAGATTTATAGGTTAGTTCAGAAAAGAAGGTTCACTTTTCTACTCACTTAAAATCGACCTGTCTCGCCCGATACGACTTTCATGGAAAGGCCTAAGTGTCCAATTGTCTACCCACATTTAATAACCCATTTTTTCAAGTGCATAATAGGTATATTTTTACAACAAATAAAATCTCAACTATTTATTTTTTCAAACAATATCTCTAACTGATACGTATTCATTTTCTTTGCTTTACATTATTTTATGTCAATTGTGCTATTTTCCAGGTTTTCTTTATTTTCTTGATTGTAATGTTTTATTTCGTGCATGAAACTTTTTTCATGAGTTACTACAATAATTAATTGGTGCAACTCAATGACAGTTTAAACACGTATCAATAATAAAACAATTACGTTTTCCAATATCGCTGCAACAAAGATAAAGTAGAGAAAAGCATTAACAATTTCATTCGATCAAAAACACTTTAAAAGAGAAAATATCCCTTAAATAAATTGCTTCTGCGCATGTTGGGATCTTTCTTTTACTTTGGGATGGACTATACCTCCTTTCCACTGAAAAGGTATAGGCACTCGGAAAAAAACTCAGTTATATACCTGCTGCACATGAGAATACGTGAAGCACTGCATTTGGATTGTCACGGTGTAAAAAAAACAACAACAATACTGGCAAAAAAAGGAATATCACAATTTTAGGGCTCCGTAGCCAAATAGCAAAAAACGGAACTCTTATAGATTCGTCATGTCCGTCCGTCTGTCTGTCTGTCTGTCCGGGAATGTCACAGCCACTTTTTTCCGAAACTATAAGAGCTATACTGTTGAAACTTGGTAAGTAGATGTATTCTGTGAACTGCATTCAGATTTTCGCACAAAAATAGAAAAAAAAAACAATAAATGTTGGGGGTTCCCCATACTTAGAACTGAAACTCAAAATTTATTTTTTCATCAAACCCATATGTGTGGGGTATTTATGGATAGGTCTTCAAAGAGGTTTCTAATATAATTTTTTCTAAACTGAATAGTTTGCGCGAGAGACACTTCTAAAGTTGTAAAATGTGTGTCCCCCCGCCTGTAACTTCTAAAATAAGGGAATGATAAAACTAAAAAAAATATATGATGTACATTACCATACAAACTTATACCGAAAATTGGTTTGAACGAGATCTAGCAAGTAGTTTTTTTTTAATACGTCATAAATCATAAACCGCAATTTACCTTTCATTCAATCAACTCAAATATAAAAAAAACATTTAATTTCATAGACATAAACCTTATGCGTAAACCGTGAACCATTATTTTCTAATAGTAAATCTGTAATAGGTGCCTAAGTAAAAATAATAATGATAATTCGCGCGGAACCCTTCATGGGCGAGTCTGACTCGCACTTGGCCGCTTTTTTTATCTGTACTTTTACATTGATCAGCAGACTACTAATCCTCAAAGAGAATACAAACCCATTCACAAAAACATGTTTCTTTGTAGTAGTGTTTTCGAGAAACTACTGACTTTTGGTTTGCAGGGAAGGGTATTTATTTTTCTGTGTAACAGCCGAATACTTTTGATGATTTGCATTGTTGCCTGCGCTTCGGCAAATAGTATGTTTGATAAGAGGGAGATGATGGAAAAATAAGAAATCTGGCTTCTTCGTCTGCGAGTAGAATGTATGATGGATGAGGCGATCCCTTTGAAAGGAAAAATTGAATAAAATTTGATTTCGGTATTTTCATCGAATGAGATATTATGAGTTTATCGCATTTTAGAATCTCACTGTTTTCTATCATTTTTTTTTTGTAATTGATTTAGAAATATTCGATCTATATACGATGAATATTTATATGGATAGTAAGAATTGTCGTTGTTTTGCGTGGAGCTAGATTGCTAAATTCGATGAACGACATATTTTATAGGAGTATTGCGCAAGTTGATTTACCTTTTATCAACATATGAAATTTTTGCTATATATTTTAAAGTCCATGTACCTTTTCAATGAAGCATTGAGGAAGGTCACTTGGTGTTTTTTTTTGCTTGCTTGTTTCTCTTTTGCATTAAACATGTTCTAACATTAGATATACTTCGAGGCATTAAGAATGTCACTACGAAGATTATGCTGGCTAAGTCTAGAGCTCTCAGCTAAGCTCCAGAAATTGTAGAGTGCTCTATTGTGTCTCTTGGCGGTTCAAGTTGAGTATGACTTTCATTAGTATAGTCCCGGTATATTCATAGTTTTAATTGTAATCCGCGTTGCGACTATTAGCTATCAGAAAGAGTTCAACTGCTTTTTGTATTCATATTGATCAAATTTTATTCGTGAAAGGATAAGTTGTGCATATGAATATTTTTATAATATATGTTTTCTAATGTAATTGTGGACTGTATTATGTCTCTTGATTTGTTGTAATAATTAGCTGTTATTGTTTCTGTATAGTATAGTTTTAATGATTGATACTGTGTTCCACGAAGGGTAGTCACCTTGTCGAGTGCACCATCCTTTGATGGTGCCGGTTTGGAGGCTTAACGATGTTTCATACATCCACTAAGAACTGCCCAAGGACATTCCGTCCTGCCCCAATTCCCCCTTTTTCTCCCCTACCCCTCCTCTCTCCTGATTTTTCCTCCCTCTGATTCTCTCACTCCTTCTCCCTTTCATTATCCGCTGGGCTGGACTTAAGGTGTGATACGACCCGTGCCGAAAGTCGGCCAGGCTGAGGGCCCAGTTTAAAAAATAGCTCAGTCGCCCACGGAGTATCCGGATACCTGGCGATCTCCGGATTAACCAGCCTTACCTACATACTGCGGATCTCTGTGCAGGCGGACCTCCTTTCTCCGCTATTCGTGGGTCTAAAATATGAACAACAAACAAAACAAAAACAAAAACAAAAATAAAAACATCGAGACCAGTATCTCTTCTAAACCGGGCGGTAGTACGGCGACCTTGCTGTCTACTGACGCGGCTCCTGCAACAAAGAGTAGCACTGCGACTGTGAGTAATCGTGGTCCAGTTGCTGCCAGCAGCAGTGAGCCTAATATAGGCAAAGCAATTCCTAGCAGCGGTAGGATTGTGGCACTTCATGGCCCTTCCGTTGCTAGCCTTACAAATCCTAGTACGTCTCGTAGTGGATGTTCGCGACAACGCACTCCCTCGAGGGCTTACTACAAGGACAGGCGAAATGCCATAAGAACTCTGAAGGTCTTTGGAGATATTCTGGAGACCAACAGAACACCACAGCAGATCGCCAAATTAAAATGGGCCCAAGGCTTCCTAGAGAAGGACAAGAGCGCTAACAAGGACTTCACGTCCAAGCGCCAGAGATCGGTGGAAGAAACCACTTCGGTTTCCAAAAAACCCAAGGTGCATAACACCAGCACCACCTCACATTCTGCCCCCAAATCTCAAAAGTCCTTCAGCGATGTCCTAAAGGACAAAATCGTGGTCGCGGTGATCGACCGCAGTGATCCGGAGGGAAGAATTTCCCCCGAACGATGCCATAAGCTGAGGAACAAGCTACTTAGCCTCTATCTGGCCTTCATGAAGGACCACCCTGGACCAGCTCCAGTAACTGAAGATGCCGGACTACACCAAGGGCATATCCGGCTCGTCGCCTGCGACAATATTAGATCGTTGGATCTGTATAAGATCGCCATAGGCAAACTCGGGGAGGTTTGGCCTGGAGCGAAGCTTGAGGTTGTTGCGAAGGAGGACATCCCGAGCAGACCGAGGGCTCGTGCTTGGATCCCTGCTGAACCCCCCTCCGCAGAAGAAGTATTGTCGGTTATTAGACTGGGCAATCCCACACTCCCAACCCACGACTGGAAAGTTGCGAAGCTGGAAGAGCATAGGGGATCCTTCAGATCAGCTATTATAGTGATCAACCAAGAATCCCTGGCTCCTTTGGCGAAGACCAACGGCGCAATCCAGTTCGGTTGGGATAAGATTACACTTCGGGTGTACAAAAAGGATGACCCAGAAGCTAATAAGCCTCCGTATCCCTCTGACACAGGACTTAACACCTCTGATCCTGGAGCATCAATCTCCCTTCCATCCATGGAAGATGATGAACCAACTGTGGCTGCTCCCACTCAGCCCTCTACGTCCACTGCTAACACCAACTCTAGTATGGACACGGAAGACCTCCTCAGCAAAGTCCTTCTCAGCGAGGACGAGCTCTTAGGCTCGTCCTCTGACTCTGACTCAAATTCAAATAACACCGTGGTGGAGACTCCTCTGCCTGATTGCGACGATCAATGTTGCGATTAGTACAGATCAACCTCCACCACTCAAAAAAGGCTTCGGCCTCCCTTCTTATCCGTCTTTCTAGAGATGGAGAAGATATGGTCCTGATCCAAGAGCCATGGATTGTTAACAACCTGGTTCGAGGACTCCGGACTCATGGATACAAATTGTTGTATGCAACTGACAAAGGTAAACCTAGAACTTGCATACTGGCAAAAAGTAGCTTAAATGTATTTTTACTCCCTAATTTCAGTGACCGTGATGCAACCGTGGTGAGTCTAGAGACTGTTCGCGGCACCCATTGGATAGCCTCGGCTTATCTGGCCCATGACCACGTAGGGTCCTGGCCTGGTGTCAACCTAGAGGGACTGATCGCGGCAGCTGAACATCAAAAAACTGGTCTCATTATTGGATGTGATGCCAATGCGCACCATTCAGTATGGGGCAGTTCTGACATCAACGACAGAGGTGAGTCTCTTTTTGATTATATTCTTAATACTAATCTCATTGTGTGTAACACTGGTAGTGAACCTACCTTCATTACAAAAGATAGACAGGAGGTTCTAGATATAACTCTGGTCTCCGACTCAATCCATCAGGAAATTGTAAACTGGAAAGTCTTGGCGGAACACTCTTTTAGTGACCACCGTTACATTCAATTCAGCTTAGCCGATGACCCTCCCCGCCAGCCAGTTTTTAGAAATTATAGGAAAACTGACTGGCTCAAGTATAGAGAAGTGCTGAAAAGTTCAATGAAATCTCCTTAGTCCTCCCCGGAACACCATAGAGCTAGATAAGAAGGTCAGGGTACTCACCTTGGCCCTCAATAAGGCTCTGACCTCTGCCTGCCCGCTCACACGGCCTAGAGGCAAAAAGAAGCCGGTTTGGTGGACCCCAGCACTAGGACCTCTAAGAAGCAGTTGTAGAAAACTGTTCAACCAAGCCAAGTCCACAAAAGCTGAAACCGACTGGGCTTCATACAAAGCATCTCTCAATGCTTACAAAAAGGAACTGAGGAAAGCCAAACGCTCGTCTTGGAGACTCTTCTGTGGAAAAATAGAGGAATCTTCGGAGGCATCTAGGCTAAGAAAAATCCTCTCAACCAACCCAGGTATGCCTAGCTTTTTAAAAAAGGCGGACGGCTCCTGGACCACTTCCAGCGAAGAATCGCTCAATCTACTACTGGATACACATTTCCCAGGTAGCTCCCACGTTACTAGCAATATAAACCTGTCTAGGTCAATTGCACGTACGACTAACTTTCAAGGTCTGATTACTAGGGACAAACTGCTCTGGGCGATACACAGCTTCAAACCATACAAATCCGCGGGGCCAGATGGCATAATACCAGCTGAAATTCAAAACACCTCGGATATCATCTCGCCTTTGCTTGAGATAATCCTGAAAAGCTGTGTAAAAATGGCATACATTCCGCTGTTATGGAGAGAAGTAAAGGTCGTATTCATACCCAAAGCCGGTAAATGTACCCATGTAAATCCTAAGGATCTCAGACCCATAAGCCTATCGTCATTCCTTCTAAAAACATTAGAAAGGTTAATTGATATCCATCTACGTACTAACATAGATACAAGACTTTTGTCTACGGCTCAACATGCATATTGCAAAGGCAAATCTGTTGAAACAGCCTTACATACGTTAGTACGCTCAATCGAATACTCCCTTCACCATAAGGAGTACACTATGGTTGCATTCCTGGATATTGAGGGTGCTTTTAATAACGTCAATACATCCGCGATCGCAAATGCACTGTCAGATCTAAAGGTGGATGACTCACTTGGTGAGCTTATCAATCTACTTCTCACAAGTCGGATTATAAACTCGAAATGGGGGCTCCAACCCCGCATTACCAACTGGCTATACATCTCGGTAATTAGACCGATACTTATGTACGGGGTGGTTGTTTGGTGGACTGCCCTTGATAAAGCGATAAATCGCGATAAGCTAGGCAAAGTCCAACGTACAGCTTGTCTCTGCATGAGTGGTGCACTGCGCACTACCCCCTCTGCTGCAATGGACATTCTGTTTCACCTGATACCCCTGGACATCTTTAGCAAGCAAGTGGCTGCTAGTGCGGCTATCCGCCTCAAAACAACGTTCCAATGGTCCGAGAATGAAATCGGCCACGCATCTATTCTGAAAAAATTTAGAATCCTCCCCAGTAACATAGACTACATCACCCCTCGAACCCTTTTTGACAAAAACTTCAAGGTCAAGATCCCTCCCAGAACATTCTGGGAAGGGCCACCCGTCGAAAATAAATCAATCCATTTTTATACCGATGGATCCAAAACCGACGAGGGGGTAGGAGGTGGTGTGTTCTCTGACAGGCTGAATCTCAGCCTCTCCTTTCGACTCCCTGATCACTGCAGTGTGTTCCAGGCAGAAATCTTGGCTATTAAGGAAGTCCTGTCGTGGCTGAAGAAGAACGTGATATCCATTACGGATATCTGGATCTTCTCAGATAGTCAAGCTGCATTAAAATCCCTGGATTCTGGGTTCACAAACTCTATCGTAGTCCATGACTGTCGGTCATCTCTAGTGGAGATGGCGAAGCATTTTAACATCCACCTATGCTGGGTGCCAGGACATACAGACATTCCAGTGAACTGTAGGGCGGATGAACTCGCCAGAAAAGGAACCACACTGCCCCTTTTACCTGATAAAGGTTCACTAGGCATCCCAATCGCTACATGCAAACTCATGTTTATGAGACAGACCATTGAGAACTGTAACCTTAGGTGGACAAGTGGCAACACTTGTCTAGCGACAAAGCAGATTTGGCCAAAGCTGGATCTGAAACGCTCTAAGTGTTTGATTTCTCTAAACAGACTTCACATTGGTGCTATAATTGGTGTGATCACCGGACACTGTCTCATAGGCAGACATGCAACAAGGCTTGGCGTCCACGCAAATGACTTCTGCAGAAGCTGTATGGATGAGGAGGAGGAGGAGACAGTTCTCCACCTTCTCTGCACGTGCCCTGCTCTTTCTCAAAGACGTAAACTCCATTTAGGATCCTTCTTTTACAATGATCTTAACGATCTCATTAACACCGACATAAAAAGTCTGTCAAGCTTCATCAGAAGCTCCAAATGGTTCAACGAGTAGGAGGATGATACATCCGTGTGGCATCACAATGGGCCTGTCACTGGCCTAAGTGTGTCGGTCTCGGCCGACAGCCACTACAACCTAACCTAACCTAACCTACTGTGTTCTTTATAAATTATGTTATAAATGTCGTATTGTTGTAAATGTAAACTCAAGCTCTGCTGCTGTTGCGACTGCCTCGGCTTGTGGTTGCCTTCAAAATGAAAGGTACATAATTTCTGAACTGCAACAGCGGCAGATTACATAGGCTAAACAAATAGAATGCAATATTAAATATATACCAAACAGTTAAGCAAATTTAAAAGTAAAGATTATGGTAGGTTACAGTATTAATAAACAACTAAATTTAGTAAGGCATATTATCATTTGTTTGGTAAATGAGCAAATAAATAAACATGTTAAGGAATTCATGCTGGTTAAGACTAGGCCATAAAATGTTGATTGTATTCCATAACATTCAGCCCCCCCTGGAAGACTCCGGTCTTTCAGTAAATGGTAAGGGAGCAAGTTTTACCACTGGTCGAACATAGAGGCCACTGTTGGTCTTGACGCTGACGACTCGGCATTTGTTGTCTGATTCAAGATGTATTTCAGTCACACGTCCAAGAATCCATTTGTATGGCGGATGGTTAGGCTCCTTTAGTAGCACGTCGTCTTCAACCTGTAGGTCTCGTTGCGTTTTTTGACACTTTGGTCGACTCTGTAGTGACGTCAGGTACTCTTGGAGCCATCGCTTCCAAAACCCTTGCACAAGGGCCTGTAAAAGAAACCAGTTATTTTGGATTGAAACATTAGGCAAAGGAACATCAGGTATAGGGACTGCAGAATAAGATTCTCCAATCATAAAGTGTGATGGAGTTAGAGCGGTCGGTTCGAAGTCAGATGTTTGCCACATCGGGCGTGAATTGAGTAGGCCTACAATTTTGGCTAAAAGGGTATACATTTCTTCGTAGGTTAGCCTGTGGTCACTAAAAACACGTTTGAGATGGGCTTTAACCGATTTTATTCCAGCCTCCCACAATCCTCCAAAGTAAGGTGCAGAGGGTTGAATAAATTTCCAACTGATTTGGTCTTTGAAAGATGGTCGATGATGATGGTGTTCCGCTGTTGACTCAGAAGAAGCTCGTAAAGATCGCCCAGTTTTCTTTTAACCACATGAAAATTAGTTGCGTTGTCACTCCATATTTCGGATGGTCTACCGAGGCGCGACACGAAGCGGTCTAGAACTAAGAGAAATGCGTCTGTTGATAGATCACCAACTAACTCCACGTGAACTCCCTTGGTGACGAAACACACGAACAGCGCGATGTATGCTTTTACGAACTTGGGATTGCGCCCACGAGCTAGGCGAAGGGTGATTGGGCCTCCGTAATCGCAACCGACTTTGCTGAAAGGACGTTCAAATCGAACACGTTCTACTGGTAGATCACCCATCAGCTGATATGATGACGTTGGACGCTGTCGAAAACAATCGTTGCAACTAAAAACAATTTTGCGTAACAGATTTCTGCAACCGAGAACGTAATAGTTTTGCTTAAATAAGGCGACCATTAGAGTCACACCGGCATGTAGATAATGGATATGAATGCCGCGAGCTATAAGTTCAGAAATGGGATGGAATTTGCACAAAAGATTGGGTGTTTCTCATTGTTTGTTAAATCGGAGTGCATTATACGTCCACCGACCCGAAGAACGTTTGAGCTGTCAAGGAACGGGGCAAGCAGTAAAAGTTTATTTTTTGAAGGCAGTTCCTTTCCTTTTTTTAAAATGTTTATTCGAAACTAAATAAGGAGGACTGAGCAATTTTTTTAATAGGAGTTTTAGCTATGCCGATTTCTTGCGAACACAAAAAAGGGGAAGTTTTTCGATCACCTTTGAAAAAACTATTTTTATAAAACCGATAAATATATGCCACTACACGAACAAGCTTAAACCAACTCAATGAATTACAAATCAAATTGCGGAGAATGTTTTCAGAGTTTATATTGGAAACAAATACCTGAACTTTAGTGCTTTTTCGTTCCTCCAAGTCTCTAATAGGAATGCCATCCATACTATACCGCGAATCCGGCCACTTAGTAGGTTCCTCTTTTAGCCAAGGCGGTCCGTTCCACCAGATATCAGTTGATGATAAGAGTGATGGTGCAATACCTCGCGACGCGACGTCAGCTGGATTTTGGGGAGAACGATCGTGGGCCCAGCATTTGAATGGGGTTGAAGATTGAATTTCCGAAGTACGACAAAGACAGACCATTTCTTAGGAGGAGCAGATAGCCAATGCAGTACTATTGACGATTCTGTCCATGCGAAAACGCGAAGATCCTTTTCCTGCAACGAGAATTTAATTTTATTAACATGTCGAGTAAACAGAAGTGCTCCACAAAGCTCGAGTTTTGGCAAAGATAAAACTTTAATCGGAGCAACCCTGCTCTTGGCTGCTACAATATATATCGCGACGTTTCTATTGGCGCTAATACTTCGGCAGTAAACAACGGCTGCATACGCGTCCAACGATGCATCGCAAAATGCATGTAGTTCCAGGTTTTTCCTGTTCGACCACATGACCCTCGGAATAGATATCGTTTCGACCAAGTGAAGTTTATCACGGATGGCACTCCAGCGACTCTCGAGTTCCTCAGGAACGTCCTCATCCCAACTCAGTTTTTCCCGCCACAAATCCTGGAAGAATATTTTGACTGCAACGACGATCGGAGCAAGAAATCCTAAAGGAAAGTATACGGCGTTTTGTGCATGTTGTTGGATGTGGAAGCACTACCTTATAGGAGAAGCAATCTTTTAACAGACACCATTTCAGCCCAAGAACCTTGACCACACTTGATTCCTCAAACTCTACTGGTGACAGCTCAAGTTGATCCTCTGGCAAAGAAAGCATAAGAGGCCAACAATTCGTTGTCCATTTTCGAAGATTGAATCCGCCTAACTTGAGAAGTTCCACAAGTTCATTCCGAAGAGATATGATGTCATCTATGGAGTCTGCTCCAGAGAAAACCTCATCGACGTAGAAGTCGTTGAGAATAACGTTTGAGGCTCCAGAGTGTGTTTTTGCATAATCAAGTCAAAGCTGTTTTAAGGGAACTAACTTTGGTTTGTTACCTTTTGTTTCTTAATTCATTATCACGTTGTTCGTGTGATTATGTTGTAACACATATATTTCTATCCTTTTTACCTAGTTAACTAGTCGTCGCCTGAGAATTGTTTTGTTCCATACGCCACTTTTGTCGTTTTTGAGTTAGGAACGGATTCTATGGTAATTTTGTATGATCTTTTTAAATCTGTGATTCGATTTGCTCTTAGTCTTTCCAATCCCGAGATATCGAACATCGACTTTGTCCCATATCCACCAAAATCAACAGTTTGTAGAATTGTTTTGTGCCATAAACCATTTTTTGGCGTTTGGGACAAATTTTCCATATAATTTATCGCAATTTTTTTGTGTGAATTGTTTTGTTCCACGTGCACATCACTGCGACAAGAGATACAGAAAATATTAACAAAGTTGAGAATTGGTTTGTCCTACGTGCACTCGTGAAAGAAAAGCTATGTATGTGGAACACTGATCTCAAACAAAATTTTAGTATTGGTTTCTGGTTTGTTTCACCTCCATTACAGTTGTGTAGATAATATTCGATATTATGAAGATATGAATTCGGTGCGGTGATGAATAGTGCTGCAAACGCAAAACGCAGACGTACGAGCAGTCAATCATTGAAATGGGTTCAATAGATGTGTTTAATGAAACTTAGCTGCACATACCTATAACTACAGAAAAAAACATAAAAGTACAAGATTTGGGGTCCCATGAGTAAAAATCTTTCGCAAAGTGTTCTACATTCTGTCAATTTGTGTTCCATGATGCTGTGCGGATCAGTTTACGATTTTTGTACCTAGTTTAGAGATAGGGCAAGTGAGTAAAATGTGTCAAATTTGAAAATTCAAATTGTACTGATGCCAATTGATTTATTTGTTTGGCATGAGATATCGTATTTCTCAGTTTAATGTTACAAATATTCGCATACCTACAGTCCCTGGCCAAATTATTAGACGCACTGTAAGGTTCTCTGTACTTTGTTTGTACTTGTTTACGTTCGCATATCAATTGGTTAACACTATAATGCATCACGTCAAAAATAAATACAAAATGGAATCATTTATAAAATCTCTTTACATTACATTATATGTACGTTTAAATATAAAAATGTTGCATATAAACTCGTGCAACACATACAAATATTAAAATACTGCAGTGCGTCTAATAATTTGGCCAGGGACTGTATATACTGAAAAAAAAATCGAAAGAATAACATCTAACGAGTTCAAATTGTGATCAAATCGACATCAGGCCAAACATTGACGGTGCAATGATTTGAAATTTCGCAGCTGAGAGGAAAACATTATGACTCGAAGCTGTAATTTTCCGATCTAATTTGATCTGACATGCTTCACTCATTGGTTTAATGCTAAACACTTTGAATAATTTTCTTATTATACCCTATTCTAAGAGTATATTAATGTTGACGAATAGTTTGTAACATACCTTAATATTGCCCGTAGACCCCTAACTATATTCATGATCAGCATCGATAGTAATTTCGATCTAGCCATGACCGTCCGTCCGTCTGTCGGCAAAAATTAGGCCTTTAAACTGAACCTAGAGATCTGAAATTTTCACCATATACTCTCTAGGGTCCCGAAATAATCAAGTTTAAGAATTTTTGAAACAAACAACAACAAACTCGAAAAATTTATCGAAAAAATCGAATTTTGAGCTAGAAAGCTGGAATTTTTTATCCTAAAACTGATCGGGAGATATAATTTTTAAAATCCGGCTACTGACACGCCCACAATTAAATAAAACAATTTTATTGAAAAACCAAAGTTTGAGCTGGAGAGCGTTTTTTTTTACAAAAGCTTAGATTTTCGATAACATCCTTTAAATGTTATATAACAAAATATGTAGAGTGTTCTTAATAATTCAACCATACTTAAACTTTTGTCACGCCCACTTATGAGGGATAGGAATAAGAATAGGGTATCCAACAGTTTGCCCAAGCGGACTGTAGCGCGTCCCTATGTTTATACCCTATTGTAAAGTGTATTAATTTTGACGCATAGCTAGTTTGTAGCATACCTTAATATTGCCCGTAGACCCCTAAAAGTAACTATATTTATGATCAGCATCGATAGTAATGTCGATCTAGCCATGTCCGTCCGTCCGTCGGCAAAAATTAGGCCTTTAAACTAGGCCTAGAGAGCTGAAATTTTAACCATATACTCTCTAGTGTCCCGAAATAATCAAGTTTACGAATTTTTGAAATCCGCCCACAGACACGCCCACAAACTCAAAAAAACAAAATTTTGGAAAAAATCGAATTTTGAGCTAGAAAGATGAAATTTTTTATATATGATCTGTGACTCCTAAAACTGCTCGGGATATAAAATTTACAAAATCCGCAAACTGGCACGCCCACAAATAAATAAAACAATTTTATTGAAAAACCAAAATTTGAGCTAGGGAGCTGAAATTTATAATATATACTCTCTAGGGGCTCTTTAAGCTCATGTGTCAATATTTTCAAAATTCGCCTACTGACACGCCCACAATTTAAAAATTTATAATATATACTCTCTAGGGGCCCTTTATGCTCATGTGTTAATTTTTTTAAATCCGCCTACTGACACGCCCACAATTAAATAAAACAATTTTATTGAAACACCAAAGTTTGAGCTAGGGAGCGTTTTTTTTCGATAAAATCCTTTAAATGTTATATATCAAAATATGTAGAGCGTTCTTAACAATTCAACCATACTTAGACTTGTTGTAGACTTGTTATTTGTCACGCCCACTTATGAGGGATAGGAATAAGAATAGGGTATCCAACAGTTCGCCCAAGCGGACTGTAGCCCGTCCCTATGTTTATTCGTAAAGTTAATATGAACCGACTTTAGTTCATTTAATTTTATTTGCCATTTTTTGATCCATTTGGATATATCATTTACTGTCCTTTGCAGTTTTTCTGTAACTTCCTGTGCCGTTTTTACTACTGCAAGTACAGCAGTATCGTCTGCAAAAGTCGCAACAGTAGTTTTGTCAATTTGTGGTATGTCGTTCGTTTATAGAAGGAACAGTACTTGTCCCAACACACTACCTTGCGGTATTCCAGCTTTGATGTGTTTCAATTCGGAGTACTCATTCTCTTGCTTAATTCTAAATAATCGTTGCATTATATACGACTCTAGTATTTCATGGTACTCTTTTGGAAGATATTTTTGTAGCTTACGGATTATTCCTTTGTGCCAGACTTTATCAAAAACCTGTGTTACATCAAGGAAGATGGCAAAACATATTTGTTTTTCTTCTAAAGCTTTTTCTATTATATCAGTTATTCTGTGGACCTGATCTATTGTTGAGTATTTATTTCTGAATCCAAACTGATAGTTTGGGATCAGTGTCTTTTCTTCTAGAATCGGATGGAGTCGTTTTAGGAGCATTTTTTCGAATAGCTTAGACAGGATTGGGAGCAATGATATCGGCCGATATGACGTTACTTCACTGGGAAATTTTCCCGGCTTAGGTACCATGATAACTTCCGCAACCTTCCACATGCGCGGAACATACCTTAGTCTGAACGCAGCATTTATTATCTGTGCTATTTTTTTCATACCTTTCTTAGGCAGTTTTTTCAGAATTTCACCCGTTATTAGATCAAATCCCGGGGCTTTTTTCGGGTTGATCTTTTCTTTTATTTCTTTGGCTATTTTCCTAGAGGTTACTGCTGGAATCGATCTCTCGTCTTTGCACATTTCTTCCGTTTGTTGGGAAATATCATTATCGTCGTATGGCTTGAAAACGTTTTCAAGATGTTCCGCAAATAGATCCGCCTTTTGTTTGTTTGCTGTTTTTCACTGGCGGAATGAATGCCGTTGGTCTTTTAATTTTTTTATAGCCTTCCACAGTTAGTATTTTGTACTAGCATCGTTTGTCAGATTTGTAAGGTATCGTTTCACCGATACATTTTTAAATTCTGCTATTAAGTCTACTTTTATCACTTGGAGCTCTTGACAGTTGCCATCGTTTGCGAGCTCGTCTCTTTTCTGATATAATGTCGCAAATTTCGTTGGGATACACGTTTCTTTTTACTTTGCTATTTAATTCAGGCGTTGCAGCCCATGCAGCCTTTTGTATAGCTAGGGTGAAGGACTGTACTTCAGTTTCTAATTGCTCTATTGTATTAATTGATGTGGATAGTTCGATGCGTTCATCTATTAAATATGTGAAATATGTCCAGTCAGTTAGTTTGTTTACTAGACGTGGGTTGTGTTCCTTCATTATAATTTTATTACCAAGTGTTAGCAGCACAGATGAGTGATCTGAGTCAAGATCTGGCCCTTCCTTCACTTGGGTAGTAGTAGTGGAGAGGTTTTTTTTTATAAATTTGGGGACTTGTAGTGGACTCACATTTAATTAAAAATTCCAAGAAAGTATCAACTGTTTCAGTGAACGCGCCCACAAGACCTTTCACGCTAAAGCAGTTCGAACGCGTTCATTCAGAATGTTTTATTTCTTTATCTCCCACTGCCATTCTCTTTTCATTTTCTTTCTCGGTAGTTAGTTGATCTTCTTTCGTGGTTGTGTGCTGGCGCTAAAAAGAAAAGACAATCTCCACCTTTTAACGTAATACCTAATTGTATCATTGAAATTAAAGTTGCGCTAAAATCTAATTGTATCATAAAACCAAAGTTGCGCTAATACATAATTGTATTTGAAAAGTAAAATTAAAATATCTGTTTAATAAAACTTAAATGAATTAAATGAATTTGTGTTCGCGTGTTTCAATATAAAATAGCCACAGGGGCTATATTGGTGACCCCGACAAAGAACATTCGTCGCAACATTTCGTTTTACACGAAGCCGTTAGTACGGGAATACATTTTCTTGAGCGTCACGCCACAAAAGGGGTACAGTTTTAAGTACAGTTTTCTTTTGCGAAACACAACGGACAACGGGTTCATAGAACCACTTCAATATATACAGTTTCTTTCTCGTGCGAAACACAACGGACAAATACAGTGTCTTTCAATTTTTTTTGCATATTTGCGGCACTTGAGGAAAAATAAAAAATAAAATTAAAATCCTCCATCGCTTGTTGTTGCCGTTATCGTCACAAGTTTCACTGCTATCGCTGCACGTCGTCATCACTGCTCCTTCTCGTGGTTGACACAGCCTCACATCATCGTCACGACTACCATTGCCTGTCGCAATCATCCGGTGCTACACAAATCCTAGTCACTTCGCCACGCCACTACACACAAAAAGGGGTGTTCAATCGTTTTGGGTTGCAATAAAAAGCAATTTGCCGAAACAATGACACAGCAAAGCACTCCAACCTCATAGTGCATTGGTGAACTGCACTTATACACCATTCTGTGCAAGGCACGCAGCGTGTTCCAGTAAAAACATCTCCACAAGCTGTAAAAACGCCATCATTGCAAAATCCTGCTACTCATCAGCGCCCAACTAGAAGACCAGTTCCTAATTTCAGCAACACCTTGAAAAGCAGACAACATTTTTCAACAGAATGCCGGTATCCTGATTTTTCAAAGAAAATTGTAATTTCATTTAGGTGAGAGCATTTATATGTAATAGTACCAGCACACACAAAATATATATTTCCATATTATATCAAAGTTCGTACAAAGCCATAACATAAAAAAAATAAATATATTTTAAGATACGAGTACAAGAAATAAAACTTCTCCGTACCTTTCGAATTTTTTTTTATACAAAATTTCAATAAAATTCCGTTTTTCAAAAGTCTTGTCCACAGGCAGAGGAACAGTTATACCGCGTTTTTTAAAAAAAAAAATTTCCTTTTTCACCCGATTAAGAAGAATCTTTCTTAGCTTTCGTGATTTAGTTTCGAAATCTAATTCTAATTCAATCTTTTTGATGATTGAAACTAAAAGTGAGATGATACTCGTAGATGAATCTCAAGAACAAATGAACCAAACCGCATCAAATGAAGATCGTGGTCAGCGAACCCAATCGAGTTCTTCTCAAGGGAATATAGAGTCAATTAAAGTTCGACTTCCAACCTTTTGGATTTCCAATCCGGTAACATGGTTTATTCAGGCGGAAGCCCAATTTACGGTGCACAGAATAACCAGTTCCGAGACAAAATACTGTCTTACGGTTGGCTCTCTACAACCAGATACTTGCGATTCTGTGACCGACATTCTGGCAAATCCACCTAACTCCGACATATACGCCACTTTAAAAACGGCTTTAATAGAACGCCACTCTGTTTCCGAAATAAAACACTTAGAAACTCTCATTGACAAAGCAGACATTGGTGATCGAAAACCATCAGAGGTCCTGCGATCAATGAAAATGCTGGCTGGTACCACATTTAACGATGATATCGTCAAAAATTTGTGGATGCGTCGGTTGCCACAACCCATCAATATCGCATTGTTATCGGTGGGACACAAAAGCTTGGAGGATTTAGCAACACTTGCGGATAGGATATATGAGGCATCTCAGAGCGCAGACATTTGCAGCGTCTCTCCCGCTAAGCAAAGAGCTAATCCTGCTGGTGGAAGCAATAACCTCGAACAAAGACTCGCTAAAATTGAGTCAATGATTGAGGCTTTTTCTTTGGACCAGCGGTCGCGTAACAGAAACAGATCTCAAAATTCGTTCACACAGTCGCTCATACAGTCGTACAAGTTCCAATTCTGGCACAAATATCTGCTGGTATCACAGGCATCATAAGAGAAATGCAAAGAAATGCGTGCAGCCGTGCAACTTTGACAAAAATAAGTCGCAGAATCGGGCCGATAACCCAAACTAGAGAAACCTGCCGTCGCAGCGGCAAACGGGCAGGGTCTTTTAAGGCACCGCTTATTCATTAGAGTTAAAAATTCAAACCTCAGCTTTCTTATCGATACCGTGGCGGATCTGTCAGTCCTTCCTTGTAGCAACAAAAAAGGTTCAAAACCCGCAAATCCTTTGTTGTTACTATCAGCTGCTAATAGAACTTCAATTCCAACATTCGGTTCAAAATTATTAAATCTCGATATTGGGCTAAGGCGAAATTTTGTGCACTCTTTCATAATCGCCTCGGTTAATAGACCAATATTGGGAGCTGACTTCTTAGCAAAATTTAATCTTCTAGTAGATACTAAAAACAAAAGACTAGTAGACCCTCTCACCAAGCTGCACACTAGTGCAACCACCATAAGAACTGACGATCCAACCCCAAAACATTTTGAAATTACTACAGAGTATAATGAAGTTTTAAAAAAGTTTCCAAGTTTGATAGAAGAGCCAAACTATTTCGCGCTAGTCAAACACACACTTGTCCACCACATCTTGACTAAAGGTCAACTTCCAGTTTCAAGGCCTAGACGGCTTGACGCTTCAAGGCACAACACAGCAAAAACTGAGTTCCAACATATGATGCAACTGGGAATTTGTCAGCCATCGTCTTCAAGCACATGCTCAGCTCTTCATATGGTTAAAAAGAAAAACAACCAAGATTGGAGGCCATGTGGAAATTACCGCAGACTTAACGCTGTAACGATACCGGACTGCCACCCGATTCACCACATCCAAGACTTCTCCATGAACATCCATGGTTGCAAAGTTTTTTCCAAACTCGACATTGTGAGAGCATATCACTTGATTCCAGTTGGATCCGAAGACGTTCACAAAACTGCCATAACGACACCTTTCGGCCTTTTCGAGTGGCTCAGAATGCCGTTCGGACTACGAAATGCAGCGCAAACATTTCAACGTTTCATGAACGAGGTTTGCTTGGGTCTAGATTTCGTTTTCGCGTGCATTGACGATCTTCTCATAGCCAGCCAAAACGAGAAGCAACACAAAGAACACCTTGAACTCCTTTTCAGGAGATTAGAAGAATATGGTGTGAACATCAACCTTTCAAAGTTCGTTTTCGGTGCTTCCGTGTTGGAATTTTTAAGTCACACAATCAATGCTGAAGGAATATCTCCTTCTAAAGATCGCCTTGAGGCCATATTAAAATTTCCAACACCCACATCAGTGAAGCAAATTCGACGTTTCATAGGAATGATAAACTATTATCATCGCTTCATTCCTAAACTAGCTGAAACAATTGCCCCACTTCATGCCCATGTAGCCTTGCTAACGAAAGAAAAGAGATCAAACAAAGCTTTCTCCTGGCGCGAAGACCTCAACTGCGCTTTCGATAACGCAAAAGAAGCTCCCTCCAAGGTAACTCTTCTAGCTCACCCCATTCAAAACGGCCGAACAAATTGTTTGTGAAAAGCTTAGGGATACACGAAAGCTTTGAAATGGGCCTATAATTAGTGATATCACCACGTTCGCCTTTTCTATTGAACGAAGGTTTTCGGTTAATCCTGAATTAAAAGCCCAATATACTCGCTTTCTTAATGAATATATCGCATTAGGGCATATGGAGGAGTACGACAGCATGAAATTGCACAGCAACCTTCCACTTGTTATTATTTGCCTCACCACGCGGTTATTAAAAGCGATAGTACTACCACTAAGCTGAGGGTAATATTTGACGGTTCAGCTAAACCTCATCATTCTGAAACATCTCCTCTCAACGAGCTTCTTCTTGTTGGCCCCACTATTCAACGCGACATTTTCGCAATTTGTCTTCGAAGTCGTCGCCAAGCTTTTGTCGTATCTGGGATATCGAAAAGATGTTCCGTCAGATTTTGGTTGCACCGAACCACACTAACTTTCAACGAATCATTTGGCGTTCTTCTCCAGAAGAACCGTTGAAGCATTTCAAGTTGCTTACAATTCTAAAATTGGAACAAAATACGAACTTCGCGGATACAAGACATACCAAACCCCACATCCTCAAAATACAGCAAGAGGAGGGGCCGCAGTTATAATTAAGGAAGGTGTTAGCCACGAAGAAGATGAAGAATATCAGTCGTGTGAAATACAAGCGAAATCCGTAAACATAAAAACAAGCAGCGGCCAGATAACGGTAGCAGCGGCATATTGTTCTCCTAGCTACAGGCTGAAACAAAACAATTTTGAAAGCCTATTCCGTAAATTCGGAAATAAATTCATAATAGGCGGATATTTCGGCTGCAGGAAATAACGCCCCAATGAAATACCCCCCAAATGAAAGATGAAATAACTCCCCAAAATTTGTGTGGAGGTGTAGTTTTATTTAATGGCTTTTTGGGGACTTATTTCCTACTTGAAATTGGGGGGTTATTTCATAGTGAAATAAAGGATGATTGGGAGCTCTGAACTCCAATTGACGATGTTGCATATAGCTTTTAATGAGCCCTTGAGCTGTCTGTGAAAACGTTCAGCCATGCCGTTAGCCTGCGGGTGATATGGTGTTGTGTGAATTTGTGAATGCCCAACAGTATAGAAAGCTCGCTGAAAAGTTTTGACTCGAATTGACTTCCTTGGTCAGCAGTGATTTTTAAAGGAGTACCAAAACGTGAAATGAAGTTTTCGACCAAAACTTTTGCTACAGAGTTTGCGGATATGTCAGCAAGAGGATAGGCTTCTGGCCACCGTGTAAATCTATCGACGGCCGTGAGGATATAAGAAAAACCATTAGACGAAGGAAGAGGTCCCACCAAGTCTAGGTGTATGTGAATCGAAACGACCCGTGGGCACTTCGAATCTACCGTGTTCTGACTTGGTGTGTCTTTGGACTTTGGCTTTTTGACATCCTATGCATGCACGTGTCCAATCGTTAATGTTTTTTATTCATGGTTGGCCATAAGTATCGCTCTGAAACGAGTTTTCTGGTCGATCGTATGCTTAGATGTGAGCTGCCATGACGCAGAAGGAATGAAAGGTCGATTTTTGTTAATCGAAGTTTCGCAATAAATTGTGACATTAGGGAATTTAAACTCTTGCAAAACGAACTTAACGTTTTTCTTGGACTTTTTTATTTTGAAGAACAAGATCCTGTAACTCTTTATCCGTGGATTGAAGTTTGGCGATTGTTTCTAAGTCCAGTCTTTGACTTGTGTCAGCAGAGATTTCGTTGATTCGAGAGAGAGCGTCGGCGACGACGTTGTCTTTTCCTTTCATGTGTTGTATGTCCGAGGTGAACTAGGAAATGAAGTCTAGATGACGTGTCTGTCGTGGACTTCTCTCGAATTTACTTGTCAATGCATAACAGAGCGGTTTGTGGTCTGTGAGGACCGTGAATTCACGCTCCTCGACGAAAAATCTGAAATGCTTAATTGCTGCGTATACAGCTAGTAATTCGCGTTCGAAAGCTGAGTATTTAATTTCCGCGTCCTTGAGTTTTTTGGAAAAAAAAACGCTAGAGGTTGCCAGGATTCTGAAATTTGTTGCTGTAGGACCGCACCAACGGCTATGTCAGAAGCATCCGTGGCGATGCTGAAACGGCCGTTTTGAATGGGGTGAGCTAGAAGAGTTACCTTGGAGGGAGCTTCTTTTGCGTTATCGAAAGCGCAGTTGAGGTCTTCGCGCCAGGAGAAAGCTTTGTTTGATCTCTTTTCTTTCGTTAGCAAGGCTACATGGGCATGAAGTGGGGCAATTGTTTCAGCTAGTTTAGGAATGAAGCGATGATAATAGTTTATCATTCCTATGAAACGTTGAATTTGCTTCACTGATGTGGGTGTTGGAAATTTTAATATGGCCTCAAGGCGATCTTTAGAAGGAGATATTCCTTCAGCATTGATTGTGTGACTTAAAAATTCCAACACGGAAGCACCGAAAACGAACTTTGAAAGGTTGATGTTCACACCATATTCTTCTAATCTCCTTTTTTTTTTTTTTTTTTTTTTATTTATTTTATTTTGAAAATTTACAGAAAAAATATAACAATATCCCACGAAGCTTAAAAGCTTGTCTGCAGGATTTTTTGAAACATTGCAAGTATTTTCATTTGGTGCTTACTCAATTATTTTCTACTCTATTTCAAAATTGTTTATTTGTATTTTACAAAAGTGCAAAAAATATGCAAAAAAAAAAAAAATGTGTTATGCAAATTCAATTTTTTGTAATGTTTAATTATATTTAAATGTAATGAAAAATGTATCTTTTAGTTTTATTTATTAATGTAATGATTTCTTATTAACTTTTTTCTCTGTATGACATTCTTGATGTTTAATAGACTTACTGGTAGCTCGTTAAAAAGTGCTGGTAACATTGCGGTTAAACTGTTGCCCCCATAGTTGTTATGGGACTTCGTTGTTTTAAATCTCCCCTCTGCTCTTCTCCGTGTGTTGTGTTGATGGTCAATCGGTATTCTGTATCGGTTATAAGCATAGAATTCATTGATCAGGCTAGACTTAAATATGTTTTTGATGTTGAGTATGCCCATTAGTTTGCTCAGAGGCACGTTACTGTTGTTGTAATTTAGTCCCTTCTTCCTGGCCAATATTTTAAGGAGAGAGTTTTGGCTATTTTGCAGTTGCCTGCAGAATGTTGAGGTGCCCCAAGCAGTTAATCCATGACGTATGTATGACTCGCTTAGTGCAAGGTACGCTTGTTTAAGTACCGCATAGTTACTGCAATAGCTTAGATGGTTAAGCATATATGATGTTCCTCGAAGTTTTCGTTGTAGTTGACTAATGTGTGCATGCCACTTAAGATTATGGTCAACGATTACGCCAAGATATTTGTAACTGTTTACAAGTTGAATAAATGTTTCGCATTGGTCGTCTGGTCTGCAGATAGTATTTTTGTTTGCGTGGATACAAGGCGTGTCGTGAAATTTTAGACGGATATTGTGATACAGGATATGAGGTGGTTTTATATGCATTAGTTTCGTTTTCTCCGAGTTTATTATCAGTCCATTATCGTGACACCATCTTGTTATTATGTCTAATTCGTTCTGCATTCTTCCAATCGCAATTTCAATATTTTTGTGCGACACCACAATTGCTGTGTCATCTGCTTAGGCAAAAGATGTGCTGTTTTTTAGCGCTTTCAGCATGCCATTCGCATATATTATATATAGCAGAGGGCCCAATTTCGAGCCCTGAGGGACGCCGTGTGTGATGTTTATTTCTTCACTTAGGTCTTTATTAATTTTTACGCGATATGTTCGTAGTGACAGGTAGTTTTCTATCCATTTGATGCAGTTGCCACGGATTCCAATATTATATATGGAAGTTAGGAGTTTATGGTGTGAAAGAGTGTCGAAGGCCTTGCTAAAATCGACAAACAATGCTAAGCTATGATGGTTTTTGCTCAGACTTTCGTTAAGTTTATTTGCGAAGGTCCCCAGGAGTTGGTTTATATTTTTACCCTTTTGAAATCCGTATTGGTTTGGCTCAATTATTTTAAATTTTTCGATGAAACTTTTTAGTCTTCTGCATATGATTTCCTCAAGAATTTTTTCTACAACCGGTAGGATTGCTATTGGTCGATAGTTGTTGACTTCAGATTTAACGCCACCTTTATATATCGGACGAACTATGGACATTTTTAAGGCTTTAGGTATTGTCGCATTTTCTAGACTCATGTTTATTAACGTTGTTATAACAGGAGCTAGAGATGAAGCGTTATTTCTTAAGTCCTTTGCACGAATATTGTCATATCCTGGTCCTTTGTTAACGTTTAACCCCTTAATAATGTTTAACACTTCTATTTCACTAGCACTTTCTATAAATATGGTGTTTTGAGTAATATGCTCTATATTTGGTATTGTCTTGATTTGGCACTGATGTATTGTTTTTTCTATATTGTTCTTGAATGTTTTTGCGAATTTATTCGTTAGGTCTGACAAGTTTTCATTTTTAAAATTCTTTGTTATTGTTTCGTCGAGGCTATTTGATTTTTTGCCTATTATTTCATTTAAAGTTTGCCACGTTTTTTTAATGTTATTTCTGTTTTCATAAAATTTACTCTGGTAGAAACTATTTTTTGCATACTCTAATTTTTTATTCACTATATTTCTAAATACTTTATATTCACTTTCTCTATTTTTGTCTTTAGGTTTCGATAACCATTTTTTATAAAGTTTATCTCTCTTTACACAACATTCAATAAGCTGTTCATTCATCCACGGATTCGGTGTTCTTTTCTTCTTTTCCCTTGCTTGTATTTCTGATTGATTATAGATTGACTGAAAGGTGGTGCATACTTTATTGTACACATCATCGACATTTGACATTGTAAATATTTCTTCCCAGTTTGCTCCGGACAAGAGCGCATTCACCCTATTTGAGTTAATTGTTTTCTCATTTGGTGTTTTTGGCCAGGTATTCTTGTTGTTGTTGGGCTTGAATGTTAGGCCACACATAAGCGAGTAGTGGTCTGAGATGTTGGTTTGTATGACCGCTGAATGTATATTGCACTCTGAGAAAGTTCTAATCAGTATATGATCTATGTTTGTGCTAGTGTTCCGACTGATATCCACTCTTGTGCTCTCAGTGTTTATGTTTTCCACACCATTTGATGACAGCATTTCGAGGTATTGTAGCGTTTTATTTCGGTTGCAATTGAGTTTATGCAGATCGATGTTCATGTCGCCAATGATTAATGCGTGTTGTCTTTTCTCCATTCTGCTCAGCAGCTGTTCCAGTTCTTCGATAAAAGCTTTTGTTTTGAGGGCTGGGGGGCGGTAGATTGCAAGCAATGTGGCCGTGAGTGGGAATGGGTGTTTATTGGTGTGCAATTTTAGTTGAATTGATTCAAACGAAAGAGTGCTGGGCTTAAGAATATCATATGTTATTGTGTCCTTTATATAAATCGCTATACCTCCTCCAGTGTTCATCTGTCGATTTAAATATTCTGCATGAAAACCTTTTATAGAGAATAGATTATTTTCGTCGTTAGTTATATTTGTTTCTACGAGTACAATTACATCCACGAAAGGGATTAAATTATTGATCGCTGCAAGGAAAGGTGTAAAATGTTTGCGAAGAGAACGAATATTTAAATAGATGCATGAGATATGATAACTTTCAAATTCTGTTTTATTTATGTTTTGAAAATTTGAATATGTTTTTATTGTGATGTTGTTCATTTCTGTTTTATATTTGTGTGTTAAATAATTAGATTATTAAATTATTGATTCAATATCAATTTCTGAGAGAATTTGTATTATGGGTGTTGTTTCATTTTGTTTTGTCAGAATACGACCTTCGCGTACCCACACATATTTCCATTTGGCGGTTTTGGCTTTTGTTTTGGCTAGCCATAACAAACGTCGATTAAATGCAGTCAGCTGATCGTTAATATAGATTTTTATTTTGTTTTTGTCTACATTTTCTTCCGCTCTTAATGTGTCAGCATTTATTTGCATACCGCGCCGTCTTTGCATTAGTTCTCTTTTTGTGCTAAGAGAAGAGAACTTGACGATGATGTTGTTTTGTTTGGTGCGGTACGAATCAGCTATATCGTGATCAGTTAAACTCAAGTCCAGCGAGCTTGCAATTGATTTAATGATAATAATAAAGGAGTTCAAGGTTTTCTTTGTGTTGCTTCTCGTTTTGGCTGGCTATGAGAAGATCGTCAATGCACGCGAAAATGAAATCTAGACCCAAGCTAACCTCGTTCATGAAACGTTGAAATGTTTGCGCTGCATTTCGTAGTCCGAACGGCATTCTGAGCCACTCGAAAAGGCCGAAAGGTGTCGTTATGGCAGTTTTGTGAACGTCTTCGGATCCAACTGGAATCAAGTGATATGCTCTCACAATGTCGAGTTTGGAAAAAACTTTGCAACCATGGATGTTCATGGAGAAGTCTTGGATTTGGTGAATCGGGTGGCAGTCCGGTATCGTTACAGCGTTAAGTCTGCGGTAATCTCCACATGGCCTCCAATCTTGGTTGTTTTTCTTTTTAACCATATGAAGAGCTGAGCATGTGCTTGAAGACGATGGCTGACAAATTCCCAGTTGCATCATATGTTGGAACTCAGTTTTTGCTGTGTTGTGCCTTGAAGCGTCAAGCCGTCTAGGCCTTGAAACTGGAAGTTGACCTTTAGTCAAGATGTGGTGGACAATTGTGTGTTTGACTAGTGCGAAATAGTTTGGCTCTTCTATCAAACTTGGAAACTTTTTTAAAACTTCATTATACTCTGTAGTAATTTCAAAATGTTTTGGGGTTGGATCGTCAGTTCTTATGGTGGTTGCACTAGTGTGTAGCTTGGTGAGAGGGTCTACTAGTCTTTTGTTTTTAGTATCTACTAGAAGATTAAATTTTGCTAAGAAGTCAGCTCCCAATATTGGTCTATTAACCGAGGCGATTATGAAAGAGTGCACAAAATTTCGCCTTAGCCCAATATCGAGATTTAATAATTTTGAACCGAATGTTGGAATTGAAGTTCTATTAGCAGCTGATAGTAAAAACAAAGGATTTGCGGGTTTTGAACCTTTTTTGTTGCTACAAGGAAGGACTGACAGATCCGCCACGGTATCGACAAGAAAGCTGAGGTTTGAATTTTTATCTCTAATGAATAAGCGGTGCCTTAAAAGACCCTGCCAGTTTGCCGCTGCGACGGCAGGTTTCTCTAGTTTGGGTTATCGGCCCGATTCTGCGACTTATTTTTGTCAAAGTTGCACGGCTGCACGCATTTCTTTGCATTTCTCTTATGATGCCTGTGATACCAGCAGATATTTGTGCCAGAATTGGAACTTGTACGACTGTATGAGCGACTGTGTGAACGATCGTCCCTGCTCTTAAAATTTTGAGATCTGTTTCTGTTACGCGACCGCTGGTCCAAAGAAAAAGCCTCAATCATTGACTCAATTTTAGCGAGTCTTTGTTCGAGGTTATTGCTTCCACCAGCAGGATTAGCTCTTTGCTTAGCGGGAGAGACGCTGCAAATGTCTGCGCTCTGAGATGCCTCATATATCCTATCCGCAAGTGTTGCTAAATCCTCCAAGCTTTTGTGTCCCACCGATAACAATGCGATATTGATGGGTTGTGGCAACCGACGCATCCACAAATTTTTGACGATATCATCGTTAAATGTGGTACCAGCCAGCATTTTCATTGATCGCAGGACCTCTGATGGTTTTCGATCACCAATGTCTGCTTTGTCAATGAGAGTTTCTAAGTGTTTTATTTCGGAAACAGAGTGGCGTTCTATTAAAGCCGTTTTTAAAGTGGCGTATATGTCGGAGTTAGGTGGATTTGCCAGAATGTCGGTCACAGAATCGCAAGTATCTGGTTGTAGAGAGCCAACCGTAAGACAGTATTTTGTCTCGGAACTGGTTATTCTGTGCACCGTAAATTGGGCTTCCGCCTGAATAAACCATGTTACCGGATTGGAAATCCAAAAGGTTGGAAGTCGAACTTTAATTGACTCTATATTCCCTTGAGAAGAACTCGATTGGGTTCGCTGACCACGATCTTCATTTGATGCGGTTTGGTTCATTTGTTCTTGAGATTCATCTACGAGTATCATCTCACTTTTAGTTTCAATC
Organism: Portevinia maculata; assembly: GCA_949715645.1. Taxonomy (NCBI): domain Eukaryota; kingdom Metazoa; phylum Arthropoda; class Insecta; order Diptera; family Syrphidae; genus Portevinia; species Portevinia maculata. Next base: position 116,400,989 of record OX454527.1, on the reverse strand, counting down.
ATCAAAAAGATTGAATTAGAATTAGATTTCGAAACTAAATCACGAAAGCTAAGAAAGATTCTTCTTAATCGGGTGAAAAAGGAAATTTTTTTTTTTAAAAAACGCGGTATAACTGTTCCTCTGCCTGTGGACAAGACTTTTGAAAAACGGAATTTTATTGAAATTTTGTATAAAAAAAAATTCGAAAGGTACGGAGAAGTTTTATTTCTTGTACTCGTATCTTAAAATATATTTATTTTTTTTATGTTATGGCTTTGTACGAACTTTGATATAATATGGAAATATATATTTTGTGTGTGCTGGTACTATTACATATAAATGCTCTCACCTAAATGAAATTACAATTTTCTCTGAAAAATCAGGATACCGGCATTCTGTTGAAAAATGTTGTCTGCTTTTCAAGGTGTTGCTGAAATTAGGAACTGGTCTTCTAGTTGGGCGCTGATGAGTAGCAGGATTTTGCAATGATGGCGTTTTTACAGCTTGTGGAGATGTTTTTACTGGAACACGCTGCGTGCCTTGCACAGAATGGTGTATAAGTGCAGTTCACCAATGCACTATGAGGTTGGAGTGCTTTGCTGTGTCATTGTTTCGGCAAATTGCTTTTTATTGCAACCCAAAACGATTGAACACCCCTTTTTGTGTGTAGTGGCGTGGCGAAGTGACTACGATTTGTGTAGCACCGGATGATTGCGACAGGCAATGGTAGTCGTGACGATGATGTGAGGCTGTGTCAACCACGAGAAGAAGCAGTGATGACGACGTGCAGCGATAGCAGTGAAACTTGTGACGACAACGGCAACAACAAGCGGTGGAGGATTTTAATTTAATTTTTTATTTTTCCTCAAGTGCCGCAAATATGCAAAAAAAAAAATTGAAAGACACTGTATTTGTCCGTTGTGTTTCGCACGAGAAAGAAACTGTATATATTGAAGTGGTTCTATGAACCCGTTGTCCGTTGTGTTTCGCAAAAGAAAACTGTACTTAAAACTGTACCCCTTTTGTGGCGTGACGCTCAAGAAAATGTATTCCCGAACTAACGGCTTCATGTAAAACGAAATGTTGCGACGAATGTTCTTTGTCGGGGTCACCAATATAGCCCCTGTGGCTATTTTATATTGAAACACGCGAACACAAATTCATTTAATTCATTTAAGTTTTATTAAACAGATATTTTAATTTTACTTTTCAAATACAATTAGGTATTAGCGCAACTTTGGTTTTATGATACAATTAGATTTTAGCGCAACTTTAATTTCAATGATACAATTAGGTATTACGTTAAAAGGTGGAGATTGTCTTTTCTTTTTAGCGCCAGCACACAACCACGAAAGAAGATCAACTAACTACCGAGAAAGAAAATGAAAAGAGAATGGCAGTGGGAGATAAAGAAATAAAACATTCTGAATGAACGCGTTCGAACTGCTTTAGCGTGAAAGGTCTTGTGGGCGCGTTCACTGAAACAGTTGATACTTTCTTGGAATTTTTAATTAAATGTGAGTCCACTACAAGTCCCCAAATTTATAAAAAAAAACCTCTCCACTACTACTACCCAAGTGAAGGAAGGGCCAGATCTTGACTCAGATCACTCATCTGTGCTGCTAACACTTGGTAATAAAATTATAATGAAGGAACACAACCCACGTCTAGTAAACAAACTAACTGACTGGACATATTTCACATATTTAATAGATGAACGCATCGAACTATCCACATCAATTAATACAATAGAGCAATTAGAAACTGAAGTACAGTCCTTCACCCTAGCTATACAAAAGGCTGCATGGGCTGCAACGCCTGAATTAAATAGCAAAGTAAAAAGAAACGTGTATCCCAACGAAATTTGCGACATTATATCAGAAAAGAGACGAGCTCGCAAACGATGGCAACTGTCAAGAGCTCCAAGTGATAAAAGTAGACTTAATAGCTCAGAAAAAGGATAGCAGAATTTAAAAATGTATCGGTGAAACGATACCTTACAAATCTGACAAACGATGCTAGTACAAAATACTAACTGTGGAAGGCTATAAAAAAATTAAAAGACCAACGGCATTCATTCCGCCAGTGAAAAACAGCAAACAAACAAAAGGCGGATCTATTTGCGGAACATCTTGAAAACGTTTTCAAGCCATACGACGATAATGATATTTCCCAACAAACGGAAGAAATGTGCAAAGACGAGAGATCGATTCCAGCAGTAACCTCTAGGAAAATAGCCAAAGAAATAAAAGAAAAGATCAACCCGAAAAAAGCCCCGGGATTTGATCTAATAACGGGTGAAATTCTGAAAAAACTGCCTAAGAAAGGTATGAAAAAAATAGCACAGATAATAAATGCTGCGTTCAGACTAAGGTATGTTCCGCGCATGTGGAAGGTTGCGGAAGTTATCATGGTACCTAAGCCGGGAAAATTGCCCAGTGAAGTAACGTCATATCGGCCGATATCATTGCTCCCAATCCTGTCTAAGCTATTCGAAAAAATGCTCCTAAAACGACTCCATCCGATTCTAGAAGAAAAGACACTGATCCCAAACTATCAGTTTGGATTCAGAAATAAATACTCAACAATAGATCAGGTCCACAGAATAACTGATATAATAGAAAAAGCTTTAGAAGAAAAACAAATATGTTTTGCCATCTTCCTTGATGTAACACAGGTTTTTGATAAAGTCTGGCACAAAGGAATAATCCGTAAGCTACAAAAATATCTTCCAAAAGAGTACCATGAAATACTAGAGTCGTATATAATGCAACGATTATTTAGAATTAAGCAAGAGAATGAGTACTCCGAATTGAAACACATCAAAGCTGGAATACCGCAAGGTAGTGTGTTGGGACAAGTACTGTTCCTTCTATAAACGAACGACATACCACAAATTGACAAAACTACTGTTGCGACTTTTGCAGACGATACTGCTGTACTTGCAGTAGTAAAAACGGCACAGGAAGTTACAGAAAAACTGCAAAGGACAGTAAATGATATATCCAAATGGATCAAAAAATGGCAAATAAAATTAAATGAACTAAAGTCGGTTCATATTAACTTTACGAATAAACATAGGGACGGGCTACAGTCCGCTTGGGCGAACTGTTGGATACCCTATTCTTATTCCTATCCCTCATAAGTGGGCGTGACAAATAACAAGTCTACAACAAGTCTAAGTATGGTTGAATTGTTAAGAACGCTCTACATATTTTGATATATAACATTTAAAGGATTTTATCGAAAAAAAACGCTCCCTAGCTCAAACTTTGGTGTTTCAATAAAATTGTTTTATTTAATTGTGGGCGTGTCAGTAGGCGGATATAAAAAAATTAACACATGAGCATAAAGGGCCCCTAGAGAGTATATATTATAAATTTTTAAATTGTGGGCGTGTCAGTAGGCGAATTTTGAAAATATTGACACATGAGCTTAAAGAGCCCCTAGAGAGTATATATTATAAATTTCAGCTCCCTAGCTCAAATTTTGGTTTTTCAATAAAATTGTTTTATTTATTTGTGGGCGTGCCAGTTTGCGGATTTTGTAAATTTTATATCCCGAGCAGTTTTAGGAGTCACAGATCATATATAAAAAATTTCATCTTTCTAGCTCAAAATTCGATTTTTTCCAAAATTTTGTTTTTTTGAGTTTGTGGGCGTGTCTGTGGGCGGATTTCAAAAATTCGTAAACTTGATTATTTCGGGACACTAGAGAGTATATGGTTAAAATTTCAGCTCTCTAGGCCTAGTTTAAAGGCCTAATTTTTGCCGACGGACGGACGGACATGGCTAGATCGACATTACTATCGATGCTGATCATAAATATAGTTACTTTTAGGGGTCTACGGGCAATATTAAGGTATGCTACAAACTAGCTATGCGTCATTAATACACTTTACAATAGGGTATAAACATAGGGACGCGCTACAGTCCGCTTGGGCAAACTGTTGGATACCCTATTCTTATTCCTATCCCTCATAAGTGGGCGTGACAAAAGTTTAAGTATGGTTGAATTATTAAGAACACTCTACATATTTTGTTATATAACATTTAAAGGATGTTATCGAAAATCTAAGCTTTTGTAAAAAAAAACGCTCTCTAGCTCAAACTTTGGTTTTTCAATAAAATTGTTTTATTTAATTGTGGGCGTGTCAGTAGCCGGATTTTAAAAATTATATCTCCCGATCAGTTTTAGGATAAAAAATTCCAGCTTTCTAGCTCAAAATTCGATTTTTTCGATAAATTTTTCGAGTTTGTTGTTGTTTGTTTCAAAAATTCTTAAACTTGATTATTTCGGGACCCTAGAGAGTATATGGTGAAAATTTCAGATCTCTAGGTTCAGTTTAAAGGCCTAATTTTTGCCGACAGACGGACGGACGGTCATGGCTAGATCGAAATTACTATCGATGCTGATCATGAATATAGTTAGGGGTCTACGGGCAATATTAAGGTATGTTACAAACTATTCGTCAACATTAATATACTCTTAGAATAGGGTATAATAAGAAAATTATTCAAAGTGTTTAGCATTAAACCAATGAGTGAAGCATGTCAGATCAAATTAGATCGGAAAATTACAGCTTCGAGTCATAATGTTTTCCTCTCAGCTGCGAAATTTCAAATCATTGCACCGTCAATGTTTGGCCTGATGTCGATTTGATCACAATTTGAACTCGTTAGATGTTATTCTTTCGATTTTTTTTTCAGTATATACAGTCCCTGGCCAAATTATTAGACGCACTGCAGTATTTTAATATTTGTATGTGTTGCACGAGTTTATATGCAACATTTTTATATTTAAACGTACATATAATGTAATGTAAAGAGATTTTATAAATGATTCCATTTTGTATTTATTTTTGACGTGATGCATTATAGTGTTAACCAATTGATATGCGAACGTAAACAAGTACAAACAAAGTACAGAGAACCTTACAGTGCGTCTAATAATTTGGCCAGGGACTGTAGGTATGCGAATATTTGTAACATTAAACTGAGAAATACGATATCTCATGCCAAACAAATAAATCAATTGGCATCAGTACAATTTGAATTTTCAAATTTGACACATTTTACTCACTTGCCCTATCTCTAAACTAGGTACAAAAATCGTAAACTGATCCGCACAGCATCATGGAACACAAATTGACAGAATGTAGAACACTTTGCGAAAGATTTTTACTCATGGGACCCCAAATCTTGTACTTTTATGTTTTTTTCTGTAGTTATAGGTATGTGCAGCTAAGTTTCATTAAACACATCTATTGAACCCATTTCAATGATTGACTGCTCGTACGTCTGCGTTTTGCGTTTGCAGCACTATTCATCACCGCACCGAATTCATATCTTCATAATATCGAATATTATCTACACAACTGTAATGGAGGTGAAACAAACCAGAAACCAATACTAAAATTTTGTTTGAGATCAGTGTTCCACATACATAGCTTTTCTTTCACGAGTGCACGTAGGACAAACCAATTCTCAACTTTGTTAATATTTTCTGTATCTCTTGTCGCAGTGATGTGCACGTGGAACAAAACAATTCACACAAAAAAATTGCGATAAATTATATGGAAAATTTGTCCCAAACGCCAAAAAATGGTTTATGGCACAAAACAATTCTACAAACTGTTGATTTTGGTGGATATGGGACAAAGTCGATGTTCGATATCTCGGGATTGGAAAGACTAAGAGCAAATCGAATCACAGATTTAAAAAGATCATACAAAATTACCATAGAATCCGTTCCTAACTCAAAAACGACAAAAGTGGCGTATGGAACAAAACAATTCTCAGGCGACGACTAGTTAACTAGGTAAAAAGGATAGAAATATATGTGTTACAACATAATCACACGAACAACGTGATAATGAATTAAGAAACAAAAGGTAACAAACCAAAGTTAGTTCCCTTAAAACAGCTTTGACTTGATTATGCAAAAACACACTCTGGAGCCTCAAACGTTATTCTCAACGACTTCTACGTCGATGAGGTTTTCTCTGGAGCAGACTCCATAGATGACATCATATCTCTTCGGAATGAACTTGTGGAACTTCTCAAGTTAGGCGGATTCAATCTTCGAAAATGGACAACGAATTGTTGGCCTCTTATGCTTTCTTTGCCAGAGGATCAACTTGAGCTGTCACCAGTAGAGTTTGAGGAATCAAGTGTGGTCAAGGTTCTTGGGCTGCAATGGTGTCTGTTAAAAGATTGCTTCTCCTATAAGGTAGTGCTTCCACATCCAACAACATGCACAAAACGCCGTATACTTTCCTTTAGGATACTTGCCATTAATGATGTTAAGGCATGTATAAATCACAGTAATATCCTGATCTACGCTGATGATATTAGGTTAGGTTAGGTTGACGTGGCTGTCAGCTAAGGCCGACACACTTAGACCAATATTAGGTCCATTGTGGTACCACACAGATCTGGTTATTCCCTCACTGCTCGTTGAACCAATAGGAGCTTCTTATGAAGCGCGAAAGACTTCTAACGCCAGTGTTGGCTAAGTCGTTTGTATCATTAAACAAGAAGTCCCCTAGATGGAGATTTCTTTTGTGGGAGAGCGCAGGACATGTGCAGAGAAGGTGAAGTATAGTCTCCTCCTCCTCCTCGTCCATGCAGCTTCTGCAGAAGTCGTTTGAGTGCACGCCAAGTCTGGAGGCATGCCTGCCTATTAAGCAGTGTCCTGTGATAACACCTATAGTCGAGCTAATATGCAGTCGGTTTAATGAGATTAGACACTTAGAGCGTCGCAGATCCAGCTTTGGCCAGATCCGCTTAGTCGCTATATAAGTATTGCTACATGTGCACCTAAGGTTTGTTCTCTCGATTGCTGATAGCTTGAACAGGGCTTCTTTTATCGCTAAAATTTCCACCTGGAACATGCTACAATAATCCGGAAGACGGAAAGAGAGGCTAAGATTTAGCTTTTCTGAGAAAACGCCCCCACCTACCCCATCGCTGGTTTTAGATCCGTCGGTGTAGAAGTGGATCGATTTATCTTCCGCAAATGCATCATCATCCCAGAATGATCTGGAAGGAATGGTGATTTGGAAGTTTTTTCCGAACTGCAGGTGGGGTATGGTGTAGTCTATGTTTCTGGGTAGAGACTTAAAGGAGTCCAAAATGATGGAGTGGCCGATCTCCTTGTTGGTCCACTGTGAGGTAGCTTTTAAGCGAACAGCGGAACAAGCCGGTGTTTGCATGCCGAAGATGTCGAGGGGTATCAGGTGTAAAAGAATGAAAACAGAACGCTGATGATATGAAAATATATAAATCTATCACTAGTCAGCAAGACAGAATGTTTCTTCAATCTGACATTAATAGCTTCGCCAATTGATGTGATAAAAACGGTTTATCCCTGAACCTAACTAAATGTCAACATATGACATTCTCTAGAAAGAATATCCCTTCCACCTTTCAATATTCTCTGCCTCAACATATTCTTTGTAATGTTGATAATTTTAAGGATCTTGGGGTTTATTTCGACCCCAAACTGGTTTTTGCTAAGCATATTAATTCTATTATTAATTAATCTAATTCTATGCTGGGCTTCGTAAAAAGGTGGGCCAAAGAATTTAATGACACTTACGTTTCTATGTCATTGTACAATTGTTTTGTCCGTCCGATTCTAGAGTATGCCTCTCAAGTTTGGACACCGTTCTACAACATTCATTCAAATCGAATAGAGGCCATTCAACGTAAATTTATTCGATTTGCACTTAGAGGACTTCCATGGGATTATCCATTTAACCTTCCTCCCTACAGTCAACGTATCAAGGTTCTTCAAATGTTACCACTTTCTTAACGAAGGCTTAATAGCGATATCATTTTTTTACAGCAGCTTATATCCGGTCAAATAGATGCACCTGACTTGCTGTCGTCTATTGGCTTTAATTTTCGTGGTGGTGCCCATAATTTGCGCAGTGTTGAATTATTGTTTAGCCACCATCATAGAACGAATTATGGGAAGCATGAGCCTATTAGTCGCATGAGTAGAATCTATAATCTAAATGATCATGTGATTGACTTGCATGTTAGTAAAATTAAGCTAAAAAATATTTTGCGTAATAATGCTTTAATGTCTTAAATTGTTTGCATTATTTTGTGTCTGTGTTAGTATTTTGTAGGTACATAATTATTGTGTTTTTAATTGTTTTGTCCTTACTAACACCTGCACTAAATGATGAGCCTGTGAGAGCACTTTTTGTGCCGGCAATTTCAGCTCGTGATAGTTGCTTGCTTTAAGCACTCCACGACACAGAGCTGATAGTGCAATTAAAAAATAAAAAAAAAAAAAAGCGCAATCGACTTAGCGCTATTCCAAAAGAGTTGCAGAGTTTCGAACTGGATTGTAATCTAAACGGCAACTGCACGACGTAGCGTCCGTCAGAGGCACGAAAATGAGTCGAAGCAAAAGCTTGTTGTTCTTCAATTGAGATGATAGGTTCACAATGAGCCACTTCCAGGCGCCAAAATCGTTCCAGGTCAAACTCTTGCGAAAAATCAAGCTGCGTACAAAACGTCCTCACTTCCTGTTTGGCAAATGAACGCTGCTGCTGGATGCTGCCTGCTATTACCCACCCAAATATAGTGGACATCTTTTTTTTTTTTTTTTTTTGCGTGTAGCTAGGTGATCATCGTTAAAAGACATCGCTTGCGAGCTTTGCGATAGTGTGGGACTTGAATCATCGACTAAAAACACCCAGGGAAGGCATGATGTTACCATCCTTCCAGTAATCGCACCTAGTCTAAAGACTAATCAGCAATTTTGTTTTATCATTTGCTTATGTACTTATGTACTGTTTTTAGGAACTAACTGTGGTTTGTTACCTTTTTTTCTTAATTCATTATCACTTTGTTCGTGTGATTATGTTGTAAAACATATTTTTCTTTTCTAATTACCTAGTTAACTAGTTCAATTGGTTAAACTCTATGTAATCTTCTAACTAAATTGTTGGTATTAAGTAGTTGAACTACTTCTAAATTAGCATGGTTGCGAAGCCTAACTTCATGTCTTCTTGCGACCTTCCGAACCTCGTCCTCTACCATTTCAATTTTTAGATCCCTATGTAGATCAGCATTACGTATGTACCACGGCGCATTAACAATATTGCGTAATACTTTGTTTTGGAAGCATTGTATGCTTTGAAGATTTGTCTTTCTTGTGCACCCCCATAACTGGAGGCCATATGTCCAAATTGGTTTTAATATTTGCTTGTAGAGAAGCAGTTTGTTGCAGATTGAGAGGCATGAATTCCTCCCTATGAGCCAATACATTTTATTTTATCGTATATTTAGTTCATCTCGTTTTTTTTTTCACATGTGTTTTCCAACGCAACTTTGCGTCCAAAGTCAAGCCTAAATACTTAGCTGAGTTCGAATGCAGAACTACTTTATTATTTATGTACACAGGTATGTGTTGTACGTTTTTATTCGTAAAGTTAACATGAACCGACTTTAGTTCATTTAATTTTATTTGCCATTTTTTGGTGCATTTGGATATATCATTTACTGACCTTTGCAGTTTTTCTGTAACTTCCTGTGCGGTTTTTCCTACTGCAAGTACAGCAGTATCGTCTGAAAAAGTGGCAACAGTAGTTTCGTCATTTTGTGGTAGGTCGTTCGTGTATAGGAGGAACAGTATTGGTCCCAACACACTACCTTGCGGTACTCCAGCTTTGATGTGTTTCAATTCGGAGTACTCATTCTCTTGCTTAATTCTAAATAATCGTTGCATTATATACGACTCTAGTATCTCATGATACTCTTTTGTAAGATATTTTTTTAGCTTACGGATTAATCCTTTGTGCCAGACTTTATCAAAAGCCTGTGTTACATCAAGGAAAATGGCAGAGCATATTTGTTTTTCTTCTAAAGCTTTTTCTATTATATCAGTTATTCTGTGGACCTGATCTATTGTTGAGTATTTATTTCTGAATCCAAACTGATGGTTTCGGATCAATGTCTTTTCTTCTAGAATCGGATGGAGTCGTTTTAGGAGCATTTTTTCGAATAGCTTTGACAGGATTGGCAGCAATGATATCGGCCGATATGACGTTACTTCACTGGGCAATTTTCCCGGCTTAGGTACCATGATAACTTCCGCAACCTTCCACATGCGCGGAACATACCTTAGTCTGAACGCAGCATTTATTATCTGTGCTATTTTTTTTCATACCTTTCTTAGGCAGTTTTTTCAGAATTTCACCCGTTATTAGATCAAATCCCGGGGCTTTTTTCGGGTTGATCTTTTCTTTTATTTCTTCGGCTATTTCCCTAGAGGTTACTGCTGGAATCGATCTCTCGTCTTCGCACATTTCTTCCGTTTGTTGGAAAATATCATTATGGTCGTATGGCTTGAAAACGTTTTCAAGATGTTCCGCAAATAGATCCGCCTTTTGTTTGTTTGTTTTAGCCCAGTTATCACTGCTGTTTTTCACTGGCGGAATGTATGCCGTTGGTCTTTTAATTTTTTTGTAGCCTTCCACAGTGAGTATTCTGTACTGGCATCGTTTGTCAGATTTGTAAGGTATCGTTCCACCGATACATTTTTAAATTCTGCTATCCTTTTTCTAAGCTTATTGTTTAAGCTATTAAGTCTACTTTTATCACTTGGAGCTCTTGACAGTTGCCATCGTTTGCGAGCTCGTCTCTTTTCTGATATAATGTCGCAAATTTCGTTAGAATACACGTTTCTTTTTACTTTGCTATTTGATTCAGGCGTTGCAGCCCATGCAGCCTTTTGTATAGCTAGGGTGAAGGACTGTACTTCACTTTCTAATTGCTCTATTGTATTAATTGATGTGGATAGTTCGATGCGTTCATCTATTAAATATGTGAAATATGTCCAGTCAGTTAGTTTGTTTACTAGACGTGGGTTGTGTTCCTTCATTATAATTTTATTACCAAGTGTTAGCAGCACAGATGAGTGATCTGAGTCAAGATCTGGCCCTTCCTTAACTTGGGTAGTATTTGAGGAAATATTCTTAGTTAAGAAGAAGTCGACAACATCAGGGATTTTGTTCCTATCTGTGGGCCAGTAAGTAGGATTTCCTGTTGAATGGTAGTTAACATTGTTTTTATACCCTATTCTAGGGGTATATTAATTTTGACGCATAGTTTGTAACATACCTTAATATTGCCCGTAGACCCCTAAAAGTTACTATATTTATGATCAGCATCGATAGTAATGTCGATCTAGCCATGTCCGTCCGTCCGTCCGTCCGTCCGTCCGTCGGCAAAAATTATGCCTTTAAACTGGACCTAGAGAGCTGAAATTTTAACCATATACTCTCTAGGGTCCCGAAATAATCAAGTTTAAGAATTTTTGAAATCCGCCCACAGACACGCCCACAAACTCAAAAAAACAAAATTTTGGAAAAAATCGAATTTTGAGCTAGAGAGCTGAAATTTTTTATATATGATCTATGGCCCATAAAACTGATTGGGACATAAAATTTTCAAAATCCGCCCACTGACACGCCCACAATTAAATAAAACTAATTTTGGGAAAAATTGAATTTTGAGCTAGAAAGCTGAAATTTTTTATATATGATCTTTGTCCCATAAAACTGCTTGGGACATAAAATTTTCAAAATCCGCCCACTTTTAAATAAATAAATAAAATTAAACAATTAAATAAAATATTTTTTTTGAAAAACCAAAATTTGAGCTAGGGAGCTGAAATTTTTAATATATACTCTCTAGGGGCCCTTTATGCTCATGTGTAAATATTTTCAAAATCCGCCTACTGACACGCCCACAATTTTTTTATTTTTATTTTTGAAAGTCCAAAGTTTGAGCTAGGGAGCTGAAATTTATAGTATATTCTCTCTAGGTGCCATTTATGCTCATACTTAAATTTTTTTTAAATCCGCCTACTGACACGCCCACAATTAAATAAAACAATTTTATTGAAAAACCAAAGTTTGAGCTAGGGAGCGTTTTTATTTACAAAAGCTTAGTTTTTTCGATAAAATCCTTTAAATTTTTGTCACGCCCACTTATGAGATATAGGAATAAGAATAGGGTATCCAACAGTTCGCCCAAGCGGACTGTAGCCCGCCCCTATGTTTTTTAATATATTCAAGGAGTTCTCTTTCTCTTGTATTTGTTAATCTTGATCCCCAAGATATGTTCTTAGCGTTGAAATCTCCGCCTATTATGAATTTATTTCCGAATTTACGGAAGAGGCTTTCAAAGTTGTTTTGTTTCAGCCTGTAGCTAGGAGAACAATATGCCGCTGCTACCGTTATCTGGCCGCTACTTGTTTTTATGTTTACGGATTTCGCTTGTATTTCACACGACTGATATTCTTCATCTTCTTCGTGGCTAACATCTTCCTTAATTATAACTGCGGCCCCTCCTCTTGCTGTATTTTGAGGATGTGGGGTTTGGTATGTCTTGTATCCGCGAAGTTCGTATTTTGTTCCAATTTTAAAATGTGTCTCGGAGACTAGACATATATCAATTTTGTTTATGTCGAGAGTCGCTTGCAATTCGTCTTTAGGATTCTCGAGACCATTGGCATTCCATTATAAGATTTGTATGTTTTTAGCCATTATGATCTTTTAGGTACAGTTCTTTTATTACTGTTTTGTTTTTCAAGGAGAGATATTCTTTCCAGAATTTTCTTATTATTCTTTTCTTATATTTCTTTCTTATATTTCTTTTCCAAATATTGTGGAAATACAATTAGGAACATCTATTGTTTGTGGTGTCGTAGATACTTTAACCCTAGAAAGATAATCATATTTTTTATTGTGTAGAAGATAATCATACGTCTCAGAGACGTATCGCACTTTGTTCGTTTATTTAATGAAACCCATGAGCTTTTTACGAAATATTAATGTTTTATTTATTAATATAGTTCATATTAAAAGAGATAAATCAATGATTCAGTAAAAATAAATATAAGTTAAAAAATAAAACAAAATACCCAAACTCCATTACAAATCAACAAAAAACATAACTTTTTTTTAAAGTAACCTTAAAATTGACTTTAAGTTCTTATAGTTTAAAATAAGTCTACTAATAAGTCTTAGTAATTTTCAATCACATACAATTAAATTAAATGTAAGGATGACAAAACGACACGTTTCCTAGTCGTACGGTTTAGCTATAAATTGTTACCGCAGGTACTTACCGTCGCACCATGACCGTCCAGGCGAAGTTTTGATCATCGGCTGAGTTAGTTTAAGCAACCAACCCGATGCGGCTTACAGTTAAAAGGATATATCAATTTTTTCGCCAGCCATACGTCTCACAGACGTAGATTATCTTTCTAGGGTTAAGGATGCTGAACACACTGTCTGCCCCTATCAAAATGTCAATAGGACCTGGTTTATTGAAATTTAGGTCAGCTAATTCAAGCGACAGGTAAGCTTTAGTATTTAAGTGTGTGAGGGAGACAGGTGGAACCAACGTAGTCAATTTAGAGATGACATAGCAATCTACTTCAATATTGTTTGTATCAAACCGAGACTATAATTTAAGGGTTACCACACCATTCGTAACACCTGCAGAAGTGGATGCAACACCCATTATAGGAATTCGCGATGGTTTCCGCAATAAACCCAAACGTTGGACGACCTGCTCAGTTACAAAAGAGACTTGCGATCCTGTATCCAATAAAACGCTTAAATTATGGTGTGCTCCTTGTTTATGCAGAACAATGACAACATCAGTTGGAAGAAGAGTAGAAAAATGATCAGTCGATTCCAGATGAGACGATTCCAGCGAATGACAATTAACGACCGTGGGATGAGATGTGCTAGGCGTCGTCGAGGAGGTACAAGGCTCATGGGTGAGTTGACCTCCACCAGCGGGAGTTGTTAGTGCTACGTTCTCAGTAGGATGAACCAACGTATTATGCCGTTTGTTGCACATCCTGCAGCGTAAATATGACCGACATCTGTTTGATGCATATCCTGGACGAAGACAGTTGAAGCAAAGTTTGTTTTCCCTAGCAAAATCCCGACGAGCTTCACAACCTAGCGAAGAAAAGGATTTGCAAGAGGAAAGCTGGTGGTCGTCCTCACATTTTGGACACCCTGCTTTGGTTTCAACCATGTGTGACCGAAAACTTTTTTGATGATGTTAACGCGTTTCACTAAAGAAGACGCGAGTGCTGATTGACTGCAAGCTTCAAGGCAATTGCACCTTGTTTGTAAAAAGTCAAGAAACTCCTGAATTGTGCAATCCGTTCTAGACCCTGCCTCATTAGCCCAAGCTTGTTTAGTTTCATAATCTAGTTTTTGCAGCAAAATATAAATTATCCAAGGATCCCTGGATGTAGCTTCCAATGAATTAAGACCACTTATCACCTCGTGGTTGGTTGGTTGGTTGAAAACCGGCCCTCGATGAGGATGCACTTAGACCAGAAGTAGGTCCATTGTGCTGCCGATGTGTAAGGTGGGTGGGTCACCCTCTTACTCAGGGAACCATTTGCTCCTCTGAATGAAGGAGCTAATCCTTGCTGTGCAGGCGTTGTTAAGATCGTTTAGATCATTGAAAAGGTATTCACCCAATGTAGCCTTCCTAGTGTTGGCGAGTGCAGGACACGTGCAAAGGAAGTGACTGATGGTCTCCTCTTCTTCCTCGTCCCTACAGCTTCTGCAGAAGTTATTGTAGGGGATGCCCAACCTTTGGGCATGTCTTCCTATAGCACAGTGCCCGGTGAGGGCGTTTACTAATTTCGAGAGGGTTCCTCTCTTTTGCCTCAGAAGTCCGATGGACCTGGATTTGTTTAATGTCGGCCAGAGTAGCCTTGCGGTGTTGCACTGGTCGAGTTGGTGCCAACGATGGTTGGCTTCGTTCACCGCATTGGTGTCTATGAGGTTTTTAACATAAGACGTTGGCGCCTCGATGTCGGTGACGCTTATGCTATTTAAACCAGAAGAGCCTCGTCGGGCCAGTTCGTCAGCTTCACAATTCCCTCGTATGTCACAGTGACCCGGCACCCAGCAAAGGGTGAGGCTATACTGACCGGCTATCTCGTTAAGAGATGCACGGCAGTCTTTCACTGCCTTGGATCTTGTAATGCTGGATGCAAGGGATTTGATGGCCGCCTGACTGTCGATGTATATTACAATATCTGATTTCGATATCGTATTAACCGACAGCCAGGCAGCGGCTTGGCGGACGGCGGTGACTTCGGCCTGAAAAACGCTGCAGTGTTCTGGAAGGTTAAAGGAGAGGTGAATGTCCAGGTCTTCAGAGAAGACTCCGGCACCCACTCCGTCCTCCGTTTTGGACCCATCCGTAAAAATTGACAGTGATTCGTGGTGTAGGACATGACGTTGTGTCCACTCGGTTCTGTCTGGGATTTGATGTTTATAGCCCAGGTTGAAGTTGTATTCAGTGGGCAGGTGGTCGGTGACCTTAGGGAGATGTCGATACATCGATAGTAAATTGGCATGTCCAGTTTGTTGCTCTGTCCATTGTTTGGAGCTTCTCAGTCTTATTGCTGAGCTGGCAGCCAACTGTTTGCCGACGATGTCGGTCGGGAGAAGGTGGAGCATGGCTTGGAGCGCCGCAGTGGGAGAGGTTCTCAGCGCACCGGTGATGCTGAGGCATGCAACTCGTTGAGTTTTGTCCAGCAAGGTTAGGTTGGACTTCTTCTCCAAGGCGGGCCACCAGACCAGTACTCCATAGAAGAGAATAGGTTTAACTACCGACATGTATAACCAGTGCATAATTTTTGGTTGTAGGCCCCACGTGGAGTCTACCGCATTTCTGCAAATGTAAAGAGCAGCTAGGGATTTCCTGGCACGTTCGACTACACTTTCCCTCCAAAGTAGCTTGCGATCAAGCTTCAGGCCTAAATAGCTAGCGCTATTTGAGAGTGCCAGAGGAGTGCCTCTAATCTTCGGGGGAGTGAACTCAGGGAGTTTATGTCTTCGTGTGAACAGGACCAGCTCAGTCTTTGTTGGATTGACTGACAGGCCGCATCTTTCGGTCCAACCTGTCAATATGTTGATAGCAAATTGCATGACATCGGCCAGCGTCTGCGGGTATTTCCCTGTTACAAGTATCGCGACGTCGTCCGCATAGGCGATAACTTTGCATCCAGTATGTTCAATGTTCAGAAGGGCTTCGTTGAGCACTAGATTCCACAGAAGCGGAGACAATACTCCCCCTTGGGGGTGCCTCTGTGTGCACGTCGTTTGACAGTGCTACTTCCGAAGGATGCGGTTATTACCCTGCCTTTGAGCATGTATTTCACAAAGCAGCAGATTGAGTCGTCGATGTTGAGCCTACGTAGGGCGCTCATCCGCTTGATCAAATATTTTACGAAGCAACGCAGAATTAGGAGATTTAGCTGCTCGTAGTGAAAGAAATGTTTCAATAAAATATTGAACAATTAAATTGTTTCTATCGTAACGTTCTTCCAACTTGTCCCAGGCTTCTACATAATTTTTGTCTGTACACGGAGTATTTTGAAATAAATCAGCAGGCTGCTTGCCTAGAAAGGATTTCAAATACTGCAACTTTTGTTTCCCAGTAAGAGTCTGATTTGAATCTATCGTCCCTAGTAATATATCTTTAAACCCTGGCCAATCCTTGTAATCGCCATTAAAAGTTGGAACGAAAAGTTGTGGCAAGTGCACAGTATTCGGGGACTTCGTTTCTTCGATTTTTTTTGAAAAATTGTGCCTGCTGTGCAGCAAGCGATTTAAATATTGAAGCGGCGTCTAGCGCTGGAGGAGGCTTGGCAACAGGAGTTTTGGTATGCATGGCACCGATTATTGCCGCATGGGATTTTAAATATTTGCTCTCGTACTCCGCGTATTCTGGTTCAGGGCCCACGAACCCAGGATCGTCTACAAATTCATACATCTTGTCTGACAAAGAATTAAAATCTGACCAGGCTTCCTTAAGCCTCGCTAAATGAATTTCCAGAGTCGCAACCGAGGTGGAGTCATTGATCGTTTCAGAAAATACTAATTGTATGGATAGAGAAGCCTTTGCATTTTCCCTTAATAAACTGCATATTTAATTACAAGGAGCAGAGAAATGTCTAAATGAAGCGAATTTATGTGTTTAACACGCACAAGATTTTTCAAGATGCTGACTGACGATAAAAAGTTATTCATAAAAACTATGACACGTGTTTGAAGAGTATATAATATATGTGTACACGATATGCATATATGTAAAATACTTCGTAGACATTTGAGCTTCTAATTTGAAAGCATCAACTCGCTAAGATATCCGTACGAGGAGCCCCAATCATTGACACATACATAGCATAATATAAAGGGGACAATAATTATTATTAATCGTCTCAACAAATAAATTTATTTATTCGATTAATTTAATCGAACGCGAACTTCACTGATAGCACTTTTCATCCGGCTCGAAGGACCATGTTTTCTAATGTAATTGTGGACTGTATTATGCCTCTTGATTTGTTGTAATAATTAGCTGTTATTGTTTCTGTTTAGTATAGTTTTAATGATTGATACTGTGTTCTTTATAATTTATGTTATTGTTGAGCAAAATTGAAATAATATTTAAATAATTTGTTTAACTTGGCAACACTTTTCCTCCTTCAAGCTTTGCCGAACTAAAACACTTTGTATGTATATTGACATGCTATATTCGAAGTTACCATTGGCATATATAGCTAAATAAAGAGCTGAGTTTTCACGTTTACTTCAAAGAAGTCGGTTGTCTTTTTTTTCTTCTATTAAATTTAACAGGTTATGGGCCCAGATAACGCAACTGTTTAAAAGAGGAGTACATAAAAGTAACGCGATTGTTTAAAGGACAAATGAAAGTCTTTTATAATTTAATTTTTTTTTCGAACAATCGTTTAGATAATTTAATATTTTAAAGCTCACTTTTTTCTTCTTTTTTTAATTGAATACCTTTCTGCACTTTCGTGCAATCCTATTACATATATATAAAGAATATGGATAATGAAATTTTTAAAGTTGATAAGCTGCACAATTCTGATAACTTTTCTATATGGAAATTCCAAGTGAAAATTTTATTAAGTGCCTCAGAACTATTCGATTATGTTAATGGTGCTAACAATAAGCCTGTTAAGTTAGAAACTGAATCTCAGGTGGCATTTGATTCACGTCTGTCAGGATGGGGAAAAGGTGACTGTAAGGCGCAGCGTGTTATTGCAATGAGTGTTGGACCGACTCCGCTTCGCCATATTGTGAATTGCGCTACTGCCAGAGAAATGTGGGTTAAGCTTCAGTCGGTATATGAGCAAACATCAAGAGCAAATGTGCACAAGTTGTTGCAAAGATTGTATGCCTTTGTGATGGATCCTGATGATGATGTAGCAACACATATATCGAAACTCGAGAACATAACTAGGCAGTTGCGCGATATAGGAGAAGAAGTTACAGAAAGCATGGTGATCACCAAAGTTTTGATGACTCTTCCAGACCAACAAACCTTAGATAATTTGACATCACGGTTAGTCATGGAAGAAACAAGAATGTTTTCTAGCTCTTCGGTTGCAGGTACAAGTTCGTCGGCATTGATTGCAAAATGAAGAAATAGGAAGCAACAGAAATCGAAAAATTCCAAGCCTGGACATTGTTACAGATGTAATGAAATGGGACATTGGAAAAGAGATTGTCCCAAAAGGCTTTCCGATTATAAGAAGACTGGAAGCAGAGGTGGGGCAAAAGTTGGTGATGCGGTCATGTGTAATGCTGAGAATAATGATGATAACATTAAAGTGAGGACTGGAAGTGAATGTGAGGCAGCTGGTAGGAGGAAGTCAACTTTAGCAATTGGTGATCGTGTGGGGACTGGAAGTGAAGGTGAGGCGGCTGACAGGAAGAAAATAACTTTATCTACTGGTGAATGTGTGAGGACTGGAAGTAAAAGTGAAGGGGTAAACGGGAGGAAAACTACAAGAGACTTTGATCGAGTGAAGACTGGAAGTAAAGATGAGGAAGCAGAAATGCGGAAAATCACTCTAGAAAATGGTGATCGTGTGGGGACTGGAAATGGAAGTGAGGCTGAAAGGGGTGCATCAAGTGTGGGAAATGCGTTGTTGGCAAAAAACGGTTTGGCTAATGACAATTGGTATCTTGATTCTGGAGCCAGCGACCATATGACCTGTCGAAAGGATTGGTTCGCAAATTATGAATCTTTTTCTGTTACTGTAGAAATTAGAGTTGGTAGTGGTGACAAGATACTAGCTTAAGGCATGGGTGATATTAATATTTTGTCATTTAATGGCAAAAAGTGGTCTGAAAGACATTTGTCTAAGGTTTTGTATGTACCAAAAATTTCGGTTCATCTTTTTTCCCAAAGTCGTGCACTGGATAAAGGCCTGAAATTTGTGTCTGACAAGATGAGGTGCGAATTCATAAAGAAGAATGGAGATGTGGTGGCAGTGGGAGAACGTGAGACACAGCTTTTCAAGATGTGTTTTCGCGTCCGAGTACAGGAGCCGATGGCAAATTTGGCTACTGCAATACCGTTGCCATTAAAGGTATGGCATGAAAGGATGGCACATCTGAATATAAGAAAGGTACGCTCTCATCTTAAAGAAAATAACCTAATTTTTGTTGATGCGCAAGATTTTTCCTGTGATGCCTGTGTTTATGGAAAGCAGCATCGACTGCCCTTCCCAAAGAGTTCTTTTGAAGCAAAGCACCCTGGAGAACTTGTCCATGCGGATTTATGTGGCCCCATTAAGGAAGCATAATTAGGGGGTGCCAGATATTTTCTTCTTTTGAAAGACCATTTCTCACATTTCAGAGAGGTGAAATTTTTAAAGAAAAAGTCTGATGTATGCTCGTCGATTGAGGATTTCCTAGATCTCGCTTATTCTGAAAGTCGACAGGTTGTTAAAACACTTCGTACTGACAATGGATTAGAATTTGTCAACGAATCAGTTTATTTGCTGCTGAGGGAACGGCATATTCGTCACGAAACCAGTATAGCGTATACACCAGAGCAAAATGGAATCATTGAGCGGGACAATCGCACGGTGGTCGAAGCAGCTCGGACAATGTTGAGTGCGAAGGGTTTAGGCAAGCAGTTTTGGGCTGAGGCTGTTAACACGGCTGTTTATATCTTAAACCGCACCGCGGATAGGGCTTTGGGGGACAAAACCCCATATGAAATGTGGTGTGGAGGTAAGGTCAGCAACGAAGAGTTTAAAACTTTTGGAATTGAAGCGTTTATGCATATCCCTAAGCAAAAGCGGCGAAAGTGGGACAGGAAATCCGAGAGAGGGATTTTCATGGGGTACTCTGACACATCAAAAGGTTATCGCATCTGGATACCATCAAGACGGAAAGTGGAGATCGTCAGAGATGTCACTTTTAGGGAAATTGAGTATCAGAGTCAACTTCAAAACTCGTTGAATAGTGGCTTCGAGGAATCTCAAACCACAGGTGCTTTCCATATAAGTGCAAATGATGATCCTTCAATAGAAAGTGTGTCTGTGTCATCAAAAGAGCGAATAGAGGACCCATCTATAGGAACTTTGGCAGAAGGTGCAGGGAGGCCAGAGGACGACGATGAACATCAAGCAACAGGAGGAGTAGAAGTCGATGAATACCAATCTGCTGCTGAATCAGAAGATGAATTAGAAGAGGTTCATGATGTTTCTGTTCCACTCCGACACCGGCTTCGTAATAAACACCTTGACAGACCACCAAGACCACCAAGGAGTTGCAAATTCATGGAAAAACATGCATTTTTTATGCAGGAAGAGCCACAAAGCTACGCAGATGCTATTTCTTGTACAGAAAAGGTGCAATGGAAAGAGGCCATGGAGGCGGAAATGAAAAGTCTTCAAGAAAACCTGACATGGAGTAAAGTACCTCGCCCTGCTAATAGAAAAATCATTGGGAATTAATGGGTCTACAAAATAAAAGATCTAGGCGGCGAAAAACGAAGGCATAAGGCGAGATTGGTTGCACAGGGGTACACGCAGGAATATGGGATCGATTATGGAGAGACATTTAGTCCAGTGGCGAAGTTTACCTCGATTCGGTCGATTCTTGCTATAGCAGCTAACGAAGGGCTTGAATTAACACAATTCGATGTTAAAACTGCCTTTTTACACGGCGATCTAATGGAAGAATTTTTCATGTACCAGCCAAAGGGTTACAGCGATGGAACGAACAAGGTTTGTAAGCTAAGAAAGAGCCTATACGGCTTAAAGCAGGCGTCCCCCTGTTGGAATAAGAAGCTTACCGGAGTTCTCAAGGAATTCAATCTGAAGCCGAGCAAAATGGACCCTTGCATTTTCTTATCAGCAGACAGTAAACGCAGAATTATCCTTGCTGTATACTCGTATATAGATGATGGGCTGGTGGCTACAGAAAATAAAAATGATGCGGTTGAGTTGGTGCAGTTTCTGCAAAAGAAGTTTGAGGTAACAGTTTTGGAAGCTGGTAATTTTCTTGGGATGGAAATTTCTATGAAATCCGGAGGTGAAATTCATGTGGGGCAATCGCTTTATATCGAGCGAATATTAAACCGATTCAACATGAGTTGCTGCAAACCAGTTTCAACTCCAGCAGAAGCCTATCCATTAGTGGAGCTCGTTCCCTTGGAAGCAGTTAAATTTCCGTACAGAGAAGCAGTGGGTTCTCTCATGTACTTAGCAGTGGCTACCCGTCCAGACATTGCGTTTGCAGTGGGAGTGGTGTCTCGATATCTAGATGCACCAAATAATGATCACGTTAATGCTGTAAAGAGAATTTTGAATGACGCTGATTATGCTGGAGATCCTGGAACAAGACGATTTACCACTGGGTTTATTTTTTTGCTTGGAGATGGGCCGTTGTCTTGGTCATCTCAGAGGCAGAAATGTGTTTCGCTTTCCACCACAGAGTCAGAATATGTGGCAGCCTCTGAAGCGGTGAAGGACAAGATTTGGATACGTCAACTACTTTTTGAAATGATCCCAGGTGGCCCTGGCGAATCTGTTTTAAACATGGACAACCAAGGAGCAATCCGACTTGTAAAAAATACAGAGTTTCATAAACGAACGAAACATATAGAGGTCCGATATCACTTCATCCGTGAACGCTATGAAAAGGGCGAATTTTCGATTAATTTCGTTCCTTCTGAACAACAAAAAGCTGATATTCTAACCAAAGCACTAAGTAAAGAAAAATTTAAAAATTTAAGATCGTTAATTGGAGTCGAATTAAAATAAAGGTATAAAGTAAAATTATTATTGAATTGTACAAATTTCAATTGAAAATTAAGAAAATTATTGAAAAGAAATTAATGAACTTATGTATATTGTTTTGATTAATTGATTAAATTATCTAAAAGTGGGAGTGTTGAGCAAAATTGAAATAATATTTAAATAATTTGTTTAACTTGGTAACACTTTTCCTCCTTCAAGCTCCTAAAACACTTTGTATGTATATTGACATGCTATATTCGAAGTTACCTTTGGCATATATAGCTAAATAAAGAGCTGAGTTTTCACGTTTACTTCAAAGAAGTCGGTTGTCTTTTTTTTCTTCTATTAAATTTAACAGTTATAAATGTCGTATTGTTCTAAATATATAGTCAAGCTCTGATGCTGTTGCGACTGCCTCGGCTGGCGGTTGCCTTCAAAAAGAAAGGTACATAATTTCTGAACTGCAACAGCGGCAGATTACATAGGCTGTTAACAAAGAGAATGCTATATTAAATATATACCAAAGAGTTAAGCAAATTTAAAAGTAAAGATTACGGTAGGTTACAATATTAATAAGCAATTAAATTTAGTAAGGCATATTATCATTTGTTTGGTAAATGAGCAAATAAATAAACATGTTAAGGAATTCATGCTGGTTAAGACTAGGCCATAAAATGTTGATTGTATTTCATATTAATATATAAATCCTAATTCTTTTATAGTATAGTCCATTGTCTGGTAGTTATTACACTGGGCTATGTTGCTACTATGTTACCTATAGTTGCCAGCTATATATAGTCTTGTTCGTCTGTTTACCAATATAGATATCTTGCTCTTAAGCATATTGTATCTAATCTTATCAAATTTAATAACTTATTTAATATCGAATTTAGAACCGACCGCGCTGACCCTAAATTATGCATGTATTAATTTTATTTTATACAGATGTATTAAAAGATATTGAAAGTTAAAAACTTTTGAAGTTGTATTTAAAATCCGAAATTTCCTATTATGGATAACAGAGTTCCAAATACACGTTCTAAATTGTCCTTGCATCAACTCCAAATCAAACAGCCTTATTTCGTTTGGCGTTATTTCACGGCACCGCTAATGAGTCGTAAGTCGGAGGAAATATATGTACACATGTTTCAATTTATCGAAGCAAACAAGTTCAATTTTCGTCCCGCTGCCTTTACAACCGATTTCGAATAGAGCCTTCGAAATGGAATTCAATAAACCTATCCTGCTGCTGAGATTACAGATCTCTCCGAAAATTTGGGACTACCTAACGACGTAAGTTCGTCATTAAAAAAAGCTATAAAAAGGTTCTACAAAATGCTAGTAAACGTTTGAATATGCATATTTGAATTTACTTTTGTTGTCTTCCATTGTCTTCTATTATCGTGACTGGGAATATGAAGATGAAGATGAAAACACCGATCAGATACTTATATTTATAGGTACCTAGTGGAGGTGCTCGATGAAGCAGGGCAGGCGGAAAGGTTGGGGAAGTGTTGTTGGGTAGATAGATGTTATATTATTTGTTGGCTTTGATGTAACTTTGGGGTAGGATATGGCATATTGCAAGGAGGCCGTAGCATTCATCAACGAAAAGGGGCATTCATTTATAATCGCAATCAAAAATCATTATGTACATATTGCGATTGCATTATGTTACACAATTAAATCTCTGAATATAAGCAGAATTTTTTCATTTGGTTTTTCACACACAACTGGTTTGGGAAGTTTGGGCAGCTAAATGTAATTGATTAATGTATCTATTATTTTTGATACTTAAATCGACACAATCTCTTTTTTTTTTTTTGTTCGTATAGAGTTTCTAATGGTTGAAAGCACGAGTCTTGGAACCAGAACTAGGCTCGGACGAATAATAGGGGTAGGTGGAAAATCGTACATGCGACTCTTTCTCACTTAAGATAAGAAAACAAAAACCACCTCCCTTCGAAACCTTCATTCTACAACTAGGTTATTCCTATCCAGTAGTTTTATTTAAACTGTTAAATACGCGTTTGGCAGGCAGCTTCCCAGTGGAGGCACCTGCTAATACCGCCATAAGCACGCGGTTACATCTTATTGCGCTAATTCAAATGGTTTTATCCTTTGTAATCGGCGCACTAGGTTAGTATCGTATCGAATTTGTAGCATGGTGTTATTGCAATGATCGTGAAGGCGTGTCTGTTGTTTGCGGGCAAAATGTTTTATTTCATCTTCGACGGTAGCCATACTTAGGGTAGCTGTGGATATCAGTGTTTCAGATAAACCATGGTGCATTTACTATTTTTCTTAGCACTTTGTTTTGAACAGTGTTTGTAAAATTTTGATATTACTGGATTTGGTACAACCCCAAAGTTGTATACCGTATGTCCAAACCGGTTTTAGTACTTGCCTGTATAAAAGCAGCTTGTTCTGCATGCTCAGTTGGGAAAATCTACCAAGCATCCAGTGCGTTTATTTACATCGAATGGCGAGCTCTCCGCGTTTATTCTTGACGTGCGGTTTCCATTTTAATTTCGCATCGAGAGTCATTCCCAAATATTTTGCCTCGTTTGCGTACGGAATTCGTACCGAATCAATGAAAATGGGTAAGTTGTCTACATTTTTATAAGTAAAATTCACGTGCGTTGATTTGGCCTCGTTGAGAGCAATACGCCAAGTCTTTGTCCAATCACAAATTTTGTCAATAGAACGTTGGAGTTTATTAGTTGCTGATTCAACGGTATTACTGACCGCTAATATAGCTGTTTCGTCTGCAAATGTGGCTACTGTTGTGCCTTCTTCTTGAGGAATATCACTAGTCTATATTAGAAATAGGATCGGTCCAAGAACGCTTCCTTGGGGAACTCCTGCCGCGATTTCTTTAAATTCAGAGTAATCATTTCCGTGTTTTACCCGAAAGGGTCTGTCTGATAAGTAACAACTAAGGATATCAGATAACTGTTTTCGGAAACTTAATCAAAGGCCTGAGAGACGTCGAGAAAAACACTAGAACATATTTTTTTCTCCTCTATTGCTTTTTCAATTACATTGGTTATTCTGTAAACCTGGTCGATTGTAGAATGCTTAGTCCTGAATCCGAATTGGTGATTAGGTATTAATCGACGATCTTCGATAATCGGATGTTGGCGCTTTAAAAAAAGTTTTTCGAATACCTTCGACATTATCGGTAAGAGCGATATTTGCCTATATGATTTTTTTGTTATTTAGTGGTTTACAGGGCTTTGGAACCATTGTAACTTCAGCTACCTTCCATTTGTCGCGGAACGTACAATAACCTAAACGATGCATTGATAAGATAGGCAAACTTGATTAAAGCTTTCCTAGGTAACTCTTTAAGAACCTGTCCCGTGATTAAGTCATATCCAGAAGCTTTGCTTAATTTTAGTTTCTCTATTTCGAA
The DNA here is from genome assembly GCA_949715645.1 of Portevinia maculata. Classification (NCBI taxonomy): domain Eukaryota; kingdom Metazoa; phylum Arthropoda; class Insecta; order Diptera; family Syrphidae; genus Portevinia; species Portevinia maculata. The sequence goes on along the minus strand of OX454527.1, from coordinate 116,375,443 downwards.
GCGCAGTTCGGGTAGCGATACACTTTTTATTCTATAATTATCAGGTGCCACGGTTAGGACAGGAAATTCGAGCAACGCTTGACCATCAAATGGTTTAAATGTTTCTTCCAGATGTTCTGCAAATATTTCGGCTTTTTCCTTGTCACTCTTCGCCCATTCTCCATTGATTTTCCTGATGGGTGGCGCTTGCGTTTTTGGTTTTTTATTGCCTTTCATGGCTTTCCAGAGCGAGTAATTTGTACTTTTATCCGCAGTTAGGTTCCAAGATATGTAGAAATTTCACGATTTTTAAAGTCTCGAATTTCTCTCTTAAGTTTACTACAAAGGTAGTTAAGAGTGGTTTTATCCTGTGGAGCTCGAGATTGTTGCCATCTTTTGCGCGCTCTCCTTTTCTTCTTTAACAATTGAATGATTTCCAACGGATATTTTATTTCGCAATTTGTGGTTATTTTCCGTTTATGGGGAGTATTTTTCCAGGCTGAGCATTGTATGACGTTAATAAATTGATCGACTTCGTCTTCAAGTTCGTTGGGTGTTCGAAGAGACACTTTGAGATCGATTTTACTTTCACAGTATTTTTTATAGGATTCCCAGTTTGTTTTCATGTAAGTTAGTCTGGGCGGACCTTCTTTTTTTCGTAGACAGCCGTTAATTGTCAAAATGACCGGTGAATGATCAGAAGAAAGATCGAAGCATTCCTCAACTACAATAGAGTTTCCCGACAACCATTTCGTGATGAAGAAATTGATGAGGTCTGGTGTTTTTGCCGTATCCGAGGGCCAGTACGTCGGTTTACCTGAGGAATGAAAGTCTACCCCCAATTCCATACCGGCTTCGTAAAGAACTCTACCTTTTACTGAAATGCATCTCGAGCCCCAGAAGGTATGTTTTGCGTTAAAGTCACCTCCGATGACGAAATTTCGTCCAAGTGAGTCAAAATCGCTTCATTCCATCGTTGCACGTGGGGGGCAATAGATAGCTGCAAAATCCTATTTTCTGTGTTTAATTTTTACGCTCACCGTGCATAATTGCAATGGTATTTTTGATCAACAAGGATGCCCGCCTCTCGCCCTTTGCGAAGGGTGATATGCGTGATAGGCAATGTATATTTATATTATTGCACGTGTGTTTCGAAATTGATTTTCGAGCTTGTCGAGTTTTTCAAATATACGTTTATTAATATGGCTCTGTTCTTCTAGCCTGGCAAAAATTGCAGAGAAAACTTGGAAGACTGAATCAGATGTTTTATTTGTTTGTTCGCGTCCTTGCAACGCAGCTTCAGCGTATGTTTGTGGAACAGCGTTCGGCGACTTTTTTCTAAACAATTTTCCTTCTCTTGGTTGTTGTATTTTTACCATTTCTTTAGCCTTTTTTGTCCTTCATAGGTTTTATTGAGCGCATTCCTTCGATAAATGTTTACCGGCAAATTTTACGCAACGCGGCTCTTTTTGGCAATACGCATACGTGTGATTGTAGTCTTGGCAATCCTTACACTGAGGAATATGACGAGTCCTTTGGCGCATCGGTTCAATTTTAACCACTATGTTTAGGATAGTTTTAATTTTGTATATTTTTTCGATGTTTTCAGACTTTTCGAAACTAAGCATGAATAGCGGAAGTCCGCGTTTGACAACAATTTCCTCGTCTTGTTCCGTTTTTTGCTTTTCTTTTTTATGTATATTAACCGCGTCGATAATTTTGAAACCTTTAGTTTTAAGATCTTGCAAAACATCATCTTTGCGGCACGAAGAGTGGAGCCCTCTGGCTACAACTCGGTGTGGCCTTTCAGACTTGTTTTCATAAGTGTACCATTGTACCTTCTGAGTATTCAGTTTCTGAGAAACTGCGCGATAGCTCTCAAGATCGCTTACATTTATTACATCTATTTCCTTAAGAATGCTACTTAGCTTGCTGTAGTCTGAAACTCCGACAACGTTAATTGGAAGTGGAAGGTATACCTTATTTTGAGGTTTTTTCCTTAGCGTTTCTATTTCGTTGGCATTTGCCTTTTTGGGATGTCTATCTTTTAGCACAACGACTTCTGGTGAGGAGCCGTCTTTCCGTTTTTTGTTCGGTCTCCTCTTAGTGATCCAATCCGTTTCGCGCACTAGCTCTTCTTCGTCCGTATGATAATCGCGGCTAGCTGAGCGGTATGATTTGGCTTCTTGCTGTTTTTTAAGTTGAGATTCAACAAGTGCTTTGTTCTCAGCTTTCAGCTGATCTAGCTCTTTTTTTAGCTCTTGGTAAAGCTGTTCAATTTGGTTAAGCTTAGTGCGGAGTTCCTTGTTTTCGTCCTCGAAGCTTTTGCATTTCGTTGAGTCCCGCGAAAGGCGTCCAAAATCTTTTGGCGTCGTAGGACTTCGATTAGTTTTTGCTTCTGGCACAGATCCCGTTGGTGGTGATCTAGGTACCCTTTTACTATTTTTAAAAGGACACAACAGACGCAATCTCTGCATAACTTTTATGTTTTGTATACTGTTTTATGAATACGGATTTTTGCATAAATGCTGGAGCAATATTTAAACACTCCATAAGTAGATATGCAACCGTTTAGAGATGTTAAAGCGAATTCTATTGAAGAAGGCTCTAAGTTGCTTGCGTTGATGAGTGTGGCCAACCACTTCAACTCCTTTCTTAATGTAATAAGAACAAAAATTAGGAATAATTACTTCAGTTTACATTCTTTTTTACAATATCCACGGTCAAAACATACCACCTTCAAAATATCCTTTTTTGTGAGTCGAAGAGGTGTCCAGAGTTTTGATTTTTGTGAGTCTATTCCAGGAAAATATCATCCCGCAAAAATGTTTCTGCAAAAAAATGTCCCCTGATCCCACGATAGTACCTGGGTGGACCGCTTAGCTGGTAAAATGGTTTAAGACTCTGACAGTAAGGTTGTTTTTTAGTGATTCAATGATTGAAAGATATAAAGCAAATTTCAGTTTCAGGAAGACCAAGCACCAAAGTTATGGATTTGGACGGGATTGAACGCACGACCTTCCAATCACTAAGCGAAAACTCTACTACTGCACTGTTGCTACCCGCCGCCCAATAATGAAAGTTTATAGGTACGCACCCAATTTAAAGTATTGAACGTCATCAAGCGCATGGTTAGGCATATCACATTTTAAAGAAGCCCACATTTTTATCCTATCCGAGAATAAAATAAGAAAACAATTGTTGGTCCGCCGAAGAGTGTTGTCCGTTCCAGGAAAATTAAAAGAAATTATCCATCTTTAAGCTAAGAATAAGTCTTCATGTTCACTTATTTATAAACATACCAAGATGGTTTATTATTTGTTTGTTTTGATGGAAGTTTGGGGTAGGTTATGTCAAGTAGGTGTATATCAGAGTATATCTAAGTACTTACAGTGACTAGGGACACTCTCCACGTGTTCCTCTTTTGTTTAACAATTTGAAGTACCGATATTTTTCACATACATGAGAGGAGGAGGAGGAGACCACCTTCTCTGAACGTGTCCTGCGCTCTCCCATAGAAGAAATCTCCATTTAGGGGACTTCTTGTTCAATGACACAAGCGACTTAGACAACACTGGCGTTAGAAGTCTTTCGCGCTTCATAAGAAGCTCCTACTGGTTCAACGAGCAGTGAGGATAATCCCCAGATCTGTGTGGTGCCACAATGGACCTATCATTGGTCTAAGTGTGTTGGCCTTAGCTGACAGCCACGTCTACCTAACCTAACCTAACCTACCCAGTGTTGTACTTACACCACCGAAAACACCACCCAATTGGTTATATTCTCGGCAATTTATGTTATTTGCATTTTGTAAGGAGCTTCGTTTCAACAAGCTCGAGTCTGCTCCTGTATCAACCAGGACAAGTACCTTCCCGTACTTGGCCAATGGCATCAGCAGCTCGACGAACACATCGTGCTTGTTCTTACGAAGGGATTTTAATGCTAACATTGGATGATTAACGTAATGTGCCTTGAAAATCGCCGCCATATACCCAGCGAACTTATTCACCTTGACCACACACTCATTCCAAAGAATGCAAATATGTGTCAAGAGCAACCCTATACCAAAACATAGGGACGGGCTACAGTCCGCTTGGGCGAACTGTTGGATACCCTATTCTTATTCCTATCCTTCATAAGTAGGTGTGACAAAAGTCTAAGTATGGTTGAATTGTTAAGAACGCTCTACATATTTTGTTATATAACATTTAAAGGATTTTATCGAAAAAAAACGCTCCCTAGCTCAAACTTGGGTGTGTCAGTAGGCGGATTTAAAAAAAATTAACTCATGAGCATAAAGGGCCCCTAGAGAGTATATATTATAAATTTCAGCTCCCTAGCTCAAACTTTGAATTTTCAAAAAAAAAGTTGTTTTTTTTTAAATTGTGGGCGTGTCAGTGGACGGATTTTGAAAATATTTACACATGAGCTTAAAGGGCCCCTAGGGAGTATATATTATATATATATTATATTTCAGATCGCTAGCTCAAATTTTGGTTTTTCAATAAAATTGTTTTATTTATTTGTGGGCGTGTCAGTGGGCATATACCGAGCAGTTTTAGGAGCCATAGATTATATATAAAAAATTTCAGCTTTCTAGCTCAAAATTCGATTTTTTCCAAAAATTTTGTCTGTGGGGGGATTTCAAAAATTCGTAAACTTGATTATTTCGAGACCCTAGAGAGTATATAGTTAAAATTGCAGCTCTCTAGGCCCAGTTTAAAGGCCTAATTTTTGCCGACGGACGGACGGACGTACATGGCTAGATCGACATTACTATCGATGCTGATCATAAATATAGTAACTTTTAACCCTTAGAATAGGGTATAAAAATCCATAAAGAATATTGCATTCTCTTTCGAACGGACTGGAATGCGTACAAACTTGACACTGGCGAGTTTACTTCGGGTGTATTTTTCCCTAACAATTTGTTGTTTGTTTTTTTCTTACCCAGCACAGGTCGTTGTTCGTTGAGTGGTTAGGTTAAGTTAGGTTAGGTTTATGTGTCTTTCGGCAGAAGCCGACACACTTAGACCAATTTAGGTCCATTGTGATACCACGTATAACTATCTACCTCAACTCTGTAGATGGGACTGGCCAACGGCACGCGGTTGTTCTCAAACGTTTAATTACGGTGATCTGATGAGAACCGATTAACTCGACGTGGTATGGTCGTTGGTTTCGTTGAGTGGTTGCTTGCATGAATTTGTTGATATGGTGTTTTTCTTACATAATTGTTTTAGTTCTACTTAATTGCTCGGTTTTTAATACATTAAGTTGTGCTCCGTCGCGCAACTTTGATGATTTGAGCGATTTTGGAGAACAACTCGGTGACGGTTTTGATTTAGTGGATAACAGCTATGTTGGGGCGCAGTTTATTGGGCTAAACTGGCCCCCGGGTGGTTTCCCGATTGCTCCCACTGATGTTTTATCTTTGCGAAACAATCGTTTTCCACATGCCCCACCCTGGCACACCGTTTGCATTTTGCAGCTATATGTCTATTCCTAGTACGCGTCACTCTTATTTGTGATTGCGGACAACTATTCTGATTATGCCCATAGTCTTCGCAAGTATCGCAGTATGGTGTATTTTTCCTAGTTCGACAATCAATATAGGTGTGGTTAGGTTTCCCACAGAATCCACATTTACTAACAGATTTTCTATTATTGGACCTATTTGGTTGCCTAGTAGTTGGGTGGGGGGAGTTTTGGTCTGATATGTGACTTTAGTCGTGGGTCTGAAAACGGGGTACATTCTGATCCATGTATGGGAGCTGTTGTGGGTGAGGTGTGTATGGGTTTGAGTAATGAAAACTAGGTATAAAAGGAGTTTGTTGGGTTGTGTATTGAGGTTCTAAATATTATGGCAAAGAGTAATTTAAATAACCTTGTGGTGGCTGAATAAGTAGTAATGTATTTAGCGCCTGTTCTACCAATTTGTGCAAATCTGTCTCCATTGTAGTTAGCATAAATTGGCGTAAGCAAGGATCGAGCAGACCCTTCTTAAACGCTACTAACGCTGATCACTTCAGTTCCTTTATGAGGGCCACTAAGTCCGAGGGGGTGTAGCTGGAATCAATTATTTCCTTTGCCTTTGTCTGCAAGCACAAAAGACGCCTTGCAAAAGAGTGTGTGTCGTCTGTTGCAAGTTGATGCGATTGTTTAATCTCCGTCATCACGCTATCTAATGTGGTCACTGGCAAATACGCAGTTTTAATAATTAACTCCAGTTCCTTTTTTGTTGTTGGAGTGTTGTTTCTAATGAGTTTAAAAGCGTCACCCGTTAGCTTTGTTGTAATTAGAGAAACATAAAGCTCCTCACTTCCGCTTTCCAAGCATTTAAGGCCTAGATGACAAGCATTTAAAAACTCGTATACTCTCGTGGACAGATCAGGCGACCTGAGCCCCGAGAACTGAGGGATTACGGGCGCAACTACTTTCGATATTTGTTTGTTCACTCTTTCCCGAAACTCCTTCTGAGCTGCTACACTTTATTTTGAATTACTAGTCAGCTCGTCTATCTATCGATCGCCTTTTTCAATGGTTTCTCTCAATTGCTTATCAAGCTCAACCCTCAAACGCTCGCTTTGTTTCAGTCGTGAACTCAATTTGTATAGTTGTTCTACGTGGGATTCTTTTAAATTCTGTACGGCTTTTGTGTACTCCGCAAAAATTGCGTCAGTTGTTTCCAACCGTGTAAATGTACCCCACCGAGAACTTAACTGGCTGTCAACCAACTCAAAAACCTCCGCTTTTAGTAGTGTTCTAAACTCAGTTATTAATATGTTCAGCTCCTTTATTTCCTGCTTTTTTCTATTCTCTCTTTCTTAAGCTGTTCGTTCTCATCCGATAACTCAAACAGTTTATCCTGCAATTCCCTATTGTTCATTACCCTTTAACACGACAAACAACTTAGCAGTGGCGTGGCGTCCATATAACACGATTCCTACCGTCTTCCCTTTTAAAAATCCACCCAAAGTAAGCACTATCTGCCAAATAAATATATGAAAAATGAAACCCGTCCCGTATTTTAATTATAAAATAAAATCTACACACACACTCACACATAAGCTATCGAATAAGTTTAATATTTTCATTCTACCTCTCGTCTGTATCTTCATACCTCATTCAAGAATCAAGATTCAACCACATTCCACAATCCACAAATCACAAACAACAAACCAACGAAGAGTCACAAAAATACTCTTAGTAAAAAGTTTTCAACTACCGCTGCTCTCTATAATAGAATAAAAAATATTTTTCCGTCTTATTTACTTGTTTTATATCCCTTTCTTCTACAAGCATTGCGGTTCCGATCCTCTTTGTTCAACACCCGCTTTTATATTCAAAGAAAAAGACGCTACATTTCGTCTTATAAACCAAATCTCACGCTGACTACTTGGAATTGTTTCATTTCATTCCATTCTCCCTTTTGCGATTAGCATTGCGTTTCAATCGGAAGATATCAACATGTTGCAGGAATGCAGGTGCTACGTTTGACTCGTTTTTTTTGCAACTTATTTCTTTTTTCTTATGAAATAATATGTGAATGTGTTATGTGGGTTGATTCTTGATTTTGAATTTGATGTTGATATTGATATGCGTGTTGATGTAAGAAGTTGAGCTTTCATTTTTCTCTCTTGTGATAGTTAATGCTTCGATGTTTTTACAAATTTATTGTTATACTTTTGTCTTATGAAATAAAATATGGTAGAATATTATGGCAATTTGTCAGCAGAGTAAATTCAGCATATCGCTTAAGAGAAGTTCATGTCAAATAAAATACCGACACTTGTTTTTTTTTTTAAGCAGGAATTCAAATTTTAATTTAGAATCAGTTGGAATTTATTGACAGACTGCGTTGCACAAGTGCAATAACTTGAAAAAATCTAGTGTTTTGTAAAGCCAATTTGATAAAATCTTAAATTAAAATAGTGAAAAGTTAGATGTGAAAGTGAAAGTGAAGGTTAATGTGTAATTTTTTAGTTTCTTTTATTACCAACTTACTGATAAAAACATTTTAGCTTCTTAATTTTAGTGCAGTTTTAGATTTTTTTTTGGAAATGTCTTTGATTAGTGTAGATTGCTGTTTAACTGATTTCCTCCTGGAGGATTCAAATAGTTTTAGTAAGCTATCTTTTCTTGATAAAAAAAAAAGTTATAGACGTAGGGCGCTCTATGCCTTTTATAAATATTAATTACCAAAGGAGAGATGGTTTTGTGACACATTTTAATGTTTCCTTATACCAAAAATATAAGTGGCTAACTGGGAGTTGCAAGCTTAATAAAATGTTTTGTTTTCCTTGTCTTCTTTTTTCAAACTCCGCCAGTGTTTGGAGCCGAACGGGTTTCACTGATATAAATAATTTAGTTAATTCTTCGAAAAAACATATTAAGACAGAAAAACATATTCGTTGTTGTTTATCCCTACACGAATTCGGCACGAATCGCATTGAAACTTCTTTAGGAAATTCTTTCGTTGTTCATAATAAAAAAGTAGATAAAAATCGGAAACTAATGGAACGTTTTATTGACACGGTCATTTTATTAGGCAGACAGGAGTTAGCATTTCGCGGTCATGATGAAAGGTCTAGTTCAGATAATCGTGGCAATTATGTCGAAGCGGTTTATTTTTTATCTAAATATGACACTTTATTGGAATCCCATTTAGAGCAGTGTTCAAGTACACACAATCCAATTTTTTCAGGTTTATCCAACGATATTCAAAACGATTTGATACATAGTATCGCGGCGGTTATTAAATCCGAAATTAAAACGGAAATCAAGGATGCTCGGTTCGTGTCGATTATGATCGACGAAACACCAGATTTGAGTCATAGGGAACAACTGAGTGCCATATTTCGGTACTTGTCAGAGGATGGTATACAAGAAAGATTTCTTGGATTTTTTGACGTTAGCGCAAGTCGTAATGCAAATGAGTTATCCAATCATATATTTAAAATTCTTGAAACATACGACTGCAAGGAAAAGTTAATAGGACAATCCTACGATGGTGCCGCAGTTATGTCCGGCGAGGGGGGTGGTGTTCAAAAGAAGGTCCTTGATGAATGCCCGATGGCAAATTTTATTCCTTGTTATGCACATGTTTTAAATTTAGTACTATCCCGATCTCTAGAAAACATAGCAGAACTTAAACTATTTTTTGGCTATACTAATAGCATCGTTCGATTTTTTAATAAATCCACAAAGCGGTCCAATCTTTTAAAACAAATTTCCAATCGACGCATGCCAGGAGTATCGGAAACTCGATGGCATTATCATTCAAGAATAATAAACGTAATCTTTAACTGTAGAATAGATATAATTGAAACTTTTAGTAAAATAATTAATGACTCTAGGGAATGGGATACTGACACACTTTCGATGGCAGAAAGTTTATTAAATAAATTAGAGAGCAAAGAATTCTGTTTTTTGCTTCATACCCTTTCTGAAATATTTGCAAAGACCGATGTATTATTTAATTTAATTCAAAAAAAAACAAACAGACGTTAGTTATGCCAAGCAAGAAATCGAACGTTTTGAGTCATGGATAAGCTCTGACTTTTTAAATATGTTTGAAGTTATTTATGACAGCGTAAATGATTGCATCGAACCTCCACGTAAACGCAGGTTGCTTGACTTCGATTTGAAGACGAATTATAAGCGCCTTTTTGTTGAAATTAAAGACAATATAGTTAGTCAAATAAATGCCAGATATAAATCATTTAGTAATCTTACTTTTTTGGATTTACTAAATAATTTGAAGTATGACACTTTTTCTCGTTCCAGTCCAGATGTAAAAATATCTTCCCTAATTAAGTTTTTTCCTAGAATTTTTGACTTCACGGCATTAAAAAATGAACTTAATGTTTTATATTCTTCGTCGTCACTTCGGCAGTTTGAGGTTCTCGACCTTCACAACCATTTGAATAGTGAACAATTGAAAGAAGTGTTCCCTCAAGTCTTAAACTTAAGTAGTTTACTTTTAACACTTCCCATTTCCGTCGCCTCCGTTGAGAGGTCTTTTTCTGCTTTAAAAAGAATTCATACTTATTTAAGAAACTCACAGGGCGAGGATAGGCTCTCTGATTTAGCCCTCATATCGATAGAAAGAAGACTTCTTCTTAAAATTAAAAATAGACCAAACTTCTATGAAAGGGTATTGGCAGAGTTTATCAAAAAAGATCGTCGAATAGCATTAGAATACAAATAATTATAAAGAACTAATATTTTAACAAAACTTTTCACTTTTTTTTTTAAGTGTGTGAATTTTAGCTGTTTTAAATTTTGATTTATTTTTATTGCTGACATTATTATTTGTATCGTTTTTATATTTTAAAAAATATAAAGAATTATCCATATAATTCTTCTGAATTTTCTTATTTTAAAATTACTATCCACATTATGCTGAATTTTTTTAAGTTATTCTATCATGCGTCTGTCAAGACCGGCTTCTTTTGAAGCCACTTTTGTTATGCTTTAAGCTCATTGTTGATTGAAATATTAATGTCTTGAAGTATAAAAAATGTGGCTAGAATATTTTTGCTAAGTCAATGTTGAATGCATATTATGTAGATACAATATCCCCATTAAAAATTATTTTATTTCAGGTTTTAAAGATTTTTATTTTTATAGGTGACTAAATTTTTCAACGTCTTCCCTTTTAAAATTATCCACGCCACGCCACTGGTAGGTATATACAGTGAAGTCTTACTTGAGCGGACATCAATGGTGCAGGATTTGGTTCGCCTAAGGGAGTTGTCCATTTCAGGAAAATTAAAAGAAATTATCCTTCTTTAAGCTAAGAATAAGTCTTCATTTTCACTTATTTATATACATACCAAGATGGTTTATTATTGGTTTGTTTTGATCGAAGTTTGGGCTAGGTTATGTCAAGTAGCTGTATATCAGAGTATATCGCCTTACAGTGACTAGGGACACTCTCCACGTGTTCCTCTGTTGTTTTACAATTTTAGGCACCGCTATGTTTCACATAATTACATACATGAGAAATAGACGGCTATAAGAAATATTAATTGTTTAATGCAATGTTAATTCTGTGACCGGCAGAAATGCTCGCGTCAGAGCTATTCGTTTTCCTAGGGATAGCAAAGTAATGCTTTAGCTTGGGCGAAACCTAAGAGTCGCGAGTTTGAGCTTTGGAAGTATGAGTGGTCGTAGCGACGAGCTCGAAGAAATTATGGTTAGAAGGCGAGTTGACTTCTTATATGGCGAAACACCGCAAATCTGGAGAGTTTCTCAAGACGTCAGGACAAAAGCTTTCAAAATGTTCTATTACGCGACTTTTGTTTGTAATACTACTACTACTTTTATTTGTAATACTACTACTACTTTTATTTATTTATGGCAGCAATATTTTTAAGGACTTTTAATTGAACGATTTCCTCGGATATATTTTCCGAGAGCCGTTCTTCAAACACTGAAGAAGTATACGACATTACTGTTGAAGAAGTTAGGAAGGCGGTCAAAGACTTCAATAATCGAAAAGCTGTTGGGACGGACAAGATACCCTCTGAGTTCTGGAAAAAAATGGCAGACATCGGGTGCAAATGGCTCATGATTCTCATCCCCAAACTGATGAGTGGCGATCCAATGCCTAAACCGTCGAGGGAGAATTTTCTTCTTATTTTGTATAAAGAAAAAAGCTATACTCGAGACTGATAAATACCGTTCAATCAAGCTGATGTCACACACCATGAAGATCGTTCAGGGGGTATTAAATAGCCGCATGCAGAAAATAGTACGGCTATCTGAAGACCAGTATGGGCTTGTGGCAGGTAAATCAACCACAGATGCAATCCAAAGTATAAGGATCATGAGATGGAAAAACATCGTGATTCTTTGAAGGTTTTGCATATGGTGTTGGTTGATTTTGGAAAGTCCTGTATTAGACAACAAACGGATCTGTTATGGGAAGCGCTAAGACAACGAGGAGTTCCAGAAATCTACGTACGGATGGACATGTATACATGTATGAGGGAGTAAAGACAAGAGTAAGATGTATCGTTGGCGTCACCGAGGATTTCGCAATCAAAGAGGTGTACACCAGGGAAGTGTCTTAAGTCCAATCATATTGCCCTTGATTATCTGCTTGAAGGAAAAGTGACGGACCCTAATTGGTATCAGTTATTCTTTGCTGGCGTTGGATTAGCGAGGTTCAAACGTCGCTGCAACGAGCAAGATGTTGAATGTGTCTCTGGGCTCACCTGGGTGTTTAAATTGCATAGATGTGATTTCCCCCGTAGTACCTGTACTTTTACGACAAACGCTGTTTGGAGGGCGCTGTAGTGGTTTTCTAAGCTAGTCAATGCATGGGCAGATGTACTCCCCCGCCTATTTCTGGCATTTCTATTCTGTCAGAAGGAACTCCAATTTCTTGTTCTTCATTCAACGTGCTATTAGGCTTCGAGCTATTTCATCTTCAAATTCTTTAGGAACGGCAGACTATCGCCCAGTTCCAATTGTCTTTAGAAGTGTTTCAAAAAATTGCCTTACAAAGAAAAATAAATACTTACATAATATCAGATAAAGAGAAACAAATCAGTTTATTCGGGTTTCTTTCTTCTTTTCCTTTACCTGTATCTTCTTGAATACAGTCATCAAATTTTAGACACAAACCTTCAAACGCCACCATTTTGGTTGCCAATTTCGTCGAGGTCGAAGTTTACAAATTCGTGTTGATGATAGTATCTACTATAGAGTCTATATACAAAGGCTTGGGATGAATTGTCTGGGGACACGCCTTTCTGCAGATAGCAGAAGCAGGAGAAAAAAGCAAAAGCAGAGCAGCTGACAAATTTTGTTTGCTGGTCTTTTCATTGCAAACTTTGTTCGTTTGAGAGAGAGAGAGACCGATTTTCATAGAGATCATCACTGCACTAACAGCAAGAAACGACTCTTTTCTTTTGTTTTGAGCATGCGATGAAGAGTATGCGACCACAGCATGCTTTCTCTCGTAAACTATGGAAATATAGTTGCTGTGATTGTCTCCACTCGAGATTGTCTCCACTCGTTCAATTTACAAGTCAACTACTAGTGACTACTATTTTGCCTTTTCTCATTGATCAAATAACTCACGTGATCATCGTTTGGCAAGTGATAGAAATTTAATTAGTAGTGAACTTGCAGTTAACTTGCAAATTGAACGCGCCAAATGACGCATTCATTAGTGTATAGTATCAATTTATCGCAAGTGGAAACCGCATGTGAGGAGTTGTCATAGGATGGGTTGTCTGGGGATGCGTTGTCCATTTGTATGAGCTATCCTGGTTGTCTTGCGATGGGTTGCAATGACATAGCCAATTCTTATAAAAGTGAGAAAGCTTTGCATATTTTATTGATGTGTAAACATCTTTGCTCTCGTTGATGTGTAAATATCTTTTTTTCTCGGTAGGGGCTAGTTAGAAATATCGAGCGTCACCGTCAGATTTTCAGCTGTACCGTCATCGTCAGATTTTTAGTGTCACCGTCATCGTCAGATTTTCAGGTCGGACGGCAAAAAACCAAAGTTTGAGCTAGGGAGCTGAAATTTATAATATAGACTCTCCAGTGGCCCTTGATGCCCATGTGTAAATATTTTAAAAAATCTGCCCACTGACACGCCCACAATTAAAAAAAAAAAACACAAAGTTTGAGCTAGGGAGCTGAAATCTATGATATAGATTCTCCAGGGGCCCTTGTACTTCGGTAACCGATGGCCGATTTAAGAATGTCACTTTTAGTTGTAATAAGGTTATTTACCAAGTGGTCCTTGGAGAACCAAATAAGGTCCTTAAGCCCGAAAAAAACAATTTTTTCGAAAACTCCTAAAAAACCGCGCAGTATATTGTGTTCAATGTTATTTGACTAACAGATCCTTGGAACAACAAAAAGGTCCTTAAAAGTCGAAGAAAAGATATTTTTCCAAAATGCCGTTAGAATCCGCACGGTATATCTGTGTTCAATGTTATTTGACTAAGAGGTCCTTGCAACAACAAAAAAGGTCCTTAAAAGTCGGAGAAAGGATATTTTTCCAAAATGCCATTAGAATCCACACGGTATATCTGTGTTCAATGTTTTTTGACTAAGAGGTCCATGTAACACCCTTTTTTGGTGTCGAAAACAGAATATTTTTCCAAAATGTCGTTAGAATCCGCACGGTATATCTCTGCTCAATGTTATTTGACTAAGAGGTCATTGCAACAACAAAAAAGGCCCTTAATTGTCGAAAACAGGATATTTTTCCAAAATGTCATTAGAATCCGCACGGTATATCTGCGTTCAATGTTATTTGACTAAGAGGTCTTTGGAACAACAAAAAGGTCATTAAAAGTCCAAAAAAGGATATTTTACCAAAATGTTTGTTGTTCCTAGCACCCGTCATTCAAATAACATTGAACTCATATATACCGTGCCGTTTCTAAAGACATTTTGGGAAAATATCCTTTTTCGGGTTTAAAGGACCTTTATTGTGGCTCCAAGGACCTCTATGTAAAATAACCTGATGTAAAATAAAAGGGACATTCAATCAAATTTTATTTTAAACGCAATATGCATAATATATCCCAATAAATTATTAACATTATAGCAAAATAAAACATTTTGATTTAGTTATTAGTTATTACACAGACAGCTAAAAAGCTACAGCTAAAAACTAACCAACTTTTAGTTGTCATCCGCAACTAACTTTGGCAACCTAACGAGCTTAGTTACACAACCTGCAACTAATAGCTAATAGCTAAAATTAGTTGTCGTTATGATAGCTAACCACCAAATCGATTGCATTTTTAACGCAGCTAATGTTCGGAAGCCCTTCCACTCTCGAACCACTTTCCTGACCTGTACACAAATAAAACACAAGAAACATTTTGTTTCTGTTGGGAAAAGCACAAGGCACAAATACCCAACATTTATTACTTTACACCTTCCACTTTACTTCTTTCTAGGTCTTTCCCTCGTGGACTGTATTTCACAACTGCCGACTACGGCCTCAACTCCCAGTCATGCCTCTTGCTTCCAGTACAGTAGTTGTCTCTTTTTAACCATGACTGCGATAGCAAGTATAATATAACACAGTGTAAAATAAAATAGCATTGCCAGATTGAAATATATTGTTTAAACATAAAGAAAACCTCATATAGTTATACAATATGATACAGTGCCAGCTAAAACTAGCAGTTTTACATAATGACAGAATTACTTATCAACCTGCTCTCTCCTGTCTCTCGTCTAGTCGCTCTGGTTCCACCGGAATGATGCATATCTCCTGCACTGGTCGAATCAGCTCGCTCGTTGCTGTCTGGATGACAACTGATCGGATGATCCCATCCTTGCTCGGTATCAACCTTGTAATTCTTCCCAGTGCCAACTGGGCTGGTGGGAACCTTTCGCTTTTGATAATAATCAACTGTCCAATCCTTACACTTTCCTTTTCTTTCCTCCATTTCTTCCTTTCCTGTAGAGTAGTCAAATACTCTTCTTTCCACCTTTCCCAAAAGTGGTTAATCATAGCTTTCCGTTCTTTCCATAGCCTAGCTCCAACTGTAGTTGGTTGGTCCTCTGAACCGTAAGGTATGGCACCCACCAAGGGTTCTCCAATCAGGAAACGACCTGGTGTAAGCGCCTGAATATCACATGGGTCATCACTCAGTGGATGAATTGGCCTTGAATTTAATATCGCCTCAATCTGCGCCAACAGTGTTAAAAACTGTTCATATGGTAACACTCTCTGTCCTACTATCCTCTTGAAGTGAAACTTCATTGATTAAACCGCCGCCTCCCAGATACCACCCTGGTGAGGAGCAGCTGGTGTAATGAAAATCCAATCTGTCCATTTTTGACTAAAATGATGTAAGGCATCGTTATCTGTCCACTTTCCAAACGCTTCCCTTAGTTCCCTGTCCGCCCCTACAAACGCAGTACCGTTGTCGCTATACATACGGTCACACCTACCCCTCCTAGCTATAAAACGTTCATAGCAAGCAATAAACGCATCAGATGTTAAATCCGTCACTACATCTAAATGGGTTGCTCTGGTTTTTAAACAAACGAAAACTACAACCCAACATTTCCTCTTTGTCAGTTGCTTTTCGGCTCTATCAATCACTTTAAGCTCGAAGGGCCCAGCATAGTCAACCCCGGAGCATGAAAAAGGCTTTCCCACTTTCGTTCTGTCCGCTGGCAGGTCTGACATTAACTGATCTTCCACTCGTGCCGTGTAGCGGGCACGTTAGGTTAGGTTAGGTTAGGTTTATGTGGCTGTCGGCAGAAGCCGACACACTTAGACCAATTTAGGTCCATTGTGATACCACGTATGTATTATCTACCTCAACTCTGTAGATGGGACTGGCCAACGACACGCGGCTGTTCTCGAACGGTCCCCCATCTACGTACTAACCGCGCCCAACGACGTTTAATTACGGTTATCTGACGAGAACCGATTAACTCGACGTGGTATGGTCGTTGAAAACGACGGGCACACTTAATGCATTTATGAATGTAGTTGCGTAATATACTGCGTAGTCTGGGTATCCAATACAACTGCCTGATAAATTGCATCATGACCTGAACTCCCCCATGTCTCGTTGCTTTATAAGCGCTATCCACCACTAACCAGGCTAACGCGAGCTGCCTGGCAGAATCACCGGATGCTTCATCTCATAATCAAGCTCTGCCCTTTCCAGTCTACCACCTACTCGAAGCAATTTCTTTTCGTCTAGAATTGGTTTAAGCGATTCGATCTTGCTTCTTTCCAGAGATGGTTTCCCCTTAGAAACTATAACTTTCCATTTGTGCTTCATGAATTAAATATCTCATCGAACTAGCTCTTTCCTCTTTTGTTGTAGGTAATATTCTATCTATATGCCTACGACTAACCTTCCTTACTTTTTGAACTGTCTGTTTTACCGCTTCCACAAATCTAAATACATATCCCATGATACCAACTATTCTTTCCAAACTATTCGTACGATGTACAAATGGTATCGCCTTTCCAATACTTTCCACATATATTATTCGCAACTCTGGCTTGTAACTTGCATGGGTAAAGATTTTCAATTCTTCTTCCGCTTCCCCACACTCAACTATAACCTCTTCCTTCGGCCAATACCTCTCTTTCCTCATAAGCCATTCCGGTCCATGGAGCCATAACTTGTTTCCAACTAGCTCTGACGGGCTGACCCCTCGGCTCACCAAGTCCGCAGGATTATCTTTCGTTTTCACATGGTGCCAGCGTTTCACCTCAGTATTAGATTGAATTGATGAAACACGATTCTCAACATAAGTCTTCAATCTGCATGGTAACTTCGTCATCCAATGCATCGTCACCGCTGAGTCTGTCCAAAGTGCATATTCCACATTTCCCCACTCCATTGATTGCCTGACCTCTACTAACAAAGCTAAGCCGCAGCCAATTCCAACCTTGGAACTGTAACTACCTTCACTGGAGCTACTCGTGACTTTGAGACCAGAAGTGTACTTGTAATCTTCCCACTGGCATACTCTGTCCTAAAGTAAATGACTGCGTCATAGGCTGATGTCGACGCATCAGAAAACCCATGAATCTGCACAGTAGCCTCTTCCTCCGTCCCTATCCACCTATCAATTCTAAATCTTTCCAACTGTACACTATCTTTCCAAAATACTTTCCATTTCCTTTCCATCTCAATTGGCACTGCCTCATCCCACTCGGAGTTAAACTGCCAAAGATTCTGAATTAAAATCTTCCCAATTATAATAACTGGGGAAATATATCCGCTCGGGTCATATAGCTGCGCTACACAACTCACAATCTTTCTTTTCGTTATCTTTCCATTGAGCTCTGGTGTTTTCACAATGAAAGTGAATTGATCCTGCTCAATAAGCAATTTAAGACCCAGAACTGATGTTTTATCTGGTGCCCTATCTCCGCCCGAAAATACCATTGAGCTCTCATTGAGCGAATGCATCTCCGAGACAAACTTTTCGCTGTTGGATTTCCATTTGCACAGGTCAAAACCTGCTCCTTTCAGAATTTTTTGAATATCTTTTGCCAATTCAATGGCTTCTTTTTCTGTACTGGCCTCTGAAGCGCAATCATCGATATAAAAATCGTTTAGTATGATTCTCGCAGCTTCGGGAAAACTCTCTATTGCCTCTACAGCGGCTTGATTCATGCAGCGTACTGCCAAGTATGGAGAAGAAGTTGAACCGAACGTAACCACGGTCAACCAATATTCCCTAAGTGGGTCGCTACTATTCTGCCTCCAAAAAATTCTTTGAAGATCCCAATGTTCTTCAGCTATCCTGACTTGATTGAACATTCCAGTAATATCAGCACAAAATGCTACCTTGTGTCTTCGAAATTTCATGACAATCTCGTGCAAATCACGCTGAAGCTTCTCTCCAAGTAATTGTACATCATTTAGTGACGTGCCTTTCACTGTTTGACAACTCGCATCGAACACTATCCTAAACTTGTCGAATACACAATGGTGTGGAATATAATAAGCAGGCCCTCCTTCCTTCGGTTTTCCCTTTACCAGCTTAATGTGTCCGGTATGAATCTCATCTCGCATCTTCCCCACATACTTTGCTTTCAATTCCTTATCCTTATCCAATTTTCTTTCCAAGAACAAGAATCTACTCAGGGCTATCCCTCTTGATTCCCCAATGTCTCGCACTCTGTCCTTGAGTGGTATGAAAACCACAAATCTACCCTGCTCGTCTCTCCTGTGTGTGGTCATAAAGTGTTTTTCAACCATCTCTTCCTCTGGTGTTCTTTCCGAGCTCTTTCCAATCTCATCCATTTCCCATAACCTGGTTAAGAGTCTATCTAGTTGCTCGCTTTCCGAATATTCTATGGCCGAAAAAGTCTGCTTACTATTTTCGTTGGCCATGCCTAATTTCATCATACCGAATCTGGTATCCATCATCAGCATCCCATCCCCTGATTGTGGGGCAACCGATTCCACTATCCTTGAAAATAATTGCACTCCTAATAGAACATGCATTTGACCCGGAGTGAAGTATTCTGGGTCCGCCAATCTTATGTGCCTGTCCCTTTCCAATGGCAATGGAACTTGACAAAGACCAATATGGACCCGAAAATCATCTCGTAGATTGACATCGAACGTATTTTACTCAAGAAACTGATGCCGTCCAAGAGAAACAACCTAGTGATATAAACGTTCATTGTACAATTCGCTTTCTATTAGACTATCTGCCATTGCATTTCAATTTGAACCCAAGTTTGGCGCGTTTGCTGGGAGTGCATACTCAGACTCGTCCAGTAATCATATCAGGCCTTTGGCAATTTATTAAGACATATAAATTACAAGATGCACGCGCCTTTAACACTTTACTCCCACGAAGCCACAGCTCCTTCTTCGCCATCACCTGAAGGTTTGCAAATAAAGACAACTTTGCAGATCAGTTCTTTCTATTTACTGCTTCCAACTTCTTTGCATATTTAACCCTTTTTATACCCTATTCTAGGGGTATATTAATTTTGACGCATAGTTTGTAACATACCTTAATATTGCCCGTAGACCCCTAAAAGTTACTATATTTATGATCAGCATCGATAGTAATGTCGATCTAGCCATGTCCGTCCGTCCGTCGGCAAAAATTTATTTAAAATTAGGCCTTTAAACTGGACCTAGAGAGCTGAAATTTTAACCATATACTCTCTAGGGTCCCGAAATAATCAAGTTTAAAAATTTTTGAAATCCGCCCACAGACACGCCCACAAACTCAAAAAAACAAAATTTGGAAAAAATCGAATTTTGAGCTAGAGAGCTGAAATTTTTTATATATGATCTATGGCCCATAAAACTGATTGGGACATAAAATTTTCAAAATCCGCCCACTGACACGCCCACAATTAAATAAAACTAATTTTGGGAAAAATTGAATTTTGAGCTAGAAAGCTGAAATTTTTTATATATGATCTTTGGCCCATAAAACTGCTTGGGACATAAAATTTTCAAAATCCGCCCACTGACACGCCCACAATTAAATAAAATATTTTTTTTGAAAAACCAAAATTTGAGCTAGGGAGCTGAAATTTTTAATATATACTCTCTAGGGGCCCTTTATGCTCATGTGTAAATATTTTCAAAATCCGCCCACTGACACGCCCACAATTTTTTTTTTTTTATTTTTGAAAGTCTAAAGTTTGAGCTAGGGAGCTGAAATTTATAGTATATACTCTCTAGGTGCCCTTTATGCTCATACTTAAATTTTTTTAAATCCGCCTACTGACACGCCCACAATTAAATAAAACAATTTTATTGAAAAACCAAAGTTTGAGCTAGGGAGCGTTTTTATTTACAAAAGCTTAGTTTTTTCGATAAAATCCTTTAAATTTTTGTCACGCCCACTTATGAGATATAGGAATAAGAATAGGGTATCCAACAGTTCGCCCAAGCGGACTGTAGCCCGCCCCTATGTTTATTTATATATATGTACCCGTTTGAAAGAAATAAGCCTTTTTCAATTTTACTACCTTCCGTCAATGACAAGGTTTGAACAGACCTACATACAATTTGTATGGAAACAATATTTTTTTGTGGTTTCCCATTTGTTCACGTGCAGCGGTTTTTTTTTCATTCTGTGATGTCCGTTCATACAAAAAGTACGAAGGTCTGGCCAGAACTTATGGCTGATGGAAAGGTATAAAAGTTGTGATTGACAGAAGGGTTAAAAATTGATAAATAATATAAAATTTACTTTGCTTTACTGATTTTTATGATTCTACTGCCAATGATTTTGTTTGTTTGACCTCCACTTCTATTTGTTTACATTCGATTTGGCAGCTGTCAAAGAAGTGGAGAGCTCTATTAACTCTTCCGACATATCCTATGATTTTAGGGTGTTTTGCCATTCAGTTGGGCATAGGTTAGGTAAGCTTAGGCAACAGACATACAGGCATACCTCGACTTACGTCACTAATTTGTTCCGGGAAAAGGCGTCGTAAGTCGAAATCGACTGAGGTCGAAGCAAAAAAAATAAAAGAAAACAAGAGCAAACATACGGTAGTTATACGGATATAAATCACGTTTATTTACGATAAGCCAATGAAGAGTAATAATAAATAAGAAAAAAAGTAAGGAATAAGTTATAAAAAATAAGGATTAAGTAAGGAATAAGGTAGTACCAGTGAAACTAAATTAGCATTTCAAAATTTAGAAAATTCTAATGCATATACTACATAATACCTTCATCGCATGACAGTAGTACTTCTAATTCAGCTTCGATTTCTTGTTCTGATGGTCCTGCAGTATTTGCTGAAGAAGACGGATTAGCATTCGACGGCTTAAAGAATTGTGTCAGTGTGGTTTGAGCAGGTTATAGTTTCATTTTTTTGTAAAGGTCCCTGTAGCATGAAATATTCTCTAAGATTAAGAATGAAACCTTCTCGCTTCTCTCTCGATCTGGATCATTTTTTAAAATATTCAAGCCCCTTTTCATACAGTCCAAAAATTCTGACGGCTGTTGCGATCTAAATTGTTCTTGTCCAGCATTATCAGGCGCCGGAACCTCTTCTCCTGTGTCTTCTAAGATTCTAATCAACTCGTCATTCGAAAGTGGTTCCTTTTGGACGTTAATTAAGTCAGTTATGTCGCCTTCATTTAGTTCAGAGAATCCTATTTCCCTAGTCAGATGAAGTATTTCCGACAAAATTTCTTCTTCGTTGTTTAGCGCACTTTCTTTGTACCTATTATACAGTTCTATAGTAGTCTCACTTCGAGTATTCGACTTACACACCATCTTACGACTTAAGTATATGTCATTAAAAAAAAGCTACATTTATACAACCCTATTGTAAAACCTTTTCTACAAAATGCTAGTATGCCTTTTAATATGCGTATTTGTAGTTATTTTTGTTGTCTTCCATTCTCCTCATTTATCGAATTTATTTTGTTTACTTCTCAGGATGGGGATATGATGTGTAGGTGAGAGGGGTGCGGGATATGGTTGGTAAATTATCTGTTGTTTTTAATGGAAGTTTTTCATAAGTGTGTGGTTTGTCGTTTCTTATTTATCGAATTTTTTTTTACTTCTCATGATGGTGATATGATATGTTGGTGAGCGGGGTGCGTATATGGATGATGTTATCGCCGATATTTATGTTCTATTAGTTTTTGCATTTTACTGTACTGATTTATATTCTGTAAATGTAATCCTCGCCTAAGTGCCTGAACACGTCCCAATCGTTTATTGTTCGCTAAGTTGAGACCTCTGTCAACTCATTTCCGCCATTACCATAGTTCATATTTCTTTGGAAATTCATTCTTTTTAATGTGACGGCGCTTAAACGAGGAAGACGTAGGAAAAAAATGTAAGTTTTATTCTCTGTAACACATTGTGACAATTAGCTGATGCCTTTCATTCAGGAAATAAAATCTCCGATTCTTCAATTCTTCACAATAAACAGGAGCTATTTTATTCAATTCCTTCCATCTGAAGCGGCCATTACAACTTTTATTTCATTTCTTTGGTCACTCGCGTGAATTGAATTTTCAACAAGAGGAATAGTGGTTGCCACACAGACGTTGACGGAGCACTAGTTTGGAGTGCCATTTGACCGCCAGCGGAATCCTAGTCGCTGCATATTGAGCCAGCAAAGGAACAGTAGCTGTGGTGCCAGCGGAACGATAGTTATTGGAATAACTCGATCGCCTTCGGAGCACTAGTTGTAGTGCCACATTTGACCGACAGCGAACGCGCTAAGCGTAGCAGTAAATCGAGTGCTAGTCGATGCTTATTTCAACTACCAGTCTAGCGCAACTTGGAAACATAAAAAGCAGTGTTTCTCGACT
The DNA here is from genome assembly GCA_949715645.1 of Portevinia maculata. NCBI lineage: Eukaryota > Metazoa > Arthropoda > Insecta > Diptera > Syrphidae > Portevinia > Portevinia maculata. The sequence goes on along the minus strand of OX454527.1, from coordinate 116,352,662 downwards.
ACAGTCATCATTCAGAAGTATAAACCGGTGAGCTCCTGGACATTTAGGAAACTTTCGACCAGCGGTCAGTCACTTTGAACCAGCGAAACATTCAACACCAATAAGGCATACGAAACCGTATCAAGAAGAACCCACTGCACGCTGGGAACGAAGCAGAGTTGTGGGGTAAGTACTCCTAGTTGAATTTGATTTGGGGCGGGTAAATTAGTGCATGTGCTGAGTCCTATATGCGGTAAAAGTATTAAAGTTTGAGGCTAGGTAGAGGTATTCACACAGAAATATAATGCCAGACACTAGGTCCAAAACAGTTACAGCAGCAGTTAGGTTAGAACGGGATGATGAGAGCGACGATCACGAGGAGCAGGACATCACGATTCGGGATCAGCCATCCTCAATTGAAATTAAGTTGCAAGAAATAATGAAGCAATTAAATTTCTTACAAACCGAAGTAGCTAAGAAAAATACATCGACGATTTCGGAAAGTAATAACGTTTCTAATAGCGGTGGATCTGGTAACGGGAATGTTGATAACAGTGAAGCTAGAGGCGAAACTGTGGGGAACGGTAGCGACTCGGGGATGCTGGCAGCTGCTTTAAGTGACCTGAGCCGCACGTTGTCCAACCCCAGGCAAGATCAAGGAAGGAAATTGTATGACCTTCCTGAGTTTGACGGTCGACGGGAAGATTGGCCGATGTTTCACGAATCGTTTGACATCTCAACAGAGCAGTACGGCTATAGTCAACCACAAAACCTCATGCGACTACAGAAAGCCTTGAAAGGTAGGGCTAAGGAAGAAGTTGAGTGTTTGCTTATTTATAGCAGTAATGTCCCACGTATAATTGATACTCTTTTTACACAATTTGGTAGACCCGAGATACTAGTAAAGAGTCAGATAATTAAGCTTCGAAGTATAGCACCCATTTCGGTAAATCGTTTGGAGCAAATATTGCCGTTTGCAACAAAGGTGCAAAACCTGTCGTCGTTCCTAAGGGCCGCGAAGTGTGACCATCACCTGTCTAATCCCATCTTGATGGATGAGCTGCTTCTAAAGTTGCCAGTTGAAAGAAGGCTAGAATGGGCGCGGCACACCCGGAACATTCGATCAATACCAACGGTAGAACATTTTAGCGAATGGCTACAGGAGCTGGCCAATGAAGTTAGAGTAGCCTGCACTGATTTAAGTGAACCACCTGTGCAAACAACATCCAAACGCGACAAACCAACGTGGTTTTTCCTGACAAACGACGTTAACACTGAAAAGGAAAATGGTCAATGCGAAGCATGTTCAGGAAATCATGCAATTTCACAATGTAGGCGTTTCTCGGAAATGGCTTACGGACAGCGATGGCGATTGGTTCGCCGACGCAAGCTATGCTTTAACTGCTTGAAGCGCGGGCATAGAACCAACTCCTGCACGCAACGACATGAATGTAGTGGTGTGAACTGTACGATGAAGCTGCACAAGTTTTTGCATGGAAATGAAAACTATGTACCAAGCCAACAAATTAGTAATCATCAGGAACAATCCTTCACGGGTACAGCTCTTCATTTCCCAGGTATAAAACTTCTCTTTAAGATTCTTCCAGTAAAGTTGTATAGTAGAAATGGTAAGGTTATTTATAGTTTTGCGTTTAATGATGAAGGGTCATCAATATCTTTAGTTAACAAAAATTTGGCCGATCGCCTTGGACTGAAAGGTCCGGAAGAGAATTTGACCATGCAATGGTTCGCTAACAACACCATAACAGAACCATCCAGGAGAGTTGACATGCAAATTTCTGGTGTACGGCCAGGTCACAAGATATTCGACTTGCGGAACGTCAGAACGGCTACAGATCTTCGATTGCCTACTCAAACTCTAGATATTGCTGAGTTGCGTATGAGATATCGTTTGCCAAAAGGCCTTCCAATAGACAAATACAAAGCTGCCACACCTGAACTGCTTATTGGACTCGATAACATTCACCTAGGAGTTTCACGTAAAATCATAGCCGATGGTTGGAAGGGCCCAGCAGTAGTATCAACAAAGCTCGGATGGGTTGTCTACGGCAATACAGAGAAGCATTCCAATGTCAATAGACCAATGTACTTTGCCCAACTTGGTGGTTCAGACAAGGTAGAGGAACTCGTAAGGAATTACATCGCAGATGATAATCTCGGAGTAAGACCCGTTAATGCAATCACCTTATCTCTGGACACGTCTAGGGCAAAAGAAACACTGGAAAGAACAACTCGGCGGGTAGGACAGCATTTTGAGACAGGGCTGCTATGGAAAAGCGACGACGTCAACCTTCCACCAAGTAGAGGAATGGCTGAAAAAAGACTTCTAGCTCTAGAAAGGAAGTTTCAGAGAAACGAGGATTTTCATCGTAAGTACTCTCAGCTGATGGAGGCCTATGAAAACAAAGGATATTCAAGAAAGCTGAATCCTACTGAGATATCTAAAAAAGGAGATCGTATCTGGTATTTACCACATTTTGGGGTCACCAACCCGAATAAACCGAAGTTGCGATTGGTTTTTGACGCTGCAGCTGAGGTGAACACAATTTCCCTCAACTCGATGCTGCTTAGTGGTCCAGACGGGTGTCAACCGTTGACGGCAGTTTTAATGAAGTTTCGGCAAAGGCAAATAGGGCTGTGCGCGGACATCGTCGAAATGTTTCACCAGGTAAAAATTCGTGAGGAAGATCAGATGGCCCAGCGGTTCTTGTGGCGGGCTCATCCCAACTATCCAATTCAAGTGTATGTCATGACATCTATGACCTTTGGAGCCACTTGCTCACCGTGTTCGGCACAATTCGTCAAAAATAAGAATGCTGAAGAGTTTCAGGACAAATTTCCAGCTGCTGTGAACGCGATAATAAATAACCACTACGTGGACGACTTCGTGCATTGCTTTTCCTCAGAGTCAGACGCCATCCGCGTTACTAAAGAAATAGTTTGGATCCAAAAGCAAGGAGGCTTTGAGCTTAAGCGATTCGTATCGAATGCAAGGAAAGTTACACAGGAACTTGGTGAACCAACAGCAAAACCATTGGTCCTGAACCTTGACAGGAGTGATGCGGAGCATCATGGTAAGGTACTGGGACTGCATTGGGATACCAACCAAGATATTTTTAGGTTTGTCTTGATGTTCACGAAGATCGATCCAGCTCTATTGAGAGGGGACAGGAGACCAACCAAACGTGAGATGTTGTCCATCACCATGTCGGTCTTCGACCCATTTGGGTTGGCGGCCGAGTACTCAGTTATAGCTAAATTGGGTCTTCAATCTGTCTGGCGCGTAAAGGTAGACTGGGATCAAGCAATTCCTGATGAGGCAAATGCTATCTGGCTAATATGGATTCAAAGGCTGCAAGAAATCGAGAAGATAAGAGTTCCTCGCTGCTATGGCAGCTCATTCACACTGAAACCAGTCGAGCTACATGTCTTCGCTGATGCAAGTGAACAAGCTTACGCGGCAGCTGCCTACTGGAGAATTCTCGAAGGACCTGGAAGTGTGAGGGTCGCGTTTATAGCCGGAAAAACTAAGTGTGCTCCATTGAGAGCCTGCTCAATACCGCGGCTCGAACTTCAATCGGCAGTACTAGCCACTCGCCTAAGGGAGTCGGTCCTACAATGCCACGATGCTATGCCAACCAGAGTCGTGATGTGGAGCGATGCCAGCACCGTTATATCTTGGATACGTTCGGATCATCGACGATACAAGCCGTATGTAGCTCACCGCGTAAGCGAAATCTTGGGCAGCAGCAAGATCGAAGAATGGAGATGGCTTCCAAGTGCTCTTAACCCAGCGGATTTTGGGACACGACTAAAGGAAAGGAAGTGTAAATCGTTCTGGCTTACCGGGCCCGAATTTCTGAAAGGCGAAGAGTCGGAATGGCCAAAACCCAAGCAATATCCGCAAACCCAGCAGGAGCTTAGAACCAAGATGATGTTTCTCTTTAGTAATAACGATAGTTTATTTGATGGCTTTTCAAGTTTCCAGCGGTTAAAAAGAGTTATTGGGTGGGTACTACGATTTCAGGAAAATTGCACGAAGGGTAGAAATTCAAGGGAATATGGTGGCTTAAAATCACACGAGCTAAGAAACGCTGAGATGACAGTCTGCCGAAGCGTCCAGATGGCAGTATATGCGGACGAATACGAACAACTTGCAACGGGAAGCCCAGTGGATCGCAGGAGTAGTTTGCATAAACTTAATCCATTAATGGATAACCATGGTGTGATTCGGGTCAATGGCCGAATTAATTTAGCTTTAGCAGTTCCAGCATGCACCCGCAATCCAACAATAATGCCACCGAGACACAAGGTCACCGATCTTATAGTGAACTATTACCACAACGCTTGGAAGCACCAAAACGAGGCGACCATAATTAACGAAATAAGGAGACGATACTGGATACCTCATATACGGACGGTGGTGCGACGAGTCTCGAAGGGATGCTTGGTTTGCCAAAGACAACGGGCCAAACCACAAACTCCGCTCATGGGACAGCTGCCTGAAGATAGGCTAACACCTTTTGTAAAACCATTCTCATATGTTGGAATCGATTACATGGGGCCGTTCTTGGTCGTCAACGGAAGACGCACTGAGAAACGTTGGATCGCTCTGTTCACGTGTCTTACAATCAGGGCCGTCCATCTGGAGATAGTCAAGAACCTCACGACCGATGCATGTCTAATGAGCATCCGTAATTTTATTAACAGACGCGGAACTCCAGTTCGCATTCGTTCGGATAACGCCACCAACTTCATAGGAGCAGATAGAGAGCTCAAACGGCAACTCCATCAGTGGGATCATGGCCTGATTTCGGATACTCTAGCCAACTCAAACATCGAATGGATTTTCAACTGCCCGCTTAATCCCCATGCCGGAGGATGCTGGGAACGCTTGGTGCGTAGCGTGAAGCGAGCCATGGGGCATGCCCTGTACCGCGAAAACCTCCAAGAACATAGTCTTTATAGTTTAATGTGTGAGGCCGAAAACATTGTGAATTCTCGACCTCTAACTCATATTCCGCTAGACGCACCCACTGATGAACCCCTAACCCCTAATCATTTTCTTCTAGGTGTACCCAACTCGCAGCAAACTCCTAATCCTCGGGCCGAGGACTTAAGCGTGACGAGGAAGCAGTGGCTTAAGGTGCAGCAGACACAACACCGCTTCTGGAACAAATGGCTGTCGGAATACCTACCCGACCTATGCCGACGTACTAAATGGAACCAGACGGTTGAACCTTTGACGGTAAACGACATCGTCCTGATATGCGACAGCACCATCCATCGCTCGAGGTGGCCCATGGGAAAGGTAATCCGTGTTTTTCCGGGCAGGGACTCACAGGTTAGAGTGGCAGAAGTGATGACAAAATCCGGCGTGCTGAAGAGACCGGCGTGTATGCTGGCTAAGCTAGATGTAGGTGAATCACGATGCCGATGATTCACGGGGTCCGGGATGTTATCGCCGATATTTATGTTCTATTAGTTTTTGTATTTTACTGTACTGATTTATATTCTGTAAATGTAATCCTCGCCTAAGTGCCTGAACACGTCCCAATCGTTTATTGTTCGCTAAGTTGAGACCTCTGTCAACTCATTTCCGCCATTACCATAGTTCATATTTCTTTGGAAATTCATTCTTTTTAATGTGACGGCGCTTAAACGAGGAAGACGTAGGAAAAAAATGTAAGTTTTATTCTCTGTAACACATTGTGACAATTAGCTGATGCCTTTCATTCAGGAAATAAAATCTCCGATTCTTCAATTCTTCACAATAAACAGGAGCTATTTTATTCAATTCCTTCCATCTGAAGCGGCCATTACAGATGATATATTAGTTGTTGGTTTTGATGAAGTTTGCGGTAGGTCAGGGGTAGGTATTCATTCATTCATAATCGGTATCAAAAATCATATTATGTACATATTGCGATTGCATTATCTTGCACAAATAAATTTCCGAATATTATGTATAAGCTGAATTTTTTCATTTGGTTTTCCACAAACAATTGATTTCGACAGTTTGGACAGCTAAATGTAATTGATTAATGTATTCTTTTTGATACTTTAATCGTCACAAACTGTGCATAACTTATATGTTTTTTTACACTGTTTTATGAATAAGGATTTATGCATAAAGGCTGGAGAAATATTTAAACACTGCATAAGCAGATATGCAATCAGTTCGAGATGTTAACGCAGAGAAGGTACAATAAAGAATGTTTATAGGTAGGCACCCATATGCACAAAATGTTTAGTATTGAAGTTCGTCAAGCGCATGGTTAGGCATATTAACACATTTTAAAGAAGTACACATTTTTAATCATACCTCAGAAATAATATAAGTTTTGTAGGTAGGTATATACAGTGAGTCTTACTTGAGCGGGGTGGCGCAAAAATAACCTTCCGATGTTTTTTGGCTGTAATTTAAAAAAAAATTAAAAACTTTGATTTTTCTTGTGGATTATTTTTATTTGGTCTTTTAATTTTTTTTACATCAAGTCGAGAATATGATCTCATGTAAATGGCCGCCGCCACAGTTGATTGTCATTTGAGCCCTTTTTATGGCATTTTCCATCACTTTGGCCAAAACTTCCGGCGATAGGTCCTCACATTGTTGACGGATATTGTCTTTAAGAGCTGCAAGAGTCTGAGGCTTGTTGACATAAACCCGCGACTTCAAAAAGCCCCACAAAAAGAAGTCTGGAGCGGTCAAATCAGGCGATCTTGCTGGCCAGTGCAAATCGCCAAAACGGGAGATTAGGCGCCCGGGAAATGCATCCTTCAGTATATCGGTTGTGGCACGTGCAGTGTGTGCCGTTGCACCGTCCTGTTGGAACCACATGTTTTCCAATCCCAATTCATCAAGTTGCGACAAAAAGAACTCGTTGATCATTGCTCTGTAGCGCTAACCATTCACAGTAACCGTTTGGCCCGCGACTTCTTCGAAGAAAAAAGGTCCGATGACTCCTCCAGCGAAAACAGCACACCATACAGTGACTTTGAGCGGGTGTAATGGCTCTTCGTGGGTAACACGCGGATTTTCAGTGCCCCAGAAGCGTAAATTTTGCTTATTTACTTACCCGCTAAGATGGAAATGGGCCTCATCACTCATGATTATTTTTGATGAAAAATCATCTTCCTCTTGGTGGTGATTAAGGATGGCTTGAGCGTATGTTAGACGTGATTGGCGGTCAGCAGCTAACAGCTGATGCACCGTCTGGACTTTGTACGGAAACATCTTCAAATCTTGTACCAAAATTCGCTGTAAAGATCGTCGACTGATACCCATTTGCGTGGCACGTCGTCTGGTCGATGTCGACGGCGCTTCCATGACATCTTCGGCTACAGCAGCAATATTCTCTGCAGAACGGCTACTCCGGAGTCTGCCACGCCTGGCAGCATCTCGTGTTGTGCCAGTCTCTTCGAGGCGAGCGGCTAAACGTCGCAGTGTTTCACCAGTAGGCATTGGACGGGTAGGAAATCTGCGACGAAATTCACGTTGTGCCAAAGTCACCGACCGATTATTGCTCAAATAAATAGTCACCAATATTCCGCGTTCTGGAGCAGTGTAGCGTAACATTGTTTATTAACGTGTATTTCGCATGTGTTTACTACACAAATGTCAAAACAGAACTGACATTAGGGGTCAATCGCAAAATTTATAGCATTTTCTGATAGGAGGATTACTTTTGCGCCACCTTGTACAAGTTAACACACAAGACGCTTCGTCATCAACCGCTGGACATTGAACCAGACGATAACCGGCAACCTCCAACGAGCCGGCAACCCAACACCAAAACACATGCCATTCAACATAGGTAAAGCGGCGGGCATTCAACCGCAACCGCGTTCGCAACTCAACACCGAACATCAACCGCTGGACATTGAACCAGGCGATAACCGGCAGCCTCCAACGAGCCGGCAACCCAACACCGAAACACATGCCATTCAACATAGGTAAAGCGGCGGGCATTCAACCGCAACCTCGTTCGCAACTCAACACCGAACGAACGAAGTCGGAAGTGCAGGCGTAAGCATTAAGCTAAGGTAGAATTAAGTAGAATTAAGTGATTGTTCAATATGAAATTTTAATAAAGATCACTTGATACCGAGTCAACAACCAGTGAGTTTCTTTTCAAGAGGAATTCACATCTAAAATAACTGGCGCCCAACTCTACATATCCTCATACAAGGAGAAGCCAAGGAACCCAACAACGACGTTCAAGGACATCGACAAACAACTATACAAATCCCCATGCAAGGAGAAATCAGGAAATTCAACAAATAAGAAGACTTAGCCCAATAGGATTAACCAGCAATAGGAATGAAACTGTTGTGAGTAATAAAAAATAATAAGTGAAATTTAGTTAATTATTATTTGAAATATCTCAAGAAAGTGTCAAGAAAAAAAATAGTGTAAAGATATTCCAAAATTAGTGTTTCAGAACAACAAATTAAAGATCTTATTCGCGCTACCGTTGAGTTATCACAAAGACAGTTCACGGAAAAAATAAATGACCTGACATTAGCGATCGGTCAATTGCAACCACCTGGTGTTGAAACTTACGTGCCTGTATCTATTCGACCCGGTGTCCTAAATCGTACTGGTGGCCTTGATCTTATAAAATCCCTACCAGAATTTAAAGGCGACTCCGCCCCATATCCTTCCTGGCGTACAGCCGCGCATTTTGCAATGGGCTATTACCACGAAGGATCCGAAAATTATTACATTGCCATGGGCATTTTAAGAAACAAAATAATAGAATCCGCTAACGCAACTTTATCTGCTTTTAATACAGTGCTAAATTTTAATGCGATTATTGCTCGACTAGATCAAATATATTCGGACAAAAGGCCATTACATGCCCTTGAAAACGAAATCAGTATTTTGCGACAGGGTAGCATGTCTATTAGTGAATACTACGATGCAGTTGATGCAAATTTAACCCTCATAATAAATAAAAATATTATGACACATAGCGGTAACAATGAGGTCATCGCTGCTCTTAACGAACGTGCCAGGGAGAATGCCTTACGTATTTTCATTTTCGGTCTTCGAAAACCCCTGTGCGACATATTATTCTCCTCTCGTCCAGTAGATCTGCCGACAGCTCTGGCAACGGCACAAAAACTGGAAACAAACCACAAGCGATACGAATTCGCACGTACATTTGCAGCAGGCAGCTTAACAAAAAAAAGCGAATCCCAGTTTCAAGCAAATCCTAATCCAAACATTCGCAATTACCCACAGTATAGGCGTGTTCAACAAAACAAGCCAGTTCCAATGGAAGTGGATAATCGGACTTCTTATCATAGGAGGCGAGCCCACACTGGGAATGGTTTCTTAAAACAACATCCTAGTGGGGACCGTGCATATGCAGATCAAAAACAAACCATAATGGCTAAACGCTCACGCGAGATTGCAAACTCTACTCAATCACCCATGCAAAAATTACGAAAAAATAACGTAATGTCATTAGAAGGTTCAGAAATAGAAAGCGAATCATGTTGGGATAGTTCTTCGGAATATCAGTCAGATGCCCAAATTCATGATGAAATCAATTTTTTAGGGTAAAATCACTCTTGCCGTTTATTACTAAAACCGCAATAAATGGACAAGAGATGCGAATTTTAATCGACACCGGAACCTCTAAGAATTACAATAAGAAGCATGACTTCCTAAAGGGAGTACGCTCATTAGAAATCCCCTTTTAGGTAAGGTCTGTCAATGGAACTAATCTCATGACAGAAAAATGCAATGTGAATATCTTAAAGAATACTTCCACGTTCTTTTTACTCCCTTCGTTGAATACTTTCGACGGTATCATAGGATACGATTTTCTTAAGCAAATAGATGCAAAAGTCGATATCCAAAATGAAATTTTATTTTATAAACATGGCAAAGAAAAACTGCGCCACCTTGTTTGCCAGCAGGTTAACCTAATTACTGCTGACCAAGAATCAGTCAAAGAATATCTTAGAACACAATTTAAACAGTTAATCCAAGAAAATGCGAACGCATTCGCAGAACCAGATAGGGCATTACCTTATAATACCCGGATTAAAGCCACCATCGGCACAACAGCCGATGACCCTGTCTATACCAGGAGTTACCCTTATCCTATCTCTGCAACGGAGTTCATAAATACTGAAATAAAATCACTTTTGCAAGACGGAATCATTCGAACATCTTGTTCACCATATAATTCCACAATTCATGTAGTTAATAAAAAAGGTTTAGACGAAAATGGCAAGCCAAAATTACGAATGGTCATCGATTTCAGGAAGATAAATGAGAACACCATAGCCGACCGATACCCTATCCCTGATATATCAGTCATACTAGCAAATTTGGGAAAATGTAAATACTTTACTACGCTGGATCTAAATTCCGGGTTTCACCAAATCATTTTAGCCGATAACGAAAAAGACTGCTTTTAGCGTCAACAATGGCAAATATGAATTTTGTCGCTTGCCATTTGGCCTTAAAAATGCTCCCAGCATTTTCCAGAGGGCTATCGACGATATCTTAAGAGAAGATATCGGCAAAACCTGTCAGGTGTACATCGACGACATAATCATATACTCCCCAGACGAGCTGACACATTTAACACATATAGACAGAATATTGAAGAAATTGCAACAAGCCGGAATGCGGGTTTCCACGGAAAAATCTAAATTTTATAAAACCGAAGTAGAGTTTTTAGGTTTCTTAGTTTCACAAAATGGTATTAAAACTTGCCCGGATAAAGTTCGGGACATTTTAAATTATAGAACACCAGACACACTTCGAGCATTACGTTCATTCTTGGGATTATCAGGATACTATCGCAGGTTCATTACAGACTATGCGAGAATAGCTAAACCTCTGACGAAATTTTTACGCGGAGAAAATGGCCATGTAGGCACTAACCATTCGAAAAATATAAAGATAAATCTCGACACAGAGGCATTGCAGGCATTTGAAAAACTTAAAAACATTTTAGCTTCAGAAGACGTTCTACTACAATATCTAGATTATGGGAAGCCCTTTGAGTTAACAACTGATGCTTCTTCATGTGCATTAGGAGGAGTCCTCTCCCAAAATGGCAAACCCATTACCATGATTTCACGAACGCTCTCAAAAACAGAACAAAATTACGCCACCAATGAGCGTGAGCTTTTGGCAATAGTATGGTCATTACAGAATCTCAGGCATTACCTTTATGGTACCAAGGACATACACATATACACAGATCACCAACCCCTTACATTTGCAATTTCGGACAAAAACCCAAATTCAAAGATCAAACGATGGCGTGGGTTTATTGAGGAATTTTCGCCTAAATTCCATTATAAGCCCGGTAAGGATAATAAAGTTGCAGATGCACTGTCCAGACAATTCATTCACACCCTATCTAATTCCGAAACAGTACATAGCGAAATTTCACTAACCGCGACAATTAAAACAATAAAGTTCCCTGTCAACCAATTTAGAAACCAACTAGTAATATCCAGGTGTAGCCATGATAACAAGAGCACAAAAATCTTATTTCAGAAATGTATCCGACACACAATAAATTTCAGTACTATTGCCGTGCTAATTCAATTTCTTCAAGAATGTGTAAATCCTAATGTCGTGAATGCAGTCCACTGTGATCTCCCAACTTTGGCCCAAGTCCAAAATACCATAGTGCAAAATTTCCCGAACGTTAAATTTGTTCACACTGAGAAATTAGTTATTGACCTTCTTAACAAAGATGACCAATTAGAAGCAGTTGCTACGGAACATAATCGGGCCCATCGATCCCTTCAGGAAAACTTCCAGCAAATTCTCAGTGATTACTATTTCCCCCACATTAAGAAGATGCTGAAGACTACTATTATGAATTGTAAAATATGCTTGGAAAACAAATATCAAAGAAAACCTCCTAAACCAGTTCTAGTCGCAACACCATTGCCTAGTCTTCCTGGAGAAATTCTACATATCGATATCTTTATTACAGATAAGCAGCATTTCTTAACATGCATCGATAAGTTTTCCAAATTCGTAATAGTAACCCCTATAGGCTCTCGTTCTTCCATCGATATAAAAGAGGCGTTGCTTCAAATATTAGGAAAATTCAAAAACACGAAAATAATAGTTTCCGACAATGAAAAAGCTTTTAAATCAACTACAATTGCAACGCTCCTCAGAGACCACTTTTCTATTAAGCAGTTTTTCGTTCCGACACTCCATAGTGAAAGTAACGGCCAAATTGAGCGATTCCATTCAACTTTGTTGGAAATCGCACGTTGTATCAAAGCGCAACAACAAATATGTGATACAGTAGATCTTGTGCTTCTAGCAACACATAAATACTCGTATAATAATACCATCCACTCTGTAACGAATGCAAAACCAACGGATATAATGCACGATTATCAAGCAGATAAGCTGGAGCTTATAAGGAAGAAGCTAACCGATGCTCAAGAGAAAGTGTTAGGGCGACTTAACCAAAACACATGCAGTAAAATCTATTACCCTGTCGAAATAGTTTTCGTTCGCAGAAATAGGCGCTTAGGAAATAAATTTGAAAAAGTCTTTATCGAAAAAGTAATAGAGAGTTTTCAGTTTGTTATTCATCATCCTTCGGATATCAGTAGCCGAGATTCACATTTACTCAAATGCACACTTCATAGCAGTAACAAAAGGAAAAACAGCCACCTTTAACGAATTCTCATATCTGGTTCATGTCACAAACCTCTCTGAATATAGGAACATTGCTTATGAAAGCAAAAATGTTCACATTACGGCCCTGCAGAAAGGAAATGACATTCTAAACCAACAATCTGAAGAGATATTGCATATAATTAGTACGCTAGAAGTCCCAAGAAGATTCGCAAGGTCTATAGACTTTATTGGGAGTGCACTAAAATTTATAGCCGGAACCCCCGACCACAACGACTTTGAACTTTTACTAACGAAACAAAATACGCTAGTCGAAAATAGTAACAGACAAACAAAAATTAATTCGCAAATACAGGATAAAATAAATGAACTAACAGATCAGATCAACGGCATAGTTTCACAACAAGCCGTCATTACGAAATCTTCAGAATCAGAATTATTACTTTTGGAATATCTATCTATGAGAAATAATCTTGTAATTAGCCATTTAAATAGTATAGTGTTATCAATCGTGTTAGGCAGAAATAACATAATAAACCCATTAATCTTAGATAATATAGAAATAAGTCACTTAATTGATTCTCAGTTTTTGCCGATTAGTATAAGTAACTTACTTTCCGCTGCTAAAATTAAAATACTCCAGAACTCAGATGTCATTAATTATGTACTAAAAATTCCTGTAATCGAAAACTTTTGCGATTTTATCGAAATTTATCCGGTAGTCCATAATAAAACTATTCTTAAGCTAGATATTAACCAAGCTGCAAAATGCAAAAATCAAGTACAACCCTTAAGAGGATGTGTCTACACCCCGGAAGTCAACATTTGCCAACCTACAACCTCGGAATGCATCATGCAGTTGCTAAACAATAATACTGCTCTATGCGCCTCTCAAAACTCATACCATCTGCCCCTTGTGCAACAGATTGAGGATGGTGTAATAATCCTGAACGATGTACCGAAAACAAAAGTTACCGACCAGGTCGAGTTGGAAATACAGGGAACGTACCTACTAACATTTTCGGATTCGATAAAGGTGAACGACACCGTGTATCAAGTAAAGAAAAAAGCTGCTTATATCGTACCGCATCCCCCTAAGGCTCTTTCAGTAACGCACATCCAACATGAAGAGAAATTATCGCTTCCATACTTGCATCATATCCATATCGACAACACAAACCACATCGAAACACTTAAGGAAGAAATATCGACTCCAAAAATCATCTGGTGGACAACTATTCTCCCAATTACTGCCATCGTTTCCACACTATTCCTAATTCTCCATTCTCCTCCGACGCAAAAGACAAAATACCGTCACATCAAACCAAATTGATTCCATAATCACGCAAGTAAGAGGTCGAAACGAGGACGTCTCGAACTTAACAGAGGGAAGAGTTAACACACAAGACGCTTCGTCATCAACCGCTGGACATTGAACCAGACGATAACCGGCAACCTCCAACGAGCCGGCAACCCAACACCAAAACACATGCCATTCAACATAGGTAAAGCGGCGGGCATTCAACCGCAACCTCGTTCGCAACTCAACACCGAACGAACGAAGTCGGAAGTGCAGGCGTAAGCATTAAGCTAAGGTAGAATTAAGTAGAATTAAGTGATTGTTCAATATGAAATTTTAATAAAGATCACTTGATACCGAGTCAACAACCAGTGAGTTTCTTTTCAAGAGGAATTCACATCTAAAATAACTTACATACCAAGATGGTTTATTATTGGTTTGTTTTGATCGAAGTTTGGGGTAGGTTATGTCAAGTAGCTGTATATCAGAGTATATCGTCTTACAGTGACTAGTGACACTCTCCACGTGTTCCTCTGTTGTTTTACAATTTTAGGCACCGCTATGTTTCACATAATTACATACATGAGAAATAGACGGCTATAAGAAATATTAATTGTTTAATGCAATGTTAATTCTGTGACCGGCAGAAATGCTCGCGTCAGAGCTATTCGGTTTCCTAGGGATAGCAAAGTAATGCTTTAGCTTAGGCGAAACCTAAGGGTCGCGAGTTTGAGCTTTGGAAGTATGAGTGGTCGTAGCGACGAGCTCGAAGAAATTATGGTTAGAAGGCGAGTTGACTTCTTATATGGCGAAACACCGCAAATCTGGAGAGTTTCTCAAGACGTCAGGACAAAAGCTTTCAAGATGTTCTATTACGCGACTTTTGTTTGTAATACTACTACTACTTTTATTTGTAATACTACTACTACTTTTATTTATTTATGGCAGCAATACTGTTAAGGACTTCTAATTGAACGATTTCCTCGGATATATTTTCCGAGAGCCGTTCTTCACACACTGAAGAAGTATACGACATTACTGTTGAAGAAGTTAGGAAGGCGGTCAAAGACTTCAATAATCGAAAAGCTGTTGGGACGGACAAGATACCCTCTGAGTTCTGGAAAAAAATGGCAGACATCGGGTGCAAATGGCTCATGATTCTCATCCCCAAACTGATGAGTGGCGATCCAATGCCTAAACCGTCGAGGGAGAATTTTCTTCTTATTTTGTATAAAGAAAAAAGCTATATTCGAGACTGATAAATACCGTTCAATCAAGCTGATGTCACACACCATGAAGATCGTTCAGGGGGTATTAAATAGCCGCATGCAGAAAATAGTACGGCTATCTGAAGACCAGTATGGGCTTGTGGCAGGTAAATCAACCACAGATGCAATCCAAAGTATAAGGATCATGAGATGGAAAAACATCGTGATTCTTTGAAGGATTTGCATATGGTGTTGGTTGATTTTGGAAAGTCCTGTATTAGACAACAAACGGATCTGTTATGGGAAGCGCTAAGACAACGAGGAGTTCCAGAAATCTACGTACGGATGGACATGTATACATGTATGAGGGAGTAAAGACAAGAGTAAGATGTATCATTGGCGTCACCGAGGATTTCGCAATCAAAGAGGTGTACACCAGGGAAGTGTCTTAAGTCCAATCATATTGCCCTTGATTATCTGCTTGAAGGAAAAGTGACGGACCCTAATTGGTATCAGTTATTCTTTGCTGGCGTTGGATTAGCGAGGTTCAAACGTCGCTGCAACGAGCAAGATGTTGAATGTGTCTCTGGGCTCACCTGGGTGTTTAAATTGCATAGATGTGATTTCCCCCGTAGTACCTGTACTTTTAAGACAAACGCTGTTTGGAGGGCGCTGTAGTAGTTTTCTAAGCTAGTCAATGCATGGGCAGATGTACTCCCCCGCCTATTTCTGGCATTTCTATTCTGTCAGAAGGAACTCCAATTTCTTGTTCTTCATTCAACGTGCTATTAGGCTTCGAGCTATTTCATCTTCAAATTCTTTAGGAACGGCAGACTATCGCCCAGTTCCAATTGTCTTAAGAAGTATTTTTTTTGGCATTTTAAAAATAAATTAATAAAATTTGAATAAAATTGCAGCATGGCGAAATACTGACACAAAGTAACATTTTTTTGATTTTTTTTCTAATCAATTAAAAAGAAATCATAAAAATCGGAACATTTTTCGACAAGATATAGCCAAAATAGTGACAGTCTTAAAAGCGATGAACTCATAATTTCTTATTTGAGGAAAAAGACTGAAATCTGATTTTATTAAATTTTTCATTTCAAAACTATTCGTCCCTTCCATCATCCCCCTCCCATGATACATGTTAATCGTCAAAAAATTGCCTTACAAAGAAAAATAAATACTTACATAATATCAGATAAAGAGAAATAAATCAGTTTATTTGGTTTTCTTTCTTCGTTTTCCTTTACCTGTATCTTCTTGAATACAGTCATCAAATTTAAGACACAAACCTTCAAACGCCACCATTTTGGTTGCCAATTTCGTCGAGGTCGAAGTTTACAAATTCGTGTTGATGATAGTATCTACTATAGAGTCTATATACAAAGGCTTGGGATGAATTGTCTGGGGACACGCCTTTCTGCAGATAGCAGAAGCAGGAGAAAAAAGCAAAAGCAGAGCAGCTGACAAATTTTGTTTGCTGGTCTTTTCATTGCAAACTTTGTTCGTTTGAGAGAGAGAGAGACCGATTTTCATAGAGATCATCACTGCACTAACAGCAAGAAACGACTCTTTTCTTTTGTTTTGAGCATGCGATGAAGAGTATGCGACCACAGCATGCTTTCTCTCGCAAACTATGGAAATATAGTTGCTGTAATTGTCTCCACTCGAGATTGTCTCCACTCGTTCAATTTACAAGTCAACTACTAGTGACTACTATTTTGCCTTTTCTCATTGATCAAATAACTCACGTGACCATCGTTTGGCAAGTGATAGAAATTTAATTAGTAGTGAACTTGCAGTTAACTTGCAAATTGAACGCGCCAAATGACGCATTCATTAGTGTATAGTATCAATTTATCGCAAGTGGAAGCCGCATGTGAAGAGTTGTCATAGGATGGGTTGTCTGGGGATGCGTTGTCCATTTGTATGAGCTATCCTGGTTGTCTTGCGATGGGTTGCAATGACATAGCCAATTCTTATAAAAGTGAGAAAGCTTTGCATATTTTATTAATGTGTAAACATCTTTGCTCTCGTTGATGTGTAAATATCTTTTTTTCTCGGTAGGGGCTAGTTGGAAATATCGAGCGTCACCGTCAGATTTTCAGCTGTACCGTCATCGTCAGATTTTTAGTGTCACCGTCATCGTCAGATTTTCAGGTCGGACGGCAAAAAACCAAAGTTTGAGCTAGGGAGCTGAAATTTATAATATAGACTCTCCAGTGACCCTTGATGCCCATGTGTAAATATTTTAAAAAATCTGCCCACTGACACGCCCACAATTTAAAAAAAAACACAAAGTTTGAGCTAGGGAGCTGAAATCTATGATATAGATTCTCCAGGGGCCCTTGTACTTCGGTAACCGATGGCCGATTTAAGAATGTCACTTTTAGTTGTAATAAGGTTATTTACCAAGTGGTCCTTGGAGAACCTTAAGCCCGAAAAAAACAATTTTTTCGAAAACTCCTAAAAAACCGCGCAGTATATTGTGTTCAATGTTATTTGACTAGCAGATGCTTGGAACAACAAAAAGGTCCTTAAAAGTCGAAGAAAGGATATTTTTCCAAAATGCCGTTAGAATCCGCACGGTATATCTGTGTTCAATGTTATTTGACTAAGAGGTCCTTGCAACAACAAAAAAGGTCCTTAAAAGTCGGAGAAAGGATATTTTTCCAAAATGCCATTAGAATCCACACGGTATATCTGTGTTCAATGTTTTTTGACTAAGAGGTCCATGTAACACCCTTTTTTGGTGTCGAAAACAGAATATTTTTCCAAAATGTCGTTAGAATCCGCACGGTATATCTCTGCTCAATGTTATTTGACTAAGAGGTCATTGCAACAACAAAAAAGGCCCTTAATTGTCGAAAACAGGATATTTTTCCAAAATGTCATTAGAATCCGCACGGTATATCTGCGTTCAATGTTATTTGACTAAGAGGTCTTTGGAACAACAAAAAGGTCCTTAAAAGTCCAAAAAAGGATATTTTACCAAAATGTTTGTTGTTCCTAGCACCCGTCATTCAAATAACATTGAACTCATATATACCGTGCCGTTTCTAAAGACATTTTGGGAAAATATCCTTTTTCGGGTTTAAAGGACCTTTATTGTGGCTCCAAGGACCTCTTTGTAAAATAACCTGATGTAAAATAAAAGGGACATTCAATCAAATTTTATTTTAAACGCAATATGCATAATATATCCCAATAAATTATTAACATTATAGCAAAATAAAACATTTTGATTTAGTTATTAGTTATTACCCAGACAGCTAAAAAGCTACAGCTAAAAACTAACCAACTTTTAGTTGTCATCCGCAACTAACTTTGGCAACCTAACGAGCTTAGTTACACAACCTGCAACTAATAGCTAATAGCTAAAATTAGTTGTCGTTATGATAGCTAACCACCAAATCGATTGCATTTTTAACGCAGCTAATGTTCGGAAGCCCTTCCACTCTCGAACCACTTTCCTGACCTGTACACAAATAAAACACAAGAAACATTTTGTTTCTGTTGGGAAAAGCACAAGGCACAAATACCCAACATTTATTACTTTACACCTTCCACTTTACTTCTTTCTAGGTCTTTCCCTCGTGGACTGTATTTCACAACTGCCGACTACGGCCTCAACTCCCAGTCATGCCTCTTGCTTCCAGTACAGTAGTTGTCTCTTTTTAACCATGACTGCGATAGCAAGTATAATATAACACAGTGTAAAATAAAATAGCATTGCCAGATTGAAATATATTGTTTAAACATAAAGAAAACCTCATATAGTTATACAATATGATACAGTGCCAGCTAAAACTAGCAGTTTTACATAATGACAGAATTACTTATCAACCTGCTCTCTCCTGTCTCTCGCCTAGTCGCTCTGGTTCCACCGGAATGATGCATATCTCCTGCACTGGTCGAATCAGCTCGCTCGTTGCTGTCTGGATGACAACTGATCGGATGATCCCATCCTTGCTCGGTATCAACCTTGTAATTCTTCCCAGTGCCAACTGGGCTGGTGGGAACCTTTCGCTTTTGATAATAATCAACTGTCCAATCCTTACACTTTCCTTTTCTTTCCTCCATTTCTTCCTTTCCTGTAGAGTAGTCAAATACTCTTCTTTCCACCTTTCCCAAAAGTGGTTAATCATAGCTTTCCGTTCTTTCCATAGCCTAGCTCCAACTGTAGTTGGTTGGTCCTCTGAACCGTAAGGTATGGCACCCACCAAGGGTTCTCCAATCAGGAAACGACCTGGTGTAAGCGCCTGCCTGAATATCACATGGGTCATCACTCAGTGGATGAATTGGCCTTGAATTTAATATCGCCTCAATCTGCGCCAACAGTGTTAAAAACTGTTCATATGGTAACACTCTCTGTCCTACTATCCTCTTGAAGTGAAACTTCATTGATTTCACCGCCGCCTCCCAGATACCACCCTGGTGAGGAGCAGCTGGTGTAATGAAAATCCAATCTGTCCATTTTTGACTAAAATGATGTAAGGCATCGTTATCTGTCCACTTTCCAAACGCTTCCCTTAGTTCCCTGTCCGCCCCTACAAACGCAGTACCGTTGTCGCTATACATACGGTCACACCTACCCCTCCTAGCTATAAAACGTTCATAGCAAGCAATAAACGCATCAGATGTTAAATCCGTCACTACATCTAAATGGGTTGCTCTGGTTTTTAAACAAACGAAAACTACAACCCAACATTTCCTCTTTGTCAGTTGCTTTTCGGCTCTATCAATCACTTTAAGCTCGAAGGGCCCAGCATAGTCAACCCCGGAGCAAGAAAAAGGCTTTCCCACTTTCGTTCTGTCCGCTGGCAGGTCTGACATTAACTGATCTTCCACTCGTGCCGTGTAGCGGGCACGTTAGGTTAGGTTAGGTTAGGTTTATGTGGCTGTCGGCAGAAGCCGACACACTTAGACCAATTTAGGTCCATTGTGATACCACGTATGTATTATCTACCTCAACTCTGTAGATGGGACTGGCCAACGACACGCGGCCGTTCTCGAACGGTTCCCCATCTACGTACTAACCGCGCCCAACGACGTTTAATTACGGTTATCTGACGAGAACCGATTAACTCGACGTGGTATGGTCGTTGAAAACGACGGGCACACTTAACGCATTTATGAATGTAGTTGCGTAATATACTGCGTAGTCTGGGTATCCAATACAACTGCCTGATAAATTGCATCATGACCTGAACTTCCCCATGTCTCGTTGCCTTATAAGCGCTATCCACCACTAACCAGGCTAAGCGCGAGCTGCCTGGCAGAATCACCGGATGCTTCATCTCATAATCAAGCTCTGCCCTTTCCAGTCTACCACCTACTCGAAGCAATTTCTTTTCGTCTAGAATTGGTTTAAGCGATTCGATCTTGTTTCTTTCCAGAGATGGTTTCCCCTTAGAAACTATAACTTTCCATTTGTGCTTCATGAATTAAATATCTCATCGAACTTGCTCTTTCCTCTTTTGTTGTAGGTAATATTCTATCTATATGCCTACGACTAACCTTCCTTACTTTTTGAACTGTCTGTTTTACCGCTTCCACAAATCTAAATACATATCCCATGATACCAACTATTCTTTCCAAACTATTCGTACGATGTACAAATGGTATCGCCTTTCCAATACTTTCCACATATATTATTCGCAACTCTGGCTTGTAACTTGCAAGGGTAAAGATTTTCAATTCTTCTTCCGCTTCCCCACACTCAACTATAACCTCTTCCTTCGGCCAATACCTCTCTTTCCTCATAAGCCATTCCGGTCCATGGAGCCATAACTTGTTTCCAACTAGCTCTGACGGGCTGACCCCTCGGCTCACCAAGTCCGCAGGATTATCTTTCGTTTTCACATGGTGCCAGCGTTTCACCTCAGTATTAGATTGAATTGATGAAACACGATTCTCAACATAAGTCTTCAATCTGCATGGTAACTTCGTCATCCAATGCATCGTCACCGCTGAGTCTGTCCAAAGTGCATATTCCACATTTCCCCACTCCATTGATTGCCTGACCTCTACTAACAAAGCTCAGCCGCAGCCAATTCCAACCTTGGAACTGTAACTACCTTCACTGGAGCTACTCGTGACTTTGAGACCAGAAGTGTACTTGTAATCTTCCCACTGGCATACTCTGTCCTAAAGTAAATGACTACGTCATAGGCTGATGTCGACGCATCAGAAAACCCATGAATCTGCACAGTAGCCTCTTCCTCCGTCCCTATCCACCTATCAATTCTAAATCTTTCCAACTGTACACTATCTTTCCAAAATACTTTCCATTTCCTTTCCTTCTCAATTGGCACTGCCTCATCCCACTCGGAGTTAAACTGCCAAAGATTCTGAATTAAAATCTTCCCAATTATAATAACTGGGGAAATATATCCGCTCGGGTCATATAGCTGCGCTACACAACTCACAATCTTTCTTTTCGTTATCTTTCCATTGAGCTCTGGTGTTTTCACAATGAAAGTGAATTGATCCTGCTCAATAAGCAATTTAAGACCCAGAACTGATGTTTTATCTGGTGCCCTATCTCCGCCCGAAAATACCATTGAGCTCTCATTGAGCGAATGCATCTCCGAGACAAACTTTTCGCTGTTGGATTTCCATTTGCACAGGTCAAAACCTGCTCCTTTCAGAATTTTATGAATATCTTTTGCCAATTCAATGGCTTCTTTTTCTGTACTGGCCTCTGAAGCGCAATCATCGATATAAAAATCGTTTAGTATGATTCTCGCAGCTTCGGGAAAACTCTCTATTGCCTCTACAGCAGCTTGATTCATGCAGCGTACTGCCAAGTATGGAGAAGAAGTTGAACCGAACGTAACCACGGTCAACCAATATTCCCTAAGTGGGTCGCTACTATTCTGCCTCCAAAAAATTCCTTGAAGATCCCAATGTTCTTCAGCTATCCTGACTTGATTGAACATTCCAGTAATATCAGCACAAAATGCTACCTTGTGTCTTCGAAATTTCATGACAATCTCGTGCAAATCACGCTGAAGCTTCTCTCCAAGTAATTGTACATCATTTAGTGACGTGCCTTTCACTGTTTGACAACTCGCATCGAACACTATCCTAAACTTGTCGAATACACAATGGTGTGGAATATAATAAACAGGCCCTCCTTCCTTCGGTTTTCCCTTTACCAGCTTAATGTGTCCGGTATGAATCTCATCTCGCATCTTCCCCACATACTTTGCTTTCAATTCCTTATCCTTATCCAATTTTCTTTCCAAGAACAAGAATCTACTCAGGGCTATCCCTCTTGATTCCCCAATGTCTCGCACTCTGTCCTTGAGTGGTATGAAAACCACAAATCTACCCTGCTCGTCTCTCCTGTGTGTGGTCATAAAGTGTTTTTCAACCATCTCTTCCTCTGGTGTTCTTTCCGAGCTCTTTCCAATCTCATCCATTTCCCATAACCTGGTTAAGAGTCTATCTAGTTGCTCGCTTTCCGAATATTCTATGGCCGAAAAAGTCTGCTTACTATTTTCGTTGGCCATGCCTAATTTCATCATACCGAATCTGGTATCCATCATCAGCATCCCATCCCCTGATTGTGGGGCAACCGATTCCACTATCCTTGAAAATAATTGCACTCCTAATAGAACATGCATTTGACCCGGAGTGAAGTATTCTGGGTCCGCCAATCTTATGTGACTGTCCCTTTCCAATGGCAATGGAACTTGACAAAGACCAATATGGACCCGAAAATCATCTCGTAGATTGACATCGAACGTATTTTACTCAAGAAACTGATGCCGTCCAAGAGAAACAACCTAGTGATATAAACGTTCATTGTACAATTCGCTTTCTATTAGACTATCTGCCATTGCATTTCAATTTGAACCCAAGTTTGGCGCGTTTGCTGGGAGTGCATACTCAGACTCGTCCAGTAATCATATCAGGCCTTTGGCAATTTATTAAGACATATAAATTACAAGATGCACGCGCCTTTAACACTTTACTCCCACGAAGCCACAGCTCCTTCTTCGCCATCACCTGAAGGTTTGCAAATAAAGACAACTTTGCAGATCAGTTCTTTCTATTTACTGCTTCCAACTTCTTTGCATATTTAACCCTTTTTATTTATATATATGTACCCGTTTGAAAGAAATAAGCCTTTTTCAATTTTACTACCTTCCGTCAATGACAAGGTTTGAACAGACCTACATACAATTTGTATGGAAACAATATTTTTTTGTGGTTTCCCATTTGTTCACGTGCAGCGGTTTTTTTTTCATTCTGTGATGTCCGTTCATACAAAAAGTACGAAGGTCTGGCCAGAACTTATGGTTGATGGAAAGGTATAAACGTTGTGATTGACAGAAGGGTTAAAAATTGATAAATAATATAAAATTTACTTTGCTTTACTGATTTCTATGATTCTACTGCCAATGATTTTGTTTGTTTGACCTCCACTTCTATTTGTTTACATTCGATTTGGCAGCTGTCAAAGAAGTGGAGAGCTCTATTAACTCTTCCGACATATCCTATGATTTTAGGGTGTTTTGCCATTCAGTTGGGCATAGGTTAGGTAAGCTTAGGCAACAGACATACAGGCATACCTCGACTTACGTCACTAATTTGTTCCGGGAAAAGGCGTCGTAAGTCGAAATCGACTGAGGTCGAAGCAAAAAAAATAAAAGAAAACAAGAGCAAACATACGGTAGTTATACGGATATAAATCACATTTATTTACGATAAGCCAATGAAGAGTAATAATAAATAAGAAAAAAAGTAAGGAATAAGTTATAAAAAATAAGGATTAAGTAAGGAATAAGGTAGTACCAGTGAAACTAAATTAGCATTTCAAAATTTAGAAAATTCTAATGCATATACTACATAATACCTTCATCGCATGACAGTAGTACTTCTAATTCAGCTTCGATTTCTTGTTCTGATGGTCCTGCAGTATTTGCTGAAGAAGCCGGATTAGCATTCGACGGCTTAAAGAATTGTGTCAGTGTGGTTTGAGCAGGTTATAGTTTCATTTTTTTGTAAAGGTCCCTGTAGCATGAAATATTCTCTGAGATTAAGAATGAAACCTTCTCGCTTCTCTCTCGATCTGGATCATTTTTTAAAATATTCAAGCCCCTTTTCATACAGTCCAAAAATTCTGACGGCTGTTGCGATCTAAATTGTTCTTGTCCAGCATTATCAGGCGCCGGAACCTCTTCTCCTGTGTCCTCTAAGATTCTAATCAACTCGTCATTCGAAAGTGGTTCCTCTTGGACGTTAATTAAGTCAGTTATGTCGCCTTCATTTAGTTCAGAGAATCCTATTTCCCTAGTCAGATGAAGTATTTCCGACAAAATTTCTTCTTCGTTGTTTAGCGCACTTTCTTTGTACCTATTATACAGTTCTATAGTAGTCTCACTTCGAGTATTCGACTTACACACCATCTTACGACTTAAGTATATGTCATTAAAAAAAAGCTACATTTATACAACCCTATTGTAAAACCTTTTCTACAAAATGCTAGTATGCCTTTGAATATGCGTATTCGTAGTTATTTTTGTTGTCTTCCATTCTCCTCATTTATCGAATTTATTTTGTTTACTTCTCATGATGGGGATATGATGTGTTGGTGAGAGGGGTGCGGGATATGGTTGGTAAATTATCTGTTGTTTTTAATGGAAGTTTTTCATAAGTGTGTGGTTTGTCGTTTCTTATTTATCGATTTTTTTTTTACTTCTCATGATGGTGATATGATATGTTGGTGAGCGGGGTGCGTATATGGATGATATATTAGTTGTTGATTTTGATGAAGTTTGCGGTAGGTCAGGGGTAGGTATTCATTCATTCCTAATCGGTATCAAAAATCATATTATGTACATATTGCGATTGCATTATCTTGCACAAATAAATTTCCGAATATTATGTATAAGCTGAATTTTTTCATTTGGTTTTCCACAAACAATTGATTTCGACAGTTTGGACAGCTAAATGTAATTGATTAATGTATTCTTTTTGATACTTTAATCGTCACAAACTGTGTATAACTTATATGTTTTTTTACACTGTTTTATGAATAAGGATTTATGCATAAAGGCTGGAGAAATATTTAAACACTGCATAAGCAGATATGCAATCAGTTCGAGATGTTAACGCAGAGAAGGTACAATAAAGAATGTTTATAGGTAGGCACCCATATGCACAAAATGTTTAGTATTGAAGTTCGTCAAGCGCATGGTTATGCATATTAACACATTTTAAAGAAGTACACATTTTTAATCATACCTCAGAAATAATATAAGTTTTGTAGGTAGGTATATACAGTGAGTCTTACTTGAGCGGGGTGGCGCAAAAATAACCATCCGATGTTTTTTGGCTGTAATTTAAAAAAAAATTAAAAACTTTGATTCTTCTTGTGGATTATTTTTATTTGGTCTTTTAATTTTTTTTACATCAAGTCGAGAATATGATCTCATGTAAATGGCCGCCGCCACAGTTGATTGTCATTTGAGCCCTTTTTATGGCATTTTCCATCACTTTGGCCAAAACTTCCGGCGATAGGTCCTCACATTGTTGACGGATATTGTCTTTAAGAGCTGCAAGAGTCTGAGGCTTGTTGACATAAACCCGCGACTTCAAAAAGCCCCACAAAAAGAAGTCTGGAGCCAAAACGGGAGATTAGGCGCCCGGGAAATGCATCCATCAGTATATCGGTTGTGGCACGTGCAGTGTGTGCCGTTGCACCGTCCTGTTGGAACCACATGTTTTCCAATCCCAATTCATCAAGTTGCGACAAAAAGAACTCGTTGATCATTGCTCTGTAGCGCTAACCATTCACAGTAACCGTTTGGCCCGCGACTTCTTCGAAGTAAAAAGGTCCGATGACTCCTCCAGCGAAAACAGCACACCATACAGTGACTTTGAGCGGGTGTAATGGCTCTTCGTGGGTAACACGCGGATTTTCAGTGCCCCAGAAGCGTAAATTTTGCTTATTTACGTACCCGCTAAGATGGAAATGGGCCTCATCACTCATGATTATTTTTGATGAAAAATCATCTTCCTCTTGGTGGTGATTAAGGATGGCTTGAGCGTATGTTAGACGCGATTGGCGGTCAGCAGCTAATAGCTGATGCACCGTCTGGACTTTGTACGGAAACATCTTCAAATCTTGTACCAAAATTCGCTGTAAAGATCGTCGACTGATACCCATTTGCGTGGCACGTCGTCTGGTCGATGTCGACGGCGCTTCCATGACATCTTCGGCTACAGCAGCAATATCCTCTGCAGAACGGCTACTCCGGAGTCTGCCACGCCTGGCAGCATCTCGTGTTGTGCCAGTCTCTTCGAGGCGAGCGGCTAAACGTCGCAGTGTTTCACCAGTAGGCATTGGACGGGTAGGAAATCTGCGACGAAATTCACGTTGTGCCAAAGTCACCGACCGATTATTGCTCAAATAAATAGTCACCAATATTCCGCGTTCTGGAGCAGTGTAGCGTAACATTGTTTATTAACGTGTATTTCGCATGTGTTTACTACACAAATGTCAAAACAGAACTGACATTAGGGATCAATCGCAAAATTTATAGCATTTTCTGATAGGAGGATTACTTTTGCGCCACCTTGTACAAGTTAACACACAAGACGCTTCGTCATCAACCGCTGGACATTGAACCAGACGATAATCGGCAACCTCCAACGAGCCGGCACCCCAACACCAAAACACATGCCATTCAACATAGGTAAAGCGGCGGGCATTCAACCGCAACCGCGTTCGCAACTCAACACCGAACATCAACCGCTGGACATTGAACCAGGCGATAACCGGCAGCCTCCAACGAGCCGGCAACCCAACACCGAAACACATGCCATTCAATATAGGTAAAGCGGCGGGCATTCAACCGCAACCTCGTTCGCAACTCAACACCGAAGGAACGAAGTCGGAAGTGCAGGCGTAAGCATTAAGCTAAGGTAGAATTAAGTAGAATTAAGTGATTGTTCAATATGAAATTTTAATAAAGATCACTTGATACCGCGTCAACAACCAGTGAGTTTCTTTTCAAGAGGAATTCACATCTAAAATAACTGGCGCCCAACTCTACATATCCTCATACAAGGAGAAGCCAAGGAACCCAACAACGACGTTCAAGGACATCGACAAACAACTATACAAATCCCCATGCAAGGAGAAATCAGGAAATTCAACAAATAAGAAGACTTAGCCCAATAGGATTAACCAGCAATAGGAATGAAACTTTTGTGAGTAATAAAAAATAATAAGTGAAATTTAGTTAATTATTATTTGAAATATCTCAAGAAAGTGTCAAGAAAAAAAATAGTGTAAAGATATTCCAAAATTAGTGTTTCAGAACAACAAATTAAAGATCTTATTCGCGCTACCGTTGAGTTATCACAAAGACAGTTCACGGAAAAAATAAATGACCTGACATTAGCGATCGGTCAATTGCAACCACCTGGTGTTGAAACTTACGTGCCTGTATCTATTCGACCCGGTGTCCTAAATCGTACTGGTGGCCTTGATCTTATAAAATCCCTACCAGAATTTAAAGGCGACTCCGCCCCATATCCTTCCTGGCGTACAGCCGCGCATTTTGCAATGGGCTATTACCACGAAGGATCCGAAAATTATTACATTGCCATGGGCATTTTAAGAAACAAAATAATAGAATCCGCTAACGCAACTTTATCTGCTTTTAATACAGTGCTAAATTTTAATGCGATTATTGCTCGACTAGATCAAATATATTCGGACAAAAGGCCATTACATGTCCTTGAAAACGAAATCAGTATTTTGCGACAGGGTAGCATGTCTATTAGTGAATACTACGATGCAGTTGATGCAAATTTAACCCTCATAATAAATAAAAATATTATGACACATAGCGGTAACAATGAGGTCATCGCTGCTCTTAACGAACGTGCCAGGGAGAATGCCTTACGTATTTTCATTTCCGGTCTTCGAAAACCCCTGTGCGACATATTATTCTCCTCTCGTCCAGTAGATCTGCCGACAGCTCTGGCAACGGCACAAGAACTGGAAACAAACCACAAGCGATACGAATTCGCACGTACATTTGCAGCAGGCAGCTTAACAAAAAAAAGCGAATCCCAGTTTCAAGCAAATCCTAATCCAAACATTCGCAATTACCCACAGTATAGGCGTGTTCAACAAAACAAGCCAGTTCCAATGGAAGTGGATAATCGGACTTCTTATCATAGGAGGCGAGCTCACACTGGGAATGGTTTCTTAAAACAACATCCTAGTGGGGACCGTGCATATGCAGATCAAAAACAAACCATAATGGCTAAACGCTCACGCGAGATTGCAAACTCTACTCAATCACCCATGCAAAAATTACAAAAAAATAACGTAATGTCATTAGAAGGTTCAGAAATAGAAAGCGAATCATGTTGGGATAGTTCTTCGGAATATCAGTCAGATGCCCAAATTCATGATGAAATCAATTTTTTAGGGTAAAATCACTCTTGCCGTTTATTACTAAAACCGCAATAAATGGACAAGAGATGCGAGTTTTAATCGACACCGGAACCTCTAAGAATTACATTAAGAAGCATGACTTCCTAAAGGGAGTACGCTCATTAGAAATCCCCTTTTAGGTAAGGTCTGTCAATGGAACTAATCTCATGACAGAAAAATGCAATGTGAATATCTTAAAGAATACTTCCACGTTCTTTTTACTCCCTTCGTTGAATACTTTCGACGGCATCATAGGATACGATTTTCTTAAGCAAATAGATGCAAAAGTCGATATCCAAAATGAAATTTTATTTTATAAACATGGCAAAGAAAAACTGCGCCACCTTGTTTGCCAGCAGGTTAACCTAATTACTGCTGACCAAGAATCAGTCAAAGAATATCTTAGAACACAATTTAAACAGTTAATCCAAGAAAATGCGAACGCATTCGCAGAACCAGATAGGGCATTACCTTATAATACCCGGATTAAAGCCACCATCCGCACAACAACCGATGACCCTGTCTATACCAGGAGTTACCCTTATCCTATCTCTGCAACGGAGTTCATAAATACTGAAATGAAATCACTTTTGCAAGACGGAATCATTCGAACATCTTGTTCACCATATAATTCCCCAATTCATGTAGTTAATAAAAAAGGTTTAGACGAAAATGGCAAGCCAAAATTACGAATGGTCGTCGATTTCAGGAAGATAAATGAGAACACCATAGCCGACCGATACCCTATCCCTGATATATCAGTCATACTAGCAAATTTGGGAAAATGTAAATACTTTACTACGCTGGATCTAAATTCCGGGTTTCACCAAATCATTTTAGCCGATAACGAAAAAGACTGCTTTTAGCGTCAACAATGGCAAATATGAATTTTGTCGCTTGCCATTTGGCCTTAAAAATGCTCCCAGCATTTTCCAGAGGGCTATCGACGATATCTTAAGAGAAGATATCGGCAAAACCTGTCGGGTGTACATCGACGACATAATCATATACTCCCCAGACGAGCTGACACATTTAACACATATAGACAGAATATTGAAGAAATTGCAACAAGCCGGAATGCGGGTTTCCACGGAAAAATCTAAATTTTATAAAACCGAAGTAGAGTTTTTAGGTTTCTTAGTTTCACAAAATGGTATTAAAACTTGCCCGGATAAAGTTCGGGACATTTTAAATTATAGAACACCAGACACACTTCGAGCATTACGTTCATTCTTGGGATTATCAGGATACTATCGCAGGTTCATTACAGACTATGCGAGAATAGCTAAACCTCTGACGAAATTTTTACGCGGAGAAAATGGCCATGTAGGCACTAACCATTCGAAAAATATAAAGATAAATCTCGACACAGAGGCATTGCAGGCATTTGAAAAACTTAAGAACATTTTAGCTTCAGAAGACGTTCTACTACAATATCTAGATTATAGGAAGCCCTTTGAGTTAACAACTGATGCTTCTTCATGTGCATTAGGAGAACAAAATTACGCCACCAATGAGCGTGAGCTTTTGGCAATAGTATGGTCATTACAGAATCTCAGGCATTACCTTTATGGTACCAAGGACATACACATATACACAGATCACCAACCCCTTACATTTGCAATTTCGGACAAAAACCCAAATTCAAAGATCAAACGATGGCGTGGGTTTATTGAGGAATTTTCGCCTAAATTCCATTATAAGCCCGGTAAGGACAATAAAGTTGCAGATGCACTGTCCAGACAATTCATTCACACCCTATCTAATTCCGAAACAGTACATAGCGAAATTTCACTAACCGCGACAATTAAAACAATAAAGTTCCCTGTCAACCAATTTAGAAACCAACTAGTAATATCCAGGTGTAGCCATGATAACAAGAGCACAAAAATCTTATTTCAGAAATGTATCCGACACACAATAAATTTCAGTACTATTGCCGTGCTAATTCAATTTCTTCAAGAATGTGTAAATCCTAATGTCGTGAATGCAGTCCACTGTGATCTCCCAACTTTGGCCCAAGTCCAAAATACCATAGTGCAAAATTTCCCGAACGTTAAATTTGTTCACACTGAGAAATTAGTTATTGACCTTCTTAACAAAGATGACCAATTAGAAGCAGTTGCTACGGAACATAATCGGGCCCATCGATCCCTTCAGGAAAACTTCCAGCAAATTCTCAGTGATTACTATTTCCCCCACATTAAGAAGATGCTGAAGACTACTATTATGAATTGTAAAATATGCTTGGAAAACAAATATCAAAGAAAACCTCCTAAACCAGTTCTAGTCGCAACACCATTGCCTAGTCTTCCTGGAGAAATTCTACATATCGATATCTTTATTACAGATAAGCAGCATTTCTTAACATGCATCGATAAGTTTTCCAAATTCGTAATAGTAACCCCTATAGGCTCTCGTTCTTCCATCGATATAAAAGAGGCGTTGCTTCAAATATTAGGAAAATTCAAAAACACGAAAATAATAGTTTCCGACAATGAAAAAGCTTTTAAATCAACTACAATTGCAACGCTCCTCAGAGACCACTTTTCTATTAAGCAGTTTTTCGTTCCGACACCCCATAGTGAAAGTAACGGCCAAATTGAGCGATTCCATTCAACTTTGTTGGAAATCGCACGTTGTATCAAAGCGCAACAACAAATATGTGATACAGTAGATCTTGTGCTTCTAGCAACACATAAATACTCGTATAATAATACCATCCACTCTGTAACGAATGCAAAACCAACGAATATAATGCACGATTATCAAGCAGATAAGCTGGAGCTTATAAGGAAGAAGCTAACCGATGCTCAAGAGAAAGTTTTAGGGCGACTTAACCAAAACACATGCAGTAAAATCTATTACCCTGTCGAAATAGTTTTCGTTCGCAGAAATAGGCGCTTAGGAAATAAATTTGAAAAAGTCTTTATCGAAAAAGTAATAGAGAGTTTTCAGTTTGTTATTCATCATCCTTCGGATATCAGTAGCCGAGATTCACAATTACTCAAATGCACACTTCATAGCAGTAACAAAAGGAAAAACAGCCACCTTTAACGAATTCTCATATCTGGTTCATGTCACAAACCTCTCTGAATATAGGAACATTGCTTATGAAAGCAAAAATGTTCACATTACGGCCCTGCAGAAAGGAAATGACATTCTAAACCAACAATCTGAAGAGATATTGCATATAATTAGTACGCTAGAAGTCCCAAGAAGATTCGCAAGGTCTATAGACTTTATTGGGAGTGCACTAAAATTTATAGCCGGAACCCCCGACCACAACGACTTTGAACTTTTACTAACGAAACAAAATACGCTAGTCGAAAATAGTAACAGACAAACAAAAATTAATTCGCAAATACAGGATAAAATAAATGAACTAACAGATCAGATCAACGGCATAGTTTCACAACAAGCCGTCATTACGAAATCTTCAGAATCAGAATTATTACTTTTGGAATATCTATCTATGAGAAATAATCTTGTAATTAGCCATTTAAATAGTATAGTGTTATCAATCGTGTTAGGCAGAAATAACATAATAAACCCATTAATCTTAGATAATATAGAAATAAGTCACTTAATTGATTCTCAGTTTTTGCCGATTAGTATAAGTAACTTACTTTCCGCTGCTAAAATTAAAATACTCCAGAACTCAGATGTCATTAATTATGTACTAAAAATTCCTGTAATCGAAAACTTTTGCGATTTTATCGAAATTTATCCGGTAGTCCATAATAAAACTATTCTTAAGCTAGATATTAACCAAGCTGCAAAATGCAAAAATCAAGTACAACCCTTAAGAGGATGTGTCTACACCCCGGAAGTCAACATTTGCCAACCTACAACCTCGGAATGCATCATGCAGTTGCTAAACAATAATACTGCTCTATGCGCCTCTCAAAACTCATACCATCTGCCCCTTGTGCAACAGATTGAGGATGGTGTAATAATCCTGAACGATGTACCGAAAACAAAAGTTACCGACCAGGTCGAGTTGGAAATACAGGGAACGTACCTACTAACATTTTCGGATTCGATAAAGGTGAACGACACCGTGTATCAAGTAAAGAAAAAAGCTGCTTATATCGTACCGCATCCCCCTAAGGCTCTTTCAGTAACGCACATCCAACATGAAGAGAAATTATCGCTTCCATACTTGCATCATATCCATATCGACAACACAAACCACATCGAAACACTTAAGGAAGAAATATCGACTCCAAAAATCATCTGGTGGACAACTATTCTCCCAATTACTGCCATCGTTTCCACACTATTCCTAATTCTCCATTCTCCTCCGACGCAAAAGACAAAATACCGTCACATCAAACCAAATTGATTCCATAATCACGCAAGTAAGAGGTCGAAACGAGGACGTCTCGAACTTAACAGAGGAAAGAGTTAACACACAAGACGCTTCGTCATCAACCGCTGGACATTGAACCAGACGATAACCGGCAACCTCCAACGAGCCGGCAACCCAACACCAAAACACATGCCATTCAACATAGGTAAAGCGGCGGGCATTCAACCGCAACCTCGTTCGCAACTCAACACCGAACGAACGAAGTCGGAAGTGCAGGCGTAAGCATTAAGCTAAGGTAGAATTAAGTAGAATTAAGTGATTGTTCAATATGAAATTTTAATAAAGATCACTTGATACCGAGTCAACAACCAGTGAGTTTCTTTTCAAGAGGAATTCACATCTAAAATAACTTACATACCAAGATGGTTTATTATTGGTTTGTTTTGATCGAAGTTTGGGGTAGGTTATGTCAAGTAGCTGTATATCAGAGTATATCGTCTTACAGTGACTAGGGACACTCTCCACGTGTTCCTCTGTTGTTTTACAATTTTAGGCACCGCTATGTTTCACATAATTACATACATGAGAAATAGACGGCTATAAGAAATATTAATTGTTTAATGCAATGTTAATTCTGTGACCGGCAGAAATGCTCGCGTCAGAGCTATTCGGTTTCCTAGGGATAGCAAAGTAATGCTTTAGCTTAGGCGAAACCTAAGGGTCGCGAGTTTGAGCTTTGGAAGTATGAGTGGTCGTAGCGACGAGCTCGAAGAAATTATGGTTAGAAGGCGAGTTGACTTCTTATATGGCGAAACACCGCAAATCTGGAGAGTTTCTCAAGACGTCAGGACAAAAGCTTTCAAGATGTTCTATTACGCGACTTTTGTTTGTAATACTACTACTACTTTTATTTGTAATACTACTACTACTTTTATTTATTTATGGCAGCAATATTGTTAAGGACTTCTAATTGAACGATTTCCTCGGATATATTTTCCGAGAGCCGTTCTTCACACACTGAAGAAGTATACGACATTACTGTTGAAGAAGTTAGGAAGGCGGTCAAAGACTTCAATAATCGAAAAGCTGTTGGGACGGACAAGATACCCTCTGAGTTCTGGAAAAAAATGGCAGACATCGGGTGCAAATGGCTCATGATTCTCATCCCCAAACTGATGAGTGGCGATCCAATGCCTAAACCGTCGAGGGAGAATTTTCTTCTTATTTTGTATAAAGAAAAAAGCTATACTCGAGACTGATAAATACCGTTCAATCAAGCTGATGTCACACACCATGAAGATCGTTCAGGGGGTATTAAATAGCCGCATGCAGAAAATAGTACGGCTATCTGAAGACCAGTATGGGCTTGTGGCAGGTAAATCAACCACAGATGCAATCCAAAGTATAAGGATCATGAGATGGAAAAACATCGTGATTCTTTGAAGGATTTGCATATGGTGTTGGTTGATTTTGGAAAGTCCTGTATTAGACAACAAACGGATCTGTTATGGGAAGCGCTAAGACAACGAGGAGTTCCAGAAATCTACGTACGGATGGACATGTATACATGTATGAGGGAGTAAAGACAAGAGTAAGATGTATCGTTGGCGTCACCGAGGATTTCGCAATCAAAGAGGTGTACACCAGGGAAGTGTCTTAAGTCCAATCATATTGCCCTTGATTATCTGCTTGAAGGAAAAGTGACGGACCCTAATTGGTATCAGTTATTCTTTGCTGGCGTTGGATTAGCGAGGTTCAAACGTCGCTGCAACGAGCAAGATGTTGAATGTGTCTCTGGGCTCACCTGGGTGTTTAAATTGCATAGATGTGATTTCCCCCGTAGTACCTGTACTTTTACGACAAACGCTGTTTGGAGGGCGCTGTAGTGGTTTTCTAAGCTAGTCAATGCATGGGCAGATGTACTCCCCCGCCTATTTCTGGCATTTCTATTCTGTCAGAAGGAACTCCAATTTCTTGTTCTTCATTCAACGTGCTATTAGGCTTCGAGCTATTTCATCTTCAAATTCTTTAGGAACGGCAGACTATCGCCCAGTTCCAATTGTCTTTAGAAGTGTTTCAAAAAATTGCCTTACAAAGAAAAATAAATACTTACATAATATCAGATAAAGAGAAACAAATCAGTTTATTCGGGTTTCTTTCTTCTTTTCCTTTACCTGTATCTTCTTGAATACAGTCATCAAATTTTAGACACAAACCTTCAAACGCCACCATTTTGGTTGCCAATTTCGTCGAGGTCGAAGTTTACAAATTCGTGTTGATGATAGTATCTACTATAGAGTCTATATACAAAGGCTTGGGATGAATTGTCTGGGGACACGCCTTTCTGCAGATAGCAGAAGCAGGAGAAAAAAGCAAAAGCAGAGCAGCTGACAAATTTTGTTTGCTGGTCTTTTCATTGCAAACTTTGTTCGTTTGAGAGAGAGAGAGACCGATTTTCATAGAGATCATCACTGCACTAACAGCAAGAAACGACTCTTTTCTTTTGTTTTGAGCATGCGATGAAGAGTATGCGACCACAGCATGCTTTCTCTCGTAAACTATGGAAATATAGTTGCTGTGATTGTCTCCACTCGAGATTGTCTCCACTCGTTCAATTTACAAGTCAACTACTAGTGACTACTATTTTGCCTTTTCTCATTGATCAAATAACTCACGTGATCATCGTTTGGCAAGTGATAGAAATTTAATTAGTAGTGAACTTGCAGTTAACTTGCAAATTGAACGCGCCAAATGACGCATTCATTAGTGTATAGTATCAATTTATCGCAAGTGGAAACCGCATGTGAGGAGTTGTCATAGGATGGGTTGTCTGGGGATGCGTTGTCCATTTGTATGAGCTATCCTGGTTGTCTTGCGATGGGTTGCAATGACATAGCCAATTCTTATAAAAGTGAGAAAGCTTTGCATATTTTATTGATGTGTAAACATCTTTGCTCTCGTTGATGTGTAAATATCTTTTTTTCTCGGTAGGGGCTAGTTAGAAATATCGAGCGTCACCGTCAGATTTTCAGCTGTACTGTCATCGTCAGATTTTTAGTGTCACCGTCATCGTCAGATTTTCAGGTCGGACGGCAAAAAACCAAAGTTTGAGCTAGGGAGCTGAAATTTATAATATAGACTCTCCAGTGGCCCTTGATGCCCATGTGTAAATATTTTAAAAAATCTGCCCACTGACACGCCCACAATTTAAAAAAAAAAACACAAAGTTTGAGCTAGGGAGCTGAAATCTATGATATAGATTCTCCAGGGGCCCTTGTACTTCGGTAACCGATGGCCGATTTAAGAATGTCACTTTTAGTTGTAATAAGGTTATTTACCAAGTGGTCCTTGGAGAACCAAATAAGGTCCTTAAGCCCGAAAAAAACAATTTTTTCGAAAACTCCTAAAAAACCGCGCAGTATATTGTGTTCAATGTTATTTGACTAACAGATCCTTGGAACAACAAAAAGGTCCTTAAAAGTCGAAGAAAGGATATTTTTCCAAAATGCCGTTAGAATCCGCACGGTATATCTATGTTCAATGTTATTTGACTAAGAGGTCCTTGCAACAACAAAAAAGGTCCTTAAAAGTCGGAGAAAGGATATTTTTCCAAAATGCCATTAGAATCCACACGGTATATCTGTGTTCAATGTTTTTTGACTAAGAGGTCCATGCAACACCCTTTTTTGGTGTCGAAAACAGAATATTTTTCCAAAATGTCGTTAGAATCCGCACGGTATATCTCTGCTCAATGTTATTTGACTAAGAGGTCCTTACAACAACAAAAAAGGCCCTTAATTATCGAAAACAGGATATTTTTCCAAAATGTCATTAGAATCCGCACGGTATATCTGCGTTCAATGTTATTTGACTAAGAGGTCGTTGGAACAACAAAAAGCTCCTTAAAAGTCCAAAAAAGGATATTTTACCAAAAGGTTTGTAGTTCCTAGCACCCGTCATTCAAATAACATTGAACTCATATATACCGTGCCGTTTCTAAAGACATTTTGGGAAAATATCCTTTTTCGGGTTTAAAGGACCTTTTTTGTGGCTTCAAGGACCTCTTTGTAAAATAACCTGATGTAAAATAAAAGGGACATTCAATCAAATTTTATTTTAAACGCAATATGCATAATAAATCCCAATAAATTATTAACATTACAGCAAAATAAAACATTTTGATTTAGTTATTAGTTATTACCCAGACAGCTAAAAAGCTACACCTAAAAACTAACCAACTTTTGGTTGTCATCCGCAACTAACTTTGCCAACCTAACGAGCTTAGTTACACAACCTGCAACTAATAGCTAATAGCTAAAATTAGTTGTCGTTATGATAGCTAACCACCAAATCGATTGCATTTTTAACGCAGCTAATGTTCGGAAGCCCTTCCACTCTCGAACCACTTTCCTGACCTGTACACAAATAAAACACAAGAAACGTTTTGTTTCTGTTGGGAAAAGCACAAGGCACAAATACCCAACATTTATTACTTTACACCTTCCACTTTACTTCTTTCTAGGTCTTTCCCTCGTGGACTGTATTTCACAACTGCCGACTACGGCCTCAACTCCCAGTCATGCCTCTTGCTTCCAGTACAGTAGTTGTCTCTTTTTAACCATGACTGCGATAGCAAGTATAATATAACACAGTGTAAAATAAAATAGCATTGCCAGATTGAAATATATGGTTTAAACATAAAGAAAACCTCCTATAGTTATACAATATGATACAGTGCCAGCTAAAACTTGCAGTTTTACATAATGACAGAATTACTTAATCATATCAATCTACTCTCTCCTGTCTCTCGTCTAGTCGCTCTGGTTCCACCGGAATGATGCATATCTTCTGCACTGGTCGAATCAGCTCGCTCGTTGCTGTCTGGATGACAACTGATCGGATGATCCCATCCTTGCTCGGTATCAACCTTGTAATTCTTCCCAGTGCCAATTGGTCTGGTGGGAACCTTTCGCTTTTGATAACAATCAACTGTCCAATCCTTACACTTTCCTTTTCTTTCCTCCATTTCTTCCTTTCCTGTAGAGTAGTCAAATACTCTTCTTTCCACCTTTCCCAAAAATGGTTAATCATAGCTTTCCGTTCTTTCCATAGCCTAGCTCCAACTGTAGTTGGTTGGTCCTCTGAACCGTAAGGTATGGCACCCACCAAGGGTTCTCCAATCAGGAAACGACCTGGTGTAAGCGCCTGAATATCACATGGGTCATCACTCAGTGGATGAATTGGCCTTGAATTTAATATCGCCTCAATCTGCGCCAACAGTGTTAAAAACTGTTCATATGCCAACACTCTCTGTCCTACTATCCTCTTGAAGTGAAACTTCATTGATTTCACCGCCGCCTCCCAGATACCACCCTGGTGAGGAGCAGCTGGCGTAATGAAAATCCAATCTGTCCATATTTGACTAAAATGATGTAAGGCATCGTTATCTGTCCACTTTCCAAACGCTTTCCTTAGTTCCCTGTCCGCCCCTACAAACGCAGTACCGTTGTCGCTATACATACGGTCACACCTACCCCTCCTAGCTATAAAACGTTCATAGCAAGCAATAAACGCATCAGATGTTAAATCCGTCACTACATCTAAATGGGTTGCTCTGGTTTTTAAACAAACGAAAACTACAACCCAACATTTCCTCTTTGTCAGTTGCTTTTCGGCTCTATCAATCACTTTAAGCTCGAAGGGCCCAGCATAGTCAACCCTGGAGCATGAAAAAGGCTATCTCACTTTCGTTCTGTCCGCTGGCAGGTCTAACATTAACTGATCTTCCACTCATGCCGTGTAGCGGGCACGTTAGGTTAGGTTAGGTTAGGTTTATGTGGCTGTCGGCAGAAGCAGACACACTTAGACCAATTTAAGTCCATTGTGATACCACGTATGTATTATCTACCTCAACTCTGTAGATGGGACTGGCCAACGACACGCGGCTGTTCTCGAACGGTCCCCCATCTACGTACTAACCGCGCCCAACGACGTTTAATTACGGTTATCTGACGAGAACCGATTAGCTCGACGTGGTATGGTCGTTGAAAACGACGGGCACAATTAACGCATTTATGAATGTAGTTGCGTAATATACTGCGAAGTCTGGGTATCCAACAAAACTGCCTGATAAATTGCATCATGACCTGAACTCCCCCATGTCTCGTTGCCTTATGGGCGCTATCCACCACTAACCAGGCTAAGCGCGAGCTGCCTGGCAGAATCACCGGATGCTTCATCTCATAATCAAGCTCTGCCCTTTCCAGTCTACCACCTACTCGAAGCAATTTCTTGTCGTCTAGAATTGGTTTAAGCGATTCGATCTTGCTTCTTTCCAGAGATGGTTTCCCCTTAGAAACTATAACTTTCCATTTGTGCTTCATGAATTAAATATCTCATCGAACTTGCTCTTTCCTCTTTTGTTGTAGGTAATATGCTATCTATATGCCTACGACTAACCTTCCTTACTTTTTGAACTGTCTGTTTTACCGCTTTCACAAATATAAATACATATCCCATGATACCAACTATTCTTTCCAAACTATTCGTACGATGTACCAATGGTATCGCCTTTCCAATACTTTCCACATATATTCGCAACTCTGGCTTGTAACTTGCAAGGGTAAAGATTTTCAATTCTTCTTCCGCTTCCCCACACTCAACTATAACCTCTTCCTTCGGCCAATACCTCTCTTTCCTCATAAGCCATTCCGGTCCATGGAGCCATAACTTGTTTCCAACTAGCTCTGACGGGCTGACCCCTCGGCTCACCAAGTCCGCAGGATTATCTTTCGTTTTCACATGGTGCCAGCGTTTCACCTCAGTATTAGATTGAATTGATGAAACACGATTCTCAACATAAGTCTTCAATCTGCATGGTAACTTCGTCATCCAATGCATCGTCACCGCTGAGTCTGTCCAAAGTGCATATTCCACATTTCCCCACTCCATTGATTGCCTGACATCTACTAACAAAGCTCAGCCGCAGCCAATTCCAACCTTGGAACTGTAACTACCTTCACTGGAGCTACTCGTGACTTTGAGACCAGAAGTGAACTTGTAATCTTCCCTCTGGCATACTCTGTCCTAAAGTAAGTGACTGCGTCATAGGCTGATGTTGATGCATCAGAAAACCCATGAATCTGCACAACAGCCTCTATCAATTCTAAATCTTTCCAACTGTACACTATCTTTCCAAAATACTTTCCATTTCCTTTCCATCTCAATTGGCACTGCCTCATCCCACTCGGAGTTAAACTGCCAAAGATTCTGAATTAAAATCTTCCCAATTATAATAACTGGGGAAATATATCCGCTCGGGTCATATAGCTGCGCTACACAACTCACAATCTTTCTTTTCGTTATCTTTCCATTGAGCTCTGGTGTTTTCACAATGAAAGTGAATTGATCCTGCTCAATAAGCAATTTAAGACCCAGAACTGATGTTTTATCTGGTGCCCTATCTCCGCCCGAAAATACCATTGAGCTCTCATTGAGCGAATGCATCTCCGAGACAAACTTTTCGCTGTTGGATTTCCATTTGCACAGGTCAAAACCTGCTCCTTTCAGAATTTTATGAATATCTTTTGCCAATTCAATGGCTTCTTTTTCTGTACTGGCCTCTGAAGCGCAATCATCGATATAAAAATCGTTTAGTATGATTCTCGCAGCTTCGGGAAAACTCTCTATTGCCTCTACAGCGGCTTGATTCATGCAGCGTACTGCCAAGTATGGAGAAGAAGTTGAACCGAACGTAACCACGGTCAACCAATATTCCCTAAGTGGGTCGCTACTATTCTGCCTCCAAAAAATTCTTTGAAGATCCCAATGTTCTTCAGCTATCCTGACTTGATTGAACATTCCAGTAATATCAGCACAAAATGCTACCTTGTGTCTTCGAAATCTCATGACAATCTCGTGCAAATCATGCTGAAGCTTCTCTCCAAGTAATTGTACATCATTTAGTGACGTGCCTTTCACTGTTTGACAACTCGCATCGAACACTATCCTAAACTTGTCGAATACACAATGGTGTGGAATATAATATACAGGCCCTCCTTCCTTCGGTTTTCCCTTTACCAGCTTAATGTCCGGTATGAATCTCATCTCGCATCTTCCCCACATACTTTGCTTTCAATTCCTTATCCTTATCCAATTTTCTTTCCAAGAACAAGAATCTACTCAGGGCTATCCCTCTTAATTCCCCAATGTCTCGCACTCTGTCCTTGAGTGGTATGAAAACCACAAATCTACCCTGCTCGTCTCTCCTGTGTGTGGTCATAAAGTGTTTTTCAACCATCTCTTCCTCTGGTGTTCTTTCCGAGCTCTTTCCAATCTCATCCATTTCCCATAACCTGGTTAAGAGTCTATCTAGTTGCTCGCTTTCCGAATATTCTATGGCCGAAAAAGTCTGCTTACTATTTTCGTTGGCCATGCCTAATTTCATCATACCGAATCTGGTATCCATCATCAGCATCCCATCCCCTGATTGTGGGACAACCGATTCCACTATCCTTGCAAATGATTGCACTCCTAATAGAACATGTAGTTGACCCGGAGTGAAGTATTCTGGGTCCGCCAATCTTATGTGACTGTCCCTTTCCAATGGAGCCTCCAGCCTTACTGTTGGAGTGACTGGTTGCCACTGACTTTCCTTAGGTAATATCCAAAATCTATCCTCTATGTAATAATCTGACTCAAACCAAGGATGCACCTTAAGCGAGATTTCTTGCCGAACTTGAAATGGATTACCGTCTATGCCTAACAGCCTCCTGGTTATGGGTTTGCTTCCCCACCCCGTCTGGCGAAAAAGAGAATTTGAAATAATGTTCAACTGGGCGCCTGAGTCTAGAATAACCCTAACAGTACCAAAGAATACACCTTCCCATGATAGTCTTACCATAACTGTAGGATATAAAGAATTCTTCCCCCTTTCCAAATAACAATTCGACAAAAAATAATGTTCATCCTTTATTTTCGTCTTTTCGTTATAACTTTCCATTTTGCTCTTCTTTCCATCTCTACTGAACTCGATTGTCATTCCTTCTTTCCCCTGATGCTGCTGCTACTGGTCAAGATGTTTGATAGCTTGTTCAGCTCCTTCATCGGGCATAATACGCTATTATGCGATGGTGACCCTGGGCAGCGGATGCACCTACCCTGGTAACAGTTGCTGGCGTTGTGTTCCCTCTTCAGGCAGTTGGGGCAGAGCGTTCGTCTTTCCCATCTTTGCGCTTGCTGTCCTTTCCAAGTCTTTCCTAATTTCTTGCTGCTCTTTCTGATTGCCGCTTGCCGTCCTTTGCCTCGACCGGTGGCCAGATGCCTGCGAGTCCTGTATTGCGGCAGCTTGCTTATCCACAAAGTTTAACATGTCCGTTAGGTTGGGAAACTCATCCACCTGCTGCAGCTCCCATTGCTTGATAGGTTTCCCTATCCAGACGCTCGTGTAGGCCGTGGACGAAAACGAAATCCCAGTGATCCACTGGGAGTCCATGCGCTCGCAGTTGACGCACCACCTCATGGGCGATGTTGGAC
This sequence comes from Portevinia maculata, assembly GCA_949715645.1. Lineage (NCBI taxonomy): Eukaryota > Metazoa > Arthropoda > Insecta > Diptera > Syrphidae > Portevinia > Portevinia maculata. The sequence continues at coordinate 116,310,179 of OX454527.1, read as the reverse complement.
ATCTTCTGGAGGTCATTTGCTGTAGCTCTTTCGTCTAACCGCTGCAGCTCGTAGAAACGCCGCAAGTGTTCTCAACAGACTAGATACTTGTTGTCGTATAACAGGTTTAGTCTTTCCCATGCCTCTCAGTAGCTTTCCTCAGTTAATTGCCACTACCCTAAGGTACGAGCAGCCTTTCCAACCAGTGAGTTCCTCAGATAGGAGAACTTGTATGTGGCATTGATGTCCTCCCTATCATGGACAGCCGCCACAAATCTGTCTCTAAATCCCTGCAATTTGGTGAAGCAGCCATCAAAGTTGCCCCAGGTATTCTGCAGGTCGTGCTGCTGAAAGGGTATATTAACCTGGACCGCTATTCTTTCCGTTCTCCCTTCTTCACCGCTTCCCATATTGGGTTTGGCAGCTTATATCCTGCCTTCTAGTTCCGCGCACGCGTGGAAGAATTTCTCTTCCAGGGTCACAAACCCTTTGATGTGAGCTTCCTCGTTGCTACTTTCCAAGCTTTCCATCATTGTTTCGTATCGATTGCAATGCTTTGCCCATTCCTCTTTTAATCTTTCCAACCTTATAGCCGCACCGCGTTGATCTAACTTGTCCATGGCCTCCTGATCCCTTGTCAGGTCGTGCATTCTGTTAATGAAAGCAGCTGATGTCCGCATACCCTTCCGCATAGGGACCCTCGTGCTGAAATATTGTGGAGACAAAAAGAAATGGTCAGCACTTTTCCCATTCTGCCTACCACTTCCCGGCTGACGGCGTTCCTCTAGCTTAGTGCATTCAATGTTGGCCCTAGGTTGTTGGTACTCAAGACGTAACCTCGTCGTAATAATAACTATTCATAAAAATAATGATAATTATACTTAAGCGCGCTAATAATAATAATAACTATAAACATCCTAAACATAAGTAATAATAATAAGAATAATCAATACACAATCATAAAAAAAGCAATAGCTAACCTTAGCTAACCTGAGAGCACCAATCACCCACAATTAATTTCCTTCCGAAAAACGAATTCCTACCCACCTACGTGCATTTCTTGAAAGTTTTCCTAAATTCCACCGTACTCGCTTTTTGTTCTTTCCAATTTAAATTATTCATTGTTGTTTACTTCTGCTTGAGTCTCAATGGAGACTCTCTCGTTCCCTTTCCCCCCCGTAGGACTTATTATTATTCGTGGTTTTATTCCCAGACATTTTTGTATTACTTCATGTTTACTTTAATCTAGATTCAGAAGAAAATTTTTGTCTCTCTTCCACTTTCCGAATTTCCATCCGCTCATGTTTACTACCTGCGAGTTTCATATGAGCATTCCTTGTTCCTTTCCCTTTCCCTTTCTACCTAAATGAATTCTCCTAACGCTTCGTTCAAGATCACTCTGTCCTCTTTCCACCCATGTTTACGTCTTCGAAGTTTCACATGTAAATATCTTTCTGCCTTGCAATTTGTTTTGCACTTTCCGACTTTCTATATGTTCACGTTTACTACTTGCGAGTTTCATATGAACGCTGTCCTCCCTTTCCCACCTACCTAAACTTAATTACCCCTACACCAGAAACAATTTCACTCTATACCACACACTCGTGCGGGCCCTTCTTGATCTTTAAGTATCTAGCTGCTTTTGATATGATAATTCATTAGGTATCTCCTTTCCACAAAGATCTGAATTCAGAAGTGTTGTTTACAATTGAACAAAAAATGAAAAACAAAACACAGACACCAATACCCACCCCCGAATGCACAAATAGTGTTCGGATAGCTCGAAAGAATAAAAACGCACACGAAATCTCGTTAAAATATAAAGCAATTTATTAATGTAATGTAATGGACTGTAAGATTTGCACAACGTCCGCACTGGACGAGAGATGATACATAGAGTAATATTTGCACAACGTCCGCACTGGACGAGAGGTGATAGATAGTGATACTGAAAATGTCTTAATTTCCGAATTTATTGTGATGATGACGGCCGCAACAACCGCTACCCAAGCATTGGGTTTTTCCATCGACGAAGGGATTATTGTTATGTGCTTGCGCACATGCAAGCATGATCATGCTCTCGGTCTCGGTCGCAACCCCCGTTATGTGGATGGTGGTGGTTTTCGCTGCGGTGCGCCTGGTGAAGCGGAACTTCTGCTGCTCGTGGGTATGTACATAGTTGCACCGTTCCTGGTGCCAATATTTGTGATACATGGTACATACGCACTTGTATGTACCTGCCCGTTGGGTATTTCGTTGTCTGGCTGGCAACGGAATTTCGGTTGTCTGGCTGGCAACGAAATTTGGTTTGTCTGATGAGTTTATGTTTTTTTATATTATGTAGCTCGTGTGGTATTTCCCGCTGATCTCGTTGGTAGGTATGTGTGGGTTTGGGATTTTTCCACTGCTCTGTCGTAGACATTCCCCCCCCCCCTGCACTGCGCACAAGTCCGTCGGCTCCAAGATGAACGGATGTGATACGCCCAAGTGGCCATACTGTGGGCGGCATGTTGTCCAGCTTAATCAGCACGAGATCCCCAACCTTGATGTTATCGCGCCGCTGACTGCATTTGAACCGCTGCTGTAGTGTGTTCAGATACTCGGTTTGCCATCGCTTCCAGAAGTGCTGCTGCATCTGGTTGATAATGCTCCATAGGCTGAGTCGGTTTTGCGGAACTAGGCTAACTTCTGCTCTTAGTGGTTGAACAATTGGCTCTCCTATCAGGAAATGTCCCGGTGTGAGTGCGCTCAAGTCGCCAGGGTCGTCAGATAGTGCGCTAATCGGCCTCGAGTTGAGGCAGGCTTCGATAAGGACTAGTGTGGTAGCAAAGGTCTCGAAGGTGAAGACCTGCTTGCCCATTATCCTGCGTAAATGGTGTTTTAAGGATTTAACTCCGGCTTCCCAAATGCCTCCTTGGTGCGGAGCTCCTGGCACGATAAACTTCCATTCTGTGCCCATGTTGCTCATTTGCTGGATCGGAAGCCTGTGGCCCCAATCCCTCGCGCTCCGACGGAGTTCCCGATCTGCTCCAACGAAGGTTGTGGCATTGTCGCTCCATAGCACTGTGCAATTGCCACGTCTCCCTGTGAACCGTTGAAATGCGGCTAGGAAGGCATCGGTTGTGTGGTTGCTCACAAGCTCCAACTGAATAGCTCTGGTTATCAAGCACACGAACACTGCTATGTAGCCCTTCTCGATAGTGTTCGATCGGCCCGCTCTGGCCTTGATTTGCACGAGACCGGCATAGTCGACTCCGCTATGCCGCAAAGGCCTTGCTGGCTGCACTCGATGTCGTGGAAGACTGCCCATAAGTTGCTCTGCCACTGCCTTCTTCTGTCGAAAACAGGTGATGCATCGTGAGATGTGGCATCGTAGTGCCCTTCTGAGTGTCGTTATCCAGAATTTCTGCCGGACATACTGCATACACAGTTGCACCCCACCGTGCTTTGTAACGATATACGCCTCTCTAAGGATCAGAGCGCTCATCCTGCAGCTTGCCGGCAGGATGACAGGGTGTGCGCAATAATATGGCACCGACGCATGCTGCAGTCGACCTCCAACTCTCAGGATGCCCTCGTTATCTGCAAACGGGCTGAGGGAAAGAATGCTGCTTGCACTGTCCAGCTGCTCTTTCTGGCCGATTTGGTTCAGCTCCCTGGTGTAGGCCTCGCGCTGGGCGACCTTGATCCAGTAACCCAAAGTCTGCTCTCGTTCTGCTACCGTCACTGGTGGAAATTGGTTCATTGGCTCAATCTGCTCATGTTTGCTACCGTCTCCGCTGTTGTAAACGAACCTTAGCACCAAGGCCGTTATTCTCAAAATGCTTTGAAGAGTTGATTTTCGCTCGAGGAGGATCACGCCGTCGATGCTGAGGCTCTTTGATCCGGATGTAGTCAGCTTCCCAACGACTGCGGTCCTAAACTCTTTCTCTGCTCGCACTTGCTGCTTCGTACCCAGTTGTGGGGGTACCTTTGGCCAATCCTACTCTGGATTCCGGAGCCATGGCGGACCCTGCCACCACAGGCTCGATTTTGCTAGCTGCTCTGCGGGGATCCCTCGGGATCCGAGGTCTGCCGGGTTGTCTCCCGATGCGACGTGTCTCCAAGGTTGGTTCTCGGAAAGTTCCTGAATGCACTTCACTCGATTGGCAACAAACGTCTTTAGCTCGTAGGGAAGTTTGGAGATCCAATGAAGCGTAACCATGGAATCGCTCCAATATAATCTTGGCACGTCTTGAAACGAACCAGCCGTGATTACTTGCTTCATAAGTTTGCACAAGAGGGTAGCTGCACATAGCTCCAGTCTTGGAATCGTGACTGGTTTCGGTGGGGCGACTCTAGTCTTGGATGCCACCATGATGCACCTAGAACCAGCCTGGTCTGATGTTGACCGTAGGTAAACTACGGCTGCGTATGCTCGTTCGGATGCTTCAGCGAATCCATGTAGCTCCAAAATGCTCGCTCGCTCGCTCCCCAGCCATCTGGGAATTCGAACAGCTGTCAGGTGTCTGAGCTGCTGCCTAAACTTCTCCCATGTCGATAGATGCTCTGCGGGGATTGGCTTGTCCCAGTGCACGCCGGATCGCCACAGATCCTGTATGATGATATTGGCTGTTATTATCACCGGCGCAAGGTAGCCATTGGGGTCGTATAGCCTTGCTATGGCGCTGATGACTGCACGTTTTGTTGCCCTGCCCTGCTCTGCGCTGCACTGCTCCTGGTGCACTCTGAACCGTATTTCGTCGGTGGACGAGTCCCAGACGAGGCCAAGAATTGAGGCCCCGGACTCTTCCGCAAGCGTATGCTCAGGGCTGTTGTACTTGGCTTCGACGAGCTCTGACAGGACCTGCGCGCTCGATGATATATACTTGTCCAGCTCGAATCCGCCTTTACCCAGCGATGAAGTTATCTCCTTGGTCAACGTAACTGCTCCTTGCTCCGTATCCGCTCCGGTAAGCATATCATCCATGTAAAAGTTTTTTACTATGGCTGCGTACGCTAGGGGATGTTGCTCCTTGCTATTGTGAGCACATTGGATCATGGCTCTTACCGCGTTAAAGCTGCTGGACGGCATGCCGTAAGTGACGACGGTAAGCCAGTACTCACGTAGCTCTTCGTCTGGGTTTTCTCTCCAAAATATTCTATGGAGATCCCACTGCTCCGGATCGACGCGCACCTGTCGAAACATCTTCCTCACATCTGCGCTGACTGCCACCTTGAAACTTCGAAAACGAGTGATTATGGTAGCCAAATCGTCCTGAAGTTTTGCCCCGTGAAACTGCACGTCGTTCAGTGATGTGCCGTTGTCGCTCTTGCACGATGCGTCGAAGACGACACGAAATTTCTTCGAGACGCAGTGGTGAGATATGTGGTAGTCGTAAATATCCGCTCTTGGTGCTCGGGTGGCTATCTGCATGTGTCCCAGCCGTTGATATTCGCGCATGAAGTCGACATATCTGGACTTGAGTTCGGCATCTGCGCTTAGCCTTTTCTCCAACTGAAGGAATCGCTTCATGGCGACGGTTCTGGAACTGCCCAGGCTCTGTGCTCGTGGATTAATGGGGATGGTGACGACGTATCGCCCAGACGGATCGCGCCAGTGCATTATGATGAAGTTGGCTTCGGTCCATTCATCGTCCGGTGACATTTGTCTTGGTTCGCTCAGCTCCTCCATCTCCCAAAATCGTCTCAACAGCTCGTCGAGTTGCACGTCAGGTAATTCGGTCGTTAGACACAATGCACGGATTGGTTGCCCTTGGTTCGGTTGTGGCTGGCCAAACACTATCCAGCCAAATGTCGTCTCCTGCGCTGTCAGTCCAGAATCGCACCTCCTGATGTTGCCCTTTATGATGCCTGCCACACTTGTGCTCCAAATAGAATCTCGATCCTGGCTGGCTTGTTGAAGTCTTGGTCGGACAGTTTGATGTCGCCCATGGCCGAAGTCCGCACTCGTGTCATGTCACTGGAGGGAAGATGTGACGTAATTTTACTCATAACATACATGCGGCAACTCATGGAAAAGGTTGGCTTGAAGCATGATGATATGATCGCTCTCACGGTTCCCGTAAGCCGCACGCTGGCATTGGAACCGATTCCTTGCGCTTGAAAGTCGCATCTGCACCTTTTCAGGCGCAATCTCTGGACGCACTGCTCTGTGATCAGGCTTATTTGGCTCCCGCAATCTAGCAGAGCCCTTGCCTCGGTCTGTTGCCCTGCTCCGCTCCTTATTTTGATACGTGCGGTGGCTAATAGCGCACACTCAAAGTCTGCACTGCTCTGCTCGGTGTCATCATTGTACTCGTATATAAACTCTATAGTAAAATCATCAACACGATTTCAAAAAGCTCAACCTCCACGAATTTGGAGACCAAAAGGATGGAGTGATTGCATCTCAATTTAAGCATAAAATATTTGTATGAGCTTTGAATTAAGAAAAGAGAATCAAATAAACAGTTGGTTAGGAAACAGAGCGAAGAGTTTATTTGATCCTCTTTTCTTCGATAAGGTATTTCGTAAGGATTTCTGACAAAAATAAGAATTCTATCATTGTATGGAATTTTGTTATCTTGTACCTATATGGATATTTCGCATTTTCAACTGTCTGCCTCTGGTCGCGCCATATGATTTTCATTCGCATGGACGTGTAAGTATTTATTTTTCTGTGTAACAGCGTAACAGCCGAATACTTTTTGGTAAATGGAATGTATGATGAGAGGCAGATGGTGTAAGGGGAAAGGAAACATTTTTCTACAGGATATTGAATAAAAGCTGATTTCGGTATTTTGGTATTTTCCATCAAACAAGGAATTATGAGTTTATGATTTTTTAGGGTTTTGCTATTTTCGCTGTATCTCGTCCAAAAATGCACCGATTTCTATCATTTCTTCTGTATTTGATTCGGAAATATTCAATTTGTTTGTATCAGCCATTATTCAAAGAAATAGTTGTTGGATAGGTATATTTATCTATTAGGGAATCGATCACCTACAATAATGTTGAGGCAGTTCACTTGTAATTTAACAGTTTTTTTTGTAAAATATTCGTGATCAGCATCGATAGTAACGTGTATCTAATATCTCAAACTCAAGCTAGAAAGCTGAAATTTTAACCATAAATACTCTACGTGCCCGAAATAATAAATGTTAGGACATAATATATGGGTGAGTTCCATTTTTTTTTGGGTGAGCTGACATTTTTTTTAAAAGAAAGTTAAAATGTATACCTAGTCTAGAAAAATTTAATTTTTATTAAAACGGTAGGTGTAAGCAATATCACATTCATGTTTTTAAACTACGAATTAAACGTATATGCTATAGATCAAGAAATGGGTAGGTGTAATATGTTTTTATACACACACAAGTAGTACGAATATCTAATTAGAATTAAAAAAGTTGTATTCCTCGGTCTTTTTCGGCGAATTTATGTAAAATATCATTTTTTTGCAACGAATTCAAACGTTTTTTTTTCAAATGCTATATAAGAAACCCGTTGATCAGTCACTGATGCACGTCGTATTGCGTATAAACAGACGGTATTTTCCCAGCCCTCATTCAAAATGGAATAGAAGTTTTATTACCATCCATGATTGCCTTATTTAGGTACAGCTTCAACTGGGGGTATATACCAGTTACCTGAAGGGAGGTAAACGTAGTATTCATACCTAAACCGGGAAACAAGCCAAGCGAATTACCTAAATCATATCGTCCGATAAGCTTGACATCGTTTTTTCTGAAAACAATGGAAAGGATTATTGACATCCACATTAGAGAATGCATATCAAAAAGCACGCTTCTGCACCCTTACCAATATGCGTACCAAAAGGTACGCCAGAACTTAACATGAACTGCGCGATCACAGACCGCATTCAAAAAAAACTATGCTTCAACAAACGTTTCTGCACGGAGATCCCAAGAGAGAAGCATGGGTTAGCAATAACCCACCAAATAGCCACAACGGCAGAAAGTGGTATACGGATGGTTATAAAATGGAAACGGGGGTAGGAGCGGGAGTATACGGACCACTTAAACGCTTTACTATACAAATGGGAAAAAGTGTCAGCGTATTTCAAGTAGAGCTCCAGGCCATTCAAGAATGCGCCAGCCAGATTTATTCATCTGGCATAAAAGGCGCAATCATTCATATATTCACGGATAGTCAAGCAGCTATAAACGCCCTTAGCTCGCATACCATTGACACCAAATCAGTCATGTACTGCATCAATACCCTTCAAACACTCGGATTAAGAAACAAGACAAAATTTTGGTGGGTTCCGGGTCATGTCGGGGTAGAAGGTAACGAAATGGCCGACGAACTGGCCAGAAAAGGTCCAGAACCACCATTCATAGGTCCCGAACCTTTCTGCTGCCCTCCTAGATCAGCAGCAACGGCAGCTATATAAAGCTGGGAACATAGAAAATGTATCTATCTTTGGGAAAGCATCCCAGGTCTAAGGGCAAACGAGTCATTCGGCCCTTCAATCAATATGCCAGCAAATGCCTAAACCTAAGCAGGCATGATATCAAAAGCTTAGTGGGTTACCTTCCTGGCCACCATGGTTTAAGATATCATCTACACAAAATGAAAATAGTAGACTCTCCTGAGTGCCGACTCTGTCTTGAAGAGGACGAGTTAGCTGAATACATTTTTTGTGAATGTCCAGCCCTTAATGGAATTAGAAAGAAGATATTTGTCAGGGAACAAATGAGCACCGAGGACATAAAGAATTCTTCTACTGGTAAAATTGTCCGCTTTACACGGAAAGTGGAAATTCTACTAGTTTAAATTTGTCTGGCCCATACGGTACAAAAGATCTTTTTAGGTCGAAGTTCAACCGGCGGAAATTTGTCTTTTTCAAATACAGCTGCTTGCAATATGAGATAACCTACCCCAAAATTCCTTGAAAACCAACACATAATACACCAACCATATCCCCCAACCCCTCTCAGGATCACATCATATTCATATCCTGAGAAGTAAAGAAAAATTAAAGTGACAAAACACACACTTATGGAAATCTTTTTTATTATCGAAGGAAAGAGTAGCTACTTAAAGAGTATGCATTGCAAATATTAACGATAATGGAAGCCAACAGAAATAACTACCAAAATGCATAATTAAATATGTATACCCCACACCTCTCACCAATTCCCATCATGAGAAGTAAAGAAAAATTAAAGTGACAAAACACACACTTTTGGAAATCTTCTTTATTATCAAAGGAAAGAGTACTAAAGAGTACGCACTGCAAATATAAACGAGAATGGGAAAAGACAACAGAAATAACTACAAAAATGCATAAAAGCTTTCTGAAGGTTCTTTTTTACGGCGTTTGGTGGCGTATCGTCGTATACACGAAGTGCGAATACTATAAAGTTCATATACAATGGTGTCATCGGGGTTTGTTGCGCGCAGGGCCTTGCCGCTGCAATGTGGCTGGATCTCGTTGGTTTGGGACTGCTCTGCACGTAGTTGACGCATTTGTTGCTATGCATCCTGCTGGCTCTTTGATGCTTGGGAAGTTGTTGGCTGGCTCCGCTCGGCGTCTCCCAGCACCGGTAGGCTTATTCCCGAAGACCGCTGCTCCGGGCAAAGCACGCTGTTGTGCTTCCTGTTGCACTTCCGGCAGGATCCCGCCTGGCAGCTATGAACTAGATGCCCGCTCCTTAGGCAATTGGTACACAACTTCCAGTTGCGAAACTTATCGGTCCTGTTTTGTAACGATAAGGCTAGAAATCACATCGATATAGCGGATGCAGTGACGTGCACAAAGGACATTTCAATGGTGTCCCGCTTCTGGTTGCATCTTGTGGTGCGCCCCTGGTGCTCTTGCGCTGCTCATTGGTGGCTGGTTTGTCGGAACTCTTATCAACCTGATCGAAGAAGGCTGAGTCCAACGCGCTTGCTCTCCGTACCAGGAATCTCAGGAACTCCTCTAAGGTAGCCACCTCACGCACATCTTCCCTGGCCATGTGGCATGCGTGATTTGTCTCGACGTCCAGTCTGGCTCTCTGATGCTTGACTGGTACTGCTCTTTGTTCTGCTCGCACCGTAAGACCGTGTTCAAATTACAACGTCAACCCTTCGGAAACGCTGTGATCTTCCACGGAATTGAGCTTGGTAGTTCGAAGGAATGCACTATGATAGCTCCCGAGAAAGGAAGCAACGGATGATAGCACTGGTTGTCTGCACTTGACGTCAGACTGCACTGGTTCTTCACCGTAGCTTTACTGGCTACTTGCACTGCACAAAATTGTCTTTTTGCTAAAATAGCTGAATGCACTTTGGTATTATTTTTTTTTTTAATTAACTGCTCGATCGACCGTTATTGTAACTGCACTAGATCGTTTTTTGATTTTATTCAACTTTTTTATCGAACTGCACTTGATTGTTTTTTGTTGGATCGCACTGTGATTGTATTTAATCTTCACTGCACTTTAATTTGCTAAACTTGCTCGCACTTTAGCTGTTTTTAGCTACTGATTTGGTAGCTGCACTGCACTCGATTATGTTAATTCTGAAATAATTGCAGGAATCTTGCTCGCACTGAATTAAATTAATTATTAGAAGGATGCAATACTCTTGCTCTTGCTCGCACTGAGTTGAAATGATTGCCAAATAAAGATACAATAATCTTGCTCTGGTTCAGACTGCGTTAAATTAATTGCCAAATAAAGACGCAATAATTTTGCTCTTGCTCGCACTGAATTTGATTAATTATCAATGTTTGTCTTGCAATTCAATTCCACTGCACTTTTATTGCTCTTTAATTTGCTAAACTTGCACGCATTTTAGCTACTGATTTGGTAGCTGCACTGCACTGCACTTGTAGGTTTAATTTAAATCAAATCGCACTTGCTAAATAAAATTATCCATCGGTCCTAGCTCTCGCCCTATAATTAGGACCAAATTCGGCTCGATAGACCAAAATGTTCGGATAGCTCGAAAGAATAAAAACGCACACGAAATCTCGTTAAAATATAAAGCAATTTATTAATGTAATGTAATGGACTGTACGATTTGCTCAACGTCCGCACTGGACGAGAGATGATACATAGAGTAATATTTGCACAACGTCCGCACTGGACGAGAGGTGATAGATTAGATAGTGATACTGAAAATGTCTTAATTTCCGAATTTATTGTGATGATGACGGCCGCAACAACCGCTACCCAAGCATTGGGTTTTTCCATCGACGAAGGGATTATTGTTATGTGCTTGCGCACATGCAAGCATGATCATGCTCTCGATCTCGGTCGCAACCCCCGCTATGTGGATGGTGGTTGTTTTCGCTGCGGTGCGCCTGGTGAAGCGGAACTTCTGCTGCTCGTGGGTATGTACATAGTTGTACCGTTCCTGGTGCCATTATTTGTGATTGCGCTGCGCTTTGGTACATGGGTACATACGCACTTGTATGTACCTGCCCGTTGGGTATTTCGTTGTCTGGCTGGCAACTGAATTTCGGTTGTCTGGCTGGCAACGGAATTTGTGTTGTCTGATGTGTTTATGTTTTTTTATATTATGTAGCTCGTGTGGTATTTCCCGCTGATCTCGTTGGTAGGTATGTGGGGGTTTGGGATTTTTCCACTGCTCTGTCGTAGTCAAATAGGAATCGCCGTCGCTGCACACAAAAAACAAACCAAAACAAACAACAAAAAGAACCCTCGAGTCCAACTCATACCTGCTTTCCTCACGCTGATTTTCATCCTCGCTGACCTGGACCCTTTCCCTCAATACACTATCCCTTGGTTTATTTCTCTTTTTGATCTGCTTGCCTTTATTGATTTTGAAAGGCATTTTAACTTTAACCTTCCTTGCCTGTTTTTCCTTCTTTAACAATTAAAAGTCTCTTCTACTCACGTCTGCTCGGCTTAAGTATTATGAAAAAACTAAACAAACCTCACAAGCGCCTATTCTTTCTTACTGCAGTGATCATGCCAAGACATGTTTATGTGTTTCGTTGCTTATTTACCTTCTTCTTTCCTGTGTAATTCCCCTATGGGAAATTACATGTTTTCGTCATTAGTCAGCAATAAAGTGGAATTTCTTCTTGCCCTCGCATAACGAATCATCTTTCCTTGTCTTTCAGATATAAGTTTTTTATTGTATCTGTATGTGAAACTCACATCCACACCGTTGAGGTTTGTTGTGGAATGTGGTGGCAGCTGCTTCTACTGAAGCGAATCTCATACATCCCTACTGATTCCGCTGTGGAATTTTTAACTGTACCCTTTCAGGTGATTTGCACAATTTTGCGTTTGTAAATTGCAAATAAAATTTATTTTCGCAAATTAAATGCGCGCTAGCTAGTGCAGTTGTAAATTGTACATTCTTTTGGCTTTCCATATTCAAATTTGCAGTTGTAAGCTGCAAAACCAATAATTCAAAATTATAAAATTTATCCGACCAACACATTTGTTAATTGCGTTGTCTCTATTGCTTTCCAAAAATGAAATTAGATAGACAAATGCAGTCGTAAATTGCACTGTCTCTATTGCTTTCCAAAAATGAAATTAGACAGACAAATGCAGTCGTAAACTGCACTGTCTATCCATTCTTTAGTCAATTATAATCAAAATGGCAGTCGTAAATTGCCATTTCGATGTCTTTCTTTACCAATATTAAAGGTTCTCACCAAAGGACGCTCATTATCTATCCGGCTCGAAGGACCATAATGTTCGGAAGCCCTTCCACTCTGGAACCACTTTCCTGACCTGTACACAAATAAAACACAAGAAACGTTTTGTTTCTGTTGGGAAAAGCACAAGGCACAAAAACCCAACATTTATTACTTTACACCTTCCACTTTACTTTTTTCTAGGTCTTTCCCTCGTGGACTGTATTTCAGAACTGCCGACTACGGCCTAAACTCCCAGTCATGCCTCTTGCTTCCAGTACAGTAGTTGTCTCTTTTTAACCATGACTGCGATAGCAAGTATAATATAACAGAGTGTAAAATAAAATAGCATTGCCAGATTGAAATATATGGTTTGAACATAAATAAAACCTCATATAGTTATACAATATGATACAGCTAATTTAACTACGTTAGTTACTTAGTTATGGCGTTAGCTAGATAACAAATTAGGTAGCTAACGCGCAACTGTGCCTACATGTTTACACATCAACTATGCTCACACCTTTTTTATAAATACAGACTGATCGAAACTTGTTTTGATTTTTATTTCTAGGTGTTGTATAACTTCTTAAAAAATAACAAGGATTGGCTATTCGAACAACTTAACATTACCCATAGTGAGACCAATGAGTGTCAAACCATTAAAGGTCAAAATATGATTGAAGCAAAGCAGTCAATCTTGAAATCCATGTTTTATATAGGAAACACACCATTTGATCAGGTATGCTTCCCCATGTTCGAAAAATGTCCAGTGTTTTTTCTTTCAGTTACTGACCGGTTCCTTCAGAATAGACTACTCAATGTGGTTACAAACTCCCGTTTCCTTAAATATCGAACGAGCTTGGCTGCACATCAAACGTCGCTGTGATTTTCAAGAAGAGGCAAAACTTTCATTGCCGGAAGTGACTATGGTAGCTGGAATAGCAAAAATTCTGAAAAAGAGAAAGAATAATGCAACTTAAACAATATTTGCTTGATATGACCCAGTACCCATACTAAAACGCACAAAGAAATATCAGCTTATTTTAGAATATTAAGAAAAAAAAACGAGAAAGCATATGAGAATGGGCGCGTTCAATTTTCATGGCAACTACGAGTCCTAGCTAATTAATTCTCTGTGATACGACGAATATCACATGTGAATATAAGTTGTTGACTAAAAGTTTCCCCTTCCAGCAAGTGAATAAAATCAACCTTTTAATAGAATCGTCAACTGACAATGAAAGAATGGACTAACTTTTTTTTTCTCTCTTAATATCGTAAAAACACTCGTACACAAACTTAAAAAAAACACATTATGGAGGATGAATTAGAAAATGATGAATAACATAGTAAACTTAAATTTTAAAAATCTTAATCAAAATATGAAACGATGACAACACTTCGCTTCAACTGAATAAGCACACAAATTTGCTAGCATTCGTTGTCCATTTTTTCAAAACCTTGTGCCGTAATATATCATTTGATGATGCTAACTGTTTGCTTATGATGTTGAGAAAATAAAACGGGAAGAATAATTCAAAAAGTACCGCTATTTTTTCCCTGGTTCTCTTGCAAAGCATTCAATATGGAAAAATGCAGTTTTATTTTGAGTCAACTGGATAGACACAAGGTCATTATTTTCACTGCTTATGAGTATTCTGTGGAGATTGACACATAAAATCAACATTTGAAGTGCTTTAAGTGCATTTTTTTCATTAATTGTATTTCAAAGAAAAATGGGTAGATCAAAATCTCTAAATAATGTTGAAAGAGCTAAAATCGATTTACTAAAAGAACAAGGACTAACCAGGCATTCTAAAGCTGACAAAATTGGACGAAGTTTTAGTGTGGTCTATTCTTATTTAAGAAACAAAGATTCGTACGGAAAAAAACATGAAAGGAGGTCAAAAACGGCAACAACAGCAGTTGATCGAAGAGCAATTTTAAGATGTGCTTCCAATTCCTGCTACTCTCCGGCAAAAATAAAGCAGAAAGCCGGTGTTACTGCAAGCGTTTCAACAGTGCGAAGGGTTATCAATACTGCCAAACATCAGAAACGGATGAAAATTCAAAAGAAACCACCACATAACGAGAAACGGAAGTGTATGCGCTTAGAATTATCTAGACTCCATATGAGTTGGAAAAATGAATGGCGTCACGTAGTTTTTTCCGATGAGAAGAAGTTTAATTTTGATGGCCCTGTTGGGTTTAATTATTACTTCCACGATGTGAGGAAAGAAGAACGATTTTTAGCGCGGCATCATAGTCGAGAAGGTGGTGTTATGGTATGGGGAGCAGTTAGCTATTATGGCACTGTTGAGCTTGAGTTCGAAACCTTAAAAATTACTGCATTAAGTTATAAAGGAATTTCGGAAAGAAATTTCCTTAAATTTTCAGGCATTTTTAGACCCATAAACTGGAGTTTCCAACATTACAACGCCCCCATCCACACGGCACGCATACTAAAAAATTGGATAGAGGAGCAGAATGTGGAATTGCTTCAATGGCCGCCGTGCTCACAGGACCTGCACCTTATAGAAAACGCTTGGGGATGGTTAGTTCGAAAAGTTTATGAGTCTGGCCGTCAGTTTGAGGACAGAGAATCCCTTATTGCAGCCATTAAATTGGCCTGGAGAGAAATTTCGCTGGACTACATAAAGAGGCTGTACGATTCCATGCCGGATCGAATTTACGAAACTATTACGAATAAGGCGGCTGTATCCACTACTAAAATTAACCAATAAGAAAAACTTGTTTCATTTAATCCCAATAACTTTTATTTCCAATTTCAATATTTGTGTCTATTCAATTGACGCAAAATAAAACTGCATTTTTCCATATTAAATGGTTTGCAAGAGAACACTTATTGTTGCAATTCTTAGCTATGGTTGCGAAATTTTCTGTAACTGTGATGCTGCCAACAAGAGGAAGCTCAACGTCGCATTCAATAACACTGCGCGTTATGCTTACAACTTGAATCGTTTTGACAGTGTTTCAAATTATTCTAAATCACTTTTCAATATGTCAGTTGACAATTTACATCCTTGCGCTTGAAAGTCGCGTCTGCACTTTTTCAGGCGCAATCTCTGGACGCACTGCTCTGTGATCAGGCTTATTTGGCTCCCGCAATCTAGCAGAGCCCTTGCCTCGGTCTGTTGCCCTGCTCCGCTCCTTATTTTGATACGTGCGGTGGCTAATAGCGCACACTCAAAGTCTGCACTGCTCTGCTCGGTGTCATCATTGTACTCGTATATAAACTCTATAGTAAAATCATCAACACGATTTCAAAAAGCTCAACCTCCACGAATTTGGAGACCAAAAGGATGGAGTGATTGCATCTCAATTTAAGCATAAAATATTTGTATGAGCTTTGAATTAAGAAAAGAGAATCAAATAAACTGTTGGTTAGGAAACAGAGCGAAGAGTTTATTTGATCCTCTTTTCTTCGATAAGGTATTTCGTAAGGATTTCTGACAAAAATAAGAATTCTATCATTGTATGGAATTTTGTTATCTTGTACCTATATGGATATCTCGCATTTTCAACTGTCTGCCTCTGGTCGCGCCATATGATTTTCATTCGCATGGACGTGTAAGTATTTATTTTTCTGTGTAACAGCGTAACAGCCGAATACTTTTTGGTAAATGGAATGTATGATGAGAGGCAGATGGTGTAAGGGGAAAGGAAACATTTTTCTACAGGATATTGAATAAAAGCTGATTTCGGTATTTTGGTATTTTCCATCAAACAAGGAATTATGAGTTTATGATTTTTTAGGGTTTTGCTATTTTCGCTGTATCTCGTCCAAAAATGCACCGATTTCTATCATTTCTTCTGTATTTGATTCGGAAATATTCAATTTGTTTGTATCAGCCATTATTCAAAGAAATAGTTGTTGGATAGGTATATTTATCTATTAGGGAATCGATCACCTACAATAATGTTGAGGCAGTTCACTTGTAATTTAACAGTTTTTTTTGTAAAATATTCGTGATCAGCATCGATAGTAACGTGTATCTAATATCTCAAACTCAAGCTAGAAAGCTGAAATTTTAACCATAAATACTCTACGTGCCCGAAATAATAAATGTTAGGACATAATATATGGGTGAGTTCCATTTTTTTTGGGTGAGCTGACATTTTTTTTAAAAGAAAGTTAAAATGTATACCTAGTCTAGAAAAATTTAATTTTTATTAAAACGGTAGGTGTAAGCAATATCACATTCATGTTTTTAAACTACGAATTAAACGTATATGCTATAGATCAAGAAATGGGTAGGTGTAATATGTTTTTATACACACACAAGTAGTACGAATATCTAATTAGAATTAAAAAAGTTGTATTCCTGGGTCTTTTTCGGCGAATTTATGTAAAATATCATTTTTTTGCAACGAATTCAAACGTTTTTTTTTCAAATGCTATATAAGAAACCCGTTGATCAGTCACTGATGCACGTCGTATTGCGTATAAACAGACGGTATTTTCCCAGCCCTCATTCAAAATGGAATAGAAGTTTTATTACCATCCATGATTGCCTTATTTAGGTACAGCTTCAACTGGGGGTATATACCAGTTACCTGAAGGGAGGTAAACGTAGTATTCATACCTAAACCGGGAAACAAGCCAAGCGAATTACCTAAATCATATCGTCCGATAAGCTTGACATCGTTTTTTCTGAAAACAATGGAAAGGATTATTGACATCCACATTAGAGAATGCATATCAAAAAGCATGCTTCTGCACCCTTACCAATATGCGTACCAAAAGGTACGCCAGAACTTAACATGAACTGCGCGATCACAGACCGCATTCAAAAAAAACTATGCTTCAACAAACGTTTCTGCACGGAGATCCCAAGAGAGAAGCATGGGTTAGCAATAACCCACCAAATAGCCACAACGGCAGAAAGTGGTATACGGATGGTTATAAAATGGAAACGGGGGTAGGAGCGGGAGTATACGGACCACTTAAACGCTTTACTATACAAATGGGAAAAAGTGTCAGCGTATTTCAAGTAGAGCTCCAGGCCATTCAAGAATGCGCCAGCCAGATTTATTCATCTGGCATAAAAGGCGCAATCATTCATATATTCACGGATAGTCAAGCAGCTATAAACGCCCTTAGCTCGCATACCATTGACACCAAATCAGTCATGTACTGCATCAATACCCTTCAAACACTCGGATTAAGAAACAAGACAAAATTTTGGTGGGTTCCGGGTCATGTCGGGGTAGAAGGTAACGAAATGGCCGACGAACTGGCCAGAAAAGGTCCAGAACCACCATTCATAGGTCCCGAACCTTTCTGCTGCCCTCCTAGATCAGCAGCAACGGCAGCTATATAAAGCTGGGAACATAGAAAATGTATCTATCTTTGGGAAAGCATCCCAGGTCTAAGGGCAAACGAGTCATTCGGCCCTTCAATCAATATGCCAGCAAATGCCTAAACCTAAGCAGGCATGATATCAAAAGCTTAGTGGGTTACCTTCCTGGCCACCATGGTTTAAGATATCATCTACACAAAATGAAAATAGTAGACTCTCCTGAGTGCCGACTCTGTCTTGAAGAGGACGAGTTAGCTGAATACATTTTTTGTGAATGTCCAGCCCTTAATGGAATTAGAAAGAAGATATTTGTCAGGGAACAAATGAGCACCGAGGACATAAAGAATTCTTCTACTGGTAAAATTGTCCGCTTTACACGGAAAGTGGAAATTCTACTAGTTTAAATTTGTCTGGCCCATACGGTACAAAAGATCTTTTTAGGTCGAAGTTCAACCGGCGGAAATTTGTCTTTTTCAAATACAGCTGCTTGCAATATGAGATAACCTACCCCAAAATTCCTTGAAAACCAACACATAATACACCAACCATATCCCCCAACCCCTCTCAGGATCACATCATATTCATATCCTGAGAAGTAAAGAAAAATTAAAGTGACAAAACACACACTTATGGAAATCTTTTTTATTATCGAAGGAAAGAGTAGCTACTTAAAGAGTATGCATTGCAAATATTAACGATAATGGAAGCCAACAGAAATAACTACCAAAATGCATAATTAAATATGTATACCCCACACCTCTCACCAATTCCCATCATGAGAAGTAAAGAAAAATTAAAGTGACAAAACACACACTTTTGGAAATCTTCTTCATTATCAAAGGAAAGAGTACTAAAGAGTACGCACTGCAAATATAAACGAGAATGGGAAAAGACAACAGAAATAACTACAAAAATGCATAAAAGCTTTCTGAAGGTTCTTTTTTACGGCGTTTGGTGGCGTATCGTCGTATACACGAAGTGCGAATACTATCTAGTTCATATACAATGGTGTCATCGGGGTTTGTTGCGCGCAGGGCCTTGCCGCTGCAATGTGGCTGGATCTCGTTGGTTTGGGACTGCTCTGCACGTAGTTGACGCATTTGTTGCTATGCATCCTGCTGGCTCTTTGATGCTTGGGAAGTTGTTGGCTGGCTCCGCTCGGCGTCTCCCAGCACCGGTAGGCTTATTCCCGAAGACCGCTGCTCCGGGCAAAGCACGCTGTTGTGCTTCCTGTTGCACTTCCGGCAGGATCCCGCCTGGCAGCTATGAACTAGATGCCCGCTCCTTAGGCAATTGGTACACAACTTCCAGTTGCGAACCTTATCGGTCCTGTTTTGTAACGATAAGGCTAGAAATCGCATCGATATAGCGGATGCAGTGACGTGCACAAAGGACATTTCAATGGTGTCCCGCTTCTGGTTGCATCTTGTGGTGCGCCCCTGGTGCTCTTGCGCTGCTCATTGGTGGCTGGTTTGTCGGAACTCTTATCAACCTGATCGAAGAAGGCTGAGTCCAACGCGCTTGCTCTCCGTACCAGGAATCTCAGGAACTCCTCTAAGGTAGCCACCTCACGCACATCTTCCCTGGCCATGTGGCATGCGTGATTTGTCTCGACGTCCAGTCTGGCTCTCTGATGCTTGACTGGTACTGCTCTTTGTTCTGCTCGCACCGTAAGACCGTGTTCAAATTACAACGTCAACCCTTCGGAAACGCTGTGATCTTCCACGGAATTGAGCTTGGTAGTTCGAAGGAATGCACTATGATAGCTCCCGAGAAAGGAAGCAACGGATGATAGCACTGGTTGTCTGCACTTGACGTCAGACTGCACTGGTTCTTCACCGTAGCTTTACTGGCTACTTGCACTGCACAAAATTGTCTTTTTGCTAAAATAGCTGAATGCACTTTGGTATTATTTTTTTTTTTAATTAACTGCTCGATCGACCGTTATTGTAACTGCACTAGATCGTTTTTTGATTTTATTCAACCTTTTTATCGAACTGCACTTGATTGTTTTTTGTTGGATCGCACTGTGATTGTATTTAATCTTCACTGCACTTTAATTTGCTAAACTTGCTCGCACTTTAGCTGTTTTTAGCTACTGATTTGGTAGCTGCACTGCACTCGATTATGTTAATTCTGAAATAATTGCAGGAATCTTGCTCGCACTGAATTAAATTAATTATTAGAAGGATGCAATACTCTTGCTCTTGCTCGCACTGAGTTGAAATGATTGCCAAATAAAGATACAATAATCTTGCTCTGGTTCAGACTGCGTTAAATTAATTGCCAAATAAAGACGCAATAATTTTGCTCTTGCTCGCACTGAATTTGATTAATTATCAATGTTTGTCTTGCAATTCAATTCCACTGCACTTTTATTGCTCTTTAATTTGCTAAACTTGCACGCATTTTAGCTACTGATTTGGTAGCTGCACTGCACTGCACTTGTAGGTTTAATTTAAATCAAATCGCACTTGCTAAATAAAATTATCCATCGGTCCTAGCTCTCGCCCTATAATTAGGACCAAATTCGGCTCGATAGACCAAAATGTTCGGATAGCTCGAAAGAATAAAAACGCACACGAAATCTCGTTAAAATATAAAGCAATTTATTAATGTAATGTAATGGACTGTACGATTTGCTCAACGTCCGCACTGGACGAGAGATGATACATAGAGTAATATTTGCACAACGTCCGCACTGGACGAGAGGTGATAGATTAGATAGTGATACTGAAAATGTCTTAATTTCCGAATTTATTGTGATGATGACGGCCGCAACAACCGCTACCCAAGCATTGGGTTTTTCCATCGACGAAGGGATTATTGTTATGTGCTTGCGCACATGCAAGCATGATCATGCTCTCGATCTCGGTCGCAACCCCCGCTATGTGGATGGTGGTTGTTTTCGCTGCGGTGCGCCTGGTGAAGCGGAACTTCTGCTGCTCGTGGGTATGTACATAGTTGTACCGTTCCTGGTGCCATTATTTGTGATTGCGCTGCGCTTTGGTACATGGGTACATACGCACTTGTATGTACCTGCCCGTTGGGTATTTCGTTGTCTGGCTGGCAACTGAATTTCGGTTGTCTGGCTGGCAACGGAATTTGTGTTGTCTGATGTGTTTATGTTTTTTTATATTATGTAGCTCGTGTGGTATTTCCCGCTGATCTCGTTGGTAGGTATGTGGGGGTTTGGGATTTTTCCACTGCTCTGTCGTAGTCAAATAGGAATCGCCGTCGCTGCACACAAAAAACAAACCAAAACAAACAACAAAAAGAACCCTCGAGTCCAACTCATACCTGCTTTCCTCACGCTGATTTTCATCCTCGCTGACCTGGACCCTTTCCCTCAATACACTATCCCTTGGTTTATTTCTCTTTTTGATCTGCTTGCCTTTATTGATTTTGAAAGGCATTTTAACTTTAACCTTCCTTGCCTGTTTTTCCTTCTTTAACAATTAAAAGTCTACTCACGTCTGCTCGGCTTAAGTATTATGAAAAAACTAAACAAACCTCACAAGCGCCTATTCTTTCTTACTGCAGTGATCATGCCAAGACATGTTTATGTGTTTCGTTGCTTATTTACCTTCTTCTTTCCTGTGTAATTCCCCTATGGGAAATTACATGTTTTCGTCATTAGTCAGCAATAAAGTGGAATTTCTTCTTGCCCTCGCATAACGAATCATCTTTCCTTGTCTTTCAGATATAAGTTTTTTATTGTATCTGTATGTGAAACTCACATCCACACCGTTGAGGTTTGTTGTGGAATGTGGTGGCAGCTGCTTCTGCTGAAGCGAATCTCATACATCCCTACTGATTCCGCTGTGGAATTTTTAACTGTACCCTTTCAGGTGATTTGCACAATTTTGCGTTTGTAAATTGCAAATAAAATTTATTTTCGCAAATTAAATGCGCGCTAGCTAGTGCAGTTGTAAATTGTACATTCTTTTGGCTTTCCATATTCAAATTTGCAGTTGTAAGCTGCAAAACCAATAATTCAAAATTATAAAATTTATCCGACCAACACATTTGTAAATTGCGTTGTCTCTATTCCTTTCCAAAAATGAAATTAGATAGACAAATGCAGTCGTAAATTGCACTGTCTCTATTGCTTTCCAAAAATGAAATTAGACAGACAAATGCAGTCGTAAACTGCACTGTCTATCCATTCTTTAGTCAATTATAATCAAAATGGCAGTCGTAAATTGCCATTTCGATGTCTTTCTTTACCAATATTAAAGGTTCTCACCAAAGGACGCTCATTAACTATCCGGCTCGAAGGACCATAATGTTCGGAAGCCCTTCCACTCTGGAACCACTTTCCTGACCTGTACACAAATAAAACACAAGAAACGTTTTGTTTCTGTTGGGAAAAGCACAAGGCACAAAAACCCAACATTTATTACTTTACACCTTCCACTTTACTTTTTTCTAGGTCTTTCCCTCGTGGACTGTATTTCAGAACTGCCGACTACGGCCTAAACTCCCAGTCATGCCTCTTGCTTCCAGTACAGTAGTTGTCTCTTTTTAACCATGACTGCGATAGCAAGTATAATATAACAGAGTGTAAAATAAAATAGCATTGCCAGATTGAAATATATGGTTTGAACATAAATAAAACCTCATATAGTTATACAATATGATACAGCTAATTTAACTACGTTAGTTACTTAGTTATGGCGTTAGCTAGATAACAAATTAGGTAGCTAACGCGCAACTGTGCCTACATGTTTACACATCAACTATGCTCACACCTTTTTTATAAATACAGACTGATCGAAACTTGTTTTGATTTTTATTTCTAGGTGTTGTATAACTTCTTAAAAAATAACAAGGATTGGCTATTCGAACAACTTAACATTACCCATAGTGAGACCAATGAGTTTCAAACCATTAAAGGTCAAAATATGATTGAAGCAAAGCAGTCAATCTTGAAATCCATGTTTTATATAGGAAACACACCATTTGATCAGGTATGCTTCCCCATGTTCGAAAAATGTCCAGTGTTTTTTCTTTCAGTTACTGACCGGTTCCTTCAGAATAGACTACTCAATGTGGTTACAAACTCCCGTTTCCTTAAATATCGAACGAGCTTGGCTGCACATCAAACGTCGCTGTGATTTTCAAGAAGAGGCAAAACTTTCATTGCCGGAAGTGACTATGGTAGCTGGAATAGCAAAAATTCTGAAAAAGAGAAAGAATAATGCAACTTAAACAATATTTGCTTGATATGACCCAGTACCCATACTAAAACGCACAAAGAAATATCAGCTTATTTTAGAATATTAAGAAAAAAAAACGAGAAAGCATATGAGAATGGGCGCGTTCAATTTTCATGGCAACTACGAGTCCTAGCTAATTAATTCTCTGTGATACGACGAATATCACATGTGAATATAAGTTGTTGACTAAAAGTTTCCCCTTCGAGCAAGTGAATAAAATCAACCTTTTAATAGAAACGTCAACTGACAATGAAAGAATGGACTAACTTTTTTTTTCTCTCTTAATATCGTAAAAACACTCGTACACAAACTTAAAAAAAACACATTATGGAGGATGAATTAGAAAATGATGAATAACATAGTAAACTTAAATTTTAAAAATCTTAATCAAAATATGAAACGATGACAACACTTCGCTTCAACTGAATAAGCACACAAATTTGCTAGCATTCGTTGTCCATTTTTTCAAAACCTTGTGCCGTAATATATCATTTGATGATGCTAACTGTTTGCTTATGATGTTGAGAAAATAAAACGGGAAGAATAATTCAAAAAGTACCGCTATTTTTTCCCTGGTTCTCTTGCAAAGCATTCAATATGGAAAAATGCAGTTTTATTTTGAGTCAACTGGATAGACACAAGGTCATTATTTTCACTGCTTATGAGTATTCTGTGGAGATTGACACATAAAATCAACATTTGAAGTGCTTTAAGTGCATTTTTTTCATTAATTGTATTTCAAAGAAAAATGGGTAGATCAAATTCTCTAAATAATGTTGAAAGAGCTAAAATCGATTTACTAAAAGAACAAGGACTAACCAGGCATTCTAAAGCTGACAAAATTGGACGAAGTTTTAGTGTGGTCTATTCTTATTTAAGAAACAAAGATTCGTACGGAAAAAAACATGAAAGGAGGTCAAAAACGGCAACAACAGCAGTTGATCGAAGAGCAATTTTAAGATGTGCTTCCAATTCCTGCTACTCTCCGGCAAAAATAAAGCAGAAAGCCGGTGTTACTGCAAGCGTTTCAACAGTGCGAAGGGTTATCAATACTGCCAAACATCAGAAACGGATGAAAATTCAAAAGAAACCACCACATAACGAGAAACGGAAGTGTATGCGCTTAGAATTATCTAGACTCCATATGAGTTGGAAAAATGAATGGCGTCACGTAGTTTTTTCCGATGAGAAGAAGTTTAATTTTGATGGCCCTGTTGGGTTTAATTATTACTTCCACGATGTGAGGAAAGAAGAACGATTTTTAGCGCGGCATCATAGTCGAGAAGTTGGTGTTATGGTATGGGGAGCAGTTAGCTATTATGGCACTGTTGAGCTTGAGTTCGAAACCTTAAAAATTACTGCATTAAGTTATAAAGGAATTTCGGAAAGAAATTTCCTTAAATTTTCAGGCATTTTTAGACCCATAAACTGGAGTTTCCAACATTACAACGCCCCCATCCACACGGCACGCATACTAAAAAATTGGATAGAGGAGCAGAATGTGGAATTGCTTCAATGGCCGCCGTGCTCACAGGACCTGCACCTTATAGAAAACGCTTGGGGATGGTTAGTTCGAAAAGTTTATGAGTCTGGCCGTCAGTTTGAGGACAGAGAATCCCTTATTGCAGCCATTAAATTGGCCTGGAGAGAAATTTCGCTGGACTACATAAAGAGGCTGTACGATTCCATGCCGGATCGAATTTACGAAACTATTACGAATAAGGCGGCTGTATCCACTACTAAAATTAACCAATAAGAAAAACTTGTTTCATTTAATCCCAATAACTTTTATTTCCAATTTCAATATTTGTGTGTATTCAATTGACGCAAAATAAAACTGCATTTTTCCATATTAAATGGTTTGCAAGAGAACACTTATTGTTGCAATTCTTAGCTATGGTTGCGAAATTTTCTGTAACTGTGATGCTGCCAACAAGAGGAAGCTCAACGTCGCATTCAATAACACTGCGCGTTATGCTTACAACTTGAATCGTTTTGACAGTGTTTCAAATTATTCTAAATCACTTTTCAATATGTCAGTTGACAATTTACATCGCTTTCGTTCACTTATTTTATTTTATTATCAAACGTGGTTCAGACACATCAGCCATGCTATATTTTTAATAAATTGTGCTTTGGTTCCTCAAACAGATCCCAACAACTCATTCACCCTCAAGGCACGTGTCTCACATCGGAATGACAGTTCTTCATCAACTCCGTCCGTTTGTGGAATATCTTGCCACGGCATGTGCGAAGGCTAGGCGGCACTGGGCAGTTTCGGACTAAACTCAAGTCCTTTTATTTGGAGTTCCCCGATTGATTTTGTTTTTCAATTTGGTATTTATTTTTAAAAATATATATGGAGATGTATGTTTAAATGTTTTATTTGTTTATTCACTTCTTTTACGATTTGTTTATATTTTTCTTTATTGCCAGTATAATAAAATTCTACAATAATCTTACTATCTATATATTAATACGGAGTTGCCTATAACGTGTTTCCCCCCTTTTTTGCTATTATACGTCAGATAGATATGCCAACACTATATATATTTGGGTAGGTGGCAATACATAGAAGTGCATAATACAAAAATTATCCACATATATAACAAACATTATGAATTACAGCAGGTAAAATTAAGCGAATTGGATGAAATTACAACAACAATAACATTGCTGTGTGGTTACTTGATAATGCTTGAACATACTTGAATTTACTTGGACATGCTTGAAATTACTTAAAAATGCTTAAAGTTCTACTTGAAGATGCCGGTTTCCCCCCTTTTTTGCTATTATACGTCACATAGATATGCCAACACTATATATATTTGGGTAGGGGACAATACATAGAAGTGCACAATACAAAAATTATCCACATATATAACACACATTATGAATTACAGCAGGTAAAATGAAGCGAATTGGATGAAATTACATCTATATATTAATACGGAGTTGCCTATAACGTGCTTCCCCCCTTTTTTGCTATTATACGTTACATAGATATGCCAACACTATATATATATTTGCGTAGGGGGCAATACATAGAAGTGCACAATACAAAAATTATCCACATATACAACACACATTAGCGCTTATCTTACATCGAATAATATGCTTACTCCGAAACAATCCGGTTTTCGTGATAAGCACAGCTGCATCACGGCTTTGCTAAGCGTTACTGAAGATGTAAGACTTGCCTTGGATAGGGATGAGGTAACTTTTTTGGTTTTGCTTGACTTTTCAAAAGCTTTTGACACAGTTAACCATGTTAACCTTTGTAAAAAGCTAATGCGGCAATTTAACTTTTCAGCTGGAGCTGCCAAATTACTTTATTCCTATTTAACCAATAGAAGGCAAGCAGTTCAAGTTGGTGATAGCTTATCAAGTTTTATCCAGAACACCACCGGTGTTCCTCAAGGTTCTATACTTGGTCCTTTTTTGTTTTCCATGTACGTTAATGAGCTCCCATCTATTGTCAAGAACTGCTCTTCACACATGTATGCCGATGACGTTCAATTATATCTAAGCTGCCCTCTCGGACTTATAGAGCATGGCGCTTCTAGTGTCAACGATGACTTAGACAAAATTAGGCACTGGTCCAAAATAAATGGTCTTAATTTAAACCCAAAAAAGTCGAAATGTTTGGTAATATCTCGAAATATCTTGGATCTTTCCTACTTTCCTTCAATTGTTTTAAACAACGCCCCGATTGAGTATGTTGAAACTGCAAAAAAATCTTGGGATAAAATTTAATCGGCATCTTACTTGGGATAACCATATAAATACACTCGTCGGAAAAGTATATGGTGCACTGCGCACCTTATGGGTAACTCAATCTTTTACACCCGTTAAAACGCGTTTATTACTTGCTAGGACCTTGATCATACCTATATTAATTTTCGGCTGTGAAATTTTTTGTAATTGCAGCTACGTAAGTAAAAGAAAAATTAATGTCGCGTTTAACAGCACTGTACGATATGTCTTTGGGCTACGAAGATATGATAGAGTTTCTGGTTATGCTAATCGTCTGCTCGGTATACCTTTTGAAAATTATCTTCAACTTCGCACTGTGACATTATTATCCAATATTTTGTTAACACAACAACCCCAATACTGTTCAGAAAGAATTAGGATGGCATCCTCGCGGAGGTCTCGTCAATTGATTCAACCCCGTTTTGCATGTTTAACATCAGAACGTCAATTTTTTGTAAATGCTACCCGTCTGTGGAATTCTCTACCGCGTTATATTAAAGAAACTCAGAATACAGCAAGAATGAAAAAGGTATTGAAGGATCATTTTTCAGCAAATATGTAAATAAGTATATTTAACATTTTGAATTCATAACTAGATACTATTTGTATATTTGAGCTTTCTTTCTCAGCTCTAAACTGTAAAATTGTAAAATTAGCTAAAGACAAACTTATATTGTATCTTACTGTTTTTAAGCATTCACAAGTAAATAAATAAATAAATAAATAAACACACATTATGAATTACAGCAGGTAAAATGAAGCGAATTGGATGAAATTACAACAACAACAACAACATTGCTGTGTGAGGCAATAATCTGCCAATGGGAACGGAAACATTTTATATCATGAAGTTACTTGAAAATGCTTGAAGTTACTTGAAAATGCTTGAAGTTTCTTGAAAATGCTCGAAAATACTTGAAGTTACTTGAAGTTACCAACAAAAACATTGTTGTGCATGCTATGCATTTGACAATGCTTGATTGAAGTTACTTGGACATGCTTGAAGTTACTTGAAAATGCTTGAAGGTACTTGAAAATGCTCGAAATTATTTGAAGTTACTTGAAAATGCTTGAAAATACTTGAAGTTACTTAAAAATGATTGAAGTTACTTAAAGTTACCTGAAAATGCTTAAAGTTACTTTAAGTTACTTGAAAATGCTTGAAGTTATCTGAAGATGATTGAAGTAATTTTAATTACTTAAAAATGCTTGAAGTTACTTCAAAATGCTTGAAAACTTGAAGTTACAGTTAGAAAATGCCGGACAAATTTTATTTCATGTGAAATCAGAGAATGCAATATCGAAAAATTTCATTTTCCTATGTATAACTGTCGACTTTGTTTTTTTTTTCAACTTATAGAATAAATTGGTCGAATGTCGACCCCTAGTTTCTTATAAATCTTTGTGCAGGTATCTTAAATTAAATTATTGAACAGTTCTCTTAAGTAGCCCGTATCATAATTGAATTTATTATTACAAAGCTTACACTATTTCATAAGATAAATTTATGTCTTAATATGTAAGCATTCAAATGAAATAAAAATTAAATGAAATGAAATGACACAGGGAAAAATAGCGGTACTTTTTGAATTATACTTTCCGATTTATTTTCTTAACATTATAAGCAAACAGTTAGCATCATCAAATGATATTTTACGGCACACGGTTTTGAAAAAATAGACAACGTAGCTTAGAAAATGTTTGTGCTTATTCAGTTGAAGCGAAGTGTATAAAAATGATTGTGAACTCTCTTGTTTATCCATAAACGTAACTTCACTAAGAAAAAATTGGAATGCTCGACATTATTGTAATCTGTGAAACAAACATAAGACCATAGGAAAATTATTTTTACAAAATAAATGGCTTATCGAATATATTAAATACTATAATTGAATCGGCAAAAGGGAGAAGGTGAAGCTGTATTTCTCAAAAATAACATAGGGATCGACCCAGTAGAATGTATTAGTTCATCGTTCGAAAATTACACATTTTATATAAAACATGGAGGCCACCGAAAACGAATATTAATAAATTTATTATACCTATACTGATCATTTCGATATCTTCCGACAAAGAAAGAGACAGATTTTACGGAGGTACAAAAACAACCAACAAAATAAGGACTACAAAAGCGAGTTTAAAAGATTTCGAAACCAGCTCAACGATAAAATCGTAAATACGAAAGCTAATTATTATAAACGTATATGCCTTTGCGCAAAAAACAATCCGAAAGGAACTTTAAACTGGTGAATTTAATCTTGGGAAAGAAACCAACAAACCTCGATGACACACTTAAGAAAAACTTTCCGAACGAGTTTAGGTTAAAGGACCTGACCAACAAATTCGCAAGAGTATTGACATCTGAAATTATTAATGTGATCAACGAACGTATCTGCACTCTGGTAATAACATCGAACTTTCAATATATTGTCACATATTAAAATAACACTTATTTTTCTCCTAAGTGCGTGACCTCATTAAACATCATTAAACACAATGTCACTTACTTACCAAACCTCAAGGGTGCAGCCAGTTTCCCTAATGCTAATTTCTCAACAATTCGTACAACTCTTATGCACAAAGTGACCATTTTAGACGAAATAGCATTAACAATCCACAACAAAATCAGAATCACAAAAGAAGTAACCAATCTATGCAAAACAATAATAACATACAAAGTGGTCAATCACGAAGGTAGTAATACTGAACCCATGGATGTAATCCTTAATGAAAGCACGAACGGATATAACCAACACCCTAACCAAAACCAACTAAGTTTTCGGTAGGCCGCCAAAACAACTACCCTATAATAGTCATACAAAATCATATTAAACCACTTAAAATTATCATTGACAGCGGTGCAGAGTACAGTATAATTAAATAAAATGTATGCAATCCAAAGTGGCAAGTTTAATTTAAAAATCATACTTTAAAAGTTTTATACATTTTTTAGAATATTAATTTCATGATCGTTTTGATGGATTAATTGGAAATAATATTCTTGTCGATCTTAATCCAATTATAAACTATAAAACTCGTAGCTAGGTACCTTATAATAGAAAGTGCATCGATTCAAATATATGAACCTTATTCATCGAAATGAAAAAGTTTTGAGCATATTTTTTAGCGCAAGTTTTAACCTTGAAATTCCTGAAAATCTTTTCCCAGATCATCTGAGTCATGCCGATGTCTCCAAAATAAAATCTTTGCTGAATAATTTTAAATCTATTATTTATAACGACGGAGATGCTCTTTCAATCACAAGCGGAATAACCCACAAAATCATAACGAATAATGGCGGTCCAATTTTTAGTAAGCTTTATCGCTATCCATAGATGCATTCAAATGAGGTAGATAGACAAATATCTAAAATGTTGAATCAGGAAATAATTGTTCCAAGCAGTAGTCCTTACAATTCGCCAATTTGGGTTGTCCCTAAAAAATTTAAAAGAAACAGACAAAAACAATGGCGAGTTGTAATAGACTACAGAAAGTTGAACACAAAGACCAGAGAGGACAGGTTTCCTATGCTCAACATTGATGATCTTTTTGACAAGCTCGAAAAATGCAGTTTCTTTTCGAGCTATGAGTTTCTGAGAATGTCATTTGGGTAAAAGAATGCCCCAGCGACATTCCACAGACTAATGAATCAAGTACTGAGTATGGTTGAATTGTTAAGAACGCTCTACATATTTTGTTTAAATGATTTTATCGAAAAAAACGCTCCCTAGCTCAAACTTGGGTGTTTCAATAAAATTGTTTTATTTAATTGTGGGCGTGTCAGTAGGCGGATTTAAAAAAAATTAACACAAGAGCATAAAGGGCCCCCAGAGAGAATATATTATAAATTTCAGCGCCATAGCTCAAACCTTGAATTTTCAAAAAAGTTTTTTTTTAATTGTGGGCGTGTCAGTGGGCGGATTTTGAAAATATTTACACATGAGCATAAAGGGCACCGTAGAGAGTATATATGTATTATAAATTTCAGCTTTCTAGCTCAAAATTTAGTTTTTTTTGAGTTTGTGGGCGGATTTCAAAAATTCGTAAACTTGAATATTTCGGGACCCTAGAGAGTATATGGTTAAAATTTCAGCTCTCTAGGCCCAGTTTAAAGCTTATAACGACATATCGCTTACAACGACCGATTTTACCCTTTTTTCTAAATTTAATATCGGTTATAACGACTAAAATCGACGCAGCTGTTGGCGCAACTGTTTTTTTTTCTAGAGCGGTAAACTGATTCTCTGTAGATGCGATGTATCTTAGTTCTTAGAATCTGGGTATGTTACAGTTACCGTTTGTAGACGTTATTTTTTTGCTTTTGCATTTATTGAGTTTGTTCTACGTTGTTGAAGTTTTACTCAGTGCAAATTTTTCAGTGTGACAAGTGGTTGTAGAAAAATCCGCACTAAGCAATTAGATATTTCCACTTTTTTTAATAAACAGTAAACGTATATTTGTAAATGTTTATTCTTATTATTTTATGGCTCAAAAGCAAAGAAAAATTACGGAAAAAAAAGTAAGTACTCGTATATACATAGCTTGATATCGGTTATAGCGACCTATCGCTTATAACGACCAAATTTGTCAGTCCCTTGAAAGTCGTTATAACCGATTTTGCCTGTAGTAACTTTTAGGGGTCTACGGGCAATATTTAGGTATGTTACAAACTATGCGTCAAAATTAATATACCCTTAGAATAGGGTATAACAATCACAGAAATGAAATTGCCAACTACCGTTAAATGTATAAAACAATTTCTTGGTTATTACCGGAAATTCATCAAGGACTGCCAGGGTAGCGTATCCTATGATAAAATATTTAAAACAATCTGAAAGCTTAAAAATGCCTGACCCTCTATATTCTAAAACATTTAACACTTTAAAAAAGTTACTTACTTCTGACCCGATCCTGAAAAGTCCGGATTTCACCAAAAGATTTGTCCTTAAAACAGACGCATCCGGTTATGCTTTAGGAGCCAGGAAAACCACCCTATTTGTTATGCTTCTCGAACGCCTTACAAGCACGAGCTAAATTATTCTACCATTGAATTCCTCCTTGTGGTCGTGTGGTCTGTGAAGTATTTTAGGACTTATTCGTATGGCAGAATGGATAAATACCATAAAAGAGCCCTACATGAAACTCTAACGTTAGAAAATCATGCTCAACGAATATGATTTATCTGGACCATACATCCTGGGGAAAAAAATTCAATGAAAATATCCAAACTCGCAAGTTGAGATACAAATATTCAAAAATAGAAACACCCAAGCATTTCAAAGTTTTTAAGCCACATGGATATTTGGTTCACCGAACGTTGAAAAATGTGTCTAACTACTACAGAAACATTTTACAAATACGCGACCACTGTAATGAACCCAATAAACCAATTCCATACTCCTACATTGTACTCCATAACAATGCACACAAAACAACAATTCGAATATCACTTCCATCACTTCCTACTTTGTGCTTACATTATGTAAGGCCATTGTATATAAACTCTATAGTAAAATCATCAACACGATTTCAAAAAGCTCAACCTCCACGAATTTGGAGATCAAAAGGATGGAGTGATTGCTTCTCAATTTAAGCATAAAATATTTGTATGAGCTTTGAATTAAGAAAAGAGAATCAAATAAACTGTTCGTTAGGAAACAGAGCGAAGAGTTTATTTGATCCTCTTTTCTTCGATAAGGTATTTCGTAAGGATTTCTGACAAAAATAAGAATTCTATCATTGTATGGAATTTTGTTATCTTGTACCTATATGGATATCTCGCATTTTCAACTGTCTGCCTCTGGTCGCGCCATATGATTTTCATTCGCATGGACGTGTAAGTATTTATTTTTCTTTGTAACAGCGTAACAGCCGAATACTTTTTGGTAAATGGAATGTATGATGAGAGGCAGATGGTGTAAAGGGAAAGGAAACATTTTTCTACAGGATATTGAATAAAAGCTGATTTCGGTATTTTGGTATTTTCCATCAAACAAGGAATTATGAGTTTATGATTTTTTAGGGTTTTGCTATTTTCGCTGTATCTCGTCCAAAAATGCACCGATTTCTATCATTTCTTCAGTATTTGATTCGGAAATATTCAATTTGTTTGTATCAGCCATTATTCAAAGAAATAGTTGTTGGATAGGTATATTTATCTATTAGGGAATCGATCACCTACAATAATGTTGAGGCAGGTCACTTGTAATTTAACAGTTTTTTTTTGTAAAATATTCGTGATCAGCATCGATAGTAACGTGTATCTAATATTTCAAACTCAAGCTAGAAAGCTGAAATTTTAACCATAAATACTCTACGTGCCCGAAATAATAAATGTTAGGACATAATATATGGGTGAGTTCCATTTTCTTTTGGGTGAGCTGACATTTTTTTTAAAAGAAAGTTAAAATGTAGGTATACCTAGTCTAGAAAAATTTAATTTTTATTAAAACGGTAGGTGTAAGCAATATCACATTCATGTTTTTAAACTACGAATTAAACGTATATGCTACAGATCAAGAAATGGGTAGGTGTAATATGTTTTTTTACACACACAAGAAGTACGAATATCTAATTAGAATTAAAAAAGTTGTATTCCTCGGTCTTTTTCGGCGAATTTATGTAAAATATCATTTTTTTGCAACGAATTCAAACGTTTTTTTTTCAAATGCTATATAAGAAAGCCGTTGATCAGTCATTGATGCACGTCGTATTGCGTATAAACAGACGGTATTTTCCCAGCCCTCATTCAAAACGGAATAGAAGTTTTATTACCATCCATGATTGCCTTATTTAGGTTCAGCTTCAACTGGGGGTTATATACCAGTTACCTGAAGGGAGGTAAACGTAGTATTCATACCTAAACCGGGAAACAAGCCGAGCGAATTACCTAAATCGTGTCATTGTATATGAACTTTATAGTATTCTCACTTCGTGTATACGACGATACGCCACCAAACGCCGTAAAAAAGAACCTTCAGAAAGCTTTTATGCATTTTTGTAGTTATTTCTGTTGTCTTTTCCCATTCTCGTTTATATTTGCAGTGCGTACTCTTTAGTACTCTTTCCTTTGATAATAAAGAAGATTTCCAAAAGTGTGTGTTTTGTCACTTTAATTTTTCTTTACTTCTCATGATGGGAATTGGTGAGAGGTGTGGGGTATACATATTTAATTATGCATTTTGGTAGTTATTTTTGTTGTCTTCCATTCTCGTTACTCTTTCCTTCGATAATAAAGAAGATTTGAATAAGTGAGTGTTTTGTCACTTTAATTTTTCTTTACTTCTCAGGATATGAATATGATGTGATCCTGAGAGGGGTTGGGGGATATGGTTGGTGTATTATGTGTTGGTTTTCAAGGAATTTTGGGGTAGGTTATCTCATATTGCAAGCAGCTGTATTTGAAAAAGACAAATTTCCGCAGGTTGAACTTCGTACTTTTGCAAAGCAACAAATTTTAACTTACAAAGTGAAACAAAGTGAATAAGAGTTTTTATCCGATTTCAAGACTTCCATTCTGATAAGTATCAAATTATTTATCATTATTATATTATTATTTCATTCTTTTTCATATATTTTATTATATTCATATTTATATATTTTGTTACGTTTTTATAAATTTTAATATATTTATATATACCTATATCTACCTATGTACAGTGAACTCTCTCATAAGCGGACACTGACGGTACCAAGAAATTTGTCCGCTTATTAGACGTGTCCGGTTATGAGAAAAAATATTTCATTGACAATTTTGAAAAAAGAAACAAGCCATTTATGGTAGGTACCTATATAATATTTTATTTTAAAATTGATTGCATTTTTTGTGATAAACATTAATTGTAGGTAATAAAAAGGATATTAATATATAGATAATAACAAAACATAAACAAGAACTAAGCCTTTAAAAAATCATTTTTGCATTACTTGAAACTATGAATTTATGCTTCGAAATTATGCATACACTTACACACAAACCTACGTATTGCGCCACGAGAATTTTAGTCGGATAGTCGACAGACGGTCGCCGGCGCCGCAGCCTACTATGTTTACATTCTTTATCGTTTTTTTGCTGGGTATCAACTTCGACCTAAAAAGATCTTTTGTACCGTATGGGCCAGACAAATTTAAACTAGTAGAATTTCCACTTTCCGTGTAAAGCGGACAATTTTACCAGTAGAAGAATTCTTTATGTATTCGGTGCTCATTTGTTCCCTGACAAATATCTTCTTTCTAATTACATTAAGGGCTGGACATTCACAAAAAATGTATTCAGCTGACTCGTCCTCTTCAAGACAGAGTCGGCACTCAGGAGTCTACTATTTTCATTTTGTGTAGATGATATCTTAAACCATGGTGGCCAGGAAGGTAACCCACTAAGCTTTTGATATCATGCCTGCTTAGGTTTAGGCATTTGCTGGCATTTTGATTGAAGGGCCGAATGACTCGTTTGCCCTTAGACCTGGGATGCTTTCCCAAAGATAGATACATTTTCTATGTTCCCAGCTTTATATAGCTGCCGTTGCTGCTGATCTAGGAGTGCAGCAGAAAGGTTTGGGACCTATGAATGATGGTTCTGGACCTTTTCTGGCCAATTCGTCGGCCTTTTCGTTACCTTCTACCCCGACATGACCCGGAACCCACCATAATTTTGTCTTGTTTCTTAATCCGAGTGTTTGAAGGGTATTGAAGCAGTACATGACTGATTTGGTGTGAATGCGGTATGCGAGCTATAGGCGTTTATAGCTGCTTGACTGTCCGTGAATATATGGATGATTGCGCCTTTTATGCCAGATGAATAAATCTGGCTGGCGCATTCTTGAATGGCCTGGAGCTCTACTTGAAATACGCTGGGACTTTTCCCATTTGTATAGTAAAGCGTTTAAGTGGTCCGTATACTCCCGCTCCTACCCCCGTTTCCATTTTATAACCATCCGTATACCACTTTCTGCCGTTGTGGCTATTTGGTGGGTTATTGCTAACCCATGCTTCTCTCTTAGGATCTCCGTGCAGAAACGTTTGTTGAAGCATAGGTTTTTTTGAATGCGGTCTGTGATCGCGCAGTTCATGTTAAGTTCTGGCAGTTCATCGAGAAGGGTCTTAAGTTCCAGATGGTCCTTAAGTCCCTTTTGGTACGCATATTGGTAAGGGTGCAGAAGCATGCTTTTTGATATGCATTCTCTAATGTGGATGTCAATAATCCTTTCCATTGTTTTCAGAAAAAACGATGTCAAGCTTATCGGACGATATGATTTAGGTAATTCGCTCGGCTTGTTTCCCGGTTTAGGTATGAATACTACGTTTACCTCCCTTCAGGTAACTGGTATATACCCCCAGTTGAAGCTGAACCTAAATAAGGCAATCATGGATGGTAATAAAACTTCTATTCCATTTTGAATGAGGGCTGGGAAAATACCGTCTGTTTATACGCAATACGACGTGCATCAATGACTGATCAACGGCTTTCTTATATAGCATTTGAAAAAAAACGTTTGAATTCGTTGCAAAAAAATGATATTTTACATTAATTCGCCGAAAAAGACCGAGGAATACAACTTTTTTAATTCTAATTAGATATTCGTACTACTTGTGTGTATATAAAAACATATTACACCTACCCATTTCTTGATCTATAGCATATACGTTTAATTCGTAGTTTAAAAACATGAATGTGATATTGCTTACACCTACCGTTTTAATAAAAATTAAATTTTTCTAGACTAGGTATACATTTTAACTTTCTTTTAAAAAGAATGTCAGCTCACCCAAAAGAAAATGGAACTCACCCATATATTATGTCCTAACATTTATTATTTCGGGCACGTAGAGTATTTATGGTTAAAATTTCAGCTTTCTAGCTTGAGTTTGAAATATTAGATACACGTTACTATCGATGCTGATCACGAATATTTTACAAAAAAAAACTGTTAAATTACAAGTGACCTGCCTCAACATTATTGTAGGTGATCGATTCCCTAATAGATAAATATACCTATCCAACAACTATTTCTTTGAATAATGGCTGATACAAACAAATTGAATATTTCCGAATCAAATACTGAAGAAATGATAGAAATCGGTGCATTTTTGGACGAGATACAGCGAAAATAGCAAAACCCTAAAAAATCATAAACTCATAATTCCTTGTTTGATGGAAAATACCAAAATACCGAAATCAGCTTTTATTCAATATCCTGTAGAAAAATGTTTCCTTTCCCTTTACACCATCTGCCTCTCATCATACATTCCATTTACCAAAAAGTATTCGGCTGTTACGCTGTTACACAGAAAAATAAATACTTACACGTCCATGCGAATGAAAATCATATGCCGCGACCAGAGGCAGACAGTTGAAAATGCGAGATATCCATATAGGTACAAGATAACAAAATTCCATACAATGATAGAATTCTTATTTTTGTCAGAAATCCTTACGAAATGCCTTATCGAAGAAAAGAGGATCAAATAAACTCTTCGCTCTGTTTCCTAACCAACAGTTTATTTGATTCTCTTTTCTTAATTCAAAGCTCATACAAATATTTTATGCTTAAATTGAGAAGCAATCACTCCATCCTTTTGGTCTCCAAATTCGTGGAGGTTGAGCTTTTTGAAATCGTGTTGATGATTTTACTATAGAGTTTATATACAATGCTCATATACACTACTGACCCACTGACATGGCATTCAAATTTCATCACCACATTACAGTGTCTGGTATCGCATGCAGAAAGTATGGATAGAACATCTGGCGATAACCCTGACATTGTAACTGGATCGATGCATTACGCGATCGGTGATTTGGGTGACGAGTAATTATGAAGTGTGTCATGAGTACAATGTGGATGAGTATGATGACTAAATTTAACGGCATAAAACATTTTGTTTGTATCGATGTGTATCGTTTTGGTTGAAAGAAGATTAGTATATAAGACATAGATTTTGAAGAATAAAATCAGACTCAATTTAGTATTCAAACTGATTGTTTCTCTTTATGGCAAACCCTATGGCATTCGTGTCTGCCCTACATTAAACCGCTTCGTTGCTTAGATTCCTTGGGAAGTCTCTCTCTCTAAGAAGAACCTCCTTACAGTTACAAACATAACAAACAGCAACCTTACATGGCGATCCTGCCAATCCGGACCAGGCTCTGAATCGGAATCAGATCCAACATTGCAGACCGAAGCAGATCCAAATAATGACAGAAGAATACGTGCCGAAAGGAATATCGGAGGTAGTTAAATACACACCAACTCCGATACCCAATAAGACGACGGGACCTAGAATCCTAACAATAGAAGAATATAACAAAAGGCAGTTAGAAAACCGAGAAACCAGGCTAACAAAAATACCAAAAATAGAAGTTACCGCAAAAATAAATAAGAGAGGCGGCAAAAAAATACAACGACAGAAAGAAACTAGCATATCTAAGAGGACTAATCAAGAACCAGGAAGTAGAACAAATACCCTGGAGTACGGCATCAAAAAATTTGGGAACAAATAGAAAAATTAGAAAAAGTCGTCATAAAGCACCAACCTTTACACTACCACCAGAAGTAAATGAATTGGAAAACAAAGATGGGCAACAATAGTGTCAAAGAAGAAGTCGTGGTCAACACGAACAACGACCAGCACATCACTGCAGCCTCATCCGCAGCAACAGCAATTGTCATTCTAATAATTCTATATGTATTCTATAAATTAAACTTTTATTATAAAAATTATGTTAAGGACAAAATAATGTAGACAAAAATAATGTATAGAAATAAGAGAAATGTATAAATAAAGATGGAAAATAACTTAAAAGAACTAGAGAAAATTATTATAAACATAAACAAAAGTTCAAATAGGGGTTATAGCGAACAAACGTGGAGATCAAAGATAGAAGAGGTAAAAGCTCTTAAAGAAGACATAATTGCAAATGCGCAAAAAGAGAAGGACAAAAATCAAATATTAGAGAAATTCATAGAGAAATATAAGATAATTAAAGAGATCATAGAGACCAATTTAGACACATTCAATATGGCCGCATTTAATATAGAAACGGCAACGAAAGTTATCCCTACATTTACGGGAATATATAAAGAATTGGATTCATTCTTAACCTTAGTGGAATTCTTACACAAGACAGTAAGAGATAGTGACAAAAGTCAATACATTGAATTTATTTTTCACGTCAAACTCGCGCAAAACGTCAAAACTGCGATAGGGTTTGCAAACACAATCACTACTTTTGAAGCGTTAAAAAGAAGCCTTAAAGAAACTTATAAAACAACAAAAACTATACCAAAGATACATACAAAATTGGCTCATCTAGCACAGCGAAACCAATCTGTAGTATCATACAAAGATAAAATTTTGTCTCTAATTGCAGACTTAAACAGTCTACAAATAGAAGAACTACCAGATGAAGCCACAACATCTGAGAAGACCGTTATAGGAAAGATAAACGACAAATATGCCCTCACTGTATTCAAAAATGGAATTGACGAGCGATTTAAGACAACAATATTCGCCGCTCAGCCGAAAACATTGTCAGAAGCTATCAATTTGGCAATTGAACTAGAGGCAGACTCTAAACAAGCTCACAGTCAAGTAATGTACATGAGAGGAAATAACGGAAACAACAACCATCGTTACCAAAACAACTGGAGACAAAACCACAACAACATAAACTTTAACAGGGACAATAACAATCAGACCAGAAACAACATGAACAGACTCCCAAACAATAACTTCCAACAGAGAAACAGCTACAACAATAATGGTAGACCGCAAAACAACTACAACCAGCAAAGAAACTTTAACAACAACAACAGGTACAACAACAACAACAGACCTACTAACAATAGAAGAATAAATGTGATACAGGGAAACGAGAATGGTCCGGAGGGACAAGACCCTCCGGGACACCAAAATTAAAGATCTACAAAATCACAAACAATATTAGCAACTATATATCCGTATACATAAAAGACCTAAATAGGTATACGACACTATTAGTTGACACAGGAGCCGACATATCCGTTCTTAAAGAACAAGACCTAAAAACGTACATAACAACAGATGAAGCATGCAAGCTAACAGGAATATCTAGCGAAGAGATTTGTTCACTAGGTACTACCTACGTTAAAATTAAAATCTCTGAAAACATATTGCCACACAAATTTCACGTTGTCAATGACAATTTTCCCATTGCAACAGATGGAATACTAGGTAGAGACTTTTTAGCTAAATACATGTGTAAAATTGACTATGAAACTTTTACGTTGACTATAACACTACAAGAGGAAAAATTAGTTATACCTATGTTATCAAGGATAAAAAACGTATTCAGAATACCACCCAGAACTGAAGCAGTTTTTCCAACAAATTTAACCGTATCAGAAGACACTATAGTATTAAACAAAGAAATTAAGAAAGGAGTATTTATAAGCAACTCAATAATACCAGCAAACGGGATAGCTCATGTGAAAATACTGAACGTAAACAACCATGAGATAACGATAGAAGAGATTGCTCCAGAGATAGAACCATTAAAAGACTATAATATACTTAACTATACCAAGACAGACACAAGTAAGTCAGACAAACAAAGACAAAAAAAGCTTTTGCAGAAATTACAATTTGAACATTCGGACAAAGAAAAAAGACAGACATTAGAGAAAATATTCGAAAGATATCAAAATATTTTTCACCTAGATGACGGACCACTGTCAACAAATAATTTCTACACACAAAAACTTTTAACTACGGATAACAATCCGGTGTACATCAAAAACTATAGACTACCACAGACTCAGCATACTGAAATAAGAAAGCAAGTACAAGAATTATATGAAAGCAACATAATTGAGCCATCAATTAGCGCTTATAATTCACCGCTGCTATTTGTACCAAAGAAGAGTGAAGACGGTAATAAGAAATGGCGTTTAGTAGTGGACTTTAGGAAATTAAACAACAAGTTAGTAAATCATAAATTTCCGCTTACAAGATTGGAAGATGTTCTTGACAAACTTGGAAGAGCTAAGTATTTTTCAACGCTCGATATGACAAGCTCTTTTCACCATATTCCACTTGATAAGAAATCCAGACCACTAACCGCATTTTCCACACAAGACGGACATTACCAATTCACGAGACTACCATTCGGTCTAAAGATATCTTCAAACAGCTTTCAGCGAATGCTGACGATAGCACTAACTGGGTTAGACACCGAAGCTTTTCTGTATGTAGATGACATAATAATTTTTGGCTGTAGCTTACAGCATCACAACGACAACTTAGTTAACGTTTTTGAACGACTAGAACATTTCAACCTTAAGTTAAATGCAAGCAAGTGTCACTTCCTGAAATCAGAAGTAGTATATTTTGGTCATTTAATAACAGAACAGGGAATCAAAACAGACCCTGCAAAATACTCTGCAATCGAAAACTATCCAGTACCTAAGAATTCAGACGAAGTACGAAGATTCGTCGCGTTCTGTAATTATTACAGAAGATTTATTCAGAACTTTGCTAAAATTGCTAAATTTTTAAATACGCTTCTTAAAAAAACCAACCTTTCATTTGGTCAAACGAATGTGAAACAGCATTCAATGAGTTGAAACAAAAACTCATCAACCCACCAATTTTACAGTACCCAAATTTTGATAAACCTTTTGTTCTCACCACCGACGCTTCAGATTTCGCACTAGGTGCAATACTTTCGCAAGGCGAAATAGGCCACGATTTGCCAATATCGTATGCAAGCAAATCACTGCAGAAACATGACATCAACAAGCCGGTGATAGAAAAAGAACTTTTAGCTATCCATTGGGGAATAAATTTCTTTAAACCTTACCTGTACGGGAGAAAATTTGTAGTAGTGACAGACCATAGACCGTTAGTTTCACTTTTCACACATAAGAATCCCTCCTCGAAGCTTACAAGAATCAGAATGGACCTATCTGATTATGATTTCGAGATCGTATATAAAAAGGGAACAATGAACACCAATGCCGATGCACTGTCACGAATTAAAATAGACAGTGCCATTTTAAAGTCCATGATGGTAGAGAATATTAATAATAAAAATAGCCTAAATGATTACGACTCCAAGGAGCGAATTATGGCAGTAACAAGGGGTATGGCACAAAAGATTGCCAATGAAAATAAAGAAGAGAACTACACATCTCAGCAGAAGACTGATCACCTTCACATTTGGGATTGTACATCTTTAACTGACGTCAAAAATATAAGAAGATTAAAATTTATAATAGCGAGGTGCAAATGGCCAATTATTGAAATTAAAGAAAATGAAGTTATAGTGCGATGCAGTGAAGACCTAGCGGAACAAGTTTCGATACTAGAAAAGCTGTCATCAGAATTAAGAAGGGTACCCATTAAAGAACTTGCACTAAGTGAAGAAGATATAATATTTAAGTATATAAAGAAGGATGAATTTAAAAGAATATTTAATATGCTGCAGCAAAAATATATTTATGAGCACTCGCAGATGAAGATATTGATATTTAAACCCCCTAAAGAAATAAAAAAGAAAGATGAACAATTAAAAATTATAGAAGAATTCCATAACTCACCACACGGAGGACACCTAGGTATTAGAAAAACCATAATAAAACTAAAACAAAGATACATTTGGAAAGGCATGCGACAAATGATAAAGAAACACATAAACACATGTGAAACATGTACCAAGAACAAACAAACCAGACAAATAAGAGAAGAAATGGTCATAACTGATACACCGAGCACAAGCTTTGAAACGGTACAAATAGACACAATTGGACCTCTTAGAATATCAAACGGGTATAGATACATTTTAACAATGCAATGTGAACTAACCAAATACGTGATTGCACACCCCATCGAAAGTAAAGACGCGAAAACAATAGCGAAAACCTTAGT
Source organism: Portevinia maculata (assembly GCA_949715645.1). Taxonomy (NCBI): domain Eukaryota; kingdom Metazoa; phylum Arthropoda; class Insecta; order Diptera; family Syrphidae; genus Portevinia; species Portevinia maculata. The sequence goes on along the minus strand of OX454527.1, from coordinate 116,267,376 downwards.
AGAACAAGTCATTTTGAAATATGGTTGCTTTAAGATACTCAAGTCCGACAACGGGACTGAATTTAAATATGAATTGATACAAAATATCTGCAAATTATTGAAGATTGAAACAGTTTATGCAGCATCATATCATCACCAAAGTATAGGCTCGTTAGAAAGAAACCATAGGGTTTTGAATGAATTTTTGCTAAATTTCACGGAAGACCATGAATGGGATATTTGGATACCTTATTACGCATTTGCATACAACACTACTCCACACGTTGACACCAACTATACTCCGTATGAACTAATTTTTGGTAAATTACCATATCTACCAAGTGATGTATTAGATAATAAAGACAAAATATATAACTTAGAAAACTATGTAAATGAAGTAAAAACTAGACTTAAACATGCGATTGAAAAAACGCACAAAATTGTAAATAATATTAAGCACAAAAGAAAATTAGAATACGATAGAAATGTAAACACATCAGATTTTAAGATAGGAGATCTAGTATTTGTAAAATTAGAAATTAAGAAAAAATTACAAAGTCCTTACCACGGACCATATAAAATAGTGGAAACCAATAATGTTAATTCTGTAATCTATATATTAATACGGAGTTGCATATAACGTGTTTCCCCCCTTTTTTGCTATTATACCTCACATAGATATGCCAACACTATATATATTTGGGTAGGGGACAGTACATAGAAGTGCACAAAAAAAAAATTATCCACATATATAACACACATTATGAATTACATCAGGTGAAAAGTAGCGAATTGGATCAAATTACATTTACAACAACAACAACATTGCTGTGTGAGGCAATAATCTGCCAATCTGAACGGACAAATTTTATATCATGTGATGAAGTTACTTGAAAATGCTTGAAGTTAGTTGAAAATGCTTGAAGGTACTTGAAAATGCTTGAAGTTACTTGAAGTTACTTGAAAATCTATCTATATATTAATACGGAGTTGCCTATAACGTGTTTCCACCCATTTTTGCTATTATTCGTAACATAGATATGCCAACACTATATTACATATTTGGATAGGGAAAAATACATAGAAGTGCACAATACAAAAATCATCCACATATATAACACACATTATGAAATACAGCAGGTAAAATAAAGCGAATTGGATGAAATTACCAAAACAACAACATTGCTGTGAGGGGCAATAATCTGCTCTCTACTCCAAAAACGGTCAAATAAATGCATTTTGCTAACTTTTTTAATTTTTTAAGTGAAAAATAACAAACTCACATTTGAATCGGTACATTTGGAGTTTGACTGCGTTCATATTATACAGTGGCCTAAGTTTTTTTTTTTTTTTTTAAGTGAAAAATAACAAACTAAACAAAAAAAATGTGAAAACAAGTGTAAACAACAACAAGTGCTTTGATTTATTGTTCATTGTAAATACATTTCAGATTGTAAGTGCATAAATAGAAACAAATGTTTTTTTTGTAAATTCAGTCATTGATTTTTAGAACCGTAACCACATTCGAACCGGTACATTTGGAGTTTGACTGCGTTCATATTATACAGTGGCCTTACTTTATTTAAGATTGAGGAGGTTTTAATTATTCATAACTTAAATTGTGAAGCATTTAATTTACCTGTGCCAAGAAATTTGTCAGTCAATGATATAGATACTGTGAACGTATTTGACGAACAGTTCATTTATGAGCAAATGTATGATGATGCAAATAACGAACAGAAACATATAATTGATCAAGTTTTGCGTGAAGTACAATACAAAGATACTGGATCAAATGTTTTTTGTCTGTCAGCGCATGCTGGATGTGGAAAGACATTTGTACAAACTGCAATCATCCATAGAATGAATGCGTTAAATTTACGTTGCATAGCTACCGCTTACAGTGGAATTGCATCAACTTTACTTACAAATTGACGTACGTTACACAATGTTTTTAAATTGCCCATACCTATTTTAGAAAATTTTTCAGCCAATAGTAGTCAAGGGCGTTTTATAAGTGCAGCATCTTTGATATTGATAGATGAATATTCAATGTGTCCGAAAATTGCAATTAAAGTAATAGACAAGTTATTGAGAGATTTAGCTTCAGGTGAAGAAAAAAATAAATTATTTGGAGGTAAATCTGTCTTATTATGTGGTGATTTACTCCAAATTCTACAAGTTGTACCTCATGCATCAAGATCAGTTTTGATAGAAAATTGTATTATAAGTTGGGAGGAATTTCATAAATTCCATAAAGTTAAGTTGAATCAAAATAATGCGAGCTCTTCCCAAAGAAGTGGATTTTATAAAAAATTTAAAAAAATGGGAGATGGACATTTGACTACTTATGATTTATTTGGTGAAGATATCATTGAGATACAGAGTGCAATCGGAAATATGAATAATATCATTGAAGACATTTACGGTGATATAAAAGAGACAATTTTGTCGGATGAAGAGCTTAAGCGAGCAATTTTAGCACCAACGAATGAAGATTGCTTTCTCATTAATGGTGATATTTTAAACCGTATCGATCGACAAAAAAAAACCTACAACAGTTACGATAAAATAATGGAAAACGAAGGTATAAATACAAATGATTTTCCAATAGAATTTTTAAATTTATTAACAATAAGCGGGATGCCACCACATAAGTTAACTTTGAAAGAAAATTGCGTTATTATGTTAATACGTAATTTAAATACAGCTCAATGTTTAGTTAATGGAACAAGGTTGAGGGTTAAGCGCATGCACCACAATACTTTAGATTGTGAGGTATTAACGGTTACAGCAGTGAAAAAACGAATTTTGATACCAAGAATTAATTTGACTCTTTCGGGAACTGTGTTACCCTTTCAATTTCAAAGAACACAATTCCCTGTTATACCTGCATTTGTCATGACGATAAACAAATCGCAAGGACAAACTTTTAATAAAATTGGAATAATGTTGAGGTGACCAGTGTTTTCACACGGTCAGCTATATGTTGCGTGTAGCAGAGTAAGGTCTTTGAATGGTTTAACATTTTACGTTAATGAAGAAAATGGACAGGGAAAACTTTATAAAGATGACAGAGTTTTTACAAAAAACATAGTAGGTATATAGAGAAATTTTAAATGTTCGTTGATCACTTTACAATTAGTAAGATAAAAAAATGTTTTAAGTGTTATTTAGATTTTTTAAGTTAAATTAGTAGTAACGAATCGGATATCATATGTAGGATTGAAATTGAAACAAGAAAGAAATTAAATTCAATATAATTCAGTTGGGTTTAATTTTAAAGAAAAAAACAAAGAGTAAGTTTAAAAAAAGGAACGTTTAACAATTTAAAGAAATAAAATGATGGTTGGATCTGCGCGCCTTCGTCGTTGTTTTTCGTCCTCTTCGTTTCGCTGATCGTCATCGACTCCTGACTTCATTTTCTTTCATCGACCTCGATAGATAGACACCCGTTTGCTCTCAGTGGAAAGTTAATATAAGGTGTGAAACGTAGCCCCACAAATCGGCCATCCTGCAGACAAGCTGTCCTCAGCGTACTGAAAAAAATAAACGAAATTAGCTTAAGATCTCCTCGTCAGACAACGAGCTTAAATCCAAGTCGGTTTGACGCCATTTCTTCATCATGTCGTAACTGCTGGTCCTTCGTGATCGCCTATCTTCTGCACTTCATATCGGTCGTTATTGCCTATACTGCAAACTTTGTATGGACCAAGAAACTTCCCAGCTATTTTTAAGTTCGGCCCAAACTGAGGGCGACGAATTGCTACCAAGTCTCCTTTTTGGTATTTACTGGCTGGCCGTCGTTTTCGGTCGTATGTTCGTCGATTTTCCGCTTGTATTTCGGCTATGGCATTCTGTGCTAGCTGTCTAGCTTGTTCTCGTTCACCGTTAAATAGTTCTCTTATTTCCGCATCCACCAATTCACATAACTCAGGGTCTGCATCATTCTTCATTCGGATACCAAACATTAGCTCGAAGGGTGTGGTCTTGATACTGCGTTGCCAGGTAGAGTTGATGCACCTTTGAAGTTTGCTCCAATGCGTGTACCATTTCCTCGAATCTTCGGTTGACAATTTGGCGAGGATCGAAATTATCATTCGGTTGATACGTTCCACTTGCCCGTTCCCTCTTGGAACCCCTGTGGTAATTAACAGGTGTTCAATTTGTCTATCTTTGCAATAGTCTTCGAAAATGTTGCTCGTGAAGGCAGATCCTCGGTCTGATATAATCCTAGCTGGATTGCCAAATATTGCCTTCTGGACTTCCAGTTTAGAAACAACTTCAGCTGCTGATGTCGTTTTGGTAGGGTAAATCCACGTGAATTTGGAAAAAGCGTCAACAACGCAAAAAATGAAGCTGTATTGTTTCGCCGTCTTATCGAGAGGTCCAAGATGATCGACGTGATATGTGCTGAGCGGCGCACTCTCTTTGTCAATGGAACAAAGAAGACCCTCCTGCTTCCCAGCTTTCCTCTCAGACAATATACAAGCGATGCAGTTGTTTCGAACTTCCTCTAGCTTCTTCGTCAGATTTGGCACATAGTAGTCCCTCTTTATGATCTCGGTCATCTATTTCGTCGCGAAATGACCCTCATTGTGAACATTCCGCAAAAATTCGGCCTGCATCTTTTTTGGAATGTACAAAAGTTTTCGTCCTTCGTCATCGACTTTAAAAACTACCCCTCTTTCGCTTATGAAACTCTCGTAGGCTCCGTACCCCAGAAGGCTTTTAATAAGTCGAATGTTTTCATCATCTTCTTGTGCCTTTATAATCCTAGGAAGGAACTCGCCTTTAACAACTCCTACCGCACTTCTGCTGAGGGCATCTGCATGTCGCATTTTCGTGGCGTTACGATGCTCCACAACGAAATCAAATTCCCTGGTCACTAGCAACCATCCTGCGATTCGCGATGAAAACTCCTTCTTCTCCATCTTTCCCTTAAACGCCGCGCAGTCAGTGAAAACTTTAAATCGGAGCCCAAGAAGATAATGCCGGAATTTCTTCAAAGCGGAAACCACGGCGAGTGCTTCTAACTCGTAGCTGCTATAATTTTGTTCAGCCGCTAGCGTCTTCCTACTGAAATAAGAAACAGGAAAAAAGTCTGGACGATATAATTTCAGAACCGGTGGTGTGGTTAAAATGTTTTTCAGCTCCTCAAATGCGGCTCTCTCCTTTGGCCCAAATCGGAACTTCTGACCCTTCTTCAAAAGACTTGTCAATGGCATCGCAATGTTAGAGTACCCAGGGACAAACTTCCTGAAGTTGCCAGTCAGTCCCAAAAAACTTTGTACTTTTACCACACTTGTCGGTTGTGGAAACCTCCGGACCGCATTAGTTTTTTCTTTTGACGGCTTGATATTTCCATTTCCGATTCGAAACCCCAAGTAATCAATTGTGTTGCATAAAAATTGGCACTTTTTCCATCGGAAAACCAGACCATACTCACTGGCAACTGTCAAAACCAGCCTAAGGTTTAGCAGAGCTTCATTATGGTCCCTTCCGAGCACTATTATGTCGTCCATATATAGCAACATGACTTTCTGCAACAGCAAATCGTGAAAAACCCTACAGATATGGCGTTGGAACACAGGCGGTGAAGTGCAGAGACCGAAAGGCACTCTGTTGAATTCATATTGTCCCCAAGCCGTGACAAACGACGTATACTTTCGGCTTTCCTCGCTCACCGGGACATGAAAGAATCCGTTTTCTAAATCCATCGTAGAAAAAACTCTCGCCGAACTAAGCTGATTAATCTGGTCATCGATGAGTGGTAATGGAAATCGATCACGGACTATTACCTTATTTAAACAGCGGTAGTCGACACACAATCTTTTACTGCCGTCCTTCTTATTTGCAAGCACGATCGGCGAAGAATACTCCGAATTGCTTGGTCGGATAATACCTTTTTTGAGCCACTCTTCAATTTGTTTTTGAACGATGTCTTTCTCCAAGGGTGCGAGTCTTCTTGGCCGTTGAGCAATGGGAACATCCGTCGTCAAAATAATTTTCATCGCAACGTTTGTACTCCTTGATTTTTCGGGCACGTATGCAGCAATTAACTCCCGAATTTGGTTTCTATACAGTGGGTTGCCTACACAAACATCTACGTTTTCGCTACTTACTTGGAAGCAGTTCCTCAGTTCAGATTCAGCTTTTTCGATTAATACGCCATCTTTTCCAAGGGTAATGCGCGTTCCTCGTAAAATATCCTTCCCGATCAAAAGAGCATGATTTAAAGACTTTGAAGAAACGACATAAATCTTTGTGCGATATGTGGTGTCGTCAATATTAACAAAAGCGTCAAAATATCCATATGGCGTCGTGCACTGCTCAGATAGTCCTCGAAAAACCTGGTTGTCCTTCTCTAGGAACGGACACCCTATGTTGAAATATTCCTCCGAACACATCATTGTTACATCGCTCCCCGTATCAATTCTAGCTCGAACGTCAACACCATTCACATTAACCGTCTTTACTTCCAGGTCGCTTATATTCGTCTCTACCACACTCACCATATTAGCGGTCGACCCATCAGTTTTAGTGCTGTCCTTCCGCAGGGGACAATTTGGCGACAAATGACCAAACCTCTCGCAATTGAAGCATTTCGGCCCTCGAGATTTAAACTCACACATTTTGCTTTTATGCCCACTCGTTCCACAATTAAAGCAGCGCATCTTTTCGCCGGTGCTACTGTCCCTTGGCTTCGGCTTATTGGATGACTTAGTGGCTGGATAATTGGATGAATGCTGACTTGGTGGATGCTGACGCAAGGAACCTCTAAAGCGTTCATATTCCAAGAGCTTCCCCCTAAAAACATTCATCGAGTGTGCACCATACAACATGCTAGACGCTAATGAACATCGCTAATGAACATCCGCAGTGGTCATTCCGCCGCCAAATTCATCAAGAAGCAGTCCTTTTAAATGCACCCATTTTGTAATGGTTGGTTTAGTTCGCATCGCCATCTTTGCTGTCCCACTTAGTAACCGCTTAGCAAACAGTATCTCCCTGGTTTCGTCCCACTTCATAAGGGCAGATACGGTTTCAAATTCATCTACCCATGCCCCTACGTCACCTTCGCCACTAAAATACGAAACAGCATTAAGAGCGTCTTCAAAAGAGCCAATACTCGCCTGTTTATCACGTCCCTTCAATGCATCTATTTCCGTTCGCAGTAGGGAACACTCTAACTCGAGATTTGGAGCGGCATTATTGGGTGGCGAAGGTAACTTGGCAGCCGCATTACTAATCTGTTGAGTGCGTCTCGTCTGATGCTGCTGTTGATATTCCTGCGACTTCACCCTCCACACCCCACCGCCATTTTCTCGTTCGTCTATTTGTCTGCCAGCTCGCAATGGTGCCATTCCGTCGTTGTATCGTCTTTCAAATGCACTTGAACTACCACTAGGCAAATCATCTTCCTCTACCACGTCTTCCACTACCACATCTTCAGTCGTCTGCAATCTTAAATTTCGTCTTTGGACAGATCTCCACCAATCGTTTTTGGAAGTTTCCAACTCTTTTTCCCGTCTTTATATCTCGACTTCCCGCTGCACAAGCGCATCGAACATCTCAGAAAAATCTGCTCCCGAATTTACTGCTGTACTGTTTAATCGTTTACCCCGTTTTCCGACCATCATTCGACAAAAAAAAAAACGTTGTAGCCGTAGTGCCGTGTAAAAACTAAAAACGTCTTGGAGCGTGAGTTCTGGTATACGGTGCTTTTCATACACTGGAATTGGTATTGCCGAAACTGTAGTGGGTGCTGGTTACATGCAAACTCAAACTTTTTTTTTTTGTAAAATGTCTTGTTTTAATTGTTTCAATTGTTGTTGGGTAAGGTAATTAAAACCGATCCCGGTGGAGCCCCCATGTAGGATTGAAATTGAAACAAGAAAGAAATTAAATTCAATATAATTCAGTTGGGTTTAATTTTAAAGAAAAAAACAAAGAGTAAGTTTAAAAAAAGGAACGTTTAACAATTTAAAGAAATAAAATGATGGTTGGATCTGCGCGCCTTCGTCGTTGTTTTTCGTCCTCTTCGTTTCGCTGATCGTCATCGACTCCTGACTTCATTTGCTTTCATCGACCTCGATAGATAGACACCCGTTTGCTCTCAGTGGAAAGTTAATATACCGTGTGAAACGTAGCCCCACACATATAGAATCACTTATTGTTAATTAAAAGTTTTATGTATGAAAAATAAAAAAACAAATACAAATTGTAAACTATTTTGGTTATTATTGCCTTATTCTCACTCAATTGTCAATTGTTAGTGTGTGAGGAAGAAAACACAAACAAACTGGATTTAAAAGGTATTAGGTAGATAGTGATCTGCCAAACAAAAAACATAAGGACGGGCTACAGTCCGCTTGAGCGAACTGTTGGATACCATATTCTTATTCCTATCCCTCATAAGTGGGCGTGACAAAAGTCTAAGTATGGTTGAATTATGCGGAACGCTCTACATATTTTGTTATATAACATTTAAAGGATTTTATTTAAAAAAACCAAGCTTTTGTAAAAAAAACGCTCCCTAACTCAAAGTTTGGTTTTTCAATAAAATTGTTTTATTTAATTGTTGGCGTGTCAGTAGGCGGATTTAAAAAAAATGAACACATGAGCATAAAGAGCATATATTATAAATTTCAGCTCCCTAGCTCTAACTTTGGATTTTCAAAAAAAGGTTTTTTTTCCAAATTGTGGGCGTGTCAGTAGGCGGATTTTCAAAATATTTACACATGAGCTTGAAAGGCACTTAGAGAGTATATACGAGTATTATAAATTTCACTCCCCTAGCTCATATTTTGGTTTTTCAATAAAATTGTTTTATTTAATTGTGGGCGTGTCAGTGGGCGTATTTGGAAAATTGTATTTACCGATCAGTTTTAGGACTCATACATCATATATAAAAAATTTCAGCTTTCTAGCTCAAAATTCGATTTTTTAGAAAATTTTGTTTTTTTTGAGTTTGTGGGAGTGTCTGTGGGCGGATTTCAAAAATTCGTAAACTTGATTATTTCTAGATCCAGTTTAAAGGCCTAATTTTTGCCGACGGACGGACGGACGGACATGGCTAGATCGACATTACTATCGATGCTGATCATAAATATAGTAACTTTAAGGGTCTACGGGCAATATTATTAAGGTATGTTACAAACTCTGTTTTAAAATTAATATACCCTTAGAATAGGGTATAAAAACAAACAGGCGACTTTGTCAATAAACGCCAATAAACGCGCGAACAGGCGACTTAGCCGCGAAGGGCGTTTTCATATGTGTATGCATTTGTTGTAGTAACTCCGTTCACAGAGCAGTAACAACCACGAGCAACGACTTTGTATGCGCACAGTTTAAGTTTTGTGAATGAGGGTATGTGGGAGAGAGAGTGGGAGAGAGAGAGAGAGAGAGAGAGAGAGGGAAAGAACTTATAGAAAAAATTGGTCGAATTTCGACCACGGGGCGACCCCTAGTAAATATAAATGGTGACAACAGGAAGTTGCACAATAATAGTCTTAAGAAATATAATATAGATAATGCACAATAATCTACACAAATTCAATGTTAATAAAACACTTATTAAGAAAAGACCATATGATAACAACTGTAAATATAAACATAAGAAACCCAAAGCAACACAGACACAAATTGATACAAACATTCTTGCAAAATTATTCTTCTAATAATTTTCCGCTTAAGGGTGAGGGTGTAATGAACCCAATAAACCAATTCCAGACTCCTACATTGTACTGCATAACAATGCACACAAAACAACAACTCGAATATCACTTCCATCACTTCCTACTTTGTGCTTACATTATGTAAGGCAGCCCAAGTCAAGTGGCTCATATACACTACTGACCCACTGACATGGCATTCAAATTTCATCACCACATTACAGTGTTTGGTATCGCATACAGAAAGTATGGATAGAACATCTGGCGATAACCCTGACCTTGTAACTGGATCGATGCATTACGCGATCGGTGATTTGGGTGACGACTGACGAGTAATTATGAAGTGTGTCATGAGTACAATGTGGATGAGTATGATGACTAAATTTAACGGCATAAAACATTGTGTTTGTATCGATGTGTATCGTTTTGGTTGAAAGAAGATTAGTATATAAGACATAGATTTTGAAGAATAAAATCAGACTCAATTTAGTATTCAAATTGATTGTTTCTCTTTATGGCAAACCTTATGGCATTCGTGCCTGCCCTAGATTAAACCGCTTCGTTGCTTAGATTCCTTGGGAAGTCTCTCTCTCTCTCTCTAAGAAGAACCTCCATACAGTAACAAACATAACAAACAGCAACCTTACACCACTCACCATTTGGAAGACCGAAATTGGATTGCCATTCTGGGTTCAATAAAACAAAGAATGCAATTTCTCGGCAAGCCAAACACAATTGTTTGTTAATGATGGCGATACTTGCATATTGCACTCAGCTGTGGAACAATTTCGAAAAGAAAACCAAATCGTTTTCCATAAAACAACAGTATCACTTAAAACTGCTAACAAATATAATTCGGAGTTTTATGAAAAGTTGTTTAAAATAATTTCTATTTATAATTCCACCATCCATTCGACCATCAGGTTAAGGCCTTTGGACTTTAGTTCTAAACGGAGAAGATATTCAATTCCTTGCAGGCAAATTTCAAAAAAGAAAAAGGACCAGAATAATTAACAGAAATAAAGCATAACACGCTTGGACCAATGTGTTGACGTTGTTAAGAATAGGACAGTGGTCAAAAATAAACCAAAATATAAAAAAACTAAACTAGTTCATCGCAGAAGGAAATTAAATTGTTGATAAATCTAAAAAAACATAAAGTATCACAGAACACAATTAAAAAAAAAATATAAATATCCAGATGCATAATTTTTTTACATTATATACCTTACTGTTATTTTTCTTTTATTCCAACGCAGTGAGCTTCATTTTCTTTTTAAGTTATTTGCAATATGTTTTTAAATTCAGTTTCACGAATTTCTTGATATTTTCTTCGCTTGTTCATTCCTTCTTCTTCTATATCCCAATTTTTAAATCTGTATCCTTCGCCTTCGGTTATAATAATTTAATTTAAAAAAATCCTTTTCCTATTGCGTTGTTAATCTAACGTTCTACTGCGTTTCTTCAAATAACTATTTCCTCTTTCGAATTTGTTATTATTGTTTTGACAGTGTTTACCGAAATGTCATTTTGATCATTTGAGAGTTGATTTGCGATACAACAGTGATTTTATAAAAAATGGTTGCTGATGGGCAAAGTATGGATAGAAAAATATAGAAGTTAATTAAATTAGAAGACAAATGAATTTTTTCACACACATTGTTGAAAAAAATTTTCTTAAGCTATTTAGTCAATTGGTAAAACAAGAACAAATACAGTTTTTCCAAAGTGTCAGTTTTGTTTTGTTATATAATATGTAATTGGTACTTTAAAAAAGTAAAATAAATGCAAATTATTTGTATTTTGATTTATTAGGTTATTAAATAAAAATTATTTCATATAGTAAATGTTATTATAAAACTATAAGAAACGGAAAATATAATAAAAGGTTTTGTTGAAAATGTAAATATTAAAGTTCTAGTAAATAAGTTGGCACAATTTATTTTTAATTTTAGTTTATACAAAATAATAAATATATTTCGCATTTTGATAAGAAAAAACTATTAAATAAAACAAATGCTACAAAATAAAAATTATTGAGAATAAAACTTGTAGCATTATATATTTTTTTTTACTTATTCCTGAATTTATTATTAAACATTAAACATTAAACATTTCTCTTAATTTGAAACTTCTTTGTTATTTTTTTTCTATTTATAAAAATATTTCAGTTTTTGGAGATCGAAAATACTCATTGTGTCACATATTGAAATGACACTTATTTTTCTCCTAAGGGCGCGACCTCCAACCATTAAGCAGAATATCACTCACTTACCATACTTTTTATTTACAAAGCAAACTTCAAGCGTGCAGACAGTTTCACTAAAGCTAATTTCTCTTTCCAACATTATCTGCTTGCGAAGATAATATCGTAAACTTGTATCGTAAGCCCAGTTTTGTAAGTTAGTCCGTAAGTATTTTTAGTCAGTCGACTCTAGATGTTCTGGAAATAATAGTATATAATATTAAAATTTAAAAATGTGGTTTTCATTTTAATGAACCAACCACATAACTAAATATAGAACAAGCATGTACTACAGAAGTACATTCCTATTCATTCAAAGCGTTCGATACCTCAGATCACCAGGAGATTCTAAGGCAACTGGTGAAACTAGGTATGCAGGGTAATTTTTAAGGATGGTTCAAAACCTACCATGATAACAGGAAAGTTAAAGTTAAGGTAGATGAACATACCAGCGATGAAAAACTTATGAAATACGGCGTTCCACAAGGTTGAAAATTAGGCCCACTATCATTTATAGTATACTATAGGATTCATTGGAAATTAAATGAAACCCTGTTTTCAGAATTCACAAATTTAGATTTATTGTAGAAAATATTAAATTGATCGGTAAAAAAGTATTTGAAAATTGTAATATTAAAGGCGATTTCACAATTTCACTGCTTGTTGAATCGGCTGAAGAATATCAAATATTTACAAAAGTTTGACAAAAGAAAGTTTATGAACGGTAATGATTAAGTAAATAGTATATAGAAATAGAATATATGTATCGTAACATTGTACTTCATGTTAGTATAGCCCGTCCCAAAGTAAAAGAAAGATCCCAACATGCGCAATAGCAATTTATTTAATGGATATTTTCTCTTTTAAAGTATTTTTGATCGCATGAAATTGTTAATGCTTTTCTCTACTTTATCTTTTTTGCAGCGATATTGGAAAACGTAATTGTTTTATTATTGATACATGTTTTAACTGTCATCGTGTTTCACCAATTAATTATTGTAGTAGCTCATGAAAAAAGTTTCATGCACGAAGTAAAACATTACAATCTAGAAAATAAAGAAATCATGAAAAATAGCACAATTGATATAAAATAATGTAAAGCAAAGAAAATGAATACGTATCAATAAAAGATATTGTTTGAAAAAATAAATAGTTGAGATTTTATTTTACTATGGGTATAGTGTGTGTGGGCGAATTTTGCTAATACCCTTGGGATGCTGGCTTGCGATATCTCCACAGTAATAATGTGGTGTACGTTGATAGGTTAACAGCTTACTTTATTTTCCTATGCTAACGATGTTACTTGATTGGAGGTTTGTTCCAGAAGAACTTAGATTTTGGGAAAAAGGAAAAAGGAAGGTTAGGTTGATGTAGGCTTAAGCTTTAGTTTGCTGAATTTGTTGATGGCGACATCTTTACTTTAATAGAAAAACAATACGTTCAAAAAGTTGAACTTGCCGAAACATTCGCATTTCTTACGCAAACATTGCCGCCCGCCTTGCATGAATACTGGATGCAAAACAAAGTATAATAGGTAAAGATAAACCTACATTCGGTTGTGGGAAATAATGGATTTGGGAACTGCTTAAATCTAACATTTGTTTCAAAAAAAAAAAAATATAGTAAACGAAAAATCAGTGCGTAATAATATTTTGTTTCATTGCAAATAACCTTCATTTTAAACATCATAAATTATTAGAAAATTCAAAGAATCCAAATTGAATAAAACAAAAGAAAAACCTTGTAGTTAAGTTGAGCTTCACAGTAGGTCTCTTCACTATACCATGTTGAGTTCGGATATCCGCAACGCGAACTAGGTTATCCCTACCAGGGTACACCTTTATAACGCGACCAATGCGCCATTCGTTTGGAGGGAGGTTCTCACCCTTTATTATTACTAAATCATCGATTTCAATATTCTTTTGTGGACTTTTCCATTTAGTACGTTTGTGAAGCTCTTGTAGATATTCATTTTTCCACCTGCGACAGAATTGTTGGTGAAGAATTTTAATTTTCTTCCAGTTATTAATACAGTTTAATGATGAATTACTAATGTCAGGTTCTGGTGGAGCCAGCATAGGTCCGCCTCGAAGAAAGTGGCCAGGAGTTAAGGGAAGGATTTCAGAAGGGTTATCAGAAACGGTCGAAATCGGTCGGGAGTTAAGGCAAGACTCAATTTTAGCTAAAAGAGTACTAAATTCTTCAAATGTAAATTTGTGGTCACCTTCCACTTTTCTAAAATGTCTCTTAAAGCTCTTAACTCCGGCCTCCCAGAGACCACCCATATGAGGCGCACCTGGAGGAATAAACTTCCAGTCCAAAAAATGATCATTATAGTGACCTGCGACCACTGAGGGCAGCGACTTCAGGAAATCCTTAAAGTCATTGGCAACCACCTTACTGGCCCCAAATATATTCGTTCCATTATCACTTAAAATTGTTTTTGGCATACCTCGGCGCGCGATAAACCTTCCCAGTGCTCCTAAAAAGGCTGCGCTTGTTAAGTCACCGGTGGCCTCTAAATGAATGGCCTTGGTTGCGAAACATACAAACAGACAGACATATCCTTTGGAAAGCCGGCAGTTGCGCCCGGAAAAACTTTTAATTGCGAAGGGACCTGCGAAATCTAGTCCAGTAGTGGTAAATGGCAAGGAAATGTCTACTCTTTCCTGTGGCAACGCAGCCATGATTTGTTTACGAATTTTCTTTCTGTGGACTGTGCAGACTTTGCAGTTGCAAATAAGCTTTTTCACTAGATTCTTTATTCGTGGTATCCCGTACTCACATCGAATTAACCGAACTAAGAGTTGATTTTCACCGTGAAGAGAGATTTGATGAACGAATTGTACGATAAGTGATGTGATAAGCGCATTGTAAGGCAAGATCATGGGATATCGCTCGTTGTACGAAAGTGATGAGTGAACCAGTCTTCCATTAATACGGAGTATGTTATTGGAATCAAGGATAGGATTCATGTTCAATAAAACACTTTTCGTTGGTAAGGGTTCACCCATTGACAGACAAGAGTAGTCAGTAGGAAAGTGCATTGCTTGCGTTAGTCGTATAACTAGTAATTTTAAACGTAGTATCTCATCTTGAGTTAAATTAGGAGACTCATAGAAATAGTTTAATTGCCAGTTTGGACGAGTGCGGTGAACGAAACGGAGGATGTAAGCAATTACATGCAATGCCCGAGGATATGAAGAAAACCGTTGGAGAATATCTTCAATGTTTGGAATTATTTGAGTATGATTCGCCTTAATTGGTTTTCTCTCAAGGTCCTTCTCATTTGGACAGGTAAATAAAGCTGTAGGCCAAAACACTTCATCCTGACTGAGCCATTGAGGCCCATTCCACCTGAGGCTATTTTTCCCCTGGTAGCCAGGTCAGCTGGATTGTCCCCAGATCGAACGTGCTTCCATTTGGTGTTCGGTATGTTGGCTTGTATAAGTGAGACTCTATTACCAACAAAGGTTCCCCATGTACCGCCAGGCTTTTCCAACCAACACAATACAATTGAACTGTCAGTCCAAAGCACAAGCTCATGATTTGGACAATTGAGTTGCGAAACTATTCTTTTCACTAAGTTGGATACTAACAAAGCGCCGCAGAGTTCCAATCGAGGCAACGATAAATTCTTGACGGGTGCTACTTTGCTCTTAGCGCATAGCTGACTAGACCACGTATCTGGGCCATGTTGTATGCGTAAGTATAAAACAGCAGCATAAGCACTCTCGGAAGCGTCACAAAATCCGTGCACCTGAATTGACTTTGACTGTGGCGTATACTGAATCCAACGAGGAATACGAATTGATTCTATGTCAGAAAACTGATGAAAAAAAGTTGTCCACCTACGACGCGTAAGGGGCTCTAGAGATTGGTCCCAAGACGTTCCATCCTTCCAGATCTGTTGCATAATTATTTTGGCGGTAATGATTATTGGGGCCAACCATCCCGCTGGATCGAATAATCTAGCTATCACGGAGAGGACAGCGCGTTTGGTTACTTGAAAGTCAAAGTCGTTAAATTTTATAAAGAAATTAAAAGCATCAGATTTGGCATTCCATTGAATACCAAGCGTTTTGGTTACACTCTTTTCTTCAAGTTTTAAAAAATCTTGATCATAGAGATGTGATTTAGGAAATCGGCTTAAGAGTTGAGAACAGTTTGAAGTCCATTTTCGCAAAGAAAAACCAGCAGAGTTTAATGCTTCTATAAGCTGTTCTTGAGCAATTACGACTGTATTGAGATCGTGCGCTCCTGAGAGAACGTCGTCTACATAAAAATCATTACGCAAAATGTAAGAAGCAAGCGGAAGCGTTTGGCTAACATCATCTGCCAGTTTACGCAATGTTCTTAAAGCGAGATATGGAGCGCAGTTAACGCCAAAGGTAACCGTTCGAAGTTCATAATCTTGAATTGCACCGGTGGGTTTTAGAAACAATAGTCGTTGATATGGCGAATGCTCGGTATGTACTAGGATTTGGCGGTACATTTTTGTAATATCCGCATTAAACACAAACTGATAAAAACGCCACTATAAGAGTCATCAAATCCGTTTGTAAAACAGGACCAGCATGTAACACATCGTTAAGACTATTTTCATTAGTAGTCGAATTAGATGCATTAAAAACTACCCGTACCCTTGTGGTTTTGCTATCAGGCTTAACGACCGCGTGATGAAGAAGATAAAAGGAACTAACGCTACTATTAGTTATAATTTCCGAAGGTGCAACTTCCTCCATGTGTTTAAGTGCTGCGTATTCTAGCAGGACCTGATCATACTCAACTTTTAATTCTTGCCTTTTTGACAACGCAGCCTCCATGCGGTGTAATTGTCTTAAAGCGATATCTCGTGAGCGACCAAGTGGTAAAATTGGTTCCTTAAATGGAAGACGTACCACATAACGGCCATTTACATCTCTGGAAATGGTTGTGGAGTAAAGTTCCTCGCAAAATTGTTCCTCTACAGTTAATGGCCGAGCTTGTGGCAAATCTTCCAATTCCCAGGACTTAGAAATTTGCTGATCAAGAGAAACTTCGCTGAAGTAGGACAAAAATGTTGAAAATGAATTAAAATTATCCATTTGAAGAGGACCTGAAAGAATCCATCCAAACAACGTGTTTTGGGCTAGTAGTGAGCCCAAAACATTATGTTTAATGCCCTCTCTAAGAACTGCGGTGTATAAATCTGCACCTATAACTAGGTCTATCCGGGAGCTTTAGTAGAAGAAAGGATCTGCCAAATCATACTCAAAGGGTTTCGAAATTTTTGTAGGACGTATCTCACAGGAAGGAAGATTTCCTGTAAGTCGTTGTAAGACTATAGCACTTGCTTGAATAGTATCTTCTGCTTTTCTGGAACCTAATAGAAAAGAACAAATCTTTGAAGAGGTTGCCGTCACAACATCGTTCATACCAGAAATCGAAGCCTGAATGTGTTTAACTGGAAGGTTTAGTCTTCGTTGAGCAGTTTCAGTTATAAATGTGACTTCAGATGCTGGATCAACAAGTGCTCTCAGGGTAAATTTGTCCGCCAAATGGTGTACTTCAACTAAAGCTGTTGCTAAGAGGATTCGACTATTATTGCGGGAAAGGTACGTTTGGACTTGAACGGGACTCGAAGTGGACTGTATAGATTGGGTTTCCTATTGTTGAGAGGTGGAAGGTTGAGGATCTGTTTCTTTTGGTGCTAAAGAAGAGGGGTTGCCCGAGGAAGCCATCACACAATTTCTGTGCAATAATGTATGGTGTCGCTGCTTACATTCAAGACAAGTGTGAAAACTTCGATAATTGTTTTCAGCGTGAGTAGATGCTAAGCAATTCATGCAATATTTGAGCGATCTTACCGTTGATATTCGTTCTTCAGCAGCCATTTGCTTGAACTTCGGGCTAAACCGAAGAGGATGCGAATTTTTGCAGAGTTTGCATTGAAAGTTGCTGTTCTTTGTGTGAAAAACTTTATGGTGTTGTTGTTTCTCCTTTTCTTTATAAGGTTGTGGAATTTGAGCTGCTTTTGAAAAGGAAGCATTTGTCTTCGAAGTATATTTTATATCAGACACTGCTTCCAGGACCCGATATCGGTTAGTAAGAAACGAGTCCATGTCCTTCCAGGACGGAATATCCGAAGGATTCTCGATGGACTGTTCCCACAGCGATAAGGTTTTTTCTGGTAGACGATTGGAGCACAAGTAAACAAGAATCGGGTCCCAAGATCCTGTGGAAATATTATGGGTCTTAAGATTGGATAAAGCATCGTTAATCTCGCGTTGAATATCTTTTATATGTTTGCTTTGTTCAGATGCAATAAATGGTAAATTAAACAGCATTTTTAGCTGATTATTGACCAATATTCTTTTGTTTTCATATTGGTCGGCTAAAGCAGCCCATGCCAATTGAAAATTATCGGATGTAAGGGGAAACTTGCAAACTATACATATTGTAAGCTTCTCCTTTTGTTTTGGCACGAAGGTGAAAAAGCTTTTGCACCGAGCATAATTTTGGATGGTTAATATACACTGCCCTAAACATGTCGCGGACAGAAGGCCATGCCAGGTAGTTACCATAAAATATTTCTGTATCACACGGCGGAACTTTAATGCATGGAGTGACAGGAAAATTTACAATGGGAATGTTCGCAGAACCATCTTCTTTAATAATCTGAAGTGTCTTGGTATTCTCAATTATCTGTGTTAAACAGTTGATATAGGATGTAGATGTTAATCTATGTATATTTTGTCTTGACCGCCTCTACATCTTCTGAATGTGTGGCAGAATCGGCCGATTTCATGCAAAAGGAGTAACACTTTTTAGCCTCAGCCCACAAGTTATTTAATTTTATTTTTGAAGCTTCTAACGAACTCACGGTCTGATCAATTAAAGGAATTTCATTATACTCCGTTTGAAAAAACACAATCTGATAGGCAGCAAGGATAAAATCATCTACAGCAATCATTTTTCTCAATTTGTTTGATTTCTTAATAGATTTGGTAGAAATATAAGGAAAACAACTCACCCCACAGAAAAGCCCAAATGTAAAGAACGGTATATATGTATAAAAATTGATGTGACAAAATATAAAAAAAAATATAAACTAAGCTTAACTCGCACTGATTATAAAAAAAGTTACATGCACGCACCTTGATATGGGACTGAAGGTCTGCTGGCTCTGCTTCTTCCTGTGTCACCCGGGTAAATGGTAATTCAGCGTCCGTTGCTCTCCGTAGGTTACTAAGTTGTCGCTGTGAAGGCGTTGTTTATCAGCGTTTTCTGGTAATTGTAGCGGTGGCTACTCTGGTAATTTGTTTTCGCTCTGGCTCTGAGATGATTCAGCTTAGGATGTCGTGGTCTCTAGTTGAGTTCTGGCACGTGGTCTCTTTGATATATTGCACAGAGCGCAATCGTGAATTGATTTGGCGATATGTACGAGTATGTATTTATGATGCTCCTTTCGTTACTCTTTTTTTCTGTTTTTTTTTTTTTTGTTTTTATGAGAAATCAACTACAAATCCGAGGATTGGATTCTCAGTAGTTAATTCAGCTTTATGGGTTGCGTTACTGATTTCTGAATCTCGGAAAATTGATGTTCTGTACTCACAATGTATTGAGGTTTTCGTTTGAAAATGTGTGATACAATAAGAAGAACAAAATATAGGAATTCTCCTCTTTGGTAATATTAGAGCGATGTGCTTTGATTTTTATCTCGGATGGCTAGGATAATGTTGGATACAATTTCGTTGTCATCGAGTTGTGATCGCTCGTAAGATCTTGGGGCATAATACCCTCTTCGAAATTCTTGGTGATTTCGCAATAGTATCCGTCTCGTCTGGACCAAAATGTGGGCGAATTTTGCTAATACCCTTGGGATGCCGGCTTGCGATATCTCCACAGTAATAATGTGGTTGGTGGTACGTTGATAGATTAAATGAAAGATTGACGTGTTTCGTGTGAACAGCTTACTTTATTTTCCTATGCTAACGATGTTACTTGATTGAAGGTTTGTTCCAGAAGAACTTAGATTTTGGGAAAAAGGAAAAAGGAAGGTTAGGTTGATGTATGCTTAAGCTTTAGTTTGCTGAATTTGTTGATGGCGACATCTTTACTTTAACCCGAATTATCCCACTGTACCGTATATGGTACACTTAACATAAAAATTCCTAACTGAAAAGAAGGTCACTTATTTAAATATGTTTTTCCAATATTTCGCGCTGTAGTAAGTAGGCTATGATATTTTTATGTCAAGTTTGATTTATTTGTGTTTCATTGGTGTTAAAAGAGGAGTGAAAAGTGTTAATTTTTTTAAAAGCAAGACAATGTCGAGGAAAAGGTACGTAATTCCTAATTGATGGCTTATACTCGTAGTTAGTTTAAAATCGAAATCTATATAATCAAAACAAAAGCAAATCGTCCTATTCAACTAATTTGACGATTGAGATATATTTTGTTGCTGTTACATGGATATTCATATTGATGTACCGCATATGGTTCAGTGGGATAATACATGTCCTTTCGGTTTTTTTAGGCTCACTGTCAATGAGATAATTTGTTTGCATAGATAAAAGCGATGAAGGCGATTTTTATTCAGAAATACCCATTTTACCACCATTACTGGAAGGTGATGAAACAGATGAGGATTCAGGAGAGGAGGATGTGGTTTGTGTAGACAATTTTCCCCGTAATCAGCTAGTGGCACAAATTGTCTTACTTTGATAACTTTGGTGAAGATGATGAAATTCCACTTTCTTCGTTTGTCACCAAAAAGAAGACTTGGAGGAAACAACTACAGACTTCAGTTATGAATCGTGTAACCTCAATCCAACTTTGGCTCCTTTGGACCTGTTCTCGCTCTTTTTAGATGAAACTATATTTGAAATGATAACGAAGTACTCTAATTTATATGCCCAGCATCATAATCTTCTGCCCGATATACAGGTTAGTGAGCTTGAAACTTTTGTTGGAGTACTTATATTGAGTGGCTTGGCTACAATAATGTATCAAGACGAAGAATGTACTGGGAAAATGAGGAAGGTTCACGAAATATACTTGTATTGAAATCCATCACTAGAAATAGATTCGATCACATCTTCCGAGTACTAAATTGTTGCGATAATACTCAACTAGATCCAAACGATCCTTATTCCAAAGTACGACATTTGTTTCAACACCTGCTTCAAAAGTTCTTATTGTTTACTCCAGTAGTAGAAAATTATAGTGTGGATGAGTGTATGATACCCTATTTTGAACGTCATCCGACTAAACAATTTATAAGAGGAAACCCAATTAGATGGGGCTATAAATTTTGGGTTGGAACAACTCCAAGCGGATATATTGTTTGGTTTGATGCCTACCTTGGATCAAAATTACCTTCAACGCCCGAGAATAGAGAATTCTCTCTTGGAACACAAGTTGTTCTAGATTTTTCTCATGCGCTTATTGGACGAGGCTTAAATCTAAGCTATCATTGATATTTTGACAACTTTTTGTCTTCCCTTCAATTATTTCATGAATTAAACGTATTAAAAATAAGAGGTACTGATACTATTAGAGATAATCGGTTAAAAACCTGTTCCTTGCGCGTATCGGATAAAATTCTGAAACGAAAAGGCCGAAGTGCCTATAGCTACGAACTCTGCTTAGAACTCAATGCGGTTGTATGCAAATGGAATGACAACAACATTGTAAATATGATATCAAACTGTGTTCCAGTACATCCAACAAATTCGGTGAGAGATACTCCCGTGCTGTGAAAAATAAATATCAGTTTCCCAGCTAAAACTTATAAAACTCTATAATAAAAATATGGGAGGCGTCGATAGATCAGACCAAAATATCGGTCTTTATCGGATTGGTATTAGAGGAAAAAAATGGTGATGAAAGTACCAGACCACGAAATTTGAAGGCAGCAAATACAGAGAACCAGGACATTAGATATGATGAAATAAACCACTTGATTCTCGAGCAAGACAAGCGAACAAGATGTCGAATTTGCTACACTCTACTACTGTTTGTGAGAAATGTGGCGTTACCTTACATGTGCGCTGTTTTAAAGCATATCACACAATGTCACAGTAATTTATGTATAAAAGTAATTAATAAAACACATAATGTTCAATATAAATTTAAATCTGCGTAATATTTTAATATTAGATTATGATAGTGCATTATCCCACTGTACCATATAAGGTACACCTTATCCCCAGCAAATGGTAAGTTAAATATTTTTTTTCAATTTTTTTTTACAATACAACTAGGACAAGTGTCCTTACTTCCAAATTTCATTGAAAAATTAAACGAAAAATTTCTCTGGGATAATCCGGGTTAATAGAAAAACAATACGTTCAAAAAGTTGAACTTGCCGAAACATTCGCATTTCTTACGCAAACAGTGTGGTAAAGGTCATACAAATCATAAAAGAAAATAGACAATTTGACACTTAGGCCTTTCGATGAAAGTCGTATCGGGCGAGCCAGGTCGATTTTAAGTGAGTAGAAAAGAGACCCACCTTTTCTCAACTAACCTAAAAATCTACCTGTCTACCTGCGTTCGTGTATAACGGAAATTCCATTTCAACGCTTTTTAATAGTTACTCAAAACTCTGGCTTTCATTACTAAACACATATTTGAGAAGTGCAATGTGCAATACCCAGCAAATTGCCCTTTTCTTTGGGGTGGGTAAATGTGTATCTTTTGCATGCGCCAATGACGAGAGATGTTTTCGCAAGCAGGGGTATATTTGTTGTATGAAATGCGCACATATTTTTTTTAGCTGTAGTTCTGGTTGGAAAAGTAGTTTTGTTGTGGCTAAGAGAATAAAATCCCTGATGTGAAGAGACCTGCGCAAGAATTTTTCACTTAAGTTGGGACGGGCTATATTTGAGTTGTGTATTGTTATAACGTATAGCCCGTCCCAACTTAAATGAAAATTTCTTTCTTTGCGTGAAAAACTTTATGGTGTTGTTGTTTCTCCTTTTCTTTATAAGGTTGTGGAATTTGAGCTGCTTTTGAAAAGGAAGCATTTGTCTTCGAAGTATATTTTATATCAGACACTGCTTCCAGGACCCGATATCGGTTAGTAAGAAACGAGTCCATGTCCTTCCAGGACGGAATATCCGAAGGATTCTCGATGGACTGTTCCCACAGCGACAAGGTTTTTTCTGGTAGACGATTGGAGCACAAGTAAATAAGAATCGGGTCCCAGGATTCTGTGGAAATATTATTGGTCTTAAGATTGGATAAAGCATCGTTAATCTCGCGTTGAATATCTTTTATATGTTTGCTTGGTTCAGATGCAATAAATGGTAAATTAAACAGCATTTTTAGCTGATTATTGACCAATATTCTTTTGTTTTCATATTGGTCGGTTAAAGCAGCCCATGCCAATTGAAAATTATCGGATGTAAGGGGAAACTTGCAAACTATACATATTGTAAGCTTCTCCTTTTGTTTTGGCACGAAGGTGAAAAAGCTTTTGCACCGAGCATAATTTTGGATGGTTAATATACACTGCCCTAAACATGTCGCGGAAAGAAGGCCATGCCAGGTAGTTACCATAAAATATTTCTGTATCACACGGCGGAACTTTAATGCATGGAGTGACAGGAAAATTTACAATGGGAATGTTCGCAGAACCATCTTCTTTAATAATCTGAAGTGTCTTGGTATTCTCAATTATCTGTGTTAAACAGTTGATATAGGATGTAGATGTTAATCTATATTTTGTCTTGACCGCCGCTACATGTTCTGAATGTATGGCAGAATCGGCCGATTTCATGCAAAAGGAGTAACACTTTTTAGCTCCAGCCCACAAGTTATTTAATTCTATTTTTGAAGCTTCTAACGAACTCACGGTCTGATCAATTAGAGGAATTTCATTATACTCCGTTTGAAAAAACATAATCTGATCGGCAGCAAGGATAAAATCATTTACAGCAATCATTTTTCTCAATTTGTTTGATTTCTTAATAGATTTGGTAGAAATATAAGGAAAACAACTTACCCCACAGAAAAGCCCAAATGTAAAGAACGGTATATATGTATAAAAATTGATCTGATAAAATATAAAAAAAAATATAAACTAAGCTTAACTCGCACTGATTATAAAAAAAGTTACATGCACGCACCTTGATATGAGACTGAAGGTCTGCTGGCTCTGCTTCTTCCTGTGTCACTCGGGTAAATGGTAATTCAGCGTCCGTTACTCTCCTTAGGTAACTAAGTTGTCGCTGTGAAGGCGTTGTTTATCAGCGTTTTCTGGTAATTGTAGCGGTGGCTACTCTGGTAATTTGTTTTCGCTCTGGCTCTGAGATGATTCAGCTTAGGATGTCGTGGTCTCTAGTTGAGTTCTGGCACGTGGTCTCTTTGATATATTGCACAGAGCGCAACGTGAATTGATTTGGCGATATGTACTAGTATGTATTTATGATGCTCCTTTCGTTACTCTTTTTTTCGGGTTTTTTTTTTTTTTTTTTTTTTTGTTTTTATGAGAATTCAACTACAAAACCGAGGATTGGATTCTCAGAAGTTAATTCAGCTTTATGGGTTGCGATACTGATTCCTGAATCTCGGAAAATTGATGTTCTGTACTCACAATGTATTGAGGTTTTCGTTTGAAAATGTGTGATACAATAAGAAGAACAAAATATAGGAATTCTCCTCTTTGGTAATATTAGAGCGATGTGCTTTGATTTTTATCTCGGATGGCTAGGATAATGTTGGATACAATTTCGTTGTCATCGAGTTGTGATCGCTCGTAAGATCTTGGGGCATAATACCCTCTTCGAAATTCTTGGTGATTTCGCAATAGTATCCGGCTCGTCTGGACCAAAATGTGTGCGAATTTTGCTAATACCCTTGGGATGCTGGCTTGCGATATCTCCACAGTAATAATGTGGTGTACGTTGATAGATTAAATGAAAGATTGACGTGTTTCGTGTGAACAGCTTACTTTATTTTCCTATGCTAACGATGTTACTTGATTGAAGATTTGTTCCAGAAGAACTTAGATTTTGGGAAAAAGGAAAAAGGAAGGTTAATATGTATGCTTAAGCTTTAGTTTGCTGAATTTGTTGATGGCGACATCTATACTTTAATAGAAAAACAATACGTTCAAAAAGTTGAACTTGCCGAAACATTCGCATTTCTTACGCAAACAGTGTGGTAAAGGTCATACAAATCATAAAAGAAAATAGACAATTGGACACTTAGGCCTTTCCATGAAAGTCGTATCGGGCGAGCCAGGTCGATTTTAAGTGAGTAGAAAAGAGACCCATCTTTTCTCAAGTAACCTAAAAATGTACCTGTCTACCTGCGTTCGTGTATAACGGAAATTCAATTTCAACCCTTTTTAATAGTTACTCAAAACTCTGACTTTCATTACTAAACACATATTTGAGAAGTGCAATGTGCAATACCCAGCGAATTTCCCTTTTCTTTGGGGTGGGTAAATGTGTATCTTTTGCATGCGCCAATGACGGTTCTGTGTGGACAATCAGTCGTGTCTCGATCGTCGATCGAGAGAGATGTTTTCGCAAGCAGGGGTATATTTGTTGTATGAAATGCGCACATATTTTTTTTAGCTGTAGTTCTGGTTGGAAAAGTAGTTTTGTTGTCGCTAAGAGAATAAAATCCCTGATGTGAAGAGACCTGCGCAAGAATTTTTCACTTAAGTTGGGACGGGCTATATTTGAGTTGTGTATTGTTATAACGTATAGCCCGTCCCAACTTAAGTGAAAATTTCTTGCGCAGGTCTCTTCACATCAGGGATTTTATTCTATTAGCGACAACAAAACTACTTTTCCAACCAGAACTACAGCTAAAAAACATAGGGACGGGCTACAGTCCGCTTGGGCGAACTGTTGGATACCCTATTCTTATTCCTATCCCTTGTAAGTGGGCGTGACAAAAGTTTAAGTATGGTTGAATTGTTAAGAACGCTCTACATATTTTGTTATATATATATATTAAAGGATTTTATAAAAAAACGCTCCCTAGCTCAAACTTGGGTGTTTCAATAAAATTGTTTTATTTAATTGTGGGCGTGTCAGTAGGCGGATTTAAAAAAAATTAACACATGAGCATAAAAGGCCCCTATAGAGTATATATTATAAATTTAAGCTCCCTAGCTCAAACTTCGGATTTTCAAAAAAATTGTTTTATTTATTTGTGGGCGTGTCAGTAGGCGGTTTTTTAAATTTTTTTATCCCGAGCAGTTTTAGGAGTCATAGAGCATATATAAAAAATTTCAACTTTCTAGCTCAAAATTCGATTTTTTCCAAAATTTTGTTTTTTTTGAGTTTGTTTGCCTGTGGGCGGATTTCAAAAATTCGTAAACTTGATTATTTCGGGACCCTAGAGAGTATATGGTTAAAATTTCAGCTCTCTAGGTCCAGTTTGAATTTTTGATGATTTATACTTTGTTGGAAAGGTATGTTCTCAGCACGGGTTTTAGAAGAAAAAAAAAATCTAAATTTCAAAATGGCTTATTTTGACCACCCAGCGTGTTACGACAGGTTTTTTCGATTTTTTTTAATTTTTTATTTTTTTTTCATTTTCTATTTATTTATTTTGGCAACAACCAAATAAAGAATCACATTTGAATGTAACATATCGTATTACAATTGAACTGTCAGATAGACACGCAACGTAACGCCATCTATTATCGATCAATGGAGAAGCCAATTTTGTTTCATGTTTGGTGGCGCTGTCGGATTCGGATTTCTTCATTGCGATTTTGTGAGTTTTTGTGAATTAAAATTGATATGAGAATATATCTATATCTATTTATATATATATGTATATAAAAATCAATCCATATTTGCGTTTGTTGCCGGTGTTTGGCCAAACGCGTTAACCGATTCCAATGAAATTTTTTTTAAAGAAAGGTGACGTCTATACGAAGGATGTTATGAATGTGCGATGTCTGTGTCTGCATCGGTGTGTAAATTATGTGTTTCTTAAAAAAGAAAAAAAAATTGACAATGTATTTATACACTGTGTGTTTCATATGTAGGTATCATGTGCTTTGAAAAAAAACCAATTTAAGTGAAATAATAAAAAGTTTTTTTGTGTAATATTTTCTATATATAAAAATCAATCCATATTTGTGTTTGTTGCCGGTGTTTGGCCAAACGCGTTAACCGATTCCAATGAAATTTTTTTCCATGAAAGGCGACGTCTGCACGAAGGTTGTTATGTTTGGCTATATCTGCATCGGTGTGTGAGATATGGGCATTTGAGTGAGTACACATGCATATGTGCGTATGCGTGTAAATTACGACGCAGATACAGAGACCGTACAGACGTCATTTATTTTGTTATCCGAACAAGCATATGAAAGAGGGAGACCACACGAACGTTTCAAGCTTATTGTGGAATTTGTGCGCACTTTCATTCTTGAGATATCGTGTGTTCAATATTTTATTCAAATAACTCTTATTGAAATTTTTTGCATTTTTTTGTGAATCGGACATCGGAAAGTTGCTTTTCCAACATTGATAACAATCGGTGTGGAAGTGAATGAAAAGTGATTCAATCGAAGTTTTTTATTTTCGCTTTGTTGTTTGATTCGCAGAAGTAAGGTGACATAGCCCCCCGATTGATCGCCTACCTTGTCGTGGTGGTGGGGCTTAAGTACTCCCCTCTCTGTTGTTAATCGTCAAAGAGGGGGTGGAAAACTAAAAGGCATCAAATCCAAGGTAAGGTTCGACGCGCCGAGACCTGCATGGCTGAGGGAGTGCTCAGTCGCTAGTGCAAACTCTGGATACCTGGGGACCTCCAGTTTTAACCCTAATTCCCCTTATCTGCATACAGGGGGTGAGTGCAGATGGACCTTCCTTCCCCCTTACTCGTGGGACTTAAAAATGAACAAAACCAACAAACCAAACAAACAAAACAAAACAAAAGAGACTAAGGTGCAAGGATCGGGCACCACTGACTCTATAAATACCGATCCCCAAACGGAACGACTGACGGAAGAAGAAGAAAATCTTCTTCTGAACCCTTTCGCCAATCTTGGAGTATGGGATGGGGAGAGCGTTGGAACGGATGCTGGCATGGAGGGCATGAACCTTGATGTCAGCGACACCTGTTCCGTCGCTAGCTCCAACCTCTCTTTATTGTCAACCTCCTCCAGACGGAAAAAAATTACAAACTGCAGGACAACGATAAAAAGACTATGTACAAAAAGATGGGACGAACTAACTGAGACTGACCGCAAACGGCTACATAACGCACGTGCGTATCTGCAGGAACAGCATCTAATGGAGAATGAGCCTACTGCTCGTACACCGGCGGAAGCTGATCCTGGGGATAACACCAGCGGTAAGAAATTGATGGGTCCACCCTCCTCCCAGATTGGCAAAGTCCATCCAGGGGTAGGGTCGACCGCATCAACCACTATGCCAAAGGATGCCACCGAGGAACCGTCAAACCCTTCAATTAGATGTTGCATCGAGCCTCTTGCTCGTACGGGTCTGGAGAAGGGGGAGATGCTCCCTGGGGTAAAGAAGATGTTGCCTGCGGACGATCCGATGAAGAAAAACCTGCTCGGCTCACCGCAGACAATACCTTCGACGCCTAAGACAAACGTGACAATGACAGACACAAAGACTGAACGACTACAGGAACCGACCACAGGACTACCAGACTCACCGGCCAGACGTTGCATCGAGCCTCTTGCTCGTACGGGCCTGGAAGGAGAGAAGATAGTCACTGAGGAGGTAGGAGAGAGGGAACTGCATCTGGAGAACATCCAGAGCCTCAGCTCCACTTGTAATTTAGATGCGGTATCCTCCCACCAACCAGGTAACTGCAGTCGCGACGTCTCGGGGGGCAACTTGACGATTGACAGCTGCCAAACAGTCGTGGAGGTACAGCCTACCAATCTCTAACGGGACACTCAGAGAGCGTCAGACTATAAAGTCCCCAAACCGAAAAAGCCTCTAGAGGAGCATCAGATAATGCGCAGGCAAAGACGCAACGCGCTTAGGATCGTCCGTAAGATTGGCAGCAAAATTCCGGAATCCTTAACGGAAAAGGAAATGCTATCCCTCGACAAGACAAGAGAACGACTAAGGACACTACCCGACAATACAACGGTAAAGAGTAAGCGTGTGCCCAACTCTAAGACAGTTCCGAAAAGACTGGCTGGAAAGGGGAAGGATAGCCCTCTGCTCTCCACTCCAATCGCAGCCAGACTCAGGAAACCCGTAATTGGCACGAGTGCGGACGCCCAATCCAATCTCGATCCGATTGCGAGCACGTCCAAGAGGGCGAGATAAAACGACACGCTTTCCTCAATCTCCCAAACGAACGCTCGAAAGAAAGCCAAAGTCTCTATACCAACTGCAGTTGGGCAACAAGTCGCCGTAGCAGACTACGGCAACCCTTCACGGAAGTTGACAGAGGACCAATGGCGACTCATTGAACTTCGAATCCTGGATGAGGTGAATGAGGCAATCCTTAAAAACAAGGAACCCCTCCCGCTTTTGGCACCCTCAACACAATCCAAGGGTTCAAACTTATGACCTGTGAAGAAGAACACACTCTCACATGGCTCAAAGAGTTTATTGCCAGGACGAAAGCTCCATGGCCAAACGCCGACCTTCGTTTGATTGACAGGAAGGAGATTGCACGGATGACAAGGCCTAAGGCCAAACTTGTTGTACGAGGACCTCATATCCCGAAGGATCGTATTGAAAGATATCTAAGATCCTTAAATACCGATCAGCTAAGCCACACTTGGGAAGTGATCGAGATGGGAGAATACAAAGAATCAGGCACGGAAGTGGTAGTGTTGCTTAGCCACAAATCCATTCCGTTGCTGAAAAAGATAGACTTCAAAGTTCGCGTCGGCATAAACCGATGCAAGCTCAGGCTTATTGCGAACTCGGTCAATAAAAATAACAAGGAAGATAGTACAAATAAACCTTCATCACAGTAAGGTGTCTAGCGCCAACCTAATCTACCTCATGGAGGATAGAAAAATAGACCTGGCCCTTATTCAAGAACCCTGGGTAGCAGGAGGCAGAATAAGGGGTTTAAACTCGAAGGGGCTGGCCCTGTTTAAAACAGTGCAGACAGATCCAAACAGTAAGATCAGAACTTGCATAGTAGCTAGGAAACAGATTAACCTCTTTCTTCTATCTACCTACAGTGATAACGACCACGCGATGGTAAAACTTGAGCGCAATGGGCTCCCTCCGCTGATTATAACATCGTGCTACATGCCCTACGATGCAACGGAAGGACCACCGTCAGACCTGACACACCTTATTGTGCAACGGGCTACACGAGAAAGATGGGACCTGGTGATGGGATGCGACGCCAACTCTCATCATGCCCTATGGGGTAGCTCAAACACAAATACAAGGGGTGAGTCACTTTTCGAATTTCTTATAGATCATAACTTATTAATAGCTAATAGGGGCTCAGAACCAACTTTTGTTATTAGAAATAGGCAAGAAGTAATCGATGTTACAATATTAAGTAACTCGAATACAATCAAAATAGACCAGTGGAAGGTATTAAGGGAGGAAACTTTCTCTGATCATAAGATCATTGAATTCCTAATACCAGACACAAACAATCCCCCAAAACCATACAGGAACCATAGGAAAACTAACTGGGACCTTTTCAATGTGGAAGTGGGAAAGAACATAAGAACGCTCCAGACAAATGCAGCGCATGCACCTGAGAGTACAGACAGGAATGCCGAGGATCTAGGTAAAATCCTAGGTAAAGCCCTCGAAAAATCATGTCCCCTGAAAACGAAGAGCAGAAGAAAATCGACTCCTCCCTGGTGGACAAAAGAACTGTACGACATTAAAAAGGAAACTAGAAAACTTTTCAATGTAGCAAAACGTACAAGAATGGACAATGACTGGGAAACCTACAAGGCCAGTCAAAGAAAGTTAAAAACAGAAACGCAACGAGCAAAGCGATCTTCGTGGAAATCCTTCTGCAGCAAGGTGGAAAACAAACCAACGACCATACCACGTCGAGTTAATCGGTTCTCGTCAGATCACCGCAATTAAACGACGTTGGGCGCGGTTAGTACGTAGATGGGGGACCGTTTGAGAACAACCGCGTGTCGTTGGCCAGTCCCATCTACAGAGTTGAGGTAGATATACATACGTGGTATCGCAATGGACCTAAATTGGTCTAAGTGTGTCGGCTTCTGCCGACAGCCACATAAACCTAACCTAACCTAAGGTGGAAAACACCACAGAATCAGCTAGGCTCAGGAAAATACTTGCTAAAGAACCAGTATCCTTGGGATCTCTCAAGGATCCTAACGGCAACTGGACAGAATCCTGCAACGAAACGCTTAAGCTCCTCCTTGAGACTCACTTTCCAGGATGCAACAATGAGCACAATAACTTGGAAGATGAGCACTACACGGAGCATGCAGCTTCAGCGGAAATTATAACGGAAGAAAGGATAAGATGGGCTATCAACTCCTTCTCTCCATATAAATCTCCGGGTATTGATGGCATCTTTCCTATGATGCTACAAAGATGTGAAGAATATATAACCCCACAATACAATCAAAATAGACCAGTGGAAGGTATTAAGGGAGGAAACTTTCTCTGATCATAAGATCATTGAATTCCTAATACCAGACACAAACAATCCCCCAAAACCATACAGGAACCATAGGAAAACTAACTGGGACCTTTTCAATGTGGAAGTGGGAAAGAACATAAGAACGCTCCAGACAAATGCAGCGCATGCACCTGAGAGTACAGACAGGAATGCCGAGGATCTAGGTAAAATCCTAGGTAAAGCCCTCGAAAAATCATGTCCCCTGAAAACGAAGAGCAGAAGAAAATCGACTCCTCCCTGGTGGACAAAAGAACTGTACGACATTAAAAAGGAAACTAGAAAAC
The DNA here is from genome assembly GCA_949715645.1 of Portevinia maculata. Taxonomy (NCBI): domain Eukaryota; kingdom Metazoa; phylum Arthropoda; class Insecta; order Diptera; family Syrphidae; genus Portevinia; species Portevinia maculata. The sequence goes on along the minus strand of OX454527.1, from coordinate 116,235,586 downwards.
TTTTCAATGTAGCAAAACGTACAAGAATGGACAATGACTGGGAAACCTACAAGGCCAGTCAAAGAAAGTTAAAAACAGAAACGCAACGAGCAAAGCGATCTTCGTGGAAATCCTTCTGCAGCAAGGTATAAAACACCACAGAATCAGCTAGGCTCAGGAAAATACTTGCTAAAGAACCATTATCCTTGGGATCTCTCAAGGATCCTAACGGCAACTGGACAGAATCCTGCAACGAAACGCTTAAGCTCCTCCTTGAGACTCACTTTCCAGGATGCAACAATGAGCACAATAACTTGGAAGATGAGCACTACACGGAGCATGCAGCATCAGCGGAAATTATAACGGAAGAAAGGATAAGATGGGCTATCAACTCCTTCTCTCCATATAAATCTCCGGGTATTGATGGCATCTTTCCTATGATGCTACAAAGATGTGAAGAATATATAACCCCACATGTCAGGAACATATTCCTAAGTAGCCTAAAATTGGGATATGTACCAAAAGTATGGTGGTTTTCATACCCAAAGCTGGAAAACCCAGTCACACTACCGCTAAAGACTTTAGGCCAATCAGCCTAACCTCTTTTGTTCTAAAAACTTTTGAAAGGCTGATTGACATCTATATTCGTAGCAAACTGAGTCCAGAGGTCCTATCCCCAGCTCAGCATGCGTATACGAAAGGTAAAGGTGTAGAGACAGCACTCCATAGTGTAGTTAGCACCATAGAAAAGACATTAAGGGATAAGGAATATACTCTAGCAGCCTTCCTGGACATTGAGGGTGCCTTCAACAACGTCCAAGGGGAAGCGGTAGAAAGAGCCCTAGTAAACCTAAATGTGGAGAATACCATTATTAAATGGATAATGTGCATGCTTAAAAGAAGATGCATCAACTCAGAGTTAGGTGGTTAAATAATCAAGGTGTCAGCATCTAGAGGAACTCCCCAAGGCGGAGTCCTATCACCCCTTCTATGGGTACTCGTTTTAAACGAGACTTTGATTGAACTTGGACTTAGTGGAGTCAAGGCAGTAGCTTATGCAGACGACTTAGCACTGCTAGCGACAGGGAAATTCCCATCCACTCTAAGCGAACAAATACAGAACGCCTTATCTATGGTTGGTACCTGGACAAAAAACTGCGGATTGGCGGTTAACCTACAGAAAACAGTACTGGTCCTCTTCACCAATAAAAGGATTATACCACAATTTAATAGGCCAACAATTGAAGGTACTCCACTACAAATATCAGAATTCGCGAAGTATCTGGGCGTGATTCTAGATAGAAAATTAAACTGGAGCCTCAACATAAAAGAAAGAGCAAAGAAGGCAATGATAGCCTTATATGCCTGCAGCAGAATTTTCGGCAAAACCTGGGGTCCTAGTCCCAAAATTATCATGTGGCTATATACGGCAGTAGTAAGACCTATACTCACATATGGTAATTTAGTATGGTGGCAGGGTTTGTGCAAGGCCACGAACCTTAAGATCATGACTAGAGTCCAAAGAACTGCCTGTATTGGTACTACTGGGGCCATGAGAACCACCCCCACAGCGGGGTTGGAGGTAATTCTCAATCTTAAGCCTCTAGACCTTTTTGTACAAGAATCCGCAGCAAACAGTGCCTTGCGGCTAAGCCAAACGGAAAACTGGAAACCCAGTACAACAGGACATGCGCGGATTCTTAAGAAATTTACGGGTGGTAATGTATGCACAGACTACATTACCCCCAAACTAGACTTTACTAGACCATTTACTGTCTCGATTCCCTGCAGGGAAGAATGGCATGAGAATCAAATACCAGTCCGTGCAACAACGATCCCCATCTACACAGATGGCTCCAAGATGGATACTGGCGTTGGCGCGGGTTTCTATTCCGAAACACTCGGAATATCTGGCTCGATCAGACTCCCCGACTACAGCAGCGTCTTCCAAGCTGAGGTTCTGGCGATGGCAACAGCCGCTAAACAGGTTGCAATGACGGCAATAGCACAAGCTGATATTACCTTCTTCATTGACAGCCAAGCGGCAATAAAATCGATTTCCGCCACAGAAATAAAATCGAAGCTTGTAAGTCGCTGTCGCGAAGAGCTGCGGGCACTTGGCGCGCAGCACAGTGTAAGACTCTGCTGGTTCCCCGGACACAGTGGTGTTCCGGGAAATGAAAGAGCCGATGAACTGGCAAGACAAGGATCCTCCCTTGAATTAAGAGAGGCTGACACAACGGTAAAAACCCTTCCCTGTTACCTTAAACAGGTGATTGGTGATAAAACGCTGATGACAGCTAACGAAAGATGGAGTGCCCTTGACTCCTGTGCCATCACCAGGAAAATGTGGCCACTATATGACAAACGAAAGACCGAGAGAATCCTTCAAATGAACAAAAAGTCTTTGTCCTCTCTCACAGGTGTTATCACCGGACACAACATACTGGGCTACCATGCAAAGAAATTGAAGCTCAGCACAGATGAACTCTGCAGAGGCTGCGGGGACGAGGAGGTGAATGAGGATACCCCTCATTTCCTCTGTCACTGTCCTGCACTCTGTCATATAAGAAACAATGCCCTTGGCAGATATTTCTTCCAGTACTTAGAGGAACTCTCCGGCAAGTCTGTAAACGACTTGCGCAAGTTCATCAACGCATCGGGATGGTTTGTAAACCCGCTAGGTTTTTCATAGTTGCCAAGTAAGGGAATCATAACCTCCAGGGTATCACAAAGGGTCTACATAGACCTAAGTGTGACGGGAGCAGGACTCTCTTGCCCCGTCAACCCAGCAACCTAGCCTAACCTAACCTAAGGTGACATAGGCGCCTGCCAGACAACAAGCACCTAACCTAAACGGAACAACGAAGTTGTGTGAGCGGCCTAAGCCATGCGGAGAAAAACGTGCAGTCCCTTTCACCGGTTGAGCTCAAATCAGGCAATCTTCGGTATTGGCCTGAGAGTGTTTCTGTGAACTTTGGTCGAAATCGGTCTTCTTTTTTTAGGCGCAGCAACATACGCCGGCTACCCGCTATAGACATTTATAAGGAAGTCTACTCGAACATATTGGCCAATAGAGTTCTCGGGCACGGGCAAAGCCGGGCAGGTGCAGCTAGTAGGGTATAAAAATATGTGCGCATTTCATACAACAAATGTACCCCTGTTTGCAAAAACATCTCTCTCGATCGACGATCGAGACATGACTGATTGTCCACACAGAACCGTCATTGGCGCATGCAAAAGATACACATTACCCACCCCAAAGAAAAGGGAAATTTGCTGGGTGTTGCACTTTTCAAATATGTGTTTAGTAATGAAAGCCAAAGTTTTGAGTAACTATTAAAAAGGGTTGAAATGGAATTTCCGTTATACACGAACACAGGTAGGCAGGTAGATTTTTAGGTTAGTTATGAAAAGATGGGTCTCTTTTCTACTCACTTAAAATCGACCAGGATCGCCCGATACGACTTTCATGGAAATGCCTAAGTGTCCAATTGTCTACCCACATTTAATAACCCATTTTTTCAAGTGAATAGGTATATTTTTACGTGTTTGATGATTTTATAATATAAATAAATAAATATCAGGCATTAACGTCCCATAGAGGGCCTAATACCTAGCTTCTCCAACCACTTTCTTTGCGAAGTGGAAGGTACCTACAATTTTAAGCCGAATCCGAACGGCAAATTTGAGAAGCTTTTCATGACAATTGATACTCTTGGATGTTTGTCAGACGTTCGCAAGAGGTGGGGCAGTGGAAAAAAAACTCAAGATGTTATTTGGCCTCGGAATTGAATCGGGGATTAGTAGGCAGACACACTAACCATTGAGCCACTGCGTCCGACATTGATGATTTTATAATTTTTTATTTTCTTTTATGATTTGTATGACCTTTACCACACTATACCTATAATAAAATAAAATCACAACTATTTATTTTTTCAAACAATATCTTTTATTGATACGTATTCATTTTCTTTGCTTTACATCATTTTATATCAATTGTGCTAGTTTTCATCATTTCTTTATTTTCTTGATGGTAATGTTTTATTTCGTGCATGAAACTTTTTTCATGAGTTAGTTACGTTACAGACTACACCCGAACCTACTACCAGATCATTCCCCACACCCCTCTTCGCCTAACGGCACAAATACAAATCCCATAACACTCTACGACACAAGCTCCCACCATTTTTGCCGACAGTTGCAAAACCTTCCGATAACAAAATCCCAACTAAATATACTCATATTTCACAACTCCAGACGAAATATGAATATTTCATAAACAAGTGCACTCCTATCCCACAGGAAGCACCTCATATAAATACCGGTGGGATAGTTCAGCAAAAGTTAGTTCTAATTCAACTCTCAATGCCAGAAGTGCAGCCACGCCTAGACAGCGGCTTCTTTCACTGATTTAATTTAAGTTATAATATTATAAATAAACAATCTACGTTAGAAATGCAGCCACGCCTAGACAGCGGCTTCTTTCATGGACATATTATAATGAATAAATAATATAATAAATAAATAAAGAAGAGAAAAAAAACATTGTGTTTTTTTTAATTCAAAACGTTCAACCCAGAACGTAATTGGCGCAGTCGGCAGTTCTCGAGTACGCGAGGTTTTTTTTTCAAAGTTTCAAAATTCGCTAATGAAAAAAGAAGAATTCGCGGTTGGTATTTACTATTCGACTCGAGTGAACCATACAAATAAAATAAAATAGTGTAATTCTAAAAGTGTGTGTATACAACTTCCGAAAGGATCTGCCAAATCATACTCAAAGGGTTTCGAAATTTTTGTAGGACGTATCTCACAGGAAGGAAGATTTCCTGTAAGTCGTTGTAAGACTATAGCACTTGCTTCAATAGTATCTTCTGCTATTCTGGTACCTAATAGAAAAGAACAAATCTTTGAAGAAGTTGCCGTCACAACATCGTTCATACCAGAAATCGAAGCCTGAATGTGTTTAACTGGAAGGTTTAGTCTTCGTTGAGCAGTTTCAGTTATAAATGTGACTTCAGATGCTGGATCAACAAGTGCTCTCAGGGTAAATTTGTCCGCCAAATGGTGTACTTCAACTAAAGCTGTTGCTAAGAGGATTCGACTATTATTGCGGGAAAGGTACGTTTGGACTTGAACGGGATTCGAAGTGGACTGTATAGATTGGGTTTGCCCAATTTTTTGCGAGGAAGCCATCACACAATTTCTGTGCAATAATATATGGTGTCGCTGCTTACATTCAAGACAAGTGTGAACACTTCGACAATTGTTTTCAGAGTGAGTAGATGCTAAGCAATTCATGCAATATTTGAGCGATCTTACCGTTGATATTCGTTATTCAGCAGCCATTTGCTTGAACTTCGGGCAAAACCGAAGAGGATGCGAATTTTTGCAGAGTTTGCATTGAAAGTTGCTGTTCTTTGTGTGAAAAACTTTATGGTGTTGTTGTTTCTCCTTTTCTTTATAAGGTTGTGGAATTTGAGCTGCTTTTGAAAAGGAAGCATTTGTCTTCGAAGTATATTTTATATCAGACACTGCTTCCAGGACCCGATATCGGTTAGTAAGAAACGAGTCCATGTCCTTCCAGGACGGAATATCCGAAGGATTCTCGATGGACTGTTCCCACAGCGACAAGGTTTTTTCTGGTAGACGATTGGAGCACAAGTAAATAAGAATCGGGTCCCAGGATTCTGTGGAAATATTATTGGTCTTAAGATTGGATAAAGCATCGTTAATCTCGCGTTGAATATCTTTTATATGTTTGCTTGGTTCAGATGCAATAAATGGTAAATTAAACAGCATTTTTAGCTGATTATTGACCAATATTCTTTTGTTTTCATATTGGTCGGTTAAAGCAGCCCATGCCAATTGAAAATTATCGGATGTAAGGGGAAACTTGCAAACTATACATATTGTAAGCTTCTCCTTTTGTTTTGGCACGAAGGTGAAAAAGCTTTTGCACCGAGCATAATTTTGGATGGTTAATATACACTGCCCTAAACATGTCGCGGACAGAAGGCCATGCCAGGTAGTTACCATAAAATATTTCTGTATCACACGGCGGAACTTTAATGCATGGAGTGACAGGAAAATTTACAATGGGAATGTTCGCAGAACCATCTTCTTTAATAATCTGAAGTGTCTTGGTATTCTCAATTATCTGTGTTAAACAGTTGATATAGGATGTAGATGTTAATCTATATTTTGTCTTGGCCGCCGCTACATCTTCTGAATGTATGGCAGAATCGGCCGATTTCATGCAAAAGGAGTAACACTTTTTAGCCTCAGCCCACAAGTTATTTAATTCTATTTTTGAAGCTTCTAACGAACTCACGGTCTGATCAATTAAAGGAATTTCATTATACTCCGTTTGAAAAAACACAATCTGATCGGCAGCAAGGATAAAATCATCTACAGCAATCATTTTTCTCAATTTGTTTGATTTCTTAATAGATTTGGTAGAAATATAAGGAAAACAACTCACCCCACAGAAAAGCCCAAATGTAAAGAACGGTTATGTATAAAAATTGATGTGATAAAATATAAAAAAAAATATAAACTAAGCTTAACTCGCACTGATTATAAAAAAAGTTACATGCACGCACCTTGATATGAGACTGAAGGTCTGCTGGCTCTGCTTCTTCCTGTGTCACTCGGGTAAATGGTAATTCAGCGTCCGTTGCTCTCCGTAGGATACTAAGTTGTCGCTGTGAAGGCGTTGTTTATCAGCGTTTTCTGGTAATTGTAGCGGTGGCTACTCTGGTAATTTGTTTTCGCTCTGGCTCTGAGATGATTCAGCTTAGGATGTCGTGGTCTCTAGTTGAGTTCTGGCACGTGGTCTCTTTGATATATTGCACAGAGCGCAACGTGAATTGATTTGACGATATGTACGAGTATGTATTTATGATGCTCCTTTCGTTACTCTTTTTTTCGGAAAAGGAAAAAGGCAGGTTAGGTTGATGTATGCTTAAGCTTTAGTTTGCTGAATTTGTTGATGGCGACATCTTTACTTTAATAGAAAAACAATACGTTCAAAAAGTTGAACTTGCCGAAACATTCGCATTTCTTACGCAAACAGTGTGGTAAAGGTCATACAAATCATAAAAGAAAATAGACAATTGGACACTTAGGCCTTTCCATGAAAGTCGTATCGGGCGATCCTGGTCGATTTTAAGTGAGTAGAAAAGAGACCCATCTTTTCATAACTAACCTAAAACTCTACCTGCCTACCTGCGTTCGTGTATAACGGAAATTCTATTTCAACCCTTTTTAATAGTTACTCAAAACTCTGGCTTTCATTACTAAACACATATTTGAGAAGTGCAATGTGTGAGTGAACCATACAAATAAAATAAAATAGTGTAATTCTAAAAGTGCGTGTATACAACTTCCGATCAAGGAAAAAAATACTTCAGTGACTAAAGAACGCTCCCAGAGGAAACTAACATTCAGAAGGGAGCAGAAGCAGCACTAAATCTACAGAAAGAATACATATCCACAATTGGTAACCGAAGGAACGATAACTTCGACTTACAAAGAGCCAACAGAATGGCCCAATTAAACATCGAGCAATGTTTAGAGGCACTAACTCAAATAGTGCAAAACAATAACAACGCAAACAACACCCGTGCACGATTAGAAAAGGAAATCCAGTATTTACCAGTGTTTACAGGCAATATCGGAACACTCCCGTCATTTGCCATTTCGGTGAATAAAACTCTGGCGAGTACCATAGCAGAAGAAAGACCAACAGTGTACGAGATCATCTATGACACAAAAATCCAAGGACCGGCGAAAAACATACTCTACACAGAACCACCAACGGACTGGAGCCAATGCTTGGAAAAACTAAGAAGACAATTTCTTCCTTTCCAAGATGAAAGGACAATTAGCAGAAACATTGGATTATTAAAAGTAAGTTTCGTTATGGAATTAGATATAAAACTTAAAATATTAATAGAAGAAATAGCAGAAATTGCGCCTTTAGCGAAAACGGTGAATCAATGTTGACAATTTTTAACAGCATGCTTATTCAAAAAACAAAAGAATTAGTAGCTGGCGCATTAGCTCATGCATTAGCAGATAGGTATAAAATTAATGAAATGGGAGACATAATAAACAAATTTATAGGGCAAGATCAGGCTAATCTAAAATTTTATAATACATCTGTTAGGAATAACAGTAATTACCAAAGAAATAATCATAGCAGTAATAACCCAGGTGAATAGCAAAATAAATATAAAGATACCAATTATAACCAGTCAGGAAACTTTAGAAACACCATGAATAATTCAGGAAATTTCAGAAATCATAATTCAGGAAATTTCAGAAACAAAAATTCTGGAACACCTAGTAGTAACAACCCAAATCCATTTAGAAACTCTGGACAATATAGGAGACAAAGACAAAATACAACAAATCACTCGAACCCGAGAAATTTTAGAAATATCCATGTTAATGACAGTGACCCAATGGACACCCTTTCCGCCTCCTACCAGAGGCAAGTTAATCTACAGCGTTCGGATTTTTCGCGGAACCAGCCCACAGGCCGATTACCCTATATAATTGTAAAAACCAAAGCTAGAGACCTTAGAATCCTTATAGACTCAGGTTCAGAAACAAGTATCATAAATCCAGGAATTTGTCACCCCAAATGGGCAACAAATCTCAAAACCCCTATCGAAATAAAAACTACAAGCACATCATTATTTATAAATAAAAAAGTTAAAATTCCGTTATTCAAAGAATTCCGAAAGGATAAAACAGCCGAATTTTTAGAATTTCAATTTCACGAAGTTTTCGATGGATTGATAGGAAATAATATCCTCCTTCCATTGCAAGCAACCCTTGACCTCAAAAGAAAAATGTTGATCATAGATGAAGCAGAAATACCAATTCTTTTTAATAAAAATGAAGAATATGAAAAAGAAATTACACAGCTGGAAATCTATCACACGGAAACAAGTAGGAAACCCATTTCTGATCAAATCAGAATCAAACACCTGAATAATATAGAAAAAACTGAAATATTAGAACTTGTGTCTCAGTACTCAAGTATTTTCTATCAGGACGAAAATGACTTATCGTTCACTAATGCGATCAAACATAGCATAAAGACGGTCAACGATATCCCGATTTACACCAACAATTACAGATACCCTGAAATTCATAAAGCAGAGGTATCTAGGCAAATAGATGATATGCTCGAACAAGGTATCATACGTCCAAGTAACTCTCCATATTCCTCACCTATCTGGGTCGTTCCGAAGAAGGAAGATGCATCTGGGAAAAAGAAATGGAGAATAGTAATAGATTATCGGAAATTGAACCAAGTTTCAATCGACGATAAGTTTCCAATACCAAATATGGACGATATACTTGGTAAATTAGGAAACTCTATGTACTTTACAACGCTCGATTTAGCTAAAGGATTCCACCAAATCGAGATAGCAGAAGAGGATGTGAGAAAAACTGCATTCTCAACTGATAAGGGTCATTACGAGTTTGTTCGAATGCCTTTCGGTTTGAAGAACGCACCCGCTACATTCCAAAGACTAATGAACTCAGTCTTATCGGAATTTATTGGGAAAATTTGCCTCGTGTATCTAGACGATATAATAGTCTTCTCTACATCTCTGGAGGAACGCATAACATCATTACGAAAAATATTTAAGCCATTACAAAAAGTTAATTTAAAGGTTCAGCTAGATAAAACCGAATTTTTAAAAACAGAAACCGAATTCTTGGGACATGTCATCAATACAGAAGGCATCAAAGCGAATCCAAATAAAATTTCAGCTATTAACAATTATAAATTACCCACAACAACAAAGCAAATAAAAGCGTTTCTGGGACTAACCGGTTACTACCGGAAATTTATAAAAGACTACGGCAAAGTAGCAAAGCCAATGACCGTCTTCCTAAAAAAAGGAGCACAGACGCATCGAACTATGCAATTGGTGCGGTACTTTCGCAAGAAAATCACCCTGTGTGCTTTGCCAGTCGAACCCTAAATGACCACGAAATCAGATACTCCACTATTGAGAAGGAGTTATTGGCCATAGTTTGGGCAACACAATATTTTAGGCCGTAAAATTTAGAACGTACCTTTACGGAAGGAAATTCGCTGTAAGAACCGATCATCGACCTCTAGTTTGGTTAAGTTCACTTAAAGAACCAAATACCAAACTGCAAAGATGGAAAGTTAAACTCGAAGAGTACAATTTTGATATTCAGTATGTTAAAGGGAAAGATAATCAAGTCGCCGGAGGATTATCACGGATTGAGGTTTATCACAACGAAAATGTGACACAACTCAATGATATCAGTGACGAACAATTGGACAATCAATCGATAATAGCCACTATCCACAGCGCAAATGAAGATAGTAGCGACAACATTCCCATTGTAGAAACACCAGTAAAGCATTTTAAAAATCAAATTATTTTGCATAAAACAAATAATATAAATAATCATAATCTATATACACCATTTAATAAAAGAAGAATAGTTATCGAACTAAAAAACTACACAGAAGTTCTTATGCTAGATATTCTGAAAAAATACGATCACATGTTTGCACAGTTTCAAGAAACATATCTGAAATTCTTTAGCAAAAATAAGTCGCTTAAAGTTCTCAAGTGTAGCAAATTTCTAGGTGACTTAGAGGATCAGGAGAAAGAACTCTTAGTAATATCAAAAACCCATAATTCATTAAACCGTAGAGGCATTAATGAAACTTACTTGTAAATAAAAGATGTTTACTATTGCCCACAACTTAAGGAAAAAATTCAGAAATTTATTAACAATTGTGAAGTTTGTAACAGGGCAAAATACAAAAGAAATCCTTATAAGATACCCTTAAAATTAACTGAAACACCAACTAAACCAAATCAAATAATACATATTGATATTTGATGCGCCAACATCAATCTGATGTACGTGACAATGATAGACAAATTTTCCAAATTTGTAACAGTTCACGAAATAAAACATAGAACTTGGCCAAAATTATTGGACACCTTAAGATATAGATTTGCAAATAATGGCATCCGAAAAAGAATAATAACCGATGGTGAAACAGGATTCTCATCAATAGTTATTAAAGAATACCTTAAGGAAAATAACGTTGACTTACTTATAACGACACCTTACCATAAAACAGGAAATTCGGATATCGAAAGATTCCACTCAGCTCTGAACGAGCATATAAGAACATTTAAGGCAAATGAAGAAAACAACGATACTTTACGCAATCAAGTCCTTAAAGCGGTTACAATTTACAAAAAAACAATTCACTCTACGACAAAAAGAAGACCTATCGAATTTACAAACGGAACTATAACAAATCAGGAATACCCAGAAATTATACAGACGGTTAACAACAATAAAGAACGATACATTAACAAACATAACAAAAACAAAACTAACATGCATAGATCTTGCAAAAAATGAGCACTCCTATTTTAAAACTAGAACTCATAACAAACTTTAACCAACCCATGTAAAATCTAACCCCACAGTTTTAGACAAAGACCACGTTGTAGACGCAAGAGGAAGTAAATACTATAAAACTCAACTCAAGCAAAAATATAAATTTGAACAAACCCCCTAACTTATATTTTTCAGACAACACTTATAATTTTTCTGACAATACCAATGACAATAACAACAGGACAAAAACTGTACGCACAAAATTTAAACACAGGAAACGGATTTATAACCATAAGAAAACAAAAAAAAATATTGCACAACATTAACTTGACAACATGGACAGACAACCTCGACATCCTAGAATATAATATAAACGAATTAAATGAATATAATGAATTCCCAGCTATAGAACATAATTTCAATAGGTTAGTCACAGAAATAGAAAATACCCTAGGACATCACTATCATAAATCGAGAAGAGGATTGTTTGACATATTAGGAAAAGGATTGAAATATTTAACTGGTACTATGGACCACGACGACGAACAAGAGATAAGACAAAGTTTAAAAATTAACGAAAAAAACAACAAAAATCTAATAGACGGACCAGATAAAAGTAAACACAAACTTTAACAAAATATCGAACAACATTACTAAACAAATTAATAAACAACAACATGACATTAGAAATCAATTTGAGAATTTAAGCAACGCTATAAATGAAGAGAATATTAGAATAAAAAGGATGCAACACGCATTTCAGGTTAACTATGATATAGAACTTCTTAGGGATCAAGTCAAGAAGGTAAAAGAAAACTTAATGCTAAGCCAGCTAGGAATTCTTAGTACAGATCTATTGACAGCCAAAGAAATCCAAAAATTTAATATTACGCTTAATAAAATACCGAACATAAAAAGTTCTAGCATAATTCATAAGGATCAAATAATATTTATCTTACTTTTACTAAATTATTCAAAAGAAATTTTTTATAAAGTAATTTTCGAGCCCATTCCAAACAAAAACAATTTAGAAATTTTAATTTCAACCAATCACTTGATTACAAATGGAAATATAATGTACTATAATATAGAGAATGGACAAAAATTAAAAAACCTGAAAATTGTAAATGATACTTGCTTATCAAATTTTTTCAAAGAAAATGCCAAATGTGAATTTAAAGAAAACAAAGGTATAGAAATTAAGCAAATAATGAATAATATTATTATAACAAAAAATCTACCACAAACGGAATTATTCCACAATTGTCATTATTATAACATTAATATAGTAGGAAACAACATAGTAAGATTCGAAAATTGTAAAATTTCAATAAATAGAGTATGAAAATTTCGTCTACTATGACAGTTTTATTGTACCAAACTATAAAAATATAACAATCAAAAAAATTGTAATGAACTATACTTCAGAAGACCTTCATATAAGTCAATTGCAAAATCGCAAAGCTATAGAAGAAATAAAAAGAAAAACTATTTCCCACGTATCTATAAATATCGGAACAACATTTTTAATAATTTGCATTTTTGTAATCATTTTCATTTTAAAATTCAAAGATAAAACTAAAATTAAAGTCGATATTATTAAAAATGATTCTCCGGAGCAGAATCCTAAGGGGGGAGGAGTTACGTCACAGACTACACCCGAACTTACTACCAGATCATTCCCCACACCCCTCTTCGCCTAACGGCACAAATACAAATTCCATAACACTCTACGACACAAGCTCCCACCATTTTTGCCGACAGTTGCAAAACCCACTTCTATTTATCTATTTTAGACGTAATTATTAAATATTTGAATTTATTCTTTTTTGCTTATCCTTTTTTCTTTTTGTTATAGATTGCTTTTCTTACTAAATTGCTGCAATTTTTATTTTTTTTAAATTTTTTTTTTTTTTTTTTTTAACTTCCTTTTCACGCCATCCTTTTCTTTGTATCTGACTTTGTACACCCCACACAAAGTACCAATTTCCAAATGTGGCATCATCTCTATTTGTTTTCTAAAAATATAGATGCCACTAACTATTCTGTGTGTACGAGCATTACCTCCATGTAAAATTGTTTGAATAATTTGTAAACTAATTTCTATACTATGTACATATTTGAATAAAGACAAAATTGAATTGAATCGAATTGAATTGAAAAAATTGAAATTGAAAAACCTTCCGATAACAAAATCCCAACTAAATATACTCATATTTCACACCTCCAGACGAAATATGAGTATTTCATAAACAAGTACACTTCTATCCCACAGGAAGCACTTCATATAAATACCGGTGGGATAGTTCAGCAAAAGTTAGTTCTAATTCAACTCTCAATGCTAAAAGTGCAGCCACGCCTAGACAGCGGCTTCTTTCATTGATTTAATTTAAGTTATAATATTATAAATAAACAATCTACGTTAGAAGTGCAGCCACGTCTAGACAGCGGCTTCTTTCATAGACATATTATAATGAATAAATAATATAATAAATAAATAAAGAATAGAAAAAAACCATTGTGTTTTTTTTAAATTCAAAACGTTCAACCCAGAACGTAATTAGTTACTACAATAATGAATTGGTGAAACTCGATGACAGTTAAAACACGTATCAATAATAAACAATTACGTTTTCCAATATCGCTGCAAAAAAGATAAAGTAGAGAAAAGCATTAACGATTTCATGCGATTAAAAATACTTTAAAAGAGAAAATATCCCTTAAATAAATTGCTACTGCGCATGTTGGGATCTTTCTTTTACTATTGGATGGACTATAACAGTATTTACTAGTGGTTCAGGTAATGTTAGGAAACGCGTCTACACCCGGCCATCCTGAACTTCATCCGCATCGGATGATGGATTGACTTCGCCTACGTCTTCGTCTTCGCTTTGGCCTTCATTCTGCCACGGCTTCATATAATCGCTGCTGCTTGTTGTTTGGTTAGGACCGTCAAGCGGTGGTGCTTTTTTCACAGTGTAGCGACCAGATCTATTTTTCGAAAAGATTTCGTACGGCCCTAAAAAATCAGAAAAAGGTTTATCTGCTGCGAATTGGGTTCTTTTAATGGCAACAAGATCACCGACCTTGTAATCTCTTGCAGCTTTTCGTTTTCTGTTAAACGTTTTTTTAATTTTTGGTATAATAGAACTCAAGAGATAATAAATGTACTGCCTTGAGTGAACCGAAATGTCCTTCTTCATGTTTCATTTTTATAATCTCTGACTCAATACTTCGAGGTACGACTAAGAGCATGTACGTCTTTAAATAACAACTCACCTTGCATAACAAAATTGTCGTAAGGTTTTTCTTTCAATATTTCTCTAACGGATGAGATAAATTCATCTGCAAATTGAGCCTTTTTGATTCTAGCCAATATTTCCTGCTGGAAAACACATATAGCCGGAGTGCGGCTTAAAGCGTCGACATGCGTCATTTTGCTGCCTGGACGACATCGTAGTCAAAATCCTGCTTATACAAAATCCATCTTTTTACCGTGATTGGTAATTCCTGCTTGTTAATTTGTTTGACGAAAACACGGCCGTAGACAGATATATTCTAGGGCTTTGTATATAAACTTTATAGTACATGCCGAAGGTGTCTTTAATGATAGATGCACCTTGTCGATATGCATTATGGACAAGTTATGGTATGATGGAAGGCAATGAAATGTATTCTGGAGAGGAAAACAGAAATAATGAAACACACTGGAAAACACGAATCTTCCTTGACTACACAAATATTTTTTTAAAAAGAGAATGAACGACAGATGCGCACTGTGCAAAAATAAGACATTCGTGAGAGTTAAATGTGCCAGCAATGAAATTGTTGAGCTACTATGGACCATTTTGACCATGGTAAAATTATTCGTTACTCAACTTCGGAAAAGTTGACATTGTTTAGCGAGGTTTCTCGTGTCTTACTACAACAGTGCAAGTGCTTATAAATACATCGCGTAACTACTACCATTATCGACGGTTTTAATCCATAATGTCTCGTTATAAATATGTGTTTATAAATTTTGCGTATAATGGGGTTTGTGGAGCTAAAGCAAAAAGATAAAGTGAAATATAATCGTAAAACCGTGCATTTATTCCCCATCTTTGCATGTTTAATGCACCATGTTTAAATGAATGAGTTCAAGACGACAAAGTCAAATCAAGAGGATATCACCATTGTTACAGAAAAGCACATACAATTCATTTGGACTTGATTTTTATGTAGTAGATCTCTTTGTATCCTTGCCAAAAATAAATAAACTTGATTTATATTGAACGCATGGTTACGAATGTCGGTAGCTTATGATGAAAACTAGAAATACATTCGAATTACAAGTTGGATGGGATACTGCAAATAACAAAAAATATTTTCTTGGTACCTATCCTTTGAGTTCTTGGCTATTGGTTTCGGATGTCGCTGACAACGACACAAACTTTACTTGGATGTCGTCGACTTTGTTGAACTTCCCCTGATATTGTCGTATTATGATGCTGAAAACATATTGACATGGGGTTGGGGCTATCTTGCTTTTTCTGCTGATAATTCAAATTATTTAGTCCTGTGTTTTTGTGTGTGGGGTCGGGAGCAATTTGACTGGGAATAATATTAGTTAAGGAATAAAATAAAATGAAACAAATAAATCGAAGACGGCGTCAAACTGCTGAGCCATGTCACTGCCTTAGACCTTTTATACGACTTCTGGGTATAATAACTGCTGTAGGTAAGTGAAAGAAGATATTTTAGGTTTATTGTTCCTAACATTGGTAAATCAATTCGTTTCTTGAACCGTAAAACAAAAGTCATCCTTGATATGTTGCTGCAAATCCATAAACTCTTTGACTGTTGTTTTGTAGGCTTGTCAAAGTTTTGCGGGCAGAGCTAGAGACACTTTTCCAAATCCTTCAGCCTGATTCGGAGGAAAATCATTACTTCTTGACCGGAGATATTAATGCCGAACATCTGGGGGAAACGTTACTGCAAATTCTGGGAACAGCCAGTTTCACGATTACACGATTAGTTGCGCCTCAATATGATTGAGTACAAACTTGAGGTTCACGCGACGGATATCCCATTATTCAACAGCAGCGGTGCTTTTCTGGACTTGGCTTTAATAAACGCAGAGACCCGAATCCCGAAGTGGGCTATTCAAACCCTGTGTGCTTTGCCAGTCGAACCCTAAATGACCACGAAATCAGATACTCCACTATTGAGAAGGAGTTATTGGCCATAGTTTGGGCAACACAATATTTTAGGCCGTAAAATTTAGAACGTACCTTTACGGAAGAAAATTCGCTGTAAGAACCGATCATCGACCTCTAGTTTGGTTAAGTTCACTCAAAGAACCAAATACCAAACTGCAAAGATGGAAAGTTAAACTCGAAGAGTACAATTTTGATATTCAGTATGTTAAAGGGAAAGATAATCAAGTCGCCGGCGGATTATCACGGATTGAGGTTTATCACAACGAAAATGTGACACAACTCAATGATATCAGTGACGAACAATTGGACAATCAATCGATAATAGCCACTATCCACAGCGCAAATGAAGATAGTAGCGACCACATTCCCATTGTAGAAACACCAGTAAACCATTTTAAAAATCAAATTATTTTGCATAAAACAAATAATATAAATAACCATAATCTATATACACCATTTAATAAAAGAAGAATAGTTATCGAACTAAAAAACTACACAGAAGTTCTTATGCTAGATATTATGAAAAAATACATCCCACCCAAAGGAATTCTAGGAATCCATTCTACTGACGATCACATGTTTGCACAGTTTCAAGAAACATATCTGAAATTCTTTAGCAAAAATAAGTCGCTTAAAGTTCTCAAGTGTAGCAAATTTCTAGGTGACTTAGAGGATCAGGAGAAAGAACTCTTAGTAATATCAAAAACCCATAATTCATTAAACCGTAGAGGCATTAATGAAACTTACTTGTAAATAAAAGATGTTTACTATTGCCCAAAACTTAAGGAAAAAATTCAGAAATTTATTAACAATTGTGAAGTTTGTAACAGGGCAAAATACAAAAGAAATCCTTATAAGATACCCTTAAAATTAACTGAAACACCAACTAAACCAAATCAAATAATATAGTGCGTACCAAAACAGTTGGCCATTCTACTGCGCAGGTCTCTTAAAATGTGTTTTACAATCTCTTAAATTGCAAAAACAAGCATAAAGAGACAAAAATGGGCGGAGCCATAATAAAAAACGACGTATACCCTGCCTTGTGTTCAAGATCGCTGTCGCGATCTCACTGAGGGTGGTTTCTTCATTTTCCTTCTTTTATACTGAAATTAGGAGCGGAGGAAAAATATAGACCAATATATGTCAACTTTACTTGGAGGCAAATATATTGTTTCGTTTTTTGTCTTGTCGGTTCTTTGTAGGAGTATGATGTGATCACGGTCGGATAGATTAAGCAAAACATTGCACATGAATTGATTGTGTGACTGTGTCTGTATGAAGGTGTACGGTTTTAGATTTAAACCCTATTTGCTCATTATGCTTTCGTTGATCATTATTAATTGTGTCGTGCATATTGATCATGTAGGTACTGATATTGGCACGCAAAGTAAAGTAAATTGCAGTGTCACACCAAATTTTTTTTGTTTATATCATTGAATTTGGGCGAGGTAGGTAAATTTAATAAAAAATTTACAATTTGGGAATTTTTTGGAAACGTAAACGATTTTATGCCCAATAACAATAGGCACGAATTTCTGTCACAAAAAAGAGGATGGGGTATTAAACGGTTCGTTAAAGACAAAATGGTGAACGTTCTTGATTCTTCAATAATTTTTTTTAAGAAATGCAGTTTTTAAAACTTTTTGAACTACCCACCACTTTTAAATTTGTAACCTTGATTAAAAGTGTAAATTATAGCGAGATAAAATTGACGATAAATTGCAAATATAAAACAGATTTACAGCGAGCAGCAAAACAAAACACCAGTATACCAAATGGGTGGTTCGGTTTGGTTTGAATTAAGAAGTAAAAACACACACGTTTTAGTACTAAGATAAAAATATTTATTGATTTTGCTACCTATATATGAAATAGTTAATATTAATGTATATTAAATTGAATTCGAAGAACTGTCAGTTTCATAATCGGTTGAAGAATCATCTCCTGGATTGATAATTATTGCATCCGACATTGTGTCCCACATCTGCTCGTGTGAAAAGTATTCCTCCTCTGTCCTTATAATTTTTTCACAAACTTTGCGCCAATCTTCAACTGTTATTTTTGAAAATTCTTCTTCAGCTAGTTTCTGAACATCCGATAATCTAAACGTTGTATTTCGGCTTCCGACTCTTCCCTTGACTGTTGCCCAGATCTTTTCAATAGGGTTGAGATCTGGATGATAGGGTGGCAATCGTAGTACTTCGTGTCCCGCGCCGTGAATCATATCGTCAATCTTATGCTTGGGGTGGTGATTAGTCCGATGTCGCTTTATAAGGTCATAAAGTTCGACTTTGAGCATTTTTGAAGAATGCGGTATATTGTTGACGGAAAGCCATTCTAACATCTCCGATTTAACGGAAGCAGAAGTGATTTGCTTGTGTTCCCATTTGTTGTGATATGATGCGTTGTCCATTATAATAACCGATGGTTCCTCTAGGTTATTTAAAACTTGATCCTTCATCCATTTGGAGAAATTTTCAAAATTCATCTCATCGTGATAATCTCCTGTTTTCGACACAGATTTAAATAAAAGCAAGGCATTATTCACGAAGCCCTTCGCTCCACCTGCATGCGCCATTATCAGCCTTTGGCCTTTTGAAATTGGCGCCTTTAAACCTTGACTGGTGCCGTCAGTCCATGCCCTTGGCCTTGTGTGAGAGCTGTGAATATAGCTCTCGTCCAAATAAATAATCTCATATCCTTCTGACCTGTACTCCCGCACCTTCCTCAGATATTTCACTCGTAAAAGTTTGATTTCATTTCTTTCGCAAAGAAATTTACATTTGTTCTCCGTTTTCCTATAAGAAAATCCATTTCTTTTTAAAATCCTATGTAGCGACATATTGCTTAGGTTCAGCTCCAAATCTTCCTGCACCCGTTGTCTTAACATTTTTAATGTTATCATCATTTTTTCTTCAATGCGGAAGTTGTATATAATTCGCCGAACAGCTGTGATACCAAATTCGTCCAATCCAGTTTTCCATTTTGTATGTGGTACTCTTTTAGTTGGAGATTCAATAGCGCCTTTCTTCTCATATTCTTTAATTATCCTTCTTATTGTTCGGGCCGAAATTCCCGTAAACTCCTCTGTCTGTGAATTTGCGTATGTGATGGGATTATCTATACATAAATTCCTAGCTTCTTCAATTTTTTTGTAATATATCCTAACAACGATCTTACGTCCTAGACTTCCTATTGGTTTTCCTTTTCTTGAAAGATCCATGACAATTTATTTTATTTTAATAAACTTATGTCCTAGCAATGCTTTTGTTTTCGTGAAAGTGAATTCCAAATAGGAAATCCATAATATATATGCGTAATCTTAAAATAAAAAACTCTAAAAACCAAGCAACAAATTTATTCCTTGCCCCTACAGGTAACCAAATGCAAACACTAATCATGTCGTAAAACTTTTACACTTAAGTCAAACAGGTAAAATCAAACATCATAAAATTAATGCTAACCATGCACACTACCCATACAGGTACCTAGCGCTAAACCACGAAATGTTCAACCATAAAAAGGGTTGGGAACCCTTTCAAATACAATCGGACTTTTAGGTAGAAATGTATAAAAATCGACCTCATAATAAAAAATTAAGTTTATTTAGATATTCAACAGCATTTTAGTTCTAAGCACTGTAAAGTTGGGTTACGCATTGTAAATTACAGGCAAAAACGCTTAGTGATTAAATCTCTTTCGCGTCATTTTTGTTCTCTTAAATCCTCTCTCTGCGCAATCGACCGTTGGCCAACTGTTTTGGTACGGACTATACATATTGATATTTGATGAGCCAACATCAATCTGATGTACGTGACAATGATAGACAAATTTTCCAAATTTGTAATAGTTCACGAAATAAAACATAGAACTTGGCCAAAATTATTGGACACCTTAAGATATAGATTTGCAAATAATGGCATCCGAAAAAGAATAATAACCGATGGTGAAACAGGATTCTCATCAATAGTTATTAAAGAATACCTTAAGGAAAATAACGTTGACTTACTTATAACGACACCTTACCATAAAACAGGAAATTCGGATATCGAAAGATACCACTCAGCTCTGAACGAGCATATAAGAACATTTAAGGCAAATGAAGAAAACAACGATACTTTACGCAATCAAGTCCTTAAAGCGGTTACAATTTACAAAAAAACAATTCACTCTACGACAAAAAGAAGACCTATCGAATTTACAAACGGAACTATAACAAATCAGGAATACCCAGAAATTATACAGACGATTAACAACAATAAAGAACGATACATTAACAAACATAACAAAAACAAAACTAACATGCATAGACCTTGCAAAAAATGAGCACTCCTATTTTAAAACTAGAACTCATAACAAACTTTAACCAACCCATGTAAAATCTAACCCCACAGTTTTAGACAAAGACCACGTTGTAGACGCAAGAGGAAGTAAATACTATAAAACTCAACTCAAGCAAAAATATAAATTTGAACAAACCCCCTAACTTATATTTTTCAGACAACACTTATAATTTTTCTGACAATACCAATGACAATAACAACAGGACAAAAACTGTACGCACAAAATTTAAACACAGGAAACGGATTTATAACCATAAGAAAACAAAAAAAATATTGCACAACATTAACTTGACAACATGGACAGACAACCTCGACATCCTAGAATATAATATAAACGAATTAAATGAATATAATGAATTCCCAGCTATAGAACATAATTTCAATAGGTTAGTCACAGAAATAGAAAATACCCTAGGACATCACTATCATAAATCGAGAAGAGGATTGTTTGACATATTAGGAAAAGGATTGAAATATTTAACTGGTACTATGGACCACGACGACGAACAAGAGATAAGACAAAGTTTAGAAATTAACGAAAAAAACAACAAAAATCTAATAGACGGACCAGATAAAAGTAAACACAAACTTTAACAAAATATCGAACAACATTACTAAACAAATTAATAAACAACAACATGACATTAGAAATCAATTTGAGAATTTAAGCAACGCTATAAATGAAGAGGATATTAGAATAAAAAGGATGCAACACGCATTTCAGGTTAACTATGATATAGAACTTCTTAGGGATCAAGTCAAGAAGGTAAAAGAAAACTTAATGCTAAGCCAGCTAGGAATTCTTAGTACAGATCTATTGACAGCCAAAGAAATCCAAAAATTTAATATTACGCTTAATAAAATACCGAACATAAAAAGTTCTAGCATAATTCATAAGGATCAAATAATATTTATCTTACTTTTACTAAATTATTCAAAAGAAATTTTTTATAAAGTAATTTTCGAGCCCATTCCAAACAAAAACAATTTAGAAATTTTAATTTCAACCAATCACTTGATTACAAATGGAAATATAATGTACTATAATATAGAGAATGGACAAAAATTAAAAAACCTGAAAATTGTAAATGATACTTGCTTATCAAATTTTTTCAAAGAAAATGCCAAATGTGAATTTAAAGAAAACAAAGGTATAGAAATTAAGCAAATAATGAATAATATTATTATAACAAAAAATCTACCACAAACGGAATTATTCCACAATTGTCATAACTATAACATTAATATAGTAGGAAACAACATAGTAAGATTCGAAAATTGTAAAATTTCAATAAATAGAGTATGAAAATTTCGTCTACTATGACAGTTTTATTGTACCAAACTATAAAAATATAACAATCAAAAAAATTGTAATGAACTATACTTCAGAAGACCTTCATATAAGTCAATTGCAAAATCGCAAAGCTATAGAAGAAATAAAAAGAAAAACTATTTCCCACGTATCTATAAATATCGGAACAACATTTTTAATAATTTGCATTTTTGTAATCATTTTCATTTTAAAATTCAAAGATAAAACTAAAATTAAAGTCGATATTATTAAAAATGATTCTCCGGAGCAGAATCCTAAGGGGGGAGGAGTTACGTCACAGACTACACCTGAACTTACTACCAGATCAGTCCCCACACCCCTCTTCGCCTAACGGCACAAATACAAATTCCATAACACTCTACGACACAAGCTCCCACCATTTTTGCCGACAGTTGCAAAACCTTCCGATAACAAAATCCCAACTAAATATACTCATATTTCACACCTCCAGACGAAATATGAGTATTTCATAAACAAGTACACTTCTATCCCACAGGAAGCACTTCATATAATTACCGGTGGGATAGTTCAGCAAAAGTTAGTTCTAATTCAACTCTCAATGCTAGAAGTGCAGTCACGCCTAGACAGCGGCTTCTTTCATTGATTTAATTTAAGTTATAATATTATAAATAAACAATCTACGTTAGAAGTGCAGCCACGCCTAGATAGCGGCTTCTTTCATAGACATATTATAATGAATAAATAATATAATAAATAAATAAAGAAGAGAAAAAAACCATTGTGTTTTTTTTTTAATTCAAAACGTTCAACCCAGAACGTAATTAGTTACTACAATAATGAATTGGTGAAACTCGATGACAGTTAAAACACGTATCAATAATAAACAATTACGTTTTCCAATATCGCTGCAAAAAAGATGAAGTAGAGAAAAGCATTAACGATTTCATGCGATTAAAAATACTTTAAAAGAGAAAATATCCCTTAAATAAATTGCTACTGCGCATGTTGGGATCTTTCTTTTACTTTTGGATGGACTATAACAGTATTTACTAGTGGTTCAGGTAATGTTAGGAAACGCGTCTACACCCGGCCATCCTGAACTTCATCCGCATCGGATGATGGATTGACTTCGCCTACGTCTTCGTCTTCGCTTTGGCCTTCATTCTGCCACGGCTTCATATAATCGCTGCTGCTTGTTGTTTGGTTAGGACCGTCAAGCGGTGGTGCTTTTTTCACAGTGTAGCGACCAGATCTATTTTTCGAAAAGATTTCGTACGGCCCTAAAAAATCAGAAAAAGGTTTATCTGCTGCGAATTGGGTTCTTTTAATGGCAACAAGATCACCGACCTTGTAATCTCTTGCAGCTTTTCGTTTTCTGTTAAACGTTTTTTTAATTTTTGGTATAATAAAACTCAAGAGATAATAAATGTACTGCCTTGAGTGAACCGAAATGTCCTTCTTTATGTTTCATTTTTATAATCTCTGACTCAATACTTCGAGGTACGACTAAGAACATGTACGTCTTTAAATAACAACTCACCTTGCATAACAAAATTGTCGTAAGGTTTTTCTTTTAATATTTCTCTAACGGATGAGATAAATTCATCTGCAAATTGAGCCTTTTTGATTTTAGCCAATATTTCCTGCTGGAAAACACATATAGCCGGAGTGCGGCTTAAAGCGTCGACATGCGTCATTTTGCTGCCTGGACGACATCGTAATCAAAATCCTGCTTATACAAAATCCATCTTTTTACCGTGCTTGGTAATTCCTGCTTGTTAATTTGTTTGACGAAAACACGGCCGTAGACAGATATATTCTAGGGCTTTGTATATAAACTTTATAGTACATTTATTTGTTTTGAATGAATAGCCTTACATTCCTTACCACGTAAAGTGGACGGCTGGAGTTACAGCGCTGTTTCACGGTCAGCCACAACCGATCATCAGACTCCTTATGTGGTGCTGGTCTGTCTTTTTCCTTCATTTATCCCGAAATTCAATTGTGTGGTATCACATAAAAAACCATTAATCATAAAATTCTCGACAAAAAAAAAAAAAAAAAAAAACAATGTCAAAAGTCTTTCACCCTCTCTATCACCCATTTCAGTCCAACTATGCTTGTCGAAATGGAATAGAATTAGAGAAAACACAGAAAGAAACAACCTGAATGAATAACATAGTATACTTACAGGAGCAAAAAGTTTGTCCAAGAAATTGCAAATAAAAACTGGATAAACTCGTGGCTTCAATGGCATAGTGCAAGAGTGCTTGCCTGAGAAGACGCTGGTCTAGGTTCGAATCCCAGTGGAAGAAAATGGAATTTCGGGATAAATGAAGGAAAAAGACAGACCAGCACCACATAAGGAGTCTGATGATCGGTTGTGGCTGACCGTGAAACAGCGCTGTAACTCCAGCCGTCCACTTTACGTGGTAAGGAATGTAAGGCTATTCATTCAAAACAAATAAAGGAATTGACGGAAAACAAAAAAATTAAAAGCAGGAAAAATTGTGTGGTATCACATAAAAAACCATTAATCATTTATAGTACATGCCGAAGGTGTCTTTAATGATAGATGCACCTTGTCGATATGCATTATGGACAAGTTATGGTATGATGGAAGGCAATGAAATGTATTCTGGAGAGGAAAACAGAAATAATGAAACAAACTGGAAAACACGAATCTTCCTTGACTACACAAATATTTTTTTAAAAAGAGAATGAACGACAGATGCGCACTGTGCAAAAATAAGACATTCGTGAGAGTTAAATGTGCCAGCAATGAAATTGTTGAGCTACTATGGACCATTTTGACCATGGTAAAATTATTCGTTTCTCGACTTCGGAAAAGTTGACATTGTTTAGCGAGGTTTCTCGTGTCTTACTACAACAGTGCAAGTGCTTATAAATACATCGCGTAACTACTACCATTATCGACGGTTTTAATCCATAATGTCTCGTTATAAATATGTGTTTATAAATTTTGCGTATAATGGGGTTTGTGGAGCTAAAGCAAAAAGATAAAGTGAAATATAATCGTAAAACCGTGCATTTATTCCCCATCTTTGCATGTTTAATGCACCATGTTTAAATGAATGAGTTCAAGACGACAAAGTCAAATCAAGAGGATATCACCATTGTTACAGAAAAGCACATACAATTCATTTGGACTTGATTTTTATGTAGTAGATCTCTTTGTATCCTTGCCAAAAATAAATAAACTTGATTTATATTGAACGCATGGTTACGAATGTCGGTAGCTTATGATGAAAACTAGAAATACATTCGAATTACAAGTTGGATGGGATACTGCAAATAACAAAAAATATTTTCTTGGTACCTATCCTTTGAGTTCTTGGCTATTGGTTTCGGATGTCGCTGACAACGACACAAACTTTACTTGGATGTCGTCGACTTTGTTGAACTTCCCCTGATATTGTCGTATTATGATGCTGAAAACATATTGACATGGGGTTGGGGCTATCTTGCTTTTTCTGCTGATAATTCAAATTATTTAGTCCTGTGTTTTTGTGTGTGGGGTCGGGAGCAATTTGGCTGGGAATAATATTAGTTAAGGAATAAAATAAAATGAAACAAATAAATCGAAGACGGCGTCAAACTGCTGAGCCATGTCACTGCCTTAGACCTTTTATACGACTTCTGGGTATAATAACTGCTGTAGGTAAGTGAAAGAAGATATTTTAGGTTTATTGTTCCTAACATTGGTAAATCAATTCGTTTCTTGAACCGTAAAACAAAAGTCATCCTTGATATGTTGCTGCAAATCCATAAACTTTTTGACTGTTCTTTTGTAGGCTTGTCAAAGTTTTGCGGGCAGAGCTAGAGACACTTTTCCAAATCCTTCAGCCTGATTCGGAGGAAAATCATTACTTCTTGACCGGAGATATTAATGCCGAACATCTGGGGGAAACGTTACTGCAAATTCTGGGAACAGCCAGTTTCACGATTACACGATTAGTTGCGCCTCAATATGATTGAGTACAAACTTGAGGTTCACGCGACGGATATCCCATTATTCAACAGCAGCGGTGCTTTTCTGGACTTGGCTTTAATAAACGCAGAGACCCGAATCCCGAAGTGGGCTATTCAAACCCTGTGTGCTTTGCCAGTCGAACCCTAAATGACCACGAAATCAGATACTCCACTATTGAGAAGGAGTTATTGGCCATAGTTTGGGCAACACAATATTTTAGGCCGTAAAATTTAGAACGTACCTTTACGGAAGAAAATTCGCTGTAAGAACCGATCATCGACCTCTAGTTTGGTTAAGTTCACTCAAAGAACCAAATACCAAACTGCAAAGATGGAAAGTTAAACTCGAAGAGTACAATTTTGATATTCAGTATGTTAAAGGGAAAGATAATCAAGTCGCCGGCGGATTATCACGGATTGAGGTTTATCACAACGAAAATGTGACACAACTCAATGATATCAGTGACGAACAATTGGACAATCAATCGATAATAGCCACTATCCACAGCGCAAATGAAGATAGTAGCGACCACATTCCCATTGTAGAAACACCAGTAAACCATTTTAAAAATCAAATTATTTTGCATAAAACAAATAATATAAATAACCATAATCTATATACACCATTTAATAAAAGAAGAATAGTTATCGAACTAAAAAACTACACAGAAGTTCTTATGCTAGATATTATGAAAAAATACATCCCACCCAAAGGAATTCTAGGAACCCATTCTACTGACGATCACATGTTTGCACAGTTTCAAGAAACATATCTGAAATTCTTTAGCAAAAATAAGTCGCTTAAAGTTCTCAAGTGTAGCAAATTTCTAGGTGACTTAGAGGATCAGGAGAAAGAACTCTTAGTAATATCAAAAACCCATAATTCATTAAACCGTAGAGGCATTAATGAAACTTACTTGTAAATAAAAGATGTTTACTATTGCCCAAAACTTAAGGAAAAAATTCAGAAATTTATTAACAATTGTGAAGTTTGTAACAGGGCAAAATACAAAAGAAATCCTTATAAGATACCCTTAAAATTAACTGAAACACCAACTAAAAAAAATCAAATAATACATATTGATATTTGATGCGCCAACATCAATCTGATGTACGTGACAATGATAGACAAATTTTCCAAATTTGTAACAGTTCACGAAATAAAACATAGAACTTGGCCAAAATTATTGGACACCTTAAGATATAGATTTGCAAATAATGGCATCCGAAAAAGAATAATAACCGATGGTGAAACAGGATTCTCATCAATAGTTATTAAAGAATACATTAAGGAAAATAACGTTGACTTACTTATAACGACACCTTACCATAAAACAGGAAATTCGGATATCGAAAGATTCCACTCAGCTCTGAACGAGCATATAAGAACATTTAAGGCAAATGAAGAAAACAACGATACTTTACGCAATGAAGTCCTTAAAGCGGTTACAATTTACAAAAAAACAATTCACTCTACGACAAAAAGAAGACCTATCGAATTTACAAACGGAACTATAACAAATCAGGAATACCCAGAAATTATACAGACGGTTAACAACAATAAAGAACGATACATTAACAAACATAACAAAAACAAAACTAACATGTATAGATCTTGCAAAAAATGAGCACTCCTATTTTAAAACTAGAACTCATAACAAACTTTAACCAACCCATGTAAAATCTAACCCCACAGTTTTAGACAAAGACCACGTTGTAGACGCAAGAGGAAGTAAATACTATAAAACTCAACTCAAGCGAAAATATAAATTTGAACAGACCCCCTAACTTATATTTTTCAGACAACACTTATAATTTTTCTGAGAATACCAATGACAATAACAACAGGACAAAAACTGTACGCACAAAATTTAAACACAGGAAACGGATTTATAACCATAAGAAAACAAAAAAAATATTGCACAACATTAACTTGACAACATGGACAGACAACCTCGACATCCTAGAATATAATATAAACGAATTAAATGAATATAATGAATTCCCAGCTATAGAACATAATTTCAATAGGTTAGTCACAGAAATAGAAAATACCCTAGGACATCACTATCATAAATCGAGAAGAGGATTGTTTGACATATTAGGAAAAGGATTGAAATATTTAACTGGTACTATGGACCACGACGACGAACAAGAGATAAGACAAAGTTTAGAAATTAACGAAAAAAACAACAAAAATCTAATAGACGGACCAGATAAAAGTAAACACAAACTTTAACAAAATATCGAACAACATTACTAAACAAATTAATAAACAACAACATGACATTAGAAATCAATTTGAGAATTTAAGCAACGCTATAAATGAAGAGAATATTAGAATAAAAAGGATGCAACACGCATTTCAGGTTAACTATGATATAGAACTTCTTAGGGATCAAGTCAAGAAGGTAAAAGAAAACTTAATGCTAAGCCAGCTAGGAATTCTTAGTACAGATCTATTGACAGCCAAAGAAATCCAAAAATTTAATATTACGCTTAATAAAATACCGAACATAAAAAGTTCTAGCATAATTCATAAGGATCAAATAATATTTATCTTACTTTTACTAAATTATTCAAAAGAAATTTTTTATAAAGTAATTTTCGAGCCCATTCCAAACAAAAACAATTTAGAAATTTTAATTTCAACCAATCACTTGATTACAAATGGAAATATAATGTACTATAATATAGAGAATGGACAAAAATTAAAAAACCTGAAAATTGTAAATGATACTTGCTTATCAAATTTTTTCAAAGAAAATGCCAAATGTGAATTTAAAGAAAACAAAGGTATAGAAATTAAGCAAATAATGAATAATATTATTATAACAAAAAATCTACCACAAACGGAATTATTCCACAATTGTCATTATTATAACATTAATATAGTAGGAAACAACATAGTAAGATTCGAAAATTGTAAAATTTCAATAAATAGAGTATGAAAATTTCGTCTACTATGACAGTTTTATTGTACCAAACTATAAAAATATAACAATCAAAAAAATTGTAATGAACTATACTTCAGAAGACCTTCATAAAAGTCAATTGCAAAATCGCAAAGCTATAGAAGAAATAAAAAGAAAAACTATTTCCCACGTATCTATAAATATCGGAACAACATTTTTAATAATTTGCATTTTTGTAATCATTTTCATTTTAAAATTCAAAGATAAAACTAAAATTAAAGTCGATATTATTAAAAATGATTCTCCGGAGCAGAATCCTAAGGGGGGAGGAGTTACGTCACAGACTACACCCGAACTTACTACCAGATCATTCCCCACACCCCTCTTCGCCTAACGGCACAAATACAAATTCCATAACACTCTACGACACAAGCTCCCACCATTTTTGCCGACAGTTGCAAAACCTTCCGATAACAAAATCCCAACTAAATATACTCATATTTCACACCTCCAGACGAAATATGAGTATTTCATAAACAAGTACACTTCTATCCCACAGGAAGCACTTCATATAAATACCGGTGGGATAGTTCAGCAAAAGTTAGTTCTAATTCAACTCTCAATGCTAGAAGTGCAGTCACGCCTAGACAGCGGCTTCTTTCATTGATTTAATTTAAGTTATAATATTATAAATAAACAATCTACGTTAGAAGTGCAGCCACGCCTAGATAGCGGCTTCTTTCATAGACATATTATAATGAATAAATAATATAATAAATAAATAAAGAAGAGAAAAAAACCATTGTGTTTTTTTTTTAATTCAAAACGTTCAACCCAGAACGTAATTAGTTACTACAATAATGAATTGGTGAAACTCGATGACAGTTAAAACACGTATCAATAATAAACAATTACGTTTTCCAATATCGCTGCAAAAAAGATGAAGTAGAGAAAAGCATTAACGATTTCATGCGATTAAAAATACTTTAAAAGAGAAAATATCCCTTAAATAAATTGCTACTGCGCATGTTGGGATCTTTCTTTTACTTTTGGATGGACTATAACAGTATTTACTAGTGGTTCAGGTAATGTTAGGAAACGCGTCTACACCCGGCCATCCTGAACTTCATCCGCATCGGATGATGGATTGACTTCGCCTACGTCTTCGTCTTCGCTTTGGCCTTCATTCTGCCACGGCTTCATATAATCGCTGCTGCTTGTTGTTTGGTTAGGACCGTCAAGCGGTGGTGCTTTTTTCACAGTGTAGCGACCAGATCTATTTTTCGAAAAGATTTCGTACGGCCCTAAAAAATCAGAAAAAGGTTTATCTGCTGCGAATTGGGTTCTTTTAATGGCAACAAGATCACCGACCTTGTAATCTCTTGCAGCTTTTCGTTTTCTGTTAAACGTTTTTTTAATTTTTGGTATAATAAAACTCAAGAGATAATAAATGTACTGCCTTGAGTGAACCGAAATGTCCTTCTTTATGTTTCATTTTTATAATCTCTGACTCAATACTTCGAGGTACGACTAAGAACATGTACGTCTTTAAATAACAACTCACCTTGCATAACAAAATTGTCGTAAGGTTTTTCTTTTAATATTTCTCTAACGGATGAGATAAATTCATCTGCAAATTGAGCCTTTTTGATTTTAGCCAATATTTCCTGCTGGAAAACACATATAGCCGGAGTGCGGCTTAAAGCGTCGACATGCGTCATTTTGCTGCCTGGACGACATCGTAATCAAAATCCTGCTT
Source organism: Portevinia maculata (assembly GCA_949715645.1). Classification (NCBI taxonomy): domain Eukaryota; kingdom Metazoa; phylum Arthropoda; class Insecta; order Diptera; family Syrphidae; genus Portevinia; species Portevinia maculata. The sequence continues at coordinate 116,204,663 of OX454527.1, read as the reverse complement.
ATACAAAATCCATCTTTTTACCGTGCTTGGTAATTCCTGCTTGTTAATTTGTTTGACGAAAACACGGCCGTAGACAGATATATTCTAGGGCTTTGTATATAAACTTTATAGTACATTTATTTGTTTTGAATGAATAGCCTTACATTCCTTACCACGTAAAGTGGACGGCTGGAGTTACAGCGCTGTTTCACGGTCAGCCACAACCGATCATCAGACTCCTTATGTGGTGCTGGTCTGTCTTTTTCCTTCATTTATCCCGAAATTCAATTGTGTGGTATCACATAAAAAACCATTAATCATAAAATTCTCGACAAAAAAAAAAAAAAAAAAAACAATGTCAAAAGTCTTTCACCCTCTCTATCACCCATTTCAGTCCAACTATGCTTGTCGAAATGGAATAGAATTAGAGAAAACACAGAAAGAAACAACCTGAATGAATAACATAGTATACTTACAGGAGCAAAAAGTTTGTCCAAGAAATTGCAAATAAAAACTGGATAAACTCGTGGCTTCAATGGCATAGTGCAAGAGTGCTTGCCTGAGAAGACGCTGGTCTAGGTTCGAATCCCAGTGGAAGAAAATGGAATTTCGGGATAAATGAAGGAAAAAGACAGACCAGCACCACATAAGGAGTCTGATGATCGGTTGTGGCTGACCGTGAAACAGCGCTGTAACTCCAGCCGTCCACTTTACGTGGTAAGGAATGTAAGGCTATTCATTCAAAACAAATAAAGGAATTGACGGAAAACAAAAAAATTAAAAGCAGGAAAAATTGTGTGGTATCACATAAAAAACCATTAATCATTTATAGTACATGCCGAAGGTGTCTTTAATGATAGATGCACCTTGTCGATATGCATTATGGACAAGTTATGGTATGATGGAAGGCAATGAAATGTATTCTGGAGAGGAAAACAGAAATAATGAAACAAACTGGAAAACACGAATCTTCCTTGACTACACAAATATTTTTTTAAAAAGAGAATGAACGACAGATGCGCACTGTGCAAAAATAAGACATTCGTGAGAGTTAAATGTGCCAGCAATGAAATTGTTGAGCTACTATGGACCATTTTGACCATGGTAAAATTATTCGTTTCTCGACTTCGGAAAAGTTGACATTGTTTAGCGAGGTTTCTCGTGTCTTACTACAACAGTGCAAGTGCTTATAAATACATCGCGTAACTACTACCATTATCGACGGTTTTAATCCATAATGTCTCGTTATAAATATGTGTTTATAAATTTTGCGTATAATGGGGTTTGTGGAGCTAAAGCAAAAAGATAAAGTGAAATATAATCGTAAAACCGTGCATTTATTCCCCATCTTTGCATGTTTAATGCACCATGTTTAAATGAATGAGTTCAAGACGACAAAGTCAAATCAAGAGGATATCACCATTGTTACAGAAAAGCACATACAATTCATTTGGACTTGATTTTTATGTAGTAGATCTCTTTGTATCCTTGCCAAAAATAAATAAACTTGATTTATATTGAACGCATGGTTACGAATGTCGGTAGCTTATGATGAAAACTAGAAATACATTCGAATTACAAGTTGGATGGGATACTGCAAATAACAAAAAATATTTTCTTGGTACCTATCCTTTGAGTTCTTGGCTATTGGTTTCGGATGTCGCTGACAACGACACAAACTTTACTTGGATGTCGTCGACTTTGTTGAACTTCCCCTGATATTGTCGTATTATGATGCTGAAAACATATTGACATGGGGTTGGGGCTATCTTGCTTTTTCTGCTGATAATTCAAATTATTTAGTCCTGTGTTTTTGTGTGTGGGGTCGGGAGCAATTTGGCTGGGAATAATATTAGTTAAGGAATAAAATAAAATGAAACAAATAAATCGAAGACGGCGTCAAACTGCTGAGCCATGTCACTGCCTTAGACCTTTTATACGACTTCTGGGTATAATAACTGCTGTAGGTAAGTGAAAGAAGATATTTTAGGTTTATTGTTCCTAACATTGGTAAATCAATTCGTTTCTTGAACCGTAAAACAAAAGTCATCCTTGATATGTTGCTGCAAATCCATAAACTTTTTGACTGTTCTTTTGTAGGCTTGTCAAAGTTTTGCGGGCAGAGCTAGAGACACTTTTCCAAATCCTTCAGCCTGATTCGGAGGAAAATCATTACTTCTTGACCGGAGATATTAATGCCGAACATCTGGGGGAAACGTTACTGCAAATTCTGGGAACAGCCAGTTTCACGATTACACGATTAGTTGCGCCTCAATATGATTGAGTACAAACTTGAGGTTCACGCGACGGATATCCCATTATTCAACAGCAGCGGTGCTTTTCTGGACTTGGCTTTAATAAACGCAGAGACCCGAATCCCGAAGTGGGCTATTCAAACCCTGTGTGCTTTGCCAGTCGAACCCTAAATGACCACGAAATCAGATACTCCACTATTGAGAAGGAGTTATTGGCCATAGTTTGGGCAACACAATATTTTAGGCCGTAAAATTTAGAACGTACCTTTACGGAAGAAAATTCGCTGTAAGAACCGATCATCGACCTCTAGTTTGGTTAAGTTCACTCAAAGAACCAAATACCAAACTGCAAAGATGGAAAGTTAAACTCGAAGAGTACAATTTTGATATTCAGTATGTTAAAGGGAAAGATAATCAAGTCGCCGGCGGATTATCACGGATTGAGGTTTATCACAACGAAAATGTGACACAACTCAATGATATCAGTGACGAACAATTGGACAATCAATCGATAATAGCCACTATCCACAGCGCAAATGAAGATAGTAGCGACCACATTCCCATTGTAGAAACACCAGTAAACCATTTTAAAAATCAAATTATTTTGCATAAAACAAATAATATAAATAACCATAATCTATATACACCATTTAATAAAAGAAGAATAGTTATCGAACTAAAAAACTACACAGAAGTTCTTATGCTAGATATTATGAAAAAATACATCCCACCCAAAGGAATTCTAGGAATCCATTCTACTGACGATCACATGTTTGCACAGTTTCAAGAAACATATCTGAAATTCTTTAGCAAAAATAAGTCGCTTAAAGTTCTCAAGTGTAGCAAATTTCTAGGTGACTTAGAGGATCAGGAGAAAGAACTCTTAGTATTATCAAAAACCCATAATTCATTAAACCGTAGAGGCATTAATGAAACTTACTTGTAAATAAAAGATGTTTACTATTGCCCAAAACTTAAGGAAAAAATTCAGAAATTTATTAACAATTGTGAAGTTTGTAACAGGGCAAAATACAAAAGAAATCCTTATAAGATACCCTTAAAATTAAGTGAAACACCAACTAAACCAAATCAAATAATATATACATATTGATATTTGATGAGCCAACATCAATCTGATGTACGTGACAATGATAGACAAATTTTCCAAATTTGTAACAGTTCACGAAATAAAACATAGAACTTGGCCAAAATTATTGGACACCTTAAGATATAGATTTGCAAATAATGGCATCCGAAAAAGAATAATAACCGATGGTGAAACAGGATTCTCATCAATAGTTATTAAAGAATACCTTAAGGAAAATAACGTTGACTTACTTATAACGACACCTTACCATAAAACAGGAAATTCGGATATCGAAAGATTCCACTCAGCTCTGAACGAGCATATAAGAACATTTAAGGCAAATGAAGAAAACAACGATGCAATCAAGTCCTTAAAGCGGTTACAATTTACAAAAAAAACAATTCACTCTACGACAAAAAGAAGACCTATCGAATTTACAAACGGAACTATAACAAATCAGGAATACCCAGAAATTATACAGACGGTTAACAACAATAAAGAACGATACATTAACAAACATAACAAAAACAAAACTAACATGCATAGATCTTGCAAAAAATGAGCACTCCTATTTTAAAACTAGAACTCATAACAAACTTTAACCAACCCATGTAAAATCTAACCCCACAGTTTTAGACAAAGACCACGTTGTAGACGCAAGAGGAAGTAAATACTATAAAACTCAACTCAAGCGAAAATATAAATTTGAACAAACCCCCTAACTTATATTTTTCAGACAACACTTATAATTTTTCTGACAATACCAATGACAATAACAACAGGACAAGAACTGTACGCACAAAATTTAAACACAGGAAACGGATTTATAACCATAAGAAAACAAAAAAAAATATTGCACAACATTAACTTGACAACATGGACAGACAACCTCGACATCCTAGAATATAATATAAACGAATTAAATGAATATAATGAATTCCCAGCTATAGAACATAATTTCAATAGGTTAGTCACAGAAATAGAAAATACCCTAGGACATCACTATCATAAATCGAGAAGAGGATTGTTGACATATTAGGAAAAGGATTGAAATATTTAACTGGTACTATGGACCACGACGACGAACAAGAGATAAGACAAAGTTTAGAAATTAACGAAAAAAACAACAAAAATCTAATAGACGGACCAGATAAAAGTAAACACAAACTTTAACAAAATATCGAACAACATTACTAAACAAATTAATAAACAACAACATGACATTAGAAATCAATTTGAGAATTTAAGCAACGCTATAAATGAAGAGGATATTAGAATAAAAAGGATGCAACACGCATTTCAGGTTAACTATGATATAGAACTTCTTAGGGATCAAGTCAAGAAGGTAAAAGAAAACTTAATGCTAAGCCAGCTAGGAATTCTTAGTACAGATCTATTGACAGCCAAAGAAATCCAAAAATTTAATATTACGCTTAATAAAATACCGAACATAAAAAGTTCTAGCATAATTCATAAGGATCAAATAATATTTATCTTACTTTTACTAAATTATTCAAAAGAAATTTTTTATAAAGTAATTTTCGAGCCCATTCCAAACAAAAACAATTTAGAAATTTTAATTTCAACCAATCACTTGATTACAAATGGAAATATAATGTACTATAATATAGAGAATGGACAAAAATTAAAAAACCTGAAAATTGTAAATGATACTTGCTTATCAAATTTTTTCAAAGAAAATGCCAAATGTGAATTTAAAGAAAACAAAGGTATAGAAATTAAGCAAATAACGAATAATATTATTATAACAAAAAATCTACCACAAACGGAATTATTCCACAATTGTCATAATTATAACATTAATATAGTAGGAAACAACATAGTAAGATTCGAAAATTGTAAAATTTCAATAAATAGAGTATGAAAATTTCGTCTACTATGACAGTTTTATTGTACCAAACTATAAAAATATAACAATCAAAAAAATTGTAATGAACTATACTTCAGAAGACCTTCATATAAGTCAATTGCAAAATCGCAAAGCTATAGAAGAAATAAAAAGAAAAACTATTTCCCACGTATCTATAAATATCGGAACAACATTTTTAATAATTTGCATTTTTGTAATCATTTTCATTTTAAAATTCAAAGATAAAACTAAAATTAAAGTCGATATTATTAAAAATGATTCTCCGGAGCAGAATCCTAAGGGGGGAGGAGTTACGTCACAGACTACATCCGAACTTACTACCAGATCATTCCCCACACCCCTCTTCGCCTAACGGCACAAATACAAATTCCATAACACTCTACGACACAAGCTCCCACCATTTTTGCCGACAGTTGCAAAACCTTCCGATAACAAACATTTACATTTACATTTGTCTTTATTGAACTTTTATATATATACAATTTGACTTAAGGCTATTACAAATTTTGATGAATAATTAATATTTAAGTATGTTGGCTCAACAACAGGGGCCCAACGGTATGCATTGATATTTTGCTTAACTATATTTATATACATTGCAAGTGAATTCTCAGATTCATACTCTAAGTATGTATCGTTGTCAGGGTTGACCTCAGGGTGTTCAGATCCGGGTGTCGATGGTGTTTTGGTGTTGGGGAAGGTTGGTCATCTTGGAATTATCCTCGATGGTGGGTTGTCTCGGTCAATCCGTAGAAGGGAATGGTTGTGCCGTCAGTGTCTCTCGGAAATAGTTCCTCGTTTAGCAGAACCAGTACGTGAAGGTATCGATGCTCCGGGATGTGTTGGTTGTCCGCAATCCTTTGGACTAATGGGTTTGGGTGGCTAGAGGTATTCTCGAGTATTTTCTGGAAAAGTGTGACCATGTACTTTTCCAGTGGATTTATATTGGCTTCTTCATACAATCTATGATTGTTAATTTGTTTCTGACGGATTGGATCGTAGTGGAGTCCAGTGCAGATTCTTAAGACTTTTCTTTCGAAAACTCCCAGTTTTCTCATGTAAGTCTTGGAAATGGTGTACCAAATGGGGAAGGCGTAAGTTACAACCGGCCTTATGAGCTGTTTGTAGAGCAGCAGTTTCGTCTTTTTAGAGAGTCCGTTCTGCTTTTTCATCAGTGGGTAAACTCGGTGAAATGCAAATGACGCCTTCTTGAGAACAGCGTTCAGGTGTGGATTGAATCTGAATCGCTCGTTGAAGTTGACCCCGAGATACTTGACGTCATTTGTGGTTGAAAGTGATGATCCGTCTGGTAAATTAAGGGTAACTTTGCGACAGTTGGCAGCTGACCTATCTCTGGTCCTTCCTCTGAGGGGTCTTCTGATGCATATCAGTTCGGATTTGGTTGTGTTGACTCGTATACCCCATCTTAGGTAGTAGTGGAATAGCTTCCTTACGTGGGCTTCAACTCTTTGTGCTGCTATAGTTGGGGACATCGAACTGCTATACGTGGCGGAGTCATCGGCAAAAAGGCAGCTGTTTGTTGCATCCTCTAGTTGAGGTTGGTCGGATGTGAATATATTAAAAAGCAGTGGTCCGAGCTTGGACCCCTGGGCGACACCTGCTCTGATGCTTTTTGTTTGGGATTGGCTGTCTTCAATTTGCACAAAAAAGGATCTGGAATAAAGAAAACTGAAAATAATATTAATGAGATTAATAGGAAAACGTAGTTGTTTAAGTTTGTGAACTAGTCCTTGAATCCACACTGAGTCAAATGCCTTTTCCACGTCTAGGAAGCACGCGACTGTTACTTGATGGTTGTTGAGAGCTTTTGTGACATCATGATGAAATTTCATTAGCGGGTGCAATGTCGAGTGTTTTTTGCGAAATCCGAATTGAATATCCGGTATGAGATTGGAATGGTTGCAAACGTCTTTCACCCTCCGTAAGATAAGTGCCTCAAGTATTTTACTCACACTACAAAGGAGCGAAATCGGCCTGTATCCTGTGATGTTGCTTCGGTCTCCTTTTTTCGGGAAGGCTATTATTTTGGCAGTCTTCCATATTTTGGGGAAGTAGCAGTTGTTGATGCAGTTGTTCATCACTATGGCCAGCAAGATCATGATGGGGTAAGGCAACTTTTTAAGGATGAAGTTGGATATTTTGTCCGGTCCAGTTGATTTCTTTGAGTGACTGCTCTGAATTATTTTCAGGATTTCCTCAGGCGTTGACAAATTGTCTTCCTCCGATGGATCATCTGCCGGATTTGTTTCGCTGAAGAGACTGTTTGTGCTTCTTGGTTCTTCAATGCCTCTGATTGTGTCATTAACTTCTGAGAGGAATACAGGGTCGTTAGGAGGCGTCGGATTGAAGTTACCTTCAAAGTATTCTGCTAGCGCTTCTGCCTTTTCATCTGCTGTGGTGGCGGTCCCTTGACTCGTATTGAGAACGTCTGGCATTTTTGGGCCTTTACCGATGATTCGGTAGATCTTTTTGAAGGTGTCTGGGCCGGGTCTGATGTCTTGCAGCCTCTTTTGCAACTGAGCATCGTTGTAGTACTGTACTGCGTTCCTGAACATTATGCTGGTGCAGTTCAGTTCACTCAAGACGGCCTGATAATCGCCGTTGACCGTATTCCATTCCCGGCGGTGAATTCTTTGGAGTCGTTTTCTAAGGCGTTGTCTGTGGTGATACAGGTTCTGGATGTACACCGGAAGATGGCTGTATTTATCTTTTGATGTCCTAGGCTTTTTCTGCGTATCGAGTGCGCTGATCACTGCATTCTCGAAGTTTTCAATGGATGCATCTATCTCGCCATTGGTAAGATTTCTTGTGCCGGGGGGTAGCGTTATATTGTTCATAACTTCATTTTGAAAGCGGTCTACATCCAATTCCTTAAAATTGATGAAGTCACCTCTTGGTTGCTCAATTGTGAAGATGGGTTGATGAAGCTTGACAGTCAGCTGCACTGCTTCATGGTCAGAGTCACTGGTGAGAGTTTTGCACTCGAAGTTCTGGATCTCTGGGAGAATGTTAATGAGGTTCGTGGTTACCAAGTAGAAAAACCAGAAAAGATGGTGTCCTGGGGAAGGTTGGCCTTGGTTGGGAAATTACCGCGAGGGAGTGGATGTCGTTGTTGTCCTCAATCCAGTTGGCTATAGCCGAGCCTTCGCTGCTATCAATGGTGTCACCCCACAATCGGTGCCTGGCGTTGAAGTCTCCGCCTAATATCCCAAATGTGTGTTGAATTAGGTGTCCATTCAAAAGTTGCAGATCGTGCTGAATGTCCAAAGTGTTAGCATTGCATTTATTGTAGACGCTGATGACCGCCAGAGTTTCAGATGGGGACATTCGGATTACTATTCCAGTAGCTTCAAAGGATTTGAGTCTTGGAATGGCGAATTGGCTAATCATTGATTTCCTTATGGTTTTTCTGACAAGGATGCCTGTTCCTCGTTTGCCATCTACTTTGTCAGTCTTGAAGAAGTTGTAGTCCTTAAGATCCAATTTATTGCGGCCGGTCAGCATGGTTTCACTGATGAGTGCAATATCCGGGCTGTTGGACTTCATGAAGAGGTGGAAAGCCGTCCTTTTGTGGAGGCTGTATAACGAGTTAACGTTATAGGCAATTACACGAAGTTTCCTTATGTACTGCATAGTTGAAATATAAAAGTGGCCAGTGCCACGGACTTATTCTCTTCGCTCATGCTGGAGTAGTTGGGAGGTACGGCGTTACGAGCCTTCTTCATGATACTGCAAAGATCGGCTCCAAAAACTCGATGAACTTCATCGCCGAGGTTCACACTTCCGGTTTTGGGGTTGTTCTTGCGAGCTTGATGTTGTTTTGTCGTTAGTTTTTCGGTAGCTGGTGGTGGCGGCTGCTTCGATGGCATCTTGGGCTGGTTTGGCTTTGGTTGAGCTTGCTTTAGGCCCATCTTGGCCATTGCGGCAAAACTGACCGCCGGTTTGGTAAGGGTACAGGCTGATTTTGCTGCGAATTCCTGTTGCGCTTTCCTCAGTGTGATTTGCTTCTCCCTGTCTGCCAACTTGCTTTTATACTGTGGACAACCTTTGTAGCTTGCTGGGTGACCTGTTGTTTTGCAGTTTGCACAGTAGACCTCAAGATCTGATGAGTCCTTTCGTTTGCACTCTCCTGGTTGGTGATCAAGTTTGCATTTGACGCAAACATATGCCATGCCGCAATTGGTGGCAACATGCCCAAAGCGCTGACAGTTCTTGCACTGGACGATGTCATTGTTTTTGAGGCGCTCCCAGTAGATCCGTTGGTTTAGTAGAAGTGTTTTCCTGTAGACTTCGGTGACGTCAAATGCCTTGCTTATCTCCACAACAAAGCAGTTAAAAGTTTTGCCCTTGGCTCTTGCTGACTTGAATAGGGAAACTTTTAGCACAGGAACGCCTTCTGCTTTGAGTTCCTCTTCAACTTCGGCAGTGCTGTATGAGAAATGAATTCCTTTCAGCATCATAATAGTCCTTCGATCTTCTCGTGGGGTAAACGAATGATGTTGTATTTTCCTTGACTTGAGGAACGTCCTGATGGCATCAAAACCTTCACGGGTAATGGCGTTAATGATCGTCTTTGTTGTGTTTATGTTTTTGAGAGTGAACTCAATTTTCAAGTTCTTGGCGTATCTGCTGATTTCGGCGATATTTCCAGAAAAGCAGATAATTGGTGGCATTCCGGATTTCTTCTTTGGAGCTGATTTTGGGGCTGCTGTTGTTGTTGCTTGCGTCTTTGATGTTGTTGCGGTTGGCAGAGGTGATGTTGTGATTGGCAGAGTTGTTGTTGTTGTTGTTGCGGCAGGCACAGTTGATGTCGTTATTGTTGGCGAAGTTCCAGTAGCCACACTGTTTTCCAATTTCGACTTCTTGGTTGAGCTATTAGATGATTTTTTTGCTCTTTTTTGTCCCACAATTGGTGACGATCCGCGGCTTGATTCATCTGAAACTTCATCCTCGTTGTCGCCGGCAAGAATTACTTCGCCGTTATTGGCTGGTGCGCTATTTTTGTTTTTTTCATCTTCGTAGTCGGATTCGTCAGTGCTGGATTCTTGACTTCCCTCAGTATCCATGAAATCGTCGTTGCTTTCTTCTTCTTCTTCTACCTCTGGCTCGCTAGGTACCTCCTCAGAGAATTGCTCGAACATCCTTCGAATTTTTCCTCCGTAGCTTGGTCCCAGGTCGTTTTTAATTTGCTTTAAAAGCGATTCAAGGGCAGCGAGAGCTGACTCAGGTGTCAGCCGTCTACCTGCCATATCGTCCCTTTTATTGCAGTACTTTGTTTTGCTGCTTAATGATCCCTTTTATTTTTATGATACTCAGTCACACAGACAGGTAATATTTTAATAAAAACTTTTACTCGTCAGTATGATCAGGTACACAAAAATATATGTTTTCTGAAAATAAAATGCTGTCCGTGCACAACCGTTCAGTGCTGTGTCTGGCAGATTGATTGTGAATGATGTTGTGTGATCTGTACATTCCGATAACAAAATCCCAACTAAATATACTCATATTTCACACCTCCAGACGAAATATGAGTATTTCATAAACAAGTACACTTCTATCCCACAGGAAGCACTTCATATAAATACCGGTGGGATAGTTCAGCAAAAGTTAGTTCTAATTCAACTCTCAATGCTAGAAGTGCAGCCACGCCTAGACAGCGGCTTCTTTCATTGATTTAATTTAAGTTATAATATTATAAATAAACAATCTACGTTAGAAGTGCAGCCACGCCTAGACAGCGGCTTCTTTCATAGACATATTATAATGAATATATAATATAATAAATAAATAAAGAAGAGAAAAAAACCATTGTGTTTTTTTTTTAATTCAAAACGTTCAACCCAGAACGTAATTAGTTACTACAATAATGAATTGGTGAAACTCGATGACAGTTAAAACACGTATCAATAATAAACAATTACGTTTTCCAATATCGCTGCAAAAAAGATAAAGTAGAGAAAAGCATTAACGATTTCATGCGATTAAAAATACTTTAAAAGAGAAAATATCCCTTAAATAAATTGCTACTGCGCATGTTGGGATCTTTCTTTTACTATTGGATGGACTATAACAGTATTTACTAGTGGTTCAGGTAATGTTAGGAAACGCGTCTACACCCGGCCATCCTGAACTTCATCCGCATCGGATGATGGATTGACTTCGCCTACGTCTTCGTCTTCGCTTTGGCCTTCATTCTGCCACGGCTTCATATAATCGCTGCTGCTTGTTGTTTGGTTAGGACCGTCAAGCGGTGGTGCTTTTTTCACAGTGTAGCGACCAGATCTATTTTTCGAAAAGATTTCGTACGGCCCTAAAAAATCAGAAAAAGGTTTATCTGCTGCGAATTGGGTTCTTTTAATGGCAACAAGATCACCGACCTTGTAATCTCTTGCAGCTTTTCGTTTTCTGTTAAACGTTTTTTTAATTTTTGGTATAATAAAACTCAAGAGATAATAAATGTACTGCCTTGAGTGAACCGAAATGTCCTTCTTCATGTTTCATTTTTATAATCTCTGACTCAATACTTCGAGGTACGACTAAGAGCATGTACGTCTTTAAATAACAACTCACCTTGCATAACAAAATTGTCGTAAGGTTTTTCTTTCAATATTTCTCTAACGGATGAGATAAATTCATCTGCAAATTGAGCCTTTTTGATTCTAGCCAATATTTCCTGCTGGAAAACACATATAGCCGGAGTGCGGCTTAAAGCGTCGACATGCGTCATTTTGCTGCCTGGACGACATCGTAGTCAAAATCCTGCTTATACAAAATCCATCTTTTTACCGTGCTTGGTAATTCCTGCTTGTTAATTTGTTTGACGAAAACACGGCCGTAGACAGATATATTCTAGGGCTTTGTATATAAACTTTATAGTACATGCCGAAGGTGTCTTTAATGATAGATGCACCTTGTCGATATGCATTATGGACAAGTTATGGTATGATGGAAGGCAATGAAATGTATTCTGGAGAGGAAAACAGAAATAATGAAACACACTGGAAAACACGAATCTTCCTTGACTACACAAATATTTTTTTAAAAAGAGAATGAACGACAGATGCGCACTGTGCAAAAATAAGACATTCGTGAGAGTTAAATGTGCCAGCAATGAAATTGTTGAGCTACTATGGACCATTTTGACCATGGTAAAATTATTCGTTTCTCGACTTCGGAAAAGTTGACATTGTTTAGCGAGGTTTCTCGTGTCTTACTACAACAGTGCAAGTGCTTATAAATACATCGCGTAACTACTACCATTATCGACGGTTTTAATCCATAATGTCTCGTTATAAATATGTGTTTATAAATTTTGCGTATAATGGGGTTTGTGGAGCTAAAGCAAAAAGATAAAGTGAAATATAATCGTAAAACCGTGCATTTATTCCCCATCTTTGCATGTTTAATGCACCATGTTTAAATGAATGAGTTCAAGACGACAAAGTCAAATCAAGAGGATATCACCATTGTTACAGAAAAGCACATACAATTCATTTGGACTTAATTTTTATGTAGTAGATCTCTTTGTATCCTTGCCAAAAATAAATAAACTTGATTTATATTGAACGCATGGTTACGAATGTCGGTAGCTTATGATGAAAACTAGAAATACATTCGAATTACAAGTTGGATGGGATACTGCAAATAACAAAAAATATTTTCTTGGTACCTATCCTTTGAGTTCTTGGCTATTGGTTTCGGATGTCGCTGACAACGACACAAACTTTACTTGGATGTCGTCGACTTTGTTGAACTTCCCCTGATATTGTCGTATTATGATGCTGAAAACATATTGACATGGGGTTGGGGCTATCTTGCTTTTTCTGCTGATAATTCAAATTATTTAGTCCTGTGTTTTTGTGTGTGGGGTCGGGAGCAATTTGGCTGGGAATAATATTAGTTAAGGAATAAAATAAAATGAAACAAATAAATCGAAGACGGCGTCAAACTGCTGAGCCATGTCACTGCCTTAGACCTTTTATACGACTTCTGGGTATAATAACTGCTGTAGGTAAGTGAAAGAAGATATTTTAGGTTTATTGTTCCTAACATTGGTAAATCAATTCGTTTCTTGAACCGTAAAACAAAAGTCATCCTTGATATGTTGCTGCAAATCCATAAACTTTTTGACTGTTCTTTTGTAGGCTTGTCAAAGTTTTGCGGGCAGAGCTAGAGACACTTTTCCAAATCCTTCAGCCTGATTCGGAGGAAAATCATTACTTCTTGACCGGAGATATTAATGCCGAACATCTGGGGGAAACGTTACTGCAAATTCTGGGAACAGCCAGTTTCACGATTACACGATTAGTTGCGCCTCAATATGATTGAGTACAAACTTGAGGTTCACGCGACGGATATCCCATTATTCAACAGCAGCGGTGCTTTTCTGGACTTGGCTTTAATAAACGCAGAGACCCGAATCCCGAAGTGGGCTATTCAAACCCTGTGTGCTTTGCCAGTCGAACCCTAAATGACCACGAAATCAGATACTCCACTATTGAGAAGGAGTTATTGGCCATAGTTTGGGCAACACAATATTTTAGGCCGTAAAATTTAGAACGTACCTTTACGGAAGAAAATTCGCTGTAAGAACCGATCATCGACCTCTAGTTTGGTTAAGTTCACTCAAAGAACCAAATACCAAACTGCAAAGATGGAAAGTTAAACTCGAAGAGTACAATTTTGATATTCAGTATGTTAAAGGGAAAGATAATCAAGTCGCCGGCGGATTATCACGGATTGAGGTTTATCACAACGAAAATGTGACACAACTCAATGATATCAGTGACGAACAATTGGACAATCAATCGATAATAGCCACTATCCACAGCGCAAATGAAGATAGTAGCGACCACATTCCCATTGTAGAAACACCAGTAAACCATTTTAAAAATCAAATTATTTTGCATAAAACAAATAATATAAATAACCATAATCTATATACACCATTTAATAAAAGAAGAATAGTTATCGAACTAAAAAACTACACAGAAGTTCTTATGCTAGATATTATGAAAAAATACATCCCACCCAAAGGAATTCTAGGAATCCATTCTACTGACGATCACATGTTTGCACAGTTTCAAGAAACATATCTGAAATTCTTTAGCAAAAATAAGTCGCTTAAAGTTCTCAAGTGTAGCAAATTTCTAGGTGACTTAGAGGATCAGGAGAAAGAACTCTTAGTAATATCAAAAACCCATAATTCATTAAACCGTAGAGGCATTAATGAAACTTACTTGTAAATAAAAGATGTTTACTATTGCCCACAACTTAAGGAAAAAATTCAGAAATTTATTAACAATTGTGAAGTTTGTAACAGGGCAAAATACAAAAGAAATCCTTATAAGATACCCTTAAAATTAACTGAAACACCAACTAAACCAAATCAAATAATACATATTGATATTTGATGCGCCAACATCAATCTGATGTACGTGACAATGATAGACAAATTTTCCAAATTTGTAACAGTTCACGAAATAAAACATAGAACTTGGCCAAAATTATTGGACACCTTAAGATATAGATTTGCAAATAATGGCATCCGAAAAAGAATAATAACCGATGGTGAAACAGGATTCTCATCAATAGTTATTAAAGAATACCTTAAGGAAAATAACGTTGACTTACTTATAACGACACCTTACCATAAAACAGGAAATTCGGATATCGAAAGATTCCACTCAGCTCTGAACGAGCATATAAGAACATTTAAGGCAAATGAAGAAAACAACGATGCAATCAAGTCCTTAAAGCGGTTACAATTTACAAAAAAACAATTCACTCTACGACAAAAAGAAGACCTATCGAATTTACAAACGGAACTATAACAAATCAGGAATACCCAGAAATTATACAGACGGTTAACAACAATAAAGAACGATACATTAACAAACATAACAAAAACAAAACTAACATGCATAGATCTTGCAAAAAATGAGCACTCCTATTTTAAAACTAGAACTCATAACAAACTTTAACCAACCCATGTAAAATCTAACCCCACAGTTTTAGACAAAGACCACGTTGTAGACGCAAGAGGAAGTAAATACTATAAAACTCAACTCAAGCGAAAATATAAATTTGAACAAACCCCCTAACTTATATTTTTCAGACAACACTTATAATTTTTCTGACAATACCAATGACAATAACAACAGGACAAAAACTGTACGCACAAAATTTAAACACAGGAAACGGATTTATAACCATAAGAAAACAAAAAAAAATATTGCACAACATTAACTTGACAACATGGACAGACAACCTCGACATCCTAGAATATAATATAAACGAATTAAATGAATATAATGAATTCCCAGCTATAGAACATAATTTCAATAGGTTAGTCACAGAAATAGAAAATACCCTAGGACATCACTATCATAAATCGAGAAGAGGATTGTTGACATATTAGGAAAAGGATTGAAATATTTAACTGGTACTATGGACCACGACGACGAACAAGAGATAAGACAAAGTTTAAAAATTAACGAAAAAAACAACAAAAATCTAATAGACGGACCAGATAAAAGTAAACACAAACTTTAACAAAATATCGAACAACATTACTAAACAAATTAATAAACAACAACATGACATTAGAAATCAATTTGAGAATTTAAGCAACGCTATAAATGAAGAGGATATTAGAATAAAAAGGATGCAACACGCATTTCAGGTTAACTATGATATAGAACTTCTTAGGGATCAAGTAAAGAAGGTAAAAGAAAACTTAATGCTAAGCCAGCTAGGAATTCTTAGTACAGATCTATTGACAGCCAAAGAAATCAAAAAATTTAATATTACGCTTAATAAAATACCGAACATAAAAAGTTCTAGCATAATTCATAAGGATCAAATAATATTTATCTTACTTTTACTAAATTATTCAAAAGAAATTTTTTATAAAGTAATTGTCGAGCCCATTCCAAACAAAAACAATTTAGAAATTTTAATTTCAACCAATCACTTGATTACAAATGGAAATATAATGTACTATAATATAGAGAATGGACAGAAATTAAAAAACCTGAAAATTGTAAATGATACTTGCTTATCAAATTTTTTCAAAGAAAATGCCAAATGTGAATTTAAAGAAAACAAAGGTATAGCAATTAAGCAAATAACGAATAATATTATTATAACAAAAAATCTACCACAAACGAAATTATTCCACAATAAATTGTCATAATTATAACATTAATATAGTAGGAAACAACATAGTAAGATTCGAAAATTGTAAAATTTCAATAAATAGAGTATGAAAATTTCGTCTACTATGACAGTTTTATTGTACCAAACTATAAAAATATAACAATCAAAAAAATTGTAATGAACTATACTTCAGAAGACCTTCATATAAGTCAATTGCAAAATCGCAAAGCTGTAAAAGAAATAAAAAGAAAAACTATTTCCCACGTATCTATAAATATCGGAACAACATTTTTAATAATTTGCATTTTTGTAATCATTTTCATTTTAAAATTCAAAGATAAAACTAAAATTAAAGTCGATATTATTAAAAATGATTCTCCGGAGCAGAATCCTAAGGGGGGAGGAGTTACGTCACAGACTACACCCGAACTTACTACCAGATCATTCCCCACACCCCTCTTCGCCTAACGGCACAAATACAAATTCCATAACACTCTACGACACAAGCTCCCACCATTTTTGCCGACAGTTGCAAAACCTTCCGATAACAAAATCCCAACTAAATATACTCATATTTCACACCTCCAGACGAAATATGAGTATTTCATAAACAAGTACACTTCTATCCCACAGGAAGCACTTCATATAAATACCGGTGGGATAGTTCAGCAAAAGTTAGTTCTAATTCAACTCTCAATGCTAGAAGTGCAGCCACGCCTAGACAGCGGCTTCTTTCATTGATTTAATTTAAGTTATAATATTATAAATAAACAATCTACGTTAGAAGTGCAGCCACGCCTAGACAGCGGCTTCTTTCATAGACATATTATAATGAATAAATAATATAATAAATAAATAAAGAAGAGAAAAAAACCATTGTGTTTTTTTTTTAATTCAAAACGTTCAACCCAGAACGTAATTAGTTACTACAATAATGAATTGGTGAAACTCGATGACAGTTAAAACATGTATCAATAATAAACAATTACGTTTTCCAATATCGCTGCAAAAAAGATAAAGTAGAGAAAAGCATTAACGATTTCATGCGATTAAAAATACTTTAAAAGAGAAAATATCCCTTAAATAAATTGCTACTGCGCATGTTGGGATCTTTCTTTTACTTTTGGATGGACTATAACAGTATTTACTAGTGGTTCAGGTAATGTTAGGAAACGCGTCTACACCCGGCCATCCTGAACTTCATCCGCATCGGATGATGGATTGACTTCGCCTACGTCTTCGTCTTCGCTTTGGCCTTCATTCTGCCACGGCTTCATATAATCGCTGCTGCTTGTTGTTTGGTTAGGACCGTCAAGCGGTGGTGCTTTTTTCACAGTGTAGCGACCAGATCTATTTTTCGAAAAGATTTCGTACGGCCCTAAAAAATCAGAAAAAGGTTTATCTGCTGCGAATTGGGTTCTTTTAATGGCAACAAGATCACCGACCTTGTAATCTCTTGCAGCTTTTCGTTTTCTGTTAAACGTTTTTTTAATTTTTGGTATAATAAAACTCAAGAGATAATAAATGTACTGCCTTGAGTGAACCGAAATGTCCTTCTTCATGTTTCATTTTTATAATCTCTGACTCAATACTTCGAGGTACGACTAAGAGCATGTACGTCTTTAAATAACAACTCACCTTGCATAACAAAATTGTCGTAAGGTTTTTCTTTTAATATTTCTCTAACGGATGAGATAAATTCATCTGCAAATTGAGCCTTTTTGATTCTAGCCAATATTTCCTGCTGGAAAACACATATAGCCGGAGTGCGGCTTAAAGCGTCGACATGCGTCATTTTGCTGCCTGGACGACATCGTAGTCAAAATCCTGCTTATACAAAATCCATCTTTTTACCGTGCTTGGTAATTCCTGCTTGTTAATTTGTTTGACGAAAACACGGCCGTAGACAGATATACTCTAGGGCTTTGTATATAAACTTTATAGTACATGCCGAAGGTGTTTTTTTTTTTTTTTTACTTTTTAAATTCATTTTTATTAATTATTAGCTTATATCAACTTATATACTAGACAAAAATGAGTAAATCTAACTTAAAATTAACAGGATACTTATTCTAGATTATTGATCCTTATGCGGACGCCCTAAACTTAACTCTATCTTATAATTATTGCCTTTCGGCCTAAAAACTATTTTACGAACTAATCTTACATATTATGTTTTCATCGAGAAAATTTTTAAGAAAACTCGGCATCTTTATCAAATTTTATATTTTTATATAAAAAAACAAATTACAAACTACCAACTCTACTTACTTAAACTACTTAACATATTCTAACTATAATTAGGATTCTGAGCACTCGTTGCATTACGAAACAAGTGGTCAAATTCCCAATTGCTTTCCGAGCGCCTGGCAGTCGTCAACGTGCACACGCGCCGCCGTGAGCTGACTGATGCCTTACAGAATCAATCACCTCCCGGAAGCACCACCACAAGTTGGCGAGCCCGGCCCCTCCCAGAAACGCCCTAGCTAACTTAATCTATCTTACAAACTAAGAGGATGTTACCTAGAGTAACGCACCGTCTTGGGAGGGCATGTTGAACCCTCCACCATCAAAAAGCCACCAAAATTCGGCAAATTGCTTTTCTGTATCGAATTTATCCCTCTCCGCTATTGCGGTACTAAAACGGAGGAGCTCATGAGCATTGGCGACGTCCTCGCCGCGGATGAGCCGCTTATCTCTCGCACTGCGGTAGCGGTGGTATAATACCGGAATACCATCCCTCGTCTGTACCAGCCCTTTTGCATCAATATGGATAAATGCCTCTGGCGGGATAAAGCCAGACCGGAGTGTACTCTCTATGTACATTTCATTGGGGTAGTAAGCCCCAAAGATCAGACTATTGTCGCTGGCCATCGTCCTTGCAACGTGCCTTCGAGTCACCTTAATGAGGAAATTGTCAATCCTATTCAACTGAGTATGCCGAAGGTGTCTTTAATGATAGATGCACCTTGTCGATATGCATTATGGACAAGTTATGGTATGATGGAAGGCAATGAAATGTATTCTGGAGAGGAAAACAGAAATAATGAAACACACTGGAAAACACGAATCTTCCTTGACTACACAAATATTTTTTTAAAAAGAGAATGAACGACAGATGCGCACTGTGCAAAAATAAGACATTCGTGAGAGTTAAATGTGCCAGCAATGAAATTGTTGAGCTACTATGGACCATTTTGACCATGGTAAAATTATTCGTTTCTCGACTTCGGAAAAGTTGACATTGTTTAGCGAGGTTTCTCGTGTCTTACTACAACAGTGCAAGTGCTTATAAATACATCGCGTAACTACTACCATTATCGACGGTTTTAATCCATAATGTCTCGTTATAAATATGTGTTTATAAATTTTGCGTATAATGGGGTTTGTGGAGCTAAAGCAAAAAGATAAAGTGAAATATAATCGTAAAACCGTGCATTTATTCCCCATCTTTGCATGTTTAATGCACCATGTTTAAATGAATGAGTTCAAGACGACAAAGTCAAATCAAGAGGATATCACCATTGTTACAGAAAAGCACATACAATTCATTTGGACTTAATTTTTATGTAGTAGATCTCTTTGTATCCTTGCCAAAAATAAATAAACTTGATTTATATTGAACGCATGGTTACGAATGTCGGTAGCTTATGATGAAAACTAGAAATACATTCGAATTACAAGTTGGATGGGATACTGCAAATAACAAAAAATATTTTCTTGGTACCTATCCTTTGAGTTCTTGGCTATTGGTTTCGGATGTCGCTGACAACGACACAAACTTTACTTGGATGTCGTCGACTTTGTTGAACTTCCCCTGATATTGTCGTATTATGATGCTTAAAACATATTGACATGGGGTTGGGGCTATCTTGCTTTTTCTGCTGATAATTCAAATTATTTAGTCCTGTGTTTTTGTGTGTGGGGTCGGGAGCAATTTGGCTGGGAATAATATTAGTTAAGGAATAAAATAAAATGAAACAAATAAATCGAAGACGGCGTCAAACTGCTGAGCCATGTCACTGCCTTAGACCTTTTATACGACTTCTGGGTATAATAACTGCTGTAGGTAAGTGAAAGAAGATATTTTAGGTTTATTGTTCCTAACATTGGTAAATCAATTCGTTTCTTGAACCGTAAAACAAAAGTCATCCTTGATATGTTGCTGCAAATCCATAAACTTTTTGACTGTTCTTTTGTAGGCTTGTCAAAGTTTTGCGGGCAGAGCTAGGGACACTTTTCCAAATCCTTCAGCCTGATTCGGAGGAAAATCATTACTTCTTGACCGGAGATATTAATGCCGAACATCTGGGGGAAACGTTACTGCAAATTCTGGGAACAGCCAGTTTCACGATTACACGATTAGTTGCGCCTCAATATGATTGAGTACAAACTTGAGGTTCACGCGACGGATATCCCATTATTCAACAGCAGCGGTGCTTTTCTGGACTTGGCTTTAATAAACGCAGAGACCCGAATCCCGAAGTGGGCTATTCAAACCTGTACAGCAAATATGTTCCTATCTGTAGGTTGTTCAGGAGGAAGGGTCATCATGATATTCCTTGTGTCCGAATCTCCCAAACAACAGGGAACAGACAGACAATACTGATTGCTGGAATAAATGCGGAAAGTGTCGCATCAAACGACGGTGTTTTCATGGTCGAGGAAACTACAGGGAAAAGTATTTTTGATAAAAACACCATACTAATAGAGTTGTCCCCAATTTACACTTGTATCAGAACCAACGAAGGCAGTCTGTTTTCAACCCTCGTCGAGTGCGGACGTGTGAAATATTATCTACTTTTTAACTTGTTTTTCTCACTTATCATTTACTTATTCTTTTTTTTAAATAAACAATATTTACAATCACAAAGGATCCCTTCATTGTTCTTAACAATTCAGAAGTGGGATACTACTCTAAAGTAGTCCATCGTGAAAAAAAGATACGGTTTCATCTTTCGGCGATCGTGTACGTACCCTGTTTTTTTTTTGAACAGCAATAATAAATACCCCAGGCGACTACGGTGTAAAGCAAATTAAAAAAAAAAACTTCTTTGTCGGTGTTGAGTGTAATGAATGTGTGGTTTTACCAAAGCGTAAAAGTACAGCTGCGAAACTAGACAGAAGAACTAATTTGTGAATACCTAGGTGTTGTCCTGCGGAGGGCAAAAAAAAAAAAAAAAAAAAAAACATTGAGGGAGATCGTGTGCGCGAGACAAAGTAAATAAAAACAAAAATACTTCGGTATCGAGTTGGTGTATGTGTGTTGGTTTCCGTCGGTATAAACTACGGATGCAAGACTAGATAGAAGTGAATTTGTGGAGAGAAAAAAAAGGGATAAATATTAGGATATGGACAAAACAACAGTTGCCGAATTGAAAGATTCATTACGGAACTTGGGTAGGTCAACGAGCGGGGAAAAAAAGGATTTGTTTGAGCGGTTGGAGATGTCTACTCCGGACAAAAAAATCGACGCTCACGAAAACACTGTAGCGGACGAATCCGAGTTGGATATGGACGAAACGCTTCTCGGGGAAGGGGCGGTTGGCGGTTCTGATATGGGTACAAGCAGAAGGCTCTTGGATGGAGAAATGGATCTGCTTAAGCGGGAACGCGAGCTCCTTGAGCGAGAAAGATTAATCTTGCAACAAAACGCAAACATAATACCACCACCGGTTGATAACAACTCCAGAATAAATTTAAGAGATGTTGTGGAGACAATGCCAGATTTCAATCCATCTAGTAAAACTTCACTGTCAGCGGAACAATGGGTCCTCCATATGGAAAGACTACGCAATTTGTTTAATTGGCCAGATCAGTCGATACTATGTGCGGCTCTGATTAAATTCAAAGCATCTGCAAAACTCTGGTTGGAGTCAGAGCAAATCGATATTTCAAATTGGAGTGTATTCAAGTCAAAGATACAGCAGGCATTTCCTTTCCATACCAGCGAAGCCGACCTTCATGCAAAGCTCAGTTCTCGTCATCGATTACCAAATGAACCAATTCAGGATTTTGTGTTCGAAATCCGAATGCTGGCGAAACGTGGTAATATGTCGGAGTCATCGATAATTCAATATGTAATCACCGGATTGAATGATAGTGAGATGGTAAACATGCTGATGGGAAATAGATTCTCTTCGTCGATGGAACTTTTGCAGTAGATAAAATGGATCGAGCGACTTCGTGAGCAGAAAAAGTCAAGACATGTGAAAACCCAAAAACCATTTCAAACGACCGAAAAGCCTGATCAATTAGTATCGTCCAGCAGTCTCTCAACGGAAAAGACATCGAGCAGTGGTGAGTCTCAGTAAATTGTTTACGGGAGAAGCTTATAGTGAGCAAGTGCGGGTTCCATCGACCAATCGTGATTGGGGATTTGGAATTTTATGCTTTTGTTGACATGGGAAGTTCATGCGTAACTTTAAAGAAATTTGATGCTGACAGGCGAGGTCTTCGCTACCGCTTGTACACGAAAGAACTTATTGGCTTTGGTCATTGGACGAGTGATATGTAACGTGGAAATAGCGGGTATCACTGGCGTTGTCGAGGTTCTCATCGTTCCTGAGCAGTCGCAGGAGTACGACGTAATGGTAGGTCGATATCTCCTTGATCAAAGTCAGTTTAGAGTTGAAATTGCGGCTGGAAAACTGAGCATCTTGAACAACCATCTAGATAACCAAAAGAACGTACGATGTCACCGGATCCTGTCAACAACATAGAGGTATTGGAGCTCATTAAGCCGGAGGACTGTAATGTTGATGACGATTTACCGGTCAGTGTTCGAGCTGAATTGCTTGAGATCATCAATGGCAATCGGGACAGTTTTGCTACAAGTGTAGCCGAGTTGGGTAGCGCGAAAGGCGAAAAAATAGTGATCAGATTAACATCAGATGATCCTACAGGAAAGAAAATGTATCGCATACCTTTTGCTCAACGGGAGGCGATCGACAAAACAGTTCAGGAGCTGTTGGATTGTGGAATAGTTCGTGAATCTACATCCAACTTTACATCGCCGATCGTGATGGTTCCCAAGAAAGATGGATATTTGCGGATGTGCATCGATTTTCGTCGACTCAATTCAATTACGGTTAAGGAAAAGTACCCTATGCCAATTGTAGAAGAGCAACTCAACAGGTTAAGTGGGTCGAAATTCTTCACGGTGCTGGATATGAACTCTGGGTACTATCAAGTAAATGTAGCAGAAGAATCCAGACATCTCACTGCCTTCCAAACGCACAATCGACAACTCGAGTTTTGCAGGATGCCTTTTGGCTTAGTCAATGCGCCAGCTGTGTTCCAACGTATGATGGACCACATTGTTAATCAAATGGACATTGATGGAGTAGCAGTATTTTTGGACGACGTGATCATACACACTGCCACCTATGAAGATGGTTTGCTGAAGCTGAAACAGTTCCTAAAGATATTGGACGAGACGGGACTTACTTTGAAGGTGACGAAGTGCGACTTTCTACGTAAGGAAGTAGAATACCTTGGTCATCGAGTTTCTGAGCATGGGATCATGCCTGGTCTGAAGAAGATGGGCACCATAATAAGCTTTCCTGTTCCATCTACACCAACAAATGTAAGACAGTTCTTGGGCTTATCAGGATTCTTCCGGAAGTTCGTGCCGAAGAAGAGTGTCTGACGAAGGATCCTGTATTAGCAATATACAACCCGAATTGCGAGCATGAGGTGCACTGTGATGCAAGCTCAGTGGGACTCGGCGGTATATTACTACAACGGACGGAAGATAGAAAGCTGAGAGCTGTGTGCTATTATAGTCGAAGAACTACTGAAGCAGAAGCTACATTCCATAGCTATGAACTGAAGGTTTTGGCCGTAGTGGAAAGTGTCCAACGATTCCGGATATATCTACTGGGAAAGCCGTTTTCAGTCATGACAGACTGTCATGCGGTAGTTGCACTTCGCACGCAAACGCAAACAACCCCAAGGGTATCGAGGCTCCTCTTTAAACTGCTTGAGTTTGACATATCATGGATTCATCGACCTGGGAAAGCCATGGCTCATGTAGATTGCCTTAGTAGAAACCCACCGGAAGACATAACATCAGTCTGCAACGAAGATCATGGAGACAAGTTTGCTGTGTATGCTGTGAATATTAGCAACGATGACTGGCTGGTAACACTTCAGCTTCAAGATGATAAACTGCAAAGGCTAAAGCTGATAATGCTGAATCTACCAAAGACTCCAGAAGAGAAGCAGATCCATCACGATTACGCCCTTAAGGACGGGAAGCTGCTGCTGTGGATTCGGAACTGAAATGGGTTGTTCCGGATAGTTTGAAATACCGAGTTACCAGATCAGCCCATGACGAACTGGGACACTTTGGGGTATCTAAGACGTTGGAAGTACTGCAAAAGACTTTTTGGTTCCCAAGGATGCGCGACTTCGTAAATAAATATATATCATCATGTATCGAATGTGCCTATAATAAAGGGATGACCGGGAAGCAAGAAGGCGAACTTCATTCTATACCGAAAGTACCGATGCCCTACGACACCATACACGTCGATCACATGGGCCCGTTTCCGAAAAGTTCCAAAGGAAATATTCATTTGCTGGTATGCGTAGACAGTTTCACGAAGTTTGTTGTTATGAGAGCAGTTTAGTCTACTGAAAGAAGACGGCGTCCCACACTTTACAAGGCTGGAGATATGGTGTTGGTTTAAAATGATCATCAATCTACTGGTATGTCAAGAAAGCTTCAACCGAGATACAAAGGTCCGTATCTTGTTACTCAGTCAATTGGTAACGATAGATACCTTATCGAAGATATTCCTGGTGCTTGTCGCAGTCAACGAAAGTTTCACTCCGTTTATGCTTCTGATCGAATGAAAAAGTGGCTCATGCTACCGGAGGACGATGCTGGTGACACTGTGTCGGGGCCGACACCACCGCAGGATGGTCGAATGTCAGAACCAACGAAGGCAGTCTGTTTTCAACCCTCGTCGAGTGCGGACGTGTGAAATATTATCTACTTTTTAACTTGTTTTTCTCACTTATCATTTACTTATTCTTTTTTTTAAATAAACAATATTTACAATCACAAAGGATCCCTTCTTTGTTCTTAACACTTGTTTGTGTCGAAAGATGAGATCTTCTGTGCATCTTTGAGTCACTAAACAATAAAAAGTCGGCGGGGTGGATAGTGTCCCAAAATTCGTGTCGGCGCATTTTAAGGCACCTGTGGTACACGCTATCCCAAAAAAGGGTAAAGATAGGACGAACCCTGAGAATCTCTGGAAGATTAGTTTGCTTCTGAAAATTTGCGAGGTCTTTGAAAAAGTTGTCAATAAAGCCCTGTTGAAGTGGGTCGTGTCGCATCTTTTTATACGCTTTTCAAGTAGTTCATTGTTTGATCTTGGTAAATTCCAGCGGTCGTTTCTTATTTATCATTTAATTTTATGACTTACTGTTGGGAAAATATGTACCTGTTAACAGGTAGTAAAAGTTTCTGTGTATAATTTCCAACAGGTATAAGACTGAAAATCGATTGCAAATTGTATGGCCTCATCCTTGTGATCGCCAGTGCATACAGTGCCGCTCATTTGAAAAGAACCCCCATTTGCTTTGACTTTCAAGTTTAATAACTTTTAAACTAATAAAGAAAACACCTCAATTTCTTTTGTCAATTCAAGTTTATTAAATTTAATAAAAAATGGTGTCTATGTTGAAAGTGATAATTTTACTATACATTTTTAAGTGATAAGACTCAAAATAATTGTATTAAATTTTAGCTCATTTAAATAGAACCGCCACATAAAAAATGCATTTAGGAATAGTATAACACTCTTAAGTTTAGGTAAATATTAAGGAACACAATTTAAATTAAATTTAATAACAAAATAACAAAAAATAGTAATGGGTGCTTCCACCCTGGTTATGAATAACCTCAAAAACTCTGTTAGGCAGAGAATCATACGGTTCTTTATATAATCCAATGAAATGGAGGCCCAGGTACATTTAATTGCTTCTATAAGTTAATTTTTATTTGAATATTGTTTGCCTGATTGGTAGACCTTCCGAGCAAGCCATCCCCAAATATTTTCGATGATGTTCAAATCGGGCGAGTATGGTGGCCAGTCCAAAAATGAGACATTTAGGCGCTCAAGGTAAAGTTTTACCACTCTGGCGTTGTGTACTGGTGCATTATCCTGCTGTTGTCACCAAACAGCTCATTCATGGAAGGGAAAACCTCCTAGAGTACGCCAATGTAAGATTGCGCATTCATACGAGGAGTCAGAAACTGCAATTCTAAAGTGCCATAGTACATTATGGCTTCCCAAACAATAACACAGCCCACTCGGCTGTGTAATCGATCCAATTGATGCTCCTCTTTTCGCAAATCATGGAAGAAGTAGTTAAATCCATCAAATTAATTTTTTTTCATCGGAGAAAACAACACGGTACCATTCCTTACTCCAGGTCATATTACCGCGACAGAAACAAAAATGTTGTTCCTTACGGTGTTTTTTTTTTAACTTTAAACGCTTCAAGTGTTTAGCCTTTGAAATAATCCGCTTTACCGTAGAAACACTAGCTATAACACCACTTTTTTCTTTTATTTTGACTACAGAATCGTGCGAATTTGACGCGAGTCGCAAAATTGCTCTTTTTTCAGCAGCGGTAACCGCACAAACAGTTTTTACCATAGTTGGACTCATTGCGTAGAAATGTCATTGTATATTGTTATGCCTGGTTTGACTATACACATATAAAAAAAACAGAGATCACAATAATGTCAAGAAGGTTCACCGTCTGGCCAGGTTTATTGTCGGGGTCCCATGACGCTGGTTTTACCGTCTGGTATGTTAGAGTGACTTCCCCGATGAATTCACAGCACTTTCGATTCTATCGCACACTTCTCCAAGCAACCGATGACAAAATGAGTAGAGATTAAACGATTGAGTACTAACAAAAGCAACCGATGAAAATAAATAGATACTAAACGATTCTGTTACTATCAAATTTTTTATTCCGTCTCCTCTATTCAACAGTATGAACTAATTAATTTTCATTCTTATTTTGCTACCCCCTTAACTAATATCCCCATGCTGGCACTGCAATTTCTTCACTCGTTGTCTGTTGGTTTCATTTTCTGTTGCTTCTGCTGAGTCAGCGTCTGGCTGGGTTGAAATTATTTTATTCCAATACGTTGACCCGTTTTGTTAATTCTAGGAATTTCGCTGGTTTTGGATTTCAGTCGTCAAGTCCTGCAGTTCATGGATATCTTTAGCCGTTATTTTCGACATCGGCTCCTGGTTAATTACGATCTCCTTCAGTTTAACGTTTACACAGCAGTCTTCTAGTTCGCCATATGAGTGTTTGTCTTTTATTGCAATTTCCGTTTCTGTGCCAACCGTTTTTATCGTCATATCATAAGTTTCAAGGATGCAGTCGTTATTCAAGCGAATTATGCCAGTGCCAACAAGTTTACCAATACTAGTTTCATTCTTACATTTACATTTATATTGAGTTTGTTCAGATATAGTGTACAGATATGAATTTTTCCTAATCTTATGAAATATTTCTACATGCGAATTTATAATTTTAACGTTACATTTTTCGGCTCTATTTCTCATAAATAAATTTATTTCACAATTAGAGTCGCTTATTGTACTTCTTAGAAGTTGTGGTTTACAAATTGAAATTTGGGCAAAATTATTACAATCGTCTAGGTTTTCTTTTAATACATAGTCTTCTTTATTATACCCTATTCTAGGGTATATTAATTTTGACGCATAGTTTGTAACATACCTTAATATTGCCCGTAGACCCCTAAAAGTTACTATATTTATGATCAGCATCGATAGTAATGTCGATCTAGCCATGTCCGTCCGTCCGTCCGTCCGTCCGTCCGTCCGTCCGTCGGCATAAATTAGGCCTTTAAACTGGACCTAGAGAGCTGAAATTTTAACCATATACTCTCTAGGGTCCCGAAATAATCAAGTTTACAAATTTTTGAAATCCGCCCACAGACACGCCCACAAACTCAAAAAAACAAAATATTGGAAAAAATCGAATTTTGAGCTAGGAAGCTGAATTTTTTTTTATATGATCTATGACTCCTAAAACTGCTCGGGATATACAATTTTCAAAATCCGCCCACTGCCACGCCCACAAAAAAATAAAACATTTTTATTGAAAAACCAAAATTTGAGCTAGGGAGCTGAAATTTTTAATATATACTCTCTAGGGGCACTTTAAGCTCATGTATAAATATTTTCAAAATCCGCCCACTGACACGCCCACAAATAAATAAAACATTTTTTTTGAAAATCCAAAGTTTGAGCTAGGGAGCTGAAATTTATAATATATACTCTCTAGGGGCCCTCTAAGCTCATGTATAAATATTTTCAAAATCCGCCCACTGACACGCCCACAAATAAATAAAACAATTTTTTTGAAAATCCAAAGTTTGAGCTAGGGAGCTGAAATTTATAATATATACTCTCTAGGGGCCCTTTATGCTCATGTGTTAATTTTTTTTTTAAATCCGCCTACTGACACACCCACAATTAAATAAAACAATTTTATTGAAACACCCAAGTTTGAGCTAGGGAGCGTTTTTTTGATAAAATCCTTTAAATGTTATATAACAAAATATGTAGAGCGTTCTTAACAATTTAACCATACTTAGACTTTTGTCACGCCCACTTATGAGGGATAGGAATAAGAATAGGGTATCCAACAGTTCGCCCAAGCGGACTGTAGCCCGTCCCTATGTTTATACCCTATTCTAGGGGTATATTAATTTTGACGCATAGTTTGTAACATACCTTAATATTGCCCGTAGACCCCTAAAAGTTACTATATTTATGATCAGCATCGATAGTAATGTCGATCTAGCCATGTCCGTCCGTCCGTCCGTCCGTCCGTCCGTCCGTCCGTCCGTCCGTCCGTCGGCAAAAATTAGGCCTTTAAACTGGACCTAGAGAGCTGAAATTTTAACCATATACTCTCTAGGGTCCCGAAATAATCAAGTTTACGAATTTTTGAAATCCGCCCACAGACACGCCCACAAACTCAAAAAAACAAAATTTTGGAAAAAATCGAATTTTGAGCTAGGAAGCTGAAATTTTTTATATATGATCTATGACTCCTAAAACTGCTCGGGATAAAAAATTTTCAAAATCCGCCCACTGCCACGCCCACAAAAAAATAAAACAATTTTATTGAAAAACCAAAATTTGAGCTAGGGAGCTGAAATTTTTAATATATACTCTCTAGGGGCCCTTTAAGCTCATGTATAAATATTTTCAAAGTCCGCCCACTGACACGCCCACAAATAAATAAAACAATTTTTTTGAAAATCCAAAGTTTGAGCTAGGGAGCTGAAATTTATAATATATACTCTCTAGGGGCCCTTTAAGCTCATGTATATATATTTTCAAAATCCGCCCACTGACACGCCCACAAATAAATAAAACAATTTTTTTGAAAATCCAAAGTTTGAGCTAGGTAGCTGAAATTTATAATATATACTCTCTAGGGGCCCTTTAAGCTCATGTATAAATATTTTCAAAATCCGCCCACTGACACGCCCACAAATAAATAAATCAATTTTTTTGAAAATCCAAAGTTTGAGCTAGGGAGCTGAAATTTATAATATATACTCTCTAGGGGCCCTTTATGCTCATGTGTTAGTTTTTTTTTAAATCCGCCTACTGACACGCCCACAATTAAATAAAACAATTTTATTGCAGCACCCAAGTTTGATCTAGGGAGCGTTTTTTTTGATAAAATCCTTTAAATGTTATATAACAAAATATGTAGAGCGTTCTTAACAATTTAACCATACTTAGACTTTTGTCACGCCCACTTATGAGGGATAGGAATAAGAATAGGGTATCCAACAGTTCGCCCAAGCGGACTGTAGCCCGTCCCTATGTTTTTTGTTTATAATTAAGAATTTGTATCTTATTTCTAATATAACAATTCCGTTTTCAACTATCTTTGGAATAGCAATTGTTTCGTAAATTTCAAATATTTCTTTAGTTACTGTCGGAATACTAATAATTACAATAATCTTTCGATTCTTAGTGAAAGCTTTCAATTTCAATGTTTTCAATATTTCTGCATAGTTTTCCATGTTTGGCTCTATCGCGAGTGTGTTGTCATTCTTTTGATTTCTAAGTTCGTTTAATAAATCAGTGGGCTCAATAATCCTTGGATGTAATATCCCTGCGTGTATAAATAAAAGGCTGTCTATTATTTGTTCTATTTCCATTTCTAACTGTAGCATTTTAAAATTGATTTTGCTTGATATTTCCTCATAATAGGATTCAATTAAGATGGTTCTATTTAAAATATTTTCCACTGTACTAACCTTGTTAATTTCGTTTATTATTTCGTTGACCTTATTAAAAGTAACATTAGTATTTTTAATGCTTTCCATGACTTGCTTGTTTAGGTGACTAAGAATCTTTCTTCCATACCGTTTCTTATTCTTTGTTCGTTATTATTTACGTTCTGAATGACATTATAATAATATTCTGCATCTTCATTGTCCATGGTGCCAAAAAGGGCTTTGAAACCTGAACCTATCATATTTACTAAACCGCGTCTCTGTCTTTTTGAGCTCCCCATTATTCCTGAAATAATCCTAATTCTGCTGTCAATTTTTATCTTTTTGGTGTTCTCTGAAATTCTTTACATTCAATTTTTGATTCTAAACAAAGACTGTCCATGGTGTTAATAATATTTCTAATGTTTGAACTCGCGTGTTCTAACCCATTAATATCTAATTCTATAACTAGTGCTATTTTACCGTTAATTTCTTTAGTTTCTCCTATAAAGTTAAAATATATTCCCGTGTTATTCTGCACTTCCTTTACCCACAAACTGGTTTCGGCGATGGCCCACCTGGTGAACAGGGATCTGAAATATACGGCTTAACGTTAGCTTTATTAAACTTTTGTCGCTTATTATTCAGTTGTATAACTAAGTTATTTTCGTGTACTTCTAGTATTTTAAATGGTCCTTTATACTTTTCCCTTCCTTTCATTCCTAACCAAAACCTTTTGACCGATTGTATATTCTATTTTCCTTCCTAGTTTCTTATCGTATCTAACTTTAGCTTTTTCCCTACACTTTTTCGTGCTTCCTTTTGCGTTTTCTTGTTTCTCTAAGAGATTAGCTCTAAGTTCGTCTACATAGTCGAAAACCGACCTTCCATTATATGGATCTACGCTACTAGGCCTATTCACTTCATATCGAAACACTAGTTCGTAGGGGGTGTACCCCGTTGTAGTGTGTTTAGTACAATTGTAACAAAATCCTGCATACGACATTCGTTTATGCCAATCTTTAAGTTGGTGTAATTCACGTCTTGTGGATTTGAGATACTCCAAAAGTCTGCAATGAGCCCTTTCTACACTACCGTTGGCCTGTGGATAAGCTACACTAGTTTTTATGTGTTTGATATCTAAGATTTTACAAAATTCCTCAAACAGTTTATTACAAAACTCAGAACCGTTGTCAGATAAAATGGTCTTGGGCATTCCAAAATTCAGAATCCAATACTTCATTACGGCATTTGCTACAGTGCGCATATCTTTAGATTTTAGCGGTACGAACTTGATGAATTTTGACAAGTCGTCCTGGATGGTCAATCCGAACTTATAGCCTTCCTCGGTTTCTTCAAATGGTCCAATTAGGTCTATCATTATCTTTTCTAGAGCCTTGTCTGCAGATGTCACGATCTTCATTGGGTTCCTAGTAGGAGCTCTGTTAACTTTTTCTGTCTGGCACTGAGGGCAATTTCTCACAAAGTCCTCAATGTTTTTCTGCATACCTTTCCACTTGAATTTCTTTCTGATTTTTGCATACGTAGCTTTCTGACCTGTATGACCGCCTATTATTCTCTCGTGATATTCTTTCATTATGGCTAATCTTTTTCCTGGATCTTGAACTTCTTCCTTTTTATCTGAGATCTGTTCTTCGCTAGATTCATCTACTGAATCATCTTCCAGATCATGGTCAATGTCTTCTAAGTTTTCCATTACTTCACTCTCGATGACTTCACTTTCTATCTCCTTTTCTTTTTTGCTTGGAATTCCTATACTCGGATTTCTTACCTTGCTCGTGCTTGCTATATCGTCCCCATTCTCACTATTTATTTCGATACCTTCCTCTTCAAGTAAGCTCATAAGATCTTGCCAAGTTTCTTCTCGTTCCCTTTCAGTGATTCTGATGTTCCTGCTCAATTCATCGGCTACAACGTTTTCTTTGCCTTTCTTGTATGAGATAACGTAGTCAAACTCTTCAAGTTTCAGCCGCCACCTCACGAGCCTGCTGCCCGGATCTTTGACTTTAAAAAGCCACGTGAGGGGTCTGTGATCCGTTTGGATCAAGAACTTTGTGCCATAAATATATGGTCGAAACTGTTTCGTAGCCCATACAATTGCCAAGCACTCCTTTTCCGTAGTGCTGTAATTGATTTCGGCTTTATTCAAAGTTCGACTCGCAAAATGTACTGGGATATCTTTTCCGTTGTGCTCCTGGCTGAGCACCGCGCCAATACCTCGATTGGAAGCGTCCATTGTTATTATAAAGGGCTTCTCGAAGTCTGGGTACTGTAACACCGGATGCTTCGTTATTATATCTTTTAATTTATCGAACGCTTGTTGTTGTTCTTGAGTCCATGTGAACTCGACGTCTTTCTTAGCCTATTCATTGGCTCAGTTGTCTTACTAAAGTCCCTGATAAATTTCCTGTAATAGCCTATCATTCCAAGGAATGATTTGATCCTTTTAACATTACTGGGTGCTTCCATGTTCTGCATGCTTTCAACCTTTTTGGGGTCAGGCTTTACCCCTTTGTCTGTTATGATGTGCCCTAAATACGACACCTCTTTTCTTAGGAACTCGCACTTATCTGGTTGCAGTTTAAGGTTAGCTTCCCTTAACTGCTTCAATATCTCCACCAATTTTTCATTGTGTTCGTCTAACGTTTGTCCATAGACAACAATGTCGTCCATGTAGACGAAACACTTGATTCCCTGGAGACCTGCCAGGACTGAGTTCATTAGTCTCTGGAAACAGGCTGGAGCATTTCTGAGCCCGAATGGCATTCTTGTGAATTCAAAATGTCCGTAGTCCGTGCTAAAGGCCGTCTTCTCCATATCTTCCTCATTCATCGGAATCTGGTGGAACCCTGACGTTAAGTCTAGTGTGGAGAAATACTTGGCTTTCCCGAGTTGGTCAAGTATCTCCGTTATATTGGGCAAAGAAAAAATCATTTAACTTCCTGAAGTCAATAACCATTCGCCACTTTTTCTTCCCACTTGCATCTGCCTTCTTTGGAACGATCCAAAGTGGAGAACACCAGGGTGAGTCACTATCACGTATGATCCCGTCTTCTTTGAGTTTTCCTATTTGGATACGCACTTCCTCATCATGTACTTTTGGGTGCCGGTAACTTTTCGTAAAAACCGGTTGAGTTCCTTTCAGAATTCTGATATGGTGTTTAACCCTGAGACAACTTAGTAAGCATTTCGTTACCAAGGCTGAATACATCACTGTATTCCTTTACAATTTCCAGAAGGCTTTCACGTTCCTCGTGGTTCATATGCGTAGTCCTAACATTCCCTGAGACTTCTGCGGCTCTTGATGAAGGCCTCCTTATATCGACGTCAAAATCTTCTAAGTCAAAATCTTAAGTTTACCACCCTAACTTTGCTTAAATCGAAGTCTTCCTCCGTCGTATTGACTATTGTAGCTAAGCATTTGCCGTTTTTATTTCTCGTAATAGATTCCGATACGATTATACCGTCCTCTAGGTATTGTCGTGGAACAACCACTTCTTCTCTAAGGTTATAACGGTTTAAAATCCTAATTACCCTATAAACCTCGGTTCTTTTCTTTACAAATCTTTCCTCGCTTAGGTACCTCAACGGGATTTTTTCATGATCATTTCTTAGTACGTTTTCCTTGAAATCTATTATGTAACCGCCCTCTCGTAGGAAGTGGTTACCGATTAATCCATCATAGTTGCCTAATAGGTAGTTTTCAATTACTTGTAATTTCATTATCTTAGGCTTAGCCTTTCCTGTAAATTCTACTTTCTTTCTAACGAATCCTAAAGTGCTGCATGATTTCCCTCCTATTCCACTGAATTTCATGCTACCTTTCTCTATATCGTCTTCAAAAACACAGTTGGCTTTGATCAAAGAGATCTCTGCTCCTGTGTCAATAATCATTTTTCTTAATTCTCCGCTAAGGAGCATCATGATATGAGGACTTTCTGATTTTTCCGAGTTACCTTGCTGCATGGATGCCTCATTAACCATACAGCCTACCAAAAATTTCTCTGCGTAGACGCTTCATGTGAGGTTGACGGTTGGTGGGAATCTTTAGATTCATTTCGTCTGAACGGATTATTACTTCCTGGTCCGTTTTCTCTATTATCCCTCCTTGGAAGTCTACAGTTTCTCGCTATATGGCCAACCTTGCCACAATTATATCACCTTACTTCCTGGAAGTTAATTTTAGCTAAATTCCTATTCGTGTAGTCTTTTTGTGTGTTCGTTTTGAACAAATTAATGCGCTGTTCTTCTTCACAGGCAAACTTGCTCGCTATATTTATGATCAGCATCGATAGTAATGTCGATCTAGCCATGTCCGTCCGTCCGTCCGTCCATCTGTCGGCAAAAATTAGGCCTTCAAACTGGACTAACCTTATACTCTCTAGGGTCCCGAAATAATCAAGTTTACGAATTTTTGAAATCCGCCCACAAACTCAAAAAAACAAAATTTTGGAAAAAATCGAATTTTGAGCTAGAAAGCTGAAATTTTTTATATATGTTCTATGACTCCTAAAACTGCTCGGGATAAAATTCCCACAAATAAATAAAACAATTTTTTTGAAAATCCAAAGTTTGAGCTACGGAGCTGAAATTTATAATATATACTCTATAGGGGCCCTTTATGCTCATGTGTTAATTTCTTTTAAATCCGCCTACTGACACGCCCACAATTAAATAAAACAATTTTATTGAAACACCCAAGTTTGAGCTAGGGAGCGTTTTTTTTTATAAAATCCTTTAATATATATATATAACAAAATATGTAGAGCGTTCTTAACAATTCAACCATACTTAGACTTTTGTCACGCCCACTTACAAGGGATAGGAATAAGAATAGGGTATCCAACAGTTCGCCCAAGCGGACTGTAGCCCGTCCCTTTGTTTTTTAGCTGTAGTTCTGGTTGGAAAAGTAGTTTTGTTGTCGCTAATAGAATAAAATCCCTGATGTAAAGAGACCTGCGCTAGAAATTTTCACTTAAGTTGGGACGGGCTATACGTTATAACAATACACAACTCAAATATAGCCCGTCCCAACTTAAGTGAAAAATTCTTGCGCAGGTCTCTTCACATCAGGGATTTTATTCTCTTAGCGACAACAAAACTACTTTTCCAACCAGAACTACAGCTAAAAAAAATATGTGCGCATTTCATACAACTAATATACCCCTGCTTGCGAAAACATCTCTCTCGATCGACTATCGAGACACGACTGATTGTCCACACAGAACCGTCATTGGCGCATGCAAAAGATACACATTTACCCACCCCAACAAACATTGCACATTGCACTTCTCAAATATGTGTTTAGTAATGAAAGCCAGAGTTTTGAGTAACTATTAAAAAGGGTTGAAATGGAATTTCCGTTATACACGAACGCAGGTAGACAGGTAGATTTTTAGGTTAGTTGAGAAAAGATGGGTCTCTTTTCTACTCACTTAAAATCGACCTGGCTCGCCCGATACGACTTTCATGCAAAGGCCTAAGTGTCCAATTGTCTATTTTCTTTTATGATTTGTATGACCTTTACCACACTGTTTGCGTAAGAAATGCGAATGTTTCGGCAAGTTCAACTTTTTGAACGTATTGTTTTTCTATTAAAGTAAAGATGTCGCCATCAACAAATTCAGCAAATTAAAGCTTAAGCATACATCAACCTAACCTTCCTTTTTCCTTTTTCCCAAAATCTAAGTTCTTCTGGAACAAACCTTCAATCAAGTAACATCGTTAGCATAGGAAAATAAAGTAAGCTGTTCACACGAAACACGTCAATCTTTCATTTAACCTATCAACGTACACCACATTATTACTGTGGAGATATCGCAAGCCAGCATCCCAAGGGTATTAGCAAAATTCGCCCACATTTTGGTCCAGACGAGCCGGATACTATTGCGAAATCACCAAGAATTTCAAAGAGGGTATTATGCCCCAAGATCTTACGAGCGATCACAACTCGATGACAACGAAATTGTATCCCTCAATATGATTGAGTACAACCTCGAGTTGTACGCGACGGATATCCCTTCTTTCCCAAGAAGCGGTGCTTTCCTGGACTTGGCCTTAACGGACGCAAGACTTCAACTGACGAACATAGATCAAAACACGCGGAACTGTTTGCGTGCGTTTGAGTACGATAGTGATCACTACGGACTCGCCGCCGCAATACGGATCCCGAACGAGCAAACGCTGCTGGAGGAGTACGAAGCAGTGTGTTCATTCGATTATCGGAGGGCACAATGGTCGCGCTTCTCCAGATTTTTAAAGCGAGATATACGTTCGAGTGGGATCGACCCACCGACAAACAGTAACATGACAAATGATGACATTGATCGGCATTTATTGCAAATGAACGACGCCATCAAACGAACTATGGAACGAACTATTCCTCGAGTAGGGCGTTCCGACGACTACCAGACAGAAAAGTACAGAAACCCTACAATCGATGCACTATACCGACAGAAAAGTAGACTGCTCTCGAGGCTTAAACGGCTGTACAGGCAATTTACTGATCGCAACGACCCGGAGGTAAGGATGCTGAATTCAGAGATCCGAATCCTGAAACAGCTGATAAAAGAAAATTACAAAAAATCTGTAAGTCTGTATTGGGGCAATAAAATTCGGGCTATTAAAACCTGTAGTCCGAATATGTTCCCATAGATAAATAAGTTGTTCAGGAGGAAAGATCACAATGATATTCCTTGTGTTCGAATCTCCCAGACAGCAGAGAACAGACAGACGGTACTGACTGCTGGAATAAGTCCAGAAAGTGTCGCTTCAAACGACGATTTTTTCGTGGTCGAGGACCCACAGGAGAAAGTGGATTTGCTGGGCGCTTGTTTCGAGGCCGTGTATACGGTGAACAATCCTGTTCGCCGTAACCACGACATTGAGAATAGGGCTCTGGTGAGCCACTTCGATCTGCGCACCGAACTTGAGAATTGGCGATCTGAGAATAACGGATTCACCGTGTTCACTGATGAAAACCATGCTAATGCAGTTGTCGCCAATGGCCGAGATGCATCGCACTTGTTCGTGTCGAAGGATGATCTTCTGTGCATCTTCGAGACACTAAAGAATAAAAAGTCGGCGGGGATGGATGGTGTCCCAAACGTCGTATTGAGACACCTGCCTCTGGAGGCTGTAGATATTTTCACCACGCTGTTTAACAATGCGCTGAATAATGCATATTATCCGGCGCATTAGAAGGTAGCTGTGGTACACCCTATCCCGAAAAAATGTAAAGATAGGACGAACCCTGCCAATCTCCGGTCAATTAGCTTGCTTCCGAATATTAGCAAGGTCTTTGAAAAGGTTGTCAATAGAGCCCTGTTAAAGTGGGTCGAGGACAATAACATAATTCCGGACAACCAGTTTGGTTTCAGGGCGAGGCATGACACTATTCATGCCGCGTCGAAACTGGTTTCCGACATTCAGTGGAATAAATGCAAGAACCAATGCACGGGTGCTTGTCTGGTTGATTTTGAGAAGGCTTTCGACACCGTATGGTTAGAGGGACTTTTCTACAAGTTGACCAGGCGGGGGATGCACAAACCTTTGCTATATGTAATTTATAATATGCTTATGGGAAAGAAGTTCGTTGTCAAATGTGGCAACGTGACTTCGAGCAGAGTCTTTGAAATTAAAAACGGTTTACAGCAGGGGGCGGTCAATTCTCCGATCCTGTTTAACATTTACACGAGTGATCTGGTGGGTTCACTCAGCCATGCTATAGCGTATGCCAACGATTTGGTGGCATACAGATCAGGTCCTAAAATCGAGGTCATTAATATCCTTTTGCAGCGTGACTTCGATCAAATTAAGCGATATTGCGACGACTGGAAGTTGAAAATCAACTTTCAGAAGACGGAAACAATCTTGTTCAGAACTCCATTGGCTGGGGCCTCTAGGGATACCAGAAAAAACTGGAAAAAATTGGCCATTATTGGACAAAATGGGCAGCCATTGGCGGTGAGAAGCGCGGTTAGATATCTAGGTATCTGGCTTGACCAGTATCTGTATTTCGATAGACATATAGTTGCTTGTCTTGCTGGGGCCAAGAAGGCCTATGCTCTAACAAGGAGACTGTTTCATAGCAGTCAACTTGACTCCAGAGTGAAGGTCATTTGCTACGTGGCCCTTATAAGGCCGATCATCGCTTATGGTTGTCCATTATGGTTTAATATAGCGCCTAGCTATATGGAAAAGATTCGGGTTTTGGAGAGACAATGTCTTAGGACCTGTCTCCGGTTGTTCCGAACGCCTCAATCCAACTATATAAAATACTATCCCAACAAGGTCCTATACGATGGGGCTCAGTTGAATAGGATTGACAATTTCCTCATTAAGGTCACTCGAAGGCACGTTGCAAGGGCGATGGCCAGCGACAATAGTCTGATATTTGGGGCTTACTACCCCAATGAAATGTACATAGAGAGTACGCTCCGGTCTGGCTTTATCCCGCCAGAGGCATTTATCCATATTGATTCAAAAGGTCTGGTACAGACGAGGGATGGTATCCCGGTCTTATACCATCGCTACCGCAGCGCGAGAGATAAGCGGCTCCTCCATGACGGGGACGTCGCCAATGCTCATGAGCTCCTCCGTTTTAGTACCGCAATATCGGAGAGGGATAGATTCGACACGGAAAAGCAATTCGCCGAATTTTGGTGGCTTGTTGAGGGGGGAGGGGTCAACATGCCCTCCCAGGACGGTGCGTTACTCTAGGTAACATCCTCTTAGCTTATAAGTTAGATTAAGTCAGCTAGGGCGTTTTTGGGAGATGCCGGGCTCGCCAACGTGTGGTGGTGCTTCCGGGAGTTGACTGACGCTGTAAGGCTTCAGTCGGCTCACGGCGGCGCGTGTGCACGTTGACGACTGCCAGGCGCTCGGAAAGCAATTGGGATTTTGACCACTTATTGCGCCAGGCAACGAGTGCTCAGAATCCTAATTATAGTTAGAATACGTTAAGTAGTTTAAGTAAGTAGAATAGGTAGTTTGTAATTTGTTTTATATAAAATCTCAATAATGATACCGAGTTTTAGTAAATTTTCTCGAGGAATATATATGTAAGATTAGTTCGTAAAATAGTTCGTAGGCCGAAAGGCAATAATTCTAAGATATAGTTAAGTTTAGAGCGTTCGCATAAGGACCAATAAATAAGAATAAGTATCCTGTTAATTTTAAGTTAGGTTTAATCATTTTTGTCTAGTATGTAAGTAGATATTTATCAATGAATAAAAAAAATGAATTTCAAAGTCAAAAAGTCAAAGTCAACGAAATTGTATCCAACATTATCCTAGCCATCCGAGATAAAAATCACAGGACATCGCTCTAATATTACCAAAGAGGAGAATTCCTATATTTTGTTCTTCTTATTGTATCACACATTTTCAAACGAAAACCTCAATACATTGTGAGTACAGAACATCAATTTTCCGAGATTCAGGAATCAGTAACGCAACCTATAAAGCTGAATTAACTTCTGAGAATCCAATCCTCGGATTTGTAGTTGAATTCTCATAAAAACAAAAAAAAAAAAAACCCGAAAAAAAGAGTAACGAAAGGAGCATCATAAATACATACTCGTACATATAGCCAAATCAATTCAAGTTGCGCTCTGTGCAATATATCAAAGAGACAACGTGCCAGAACTCAACTAGAGACCACGACATCCTAAGCTGAATCATCTCAGAGCCAGAGCGAAAACAAATTACCAGAGTAGCCACCGCTACAATTACCAGAAAACGCTGATAAACAACGCCTTCACAGCGACAACTTAGTAACCTACGGAGAGCAACGGACGCTGAATTACCATT
Source organism: Portevinia maculata (assembly GCA_949715645.1). Taxonomy (NCBI): domain Eukaryota; kingdom Metazoa; phylum Arthropoda; class Insecta; order Diptera; family Syrphidae; genus Portevinia; species Portevinia maculata. The sequence goes on along the minus strand of OX454527.1, from coordinate 116,164,120 downwards.
TACCCGAGTGACACAGGAAGAAGCAGAGCCAGCAGACCTTCAGTCTCATATCAAGGTGCGTGCATGTAACTTTTTTTATAATCAGTGCGAGTTAAGCTTAGTTTATATTTTTTTTTATATTTTATCACATCAATTTTTATACATATATACCGTTCTTTACATTTGGGCTTTTCTGTGGGGTGAGTTATTTTCCTTATATTTCTACCAAATCTATTAAGAAATCAAACAAATTGAGAAAAATGATTGCTGTAGATGATGTTGTGATCCGCACAACCCACCCTACTCATCACCTTCTCATATCTTCCCAATCAATAGAAATCCATATACCAAATACACTACCAGCGCGCACGGCTATTAATAGGTCATTCGCTTTGTCTTTCGTTTACTAAAATGCCACCCAAGCGCAATAAGTCAATTTCATCTACCCAAAACGATACACACGTAACCCAATTCCGATTTCCCAGCGGCACGCCAATATACATATGGCAAAACTGCTATGGTTGCATATCAGAGGTCCAATACGTTGTGTTATCGGGGACATAAAATAACAATTTATGAATGGATGACACCGGACACTGGTTGCATATCGGACATCAGCGTAAGGCAAATGACACCCAAGATGCCATTTGGGCACTTTTAATGGGAACGAAAAACAATTAGGCAATAATTAAAAATAGCACTTAGCTATGCACATATGGAATCGATTAAAGTAAACTGGGAAGATAGGACGAGGGTCATGAAAATAAAACTGTATAAAAGGCAAAGGTTGTGGGTAGGAAAAGTCAGAGCTAATTAAATATCAAAACGTAAAGGTTGCAGCCCAGCTAAAGACAGCGGACCTATCGTTTAAAAGTAAATAATTAAATACAAATAAAATACACAGAGTCGCAAAAACACAAGACAAAGATCTTGAGGCGTCTCTTTAGCTATATACTCGTACCAGAGAAGTAGAGTGTTAAAGTGCGCATTAAAGTGTAAAAAAGTGTTAGAAGTCCCAAAAACGTAAGTCCTTGCCAGCTTTAGAGCTAAGGTATTTGGCCAACCTTGGGCAGTGAAAAGATCAGGCTGTAACTGCATCTTTAGGGCGTGAAGCCTGCCTGGCGCCAAGCAAACCAACAGCATCTGCAGCAGCAATAACACCAACAGCAGCAGCAGCAGCAATAACACCAACAGCTTCAGCAGCAACAATAATAACACCAACAGCTTCAGCAACAACAATAATAACACCAACAGCAGCAGCAGCATAAAATTAACTAAGGTATTTTCGATAAGATATTTTGTTTGTACACTCAAAATAAATTTATAATATATAATTTACAATTACACTAAAACCCAATTCCCTCATTACCATTTCGTGCTAAGTTCGGTATTCTTTTATGAACAATTTTTAAATTTTTTGGCCAAAATTCTTACGCGTCGAAATAAACGAGTAGCGGAATTATTTGAATTCCTTCCTCTGTATTCCGTAGAAAAACCTAAGATGGAATTCAAAGTTAGCATAAACGATATATTTAATATCGTGCCAAAATTCGACGGAAGTCCAGGCGATCTTAACAAATTTATCGCTTGCGGTAATATATTGTTTTCCTCTGTCGATACTGACAACCACGGCACCTTCCTTGAAATCGTTAAGACCAGGCTACAGGGGGCGGCTTTTGAACTGATTCAGTTCCACTCTTTTAACGCATGGAACGAACTCGTAAAAGAGCTCGAAAGCCAAGTGACCGCCAAACACGGAGCCAAAGAAAGCGTCAAAGAATTCGGTGATCGGCTTATACAATTACTCTCCGCTTTAGATTCTGCTATGTTAGGTACTGTTAGTGAAAAGCCAGTCAGCGATTTCTTGACGAAAGAGAATGGCAAATTGGCGCTACAAACATTCGAAGATAACATCAGGAATCACACCCTGAAAATTTTGGTTAAAGCTCATAGGGCGGATAACCTTAAAAGCGCAGTAGCCTACGCAGTTGAACAGTCGTTTCGATTGGACCAATCTCCTTCCCACTTTTCTTCTTCCACTGGTAGTACAGCAAACACAACCAGACCCATTTGCCTAACATGTAACAGGGTAGGGCATTCGTCTGAAACATGCTACCGAAATACGAACAGACTTCCACAATTTCCTAATTCGGTAAAAAGGGAAGTACAATTCCTCACATGTACATTTTGCTGAAAACCTCACCATTCATTCCAGAATTGTAGGACTCGTCTAGCGCAAGCTCAACAAAATGTTCTACACGAACGAAACAGAGGAGATAGAAACAACTACCAAAATCCGAATAATCATAATCAAAATCAAAATCGCAATCAAAATACTTACCAAAACCACCGAACTAACAATAATCGGCAAATCAATTACCACCACATGCCGGATCATCAAAATCCGAGCGCTCAAAACAACACAACAGAATCTCAGGGAAACGGACTGTCTCGGGAAGAGGGTCCCGGCCATCTTTCCCGAGTAAACATTCAAGCCGAGGTGCACCAAGCGAGGAACTACACTCGATCTTGATCCAAATTTCACTTATTCCTCAAGACAACTTAAGTATGATCCGTATCCCATTCGAAAATGGTATACACAAAACCCTTCTGATAGATACCGGAGCAGAAATTAGCGTAATAAAAAATTATACTAACCTTAAACCAATGAACGATAACGAAATGATTATAACCTCCATAGCAGGTAAAAACATCATTAGTCCTTTCACCGCAACAGAACTTTAGTCTTCCAATCGGGTGAAGATACAATTAAATTAAAACAAATATTTCACGTGGTAAAAAATAACTACATTCCGAAATTTGACGGAATCATTGGTAATGATTTTTTGCAAAAATACTCTTGTTACATTTGTCATAAAACTAGCACTTTAGGAATTCGTCCATACGTTTCGAGAAATTCTACAGGTTTAACGTACACAATTGGGGAAGATAAACTTCCATATCCAAAGTACACCAATGTAGAAACGAAGCAGGAAGAAAACGATGAATCAATCGCTGAAGTAGATACCTCCGGGGGAAAGTACTATGCTACACATCCACATCCCGAGGACACTACTGCGGAATCACGTCGAGTAGAACAGCATTTCAATGAAATCTGTATACCTCCTAGAAGCAGGCTAGTGACACAGATCGCATTCAATTCGAAACAAGACGTAGTGTTTAGGAAGAAACAGGTTTCTCCTGGGGTCTTTTGGCCTCTTCCATAGCAGAATCAAACAAAAATCAAGCCAAAATATTGCTCCTCAACACTAATGAAAAGGAAATAAAAATCAACACAAAAGATATGGGTTTAGAATGGGACAATCTAGAAGAATTTGATCTCATTGAGCCAAACCCAGAGCAGGATCCAGAACACAAAAGATTGGAAAACCTAGAAAAATTATTAAATACAGATCACTGTAACCGCGAAGAAAAAACTGCCATAATACAGATATGCCGCGAGTTTAATGATCTATTCTTTTTACCGGGCGATAAATTGTCTTTTACTAAAGCAAGTACCCACAAAATAATAACGGAAGTAGGAAAACCACCCATATACGTAAGACCTTATAGGCTACCTGAAACTAGTAGAATCGAAGTATACAAACAAGTAAACGAGATGCTAGACACCAATATAATCAGTCCAAGTTACAGTCCATGGAACTCGCCCTTGCTGCTCGTCCCCAAGAAACCAGACGCGCAAGGTAATAAAAAATGGCGGGTAGTAGTCGATTACAGGCGCCTGAACGATGTTACTGTAGGTGATGCATTTCCTATCCCAAATATAACTGACATATTAGATCAGTTAGGCAAAGCCAAATATTTCAGCACACTCGACCTGGCGAACGGTTTTCACCAAATATTGGTAGAAAAAGAAGATCGAGAAAAAACTGCGTTCAGCACTGCTTGTGGTCACTATGAATATAACAGGATGCCATTTGAACTTAAAAACGCTCCAGCTACATTCCAACGGACAATGAACAATGTTCTTATGGGAATGATTGGCATTGAGTGCTTCGTATATGTCGACGACATCGTTATATATGGTACCAACCTAGCAGACCACAATGAGAAATTGCGAAACGTATTGGCAAGACTACGAGAACACAATTTAAAATTACAACCAGATAAATGCCACTTTATCAGAAAAGAACTTATGTACCTCGGGCATGTCATAAGTGACGAAGGTATAAAACCAAATCCAGAGAAGATAGAAGTAGTAAAAACATATCCGAGACCAAAAAAAGCTAAAGATATAAAAGCATTCCTAGGTTTCGTTGGCTATTACCGTCGGTTTATCCCTAATTTCGCTCTTATAGCCAAACCTCTAACGAATCTTTTAAAAAAGGGTATAAATTTCAACTGGGATGCATTCTGCGAAGAAGCTTTTACAAAACTTAAAGAGAAATTAATCACTTCCCCTATATTGCTATATCCTGATTTTAAGGAAAGTTTTCTAATAACCACAGATGCAAGCGATTTTGCAATCGGAGGCGTTTTGTCTCAAGGGAAGATAGGTGAAGACAAGCCTGTTTATTACATTAGTCGTAATTTAAATTCAGCCGAAACTAAATATACAACTACCGAAAAATAACTTCTTGCAATAATATTTGCAGTACGGCAATTTCGTCCTTACATTTATGGCAGAAAATTCACCATTCTAACCGACCACAGACCGCTACAATGGCTATTGAATCTGAAAGATACCTCTTCTAGATTGGCACGTTGGCGAATAGATCTAGAAGAATACGAGTACGAAATCCAGTACAAACCTGGTAAGATTAACTCCAATGCAGACGCTCTTAGTCGTATTCCTGCAAATGTCAATTGTCAAGAAAAAGAAAGCAAAGTATTAGTCATCACTAGAAGTAAAGCGAAAAGTCAAGATGTTGATGAAATAGTTGTGGTAGGTAGCGAGGAAATTTCCATTCCACCAGTAGAATGTAAGATAATCGACACTTTTAAGCCAATAACGTTTGCTAAACAATGCTCACCCATCCAAATTTTTATCCTATCACAAGAAAAACGTCGAGAAGAAGAATTACTCAAAAATATAACTAACTACACTCGTCCAAATTCTAACGAAATGAAAACATACCCAAATGCAACAAAATCCTCTGTATATATTGTCACTACTCTACCATTGGACATGGAAGACACATCTGTTTTGGAGAAAATCCTCATTAAAATTCGAAACTACTGCTTAAAAGAAGATATAAAACAAATAGACATTTCTATCCCATCAGGCGAACCAATAAATTGCCATCTCAAAAACCTCATATTTCGAACATTTTCCCAAACACAGACCACACTGTTTGTCTACTCTGATAATCGGATCAATCTAGAGGATCCACAAGAGATCAATAACGTTCTATGTGATTACCACAATTCACCTCTTGGAGGCCATCAAGGTACTCGTATCTCCCGAACGATTAAAAGACTCAGAATAAAGTACTTCTGGCCAACTCTCGTAAAAGATAGAAAGGAATTCATTCGTAAATGTAAATCTTGTCAAAGAAACAAATTAAGACAGAATCCGAGAATTCCTATGAAAATCACTACGACAAGCACAAGTCCCTTCGAGCGAATAGCTCTGGACATTGTCGGACCCCTTCCGACCACTTACGAAAATAATAAATATATCTTAACTTTTCAAGATGATTTAAGCAAGTTCACAGAGGCAATACCACTACCTAATGCGGAGGCATCTACAGTAGCCCGAAATTATGTGGAAAAACTTATTTGTCGATTCGGTTTACCCGAAGCGATACTAACAGACCAAGGTACAAACTTCCTGAGTAACCTTTTCAAAGAAATATGCAAAATATTAAAAATTAAAAAGATACAAACAACACCGTATCACCCCCAAACGAACGGAGCATTGGAGCGTAGCCATCGAACGCTAGCCGAATATCTAAGGCATTACGTTAACAACGACCAGTTATCATGGGATACTTACTATGTTTTCACCATACGCAATGTTTGTTTATAATACAACACCCCATAACAGCACTTCGTTTTGTCCATTCGAATTAATTTATGGTTTTCCTGTACGGATACCTAATTCCATTAGCAGAAATCCAAAAAACAATGTACAATTATGATAACTACGCCAGCGAGCTTAAATCCCGCTTACAGCATGGTTATCAGACCGCTAAGAAAATACTGCAAGACAAAAAGCAAAAATCCAAACTGCATTATGACAAGGGCTCATCCAATAAAACATTTAACGTGGGTGACAAAGTGTTGATTAGGAATCATGCTCGGAATAACAAACTCTCGTCACTATGGGAAGGACCCTATGACGTAACGAACATAATTTCTTCAGAAAATACTGAAATTCGTGTTCAGAACAAGATAAAAATAGTCCATAACAATGACCTCAAATCCTTCACGGAATAATAAAAACAATAAAAACACTTGCCATAAAAGAAAAGTACTATTACACTCCCATAAACACTATTAAACATCAACTCGAAGTTATTCACAACCGACAGACGCCAAGTAACTTCCACTATTCTTACTCTTCCGGCAATCGACAAACCAAATCCACTGGCATTTATAAAATTCTCTAGCCAAGATGGAATTAAACTCATTTCCAAACAAATCAGAAATCTCAAATCTAAAGAAAATATGCCCATTCCGTCACTAAACTCCCATGACATTCATCACTATATCTCGACCTATGTTATACTGGCGGCATTAGTAGCTATCTTTTTATACATCTTTAGAAGAAATTTAAAAACACTAGTAACAAAAGATACCAACGAATTAACAGCACAATCATCCCATCCTATCCCAGCCAAACGTAAAGATCCTCCAACCCAACATATACCAGAAATAAGTAATAATAATATTGAACCACCATCTCCTAAACCAACATTTGTATTAACTACAGGAATTTAAAAAAAAAGAACAAAAATACTATTTTTTTATAAATATCGTTTTACCAATTCAAACATTTTTGTAAGTTTATTAGATATTTAAGAAATTAGATAAATAAGAAAATAGAAAAAAATTTTAAGAGCATTTTTAATGCACAGACAATTTTAAATCCTCTCTTTTAAAATATCTGGCCACTGGAATTGTCACAATCATATAATCTTAAATGCCCGTAAACTCTTTTAACCTTTTTTTTCTTTAACTCAGTTTTTATTAACTATGTTATAATGTCCTTCTTTTTTTTTTTCTTTTTTTTTGCCTACTTGTATAATTTTTGTTTGCACATGTACTTAAATTAACACTAAAGGCTTGCAAATCTTAAAAGATGCTTGTTATCTTAAATTGTAAGCGATATTATTCCAAATAAATTGAATTGAATAAATAACTTTAAGTCACAAATTTTTATAACACCTATATCATAATTATTTAAGCACATCTACTATAAGTATAACATATCCATTTTTTCATAATTTTGTAAGACCTTTCTTGATCACATCCGAGCCTACTTGCAGAAAATTCCAACCCTTCAGGTAAGAATTTTCTTTTTCTAAGGGGGGTGGGATGTTGTGATCCACACAACCCACCCTACTCATCACCTTCTCATATCTTCCCAATCAATAGAAATCCATATACCAAATACACTACCAGCGCGCACGGCTATTAATAGGTCATTCGCTTTGTCTTTCGTTTACTAAAATGCCACCCAAGCGCAATAAGTTAAGTTCATCTAGCCAAAACGATACACACGTAACCCAATTCCGATTTCCCAGCGGCACGCCAATATACATATGGCAAAACTGCTATGGTTGCATATCAGAGGTCCAATACGTTGTGTTATCGGGGACATAAAATAACAATTTATGAATGGATGACACCGGACACTGGTTGCATATCGGACATCAGCGTAAGGCAAATGACACCCAAGATGCCATTTGGGCACTTTTAATGGGAACTAAAAACAATTAGGCAATAATTAAAAATAGCGCTTAGCTATGCACATATGGAATCGATTAAAGTAAACTGGGAAGATAGGACGAGGGTCATGAAAATAAAACTGTATAAAAGGCAAAGGTTGTGGGTAGGAAAAGTCAGAGCTAATTAAATATCAAAACGTAAAGGTTGCAGCCCAGCTAAAGACAGCGGACCTATCGTTTAAAAGTAAATAATTAAATACAAATAAAATACACAGAGTCGCAGCCTAGCACTAGACAGCGGGCTCTGTATAAAAAAAAAACTTGTTTTTTCATTTTTTTGGCTCTCCGCTCAGTACTCTTCCCTCGAAACTCGAGGAAGCACGGGCTGAGTCGTAACAATGATTTTATCCTTGCTGCCTATCAGATTGTGTTTTTTCAAACGGAGTATAATGAAATTCCTTTAATTGATCAGACCGTGAGTTCGTTAGAAGCTTCAAAAATAGAATTAAATAACTTGTGGGCTGAGGCTAAAAAGTGTTACTCCTTTTGCATGAAATCGGCCGATTCTGCCGCACATTCAGAAGATGTAGAGGCGGTCAAGACAAAATATAGATTAACATCTACATCCTATATCAACTGTTTAACACAGATAATTGAGAATACCAAGACACTTCAGATTATTAAAGAAGATGGTTCTGCGAACATTCCCATTGTAAATTTTCCTGTCACTCCATGCATTAAAGTTCCGCCGTGTGATACAGAAATATTTTATGGTAACTACCTGGCATGGCCTTCTTTCCGCGACATGTTTAGGGCAGTGTATATTAACCATCCAAAATTATGCTCGGTGCAAAAGCTTTTTCACCTTCGTGCCAAAACAAAAGGAGAAGCTTACAATATGTATAGTTTGCAAGTTTCCCCTTACATCCGATAATTTTCAATTGGCATGGGCTGCTTTAGCCGACCAATATGAAAACAAAAGAATATTGGTCAATAATCAGCTAAAAATGCTGTTTAATTTACCATTTATTCTTAAATTCCTTTTCAATATTGAGTCTGCACCAATGAAATTAGTGCCATGATCAGAGTAGATGGTATGCGGAATACCCCTTCTTGCAACGAATCGTCCAAAAGCTGCGAGGAAGACTTCAGAGGATAGTTCACTTGCAGCCTCAATATGGCTTTAGTCGAAAAGCATGCAAACAGACGTGTCTGTATAGCCTTTTGTCAGGCGACAGTTTCTACCGGTAAAGCTTTTAATAACGAAGGGCCCGCGAAATCTATCACCGTATGGCTAAAGGGAGGAGACAAATTACAACCCGCATCGGGGAGAGCTGCCATCAGTTGGTGACGTAATTGCCTTTTGTGGATGACACAGGTTTTGCAATTGTTGATGCAGGTTTTGACAAGGAGCTTAAGTTTAGGGATCCAGTAAACCTGTCGAACGACCCGTATCATCAATGCGTTTTCACCATGAAGTGTAAGTTGATGAATGAAGTCTATGAAAAGTTTTGAAAAACGAGCGCCATAAGGTAAAATAATAGGATTGCGCTCACAAAAGGAGAGATTATCATTGGCAAGGCGGCCTTTAACTCGAAGAAGCTGATTTTCGTCCAGGATAGGGTTTAAACTGAAGATGGTGCTTTTAGGACTGATAGTTCGGTTTGCCGATAATGATTGCATTTCCGCAGAAAAATACGCTTTTTGGCACAGATAAATGAGTCGGTTTTTAACGAATGTGACTTCCGCCTGGGAGATGTGACCGCAATTGTAAGAAATTACAGCAAATTTCCTTTTCAACTTTAAATTAAGAAAACGGGAAACGTATGCTAAAACTCTTAGTGCCCGTGTCAATGATGAAAACGTGGATAAGATATCTTCTGACGTAATTATGGTACTGATACAGTGGCGTGGCGTGGAAAATGTTAAATGGTAAGTCGGAAAAAATATGCACCTGCAAACGCTTTCTGAAATTATATTGTGTACTGCAAATCGCATAGAAGTAAAGCAATTCAAGCCAATTTTTTATACTTCAAGTCATTTAAGCTTAAATTTATAATGAACCTAAAGTATAATAAAAGTGACTTCGAAAGAAACCTTTTTGACAGATGCAAATGCTGTACCTTAAAGAAAATAGATAGTAAGTAAGAAAAAAACATAGGGACGGGCTACAGTCCGCTTGGGCGAACTGTTGGATACCCTATTCTTATTCCTATCCCTCATAAGTGGGCGTGACAAAAGTCTAAGTATGGTTGAATTGTTAAGAACGCTCTACATATTTTGTTATATAACATTTAAAGGATTTTATCAAAAAAAAACGCTCCCTAGCTCAAACTTGGGTTTTTCAATAAAATTGTTTTATTTAATTGTGGGCGTGTCAGTAGGCGGATTTAAAAAAAATTAACACATGAGAATAAAGGGCCCGTAGAGAGTATATATTCTAAATTTCAGCTCCCTAGCTCAAACTTTGAATTTTCAAAAAAAAAAAAAAATAATAAGTGTGGGCGTATCAGTGGGCGGATTTTGGAAATATCTACACATGAGCATAAAGGGCTCATAGAGAGTATATATTATAAATTTCAGCTCCCTAGCTCAAACTTTGGATTTTCAAAAATTAATATACCCTTAGAATAGGGTAAACAAATTATTTTATTTATTTGTGGGCGTGTCAGTTGGCGGATTTTGAAATTTTTTTATCCCGAGCAGTTTTAGGAGTCGTAGATCATAAATACAAAATTTCAGCTTTCTAGCTCAAAATTCGATTTTTTCCAAAATTTTGTTTTTTTGAGCTTGTGGGCGTGTCTGTGGGCGGATTTCAAAAATTCGTAAACTTGATTATTTCGGGACCCTAGAGAGTATATGGTTAAAATTTCAGCTCTCTAGGTCCAGTTTAAAGGCCTAATTTTTGCCGACAGACGGACGGACGGACATGGCTAGATCGACATTACTATCGATGCTGATCATAAATATAGTAACTTTTAGGGGTCTACGGGCAATATTAAGATATGTTACAAACTATGCGTCAAAATTAATATACCCTTAGAATAGTGTATAAAAATACAACATACATGGGAATGCAATTATGAAAGGTTCGATAATAAAAACATAGGGGCGGGCTACAGTCCGCTTGGGCGAACTGTTGGATACCCTATTCTTATTCCTATATCTCATAAGTGGGCGTGACAAAAATTTAAAGGATTTTATCGAAAAAACTAAGCTTTTGTAAATAAAAACGCTCCCTAGCTCAAACTTTGGTTTTTCAATAAAATTGTTTTATTTAATTGTGGGCGTGTCAGTAGGCGGATTTTAAAAAAATTTAAGTATGAGCATAAAGGGCACCTAGAGAGTATATACTATAAATTTCAGCTCCCTAGCTCAAACTTTGGACTTTCAAAAATAAAAAAAAAATAATTGTGGGCGTGTCAGTAGGCGGATTTTGAAAATATTTACACATGAGCATAAAGGGCCCCTAGAGAGTATATATTAAAAAATTCAGCTCCCTAGCTCAAATTTTGGTTTTTCAAAAAAAATATTTTATTTAATTGTGGGCGTGTCAGTGGGCGGATTTTGAAAATTTTATGTCCCAAGCAGTTTTATGGGCCAAAGATCATATATAAAAAATTTCAGCTTTCTAGCTCAAAATTCAATTTTTCCCAAAATTTGTTTTATTTAATTGTGGGCGTGTCAGTGGGCGGATTTTGAAAATTTTATGTCCCAATCAGTTTTATGGGCCATAGATCATATATAAAAAATTTCAGCTCTCTAGCTCAAAATTCGATTTTTTCCAAAATTTTGTTTTTTTGAGTTTGTGGGCGTGTCTGTGGGCGGATTTCAAAAATTCTTAAACTTGATTATTTCGGGACCCTAGAGAGTATATGGTTAAAATTTCAGCTCTCTAGGTCCAGTTTAAAGGCCTAATTTTTGCCGACGGACGGACGGACGGACGGACGGACGGACGGACGGACGGACGGACGGACGGACGGACATGGCTAGATCGACATTACTATCGATGCTGATCATAAATATAGTAACTTTTAGGGGTCTACGGGCAATATTAAGGTATGTTACAAACTATGCGTCAAAATTAATATACCCCTAGAATAGGGTATAAAAATGGTGACAGCAAAATTTAAGACACAAACCTTCAAAACGCCATCTACCAACGTTAGGCCAAAATAAAAAAACTCGCTGTTATGATAATACTGTAAAGTCTATATACGAGGGGCGTTCAATATATTCTCGGTATCGATATAAAGGAAAATGCGAATTCAATTTAAATTGTCTTTGTTTTTCAATATAATTTTCCCTAACATCAATGCATTTGTTACATCTTGAGATAAGCTTTTTTAAACCCTCAAAAAAATAAATTTCCTCTTTCTCTTCAAAAAACCCATTTATTGCCGACTATAGCTGTGTTTTATTATCCATGCGGATCTGGATCTGGATCAATTTAATACGTAAAACAAAAACAACACAGGATCTTGCTATTTATCGGGATCATTAATCGTGATCCAAAATGTAATTACAAAACTCACTACCTGGTTTTTCGTGGCGTTGCTTATTTAAATTATAGGAAATTATAGGAACACAATAATATTGCCAGACCAAAATATGAAACACTATTAATAACACAAAAAATCAATTAGCATATTTTCATATTCGAATAATTTACCACTGCGACTTTTGAGACGTTTTGCTTCGTAATATAATACACAAAAATTAATGGAAATATTAGCAGTACAATACTGTTAATATGTTGCATATTTGAACATAACATTTGAACATAGTTTCTGAAAAAAAAATATTGAGTGCAAAATGTATGTTGATTTGTATTCAAATGGCAACGCCCCCGACACAACAATTGATCATATTGTAACGTCACATTGTACCCTATATTTGCAATATTTCTGAGTGCCAATCGAAACTTGAAATACCTGGTATCGTCTGTTATGTGTTAAAAACAACTGTTGCCACAACTTGCCACTGATGATCCAGATCGTTTTATTATCAGATCGGATCCGTATCAAGATCATTGGGATAATAAAACGCGGCTTATGAGTACAAAAGCATTATCAGTTCGTGAATTCGACGACTACGCCACCATACGATGTAAATACTACATTAAAAGAAGCTATATCCATACTAGCACATTGTAGAACCTTTTCTACACCTTTGTTTTCTTCCATTATCTTCCATTCTCGTGAATATGAGGAGGAATATGAGGAGGAAGATCATTCAGGTAGCGACTACCGATGGTGGCTGATGTTTGACGTAGCAGGAAATTCTCATCGGGTAGATTTATCGTATTTTATTTGTTGGCTCTGATGGAAGTATCAGCAGAATATTTTTATTTGGTTTTGCGCAAACAGCTGATTTTTTGTTCTCCATCATGCTCGTGACTAGGTATATGAGAAGGAAGATGACACAGGTAGCGTTGGTGGTTGACGGTAGGGCGGAAAGGTGAAGGAATTATTATCGGGTAGACTTATGCCATATTATTTGTTTGCTCTGAACTCTGATGGAAGTTTGGGGTAGGTTATGTTTTCTGGTATTTATTACAATTGGTATGTACGAGTATGTATGATAGAAACTAGTAACTCGCGATCAACGATTCTGGGGCGCAGTCGTTTCGCGTCGGCTGTCCAGAAGTTTCTTCCTTCACCAACACAACTGTTTTAATATTTTTTTTCTTTCTTTCTTTCTACAAGTTACATTGTCAGTTTAGTAAAAATATAATGTGATCAGCCAGAATTTTCAAATTCCAAACTATTTATCTTTCTCCTCTTCAGTTAAGTTTCTGTCGTCATATCTGGGAGTCTCCTGATCATCAGAACCTGTAAACACAGTCCTTTCAATTTTGACTCATCAATTGAATATTGCAACAATTGTTTCAATAAAAACTGCACTTGTCACTTTTTCCCGACTAACTCCAGGACGATTTAGCTCAGAGGTAGCCTTTAACTTATCTACACTCCTAGGAGTAGTCCTGTTATGAGTGGCTCAGAGGTGACAACAATCTTTACCAACAGCTCAGAGACTTGCATTGAAACCCCGCTTGTTTACATCTCCAATCAACCCAACAGAAAATTACAATTCAGAGGCAATATTCAGCTTGACTGCATTAACTGAGAGAAAGAAAAGGTGCAATTCAGAGGCAACGAACGAAGACAAGCTTGTCTGCAAATATCATTTACCCAACTTATTTCGCTTTTTATAAACATCATAAATCAGAGGCAATCTTCAGCTTGTTTATGAAACTCATTTCTTGTTGTAGTAAACACTAACCTTCTACTGCATCATTGTCCTCGTTAATAAGACGACCTCAGGGTCAAGTGACTGCCCAATTTCAAGCCAGTTTGTAGCGAGGCTGTTGAGATGCAAACAATTTTTTTACGGGTGGGTTTCGGCTTAAATAGTCAGCATGTGGCATGTAATTTCCCTTTCGATACACGACCTTTAAATCAAATTCTTGTAGGTATATCCACCACCTGGCTACTAGTGGTAACAAATCCTTTTTGTCCTTTGTGGCTTTCAGCGCATTATAATCAGTAACGAGGGTAAAGTGTATGCCCAGCAAATACTTACGGAACTGTTTTAAAGCGTTTACCACAGCGAGTGTCTCCAGTTCATAGACTCGTATGGCTTTGTAGCTTGGCTATAATATGCGACTACGTGAAGATTACTACTTACTCGCTGGAACAAGAAAGCGCCATACCTAATGGAACACGTCGCGTCGGTATGTAGTTCAGTTGGCAGATCTGGGTTAAAGATTACTAGCAAAGGTCGTGTAGTTAGCTGTTCGATAATGTAATGCCTAGCTTCTTCACACTCAGTGGTCCATTCGAACTTTGTGTTTAACTAAGTCAGTGTAGTGATGCACCTTGTCTTTGCTGCGAGTTCTGGTACGAACTTTCTAAAGTAATTCACCAATCCCATGAACTGCCCTACTTCTAACATTTGATGGACTCGAAGAATCTTGAAGAGATTTGATTTTAGATTAACCGGGTCGTACACCATCAAAGGAGATCTCACGTCCTAGATATTCCAAATTTGTTTGCAAAAACTTACAATTCTTCATATTCAGCGAAAATCCATTCCCCATTAATGCCTTTAGAACCAAACCTAGTAGCTCGATATCCTCTTTAACATGTTTTTGAGGGTACTAACACGTCATCCAAATAGACCAGACATACTTTGTCTTTTAACCCTCCAAGAGCCCTCTTTATGGCGCGTTGAAAAACCGACGGAGCATTGGCCAGGCCAAACGGCATCCTCAGGTACTCAAATTGACCGTCAGGGGTGACAAAAGCGGTCTCCTCGACCGAGTTTTTCTGTATTGGAATTTAGTGAAAGCTGGAAGCCATGTGCAACGCCGAGAAAACCCGATTTCCGGATAACTGGTCAAGTTGATCATCAATACGTGGCAGCGGATAGCGATCTTTAATGGTAATTCTGTTTAAGGCCCTGTAATCCACGCACATTCTAAACTGGCCACCTTTCTTTTTCACTAATACAACGGGGCTAGCCAATGGTAAACTACTCTCACGAATGATGTTGTTCATCTTTAATTCGTCTACTATCTCCTTCACAACAATTCTCTCCGATTGAACCATGCGGTAAGGCCGGTAGTTGACAACAGCGTCTTTTATCAAACGTATCTTCAAGGAGCCTTTAACCTCTTGCTGGCATTCTACTTATAACGAACTCGGAGTATTTATCAAGCTGACACTTAAGCTGTAACTGATCTTCAGAGGAAGTTGTCTGCTCAAAGACGTCAACTATAGTGTTTGACAGGACCCAATTCGTAATTTTAATTTCTAGTTTTCTTCCATCTTTGTCCATCCGTATTTCCAAGTGAGCGTCTTCCAGCACATCGCGTCCAATCAGTATCTCCCATTGAATTGGAATCTTTAGCAATTCCCCAAACAACTATTGGTTTTCTCAATCTTTCAAAGGGCAACTTGTTTGCAACATCTGCTCTGATGAGTGAACAGTCGGACCCGTTGTCCAGGAGGCAATTGTATGTATTGCTTGCGGTTGATACATTCGTAGTATTTTTCGGTAGTCCTGCATTGCCGAAGTTACCAACATTTTTGCGCTCGTTGCTTAGTCCAACAAGCATCCTCCGCATGCCCTCGTTTTTTACAAAAGGAACAATTTTCGGTTGTTTTCTTAAGGAACGGTTCCTTTGCCATCGCGCACGGACCAGCACCAGAAAACTTGAGGCAATTGGATTTTAGATGACCGACCAGGCCGCAATTGTAGCAACGCCTATCGCTTTCAAATCGGGAACGCTTATTGGGAATGTTGCTAAACTCCGCCTTACGTGGAGTATTGAGCTCCTTAAATCCTTTCCGTGGACGCTCTCGAATAGATTCGGCATGACGAATATAAGTGAATTACGCAGACTTATGTCGGAAATACAACCTATTACGATTCTTACAACCGTTTCTTCCGGCAAATCAAACGAAAGTCGGTTTATTTGAGCAACTTTTTCCATTACAAAGTCCGCGTAGGAGGGAAAACGTTCACTCTCCACATTTGCTACACCTCTTAAAAGTCCTATTACCTATGTTAGAGGCACTCGAAAAAGCATGAATAAGGGACGCGACAAATCAGTCCAAGGATAAAGCTGATAGCCATGCTTTTCATACCAAACCTTACCCCTTCCCATTAGGTTGCCTTGACTCTTGGTATTATGTCGTAGTCTGACAGCTTGTCCCGGGCTGCTCTCTCCTGGATATCATCACAGCATTTGGTAATGTCCACCCTTGAATGATCTGGGTCAAAGCAGGGGAAACCCTG
Source organism: Portevinia maculata (assembly GCA_949715645.1). NCBI lineage: Eukaryota > Metazoa > Arthropoda > Insecta > Diptera > Syrphidae > Portevinia > Portevinia maculata. The sequence continues at coordinate 116,147,480 of OX454527.1, read as the reverse complement.
CTGCTGCTGATTAATAGCATCAACCGTAACGACTAGTTTTTCGGGGTCTTTACTTTGCGCTTCTTTTTCTCTTTTTAAACTTTAGTTAAACGAATCCTAATCCTAAACCGGGAAACAAGCCGAGTGAATTACCTAAATCATATCGTCCGATAAGCTTGACATCGTTTTTTCTGAAAACAATGGAAAGGATTATTGCCATCCACATTAGAGAATGCATATCAAAAAGCATGCTTCTGCACCCTTACCAATATGCGTACCAAAAGGGACTTAAGGACCATCTGGAACTTAAGACCCTTCTCGATGAACTGCCAGAACTTAACATGAACTGTGCGATCACAGACCGCATTCAAAATAAACTATGCTTCAACAAACGTTTCTGCACGGAGATCCTAAGAGAGAAGCATGGGTTAGCAATAACCCACCAAATAGCCACAACGGCAGAAAGTGGTATACGGATGGTTATAAAATGGAAACGGGGGTAGGAGCGGGAGTATACGGACCACTTAAACGCTTTACTATACAAATGGGAAAAGTCCCAGCGTATTTCAAGTAGAGCTCCAGGCCATTCAAGAATGCGCCAGCCAGATTTATTCATCTGGCATAAAAGGCGCAATCATCCTTATATTCACGGATAGTCAAGCAGCTATAAACGCCCTTAGCTCGCATACCATTGACACCAAATCAGTCATGTACTGCTTCAATACCCTTCAAACACTCGGATTAAGAAACAAGACAAAATTATGGTGGGTTCCGGGTCATGTCGGGGTAGAAGGTAACGAAAAGGCCGACGAACTGGCCAGAAAAGGTCCAGAACCACCATTCATAGGTCCCGAACCTTTCTGCTGCCCTCCCCGATCAGCAGCAACGGCAGCTATATAAAGCTGGGAACATAGAAAATGTATCTATCTTTGGGAAAGCATCCCAGGTCTAAGGGCAAACGAGTCATTCGGCCCTTCAATCAAAATGGCAGCAAATGCCTAAACCTAAGCAGGCATGATATCAAAAGCTTAGTGGGTTACCTTCCTGGCCACCATGGTTTAAGATATCATCTACACAAAATGAAAATAGTAGACTCTCCTGAGTGCCGACTCTGTCTTGAAGAGGACGAGTCAGCTGAATACATTTTTTGTGAATGTCCAGCCCTTAATGGAATTAGAAAGAAGATATTTGTCAGGGAACAAATGAGCACCGAGGACATAAAGAATTTTTCTACTGGTAAAATTGTCCGCTTTACACGGAAAGTGGAAATTCTACTAGTTTAAATATGTCTGGCCCATACGGTACAAAAGATCTTTTTAGGTCGAAGTGCCCCCCCCCCACCCCCCCTTAAATAAATAAATTTTATTATCTCTAAATTAAATGTATATACAGTGTACTCTCTCCTAACGGGCACCCCTCATAAGCGGACACCTCTCATAACCGGACAAATTTCAAAGAACGGAATAATCTACACAATTTTTAATGTAAATAATTCTCTCATAAACGGATTCTTTCATAACCGGACGCGGACACCAGTTTTCATAGCCGCAATAGAATTCCACTCTCTCTTAAACGGACAAAACGCATTTGGCACACTTCGTTGTCTTTTATTTTGTTTGCTTTTTTTCCTTTTCTTTGCGCTTTGCCCTTGATTTGATACCTGTCGACTAACCGACTAAAATTCTCGTGGCGCAATACGTAGGTTTGTGTGTAAGTGTATGCATAATTTCGAAGCATAAATTCATAGTTTCAAGTAATGCAAAAATGATTTTTTAAAGGCTTTGTTCTTGTTTATGTTTTGTTATTATCTATATATTAATATCCTTTTTATACCCTATTCTAAGGGTATATTAATTTTGACGCATAGTTTGTAACATACCTTAATATTGCCCGTAGACCCCTAAAAGTTACTATATTTATGATCAGCATCGATAGTAATGTCGATCTAGCCATGTCCGTCCGTCCGTCCGTCCGTCCGTCCGTCCGTCTGTAGCCAAAAATTAGGCCTTTAAACTGGACCTAGAGAGTTGAAATTTTAACCATATACTCTCTAGGGTCCCGAAATAATCAAGTTTACGAATTTTTGAAATCCGCCCACAGACACGCCCACAAAATCAAAAAAACCAAATTTTGGAAAAAATCGAATTTTGAGCTAGAAAGCTGAAATTTTTTATATATGATCTATGACTCCTAAAACTGCTCGGGATAAACAATTTTCAAAATCCGCCCACTGACACGCCCACAAATAAATAAAATATTTTTTTTATACCCTATTCTTAGGGTATATTAATTTTTGAAAATCCAAAGTTTCAGCTAGGGAGCTGAAATTTATAGTATATACTCTCTATGGGGCCTTTATGCTCATGTGTAAATATTTTCAAAATCCGCCCACTGACACGCCCACAATTAATTAATTTTTTTTTTGAAAGTTCAACGTTTGAGCTAGGGAGCTGAAATTTATAATATATACTCTCTAGGGGCCCTTTATTCTCATGTGTTAATTTTTTTTAAATCCGCCAACTGACACGCCCACAATTAAATAAAGCAATTTTATTGAAACACCCAAGTTTGAGCTAGGGAGCGTTTTTTTTTTTGATAAAATCCTTTAAATGTTATATAACAAAATATGTAGAGCGTTCTTAACAATTCAACCATACTTAGACTTTTGTCACGCCCACTTATGAGGGATAGGAATAAGAATAGGGTATCCAACAGTTCGCCCAAGCGGACTGTAGCCCGTCCCTATGTTTATTACCTACAATTAATGTTTATCACAAAAAATGCAATCAATTTTAAAATAAAATATTATATAGGTACCTACCATAAATGGCTTGTTTCTTTTTTCAAAATTGTCAATGAAATATTTTTTCTCATAACCGGACACCTCTAATAAGCGGACAAATTTCTTGGTACCGTCAGTGTCCGCTTATGAGAGAGTTCACTGTACATAGGTAGATATAGGTATATATAAATATATTAAAATTTATAAAAACGTAACAAAATATATAAATATGAATATAATAAAATATATGAAAAAGAATGAAATAATAATATAATAATGATAAATAATTTGATACTTATCAGAATGAAAGTCTTGAAATCGGATAAAAACTCTTATTCACTTTGTTTCACTTTGTAAGTTAAAATTTGTTGCTTTGCAAAAGTACGAAGTTCAACCGGCGGAAATTTGTCTTTTTCAAATACAGCTGCTTGCAATATGAGATAACCTACCCCAAAATTCCTTGAAAACCAACACATAATACACCAACCATATCCCCCAACCCCTCTCAGGATCACATCATATTCATATCCTGAGAAGTAAAGAAAAATTAACGTGACAAAACACTCACTTATTCAAATCTTCTTTATTATCGAAGGAAAGAGTAACGAGAATGGAAGACAACAAAAATAACTACCAAAATGCATAATTAAATATGTATACCCCACACCTCTCACCAATTCCCATCATGAGAAGTAAAGAAAAATTAAAGTGACAAAACACACACTTTTGGAAATCTTCTTTATTATCAAAGGAAAGAGTACTAAAGAGTACGCACTGCAAATATAAACGAGAATGGGAAAAGACAACAGAAATAACTACAAAAATGCATAAAAGCTTTCTGAAGGTTCTTTTTTACGGCGTTTGGTGGCGTATCGTCGTATACACGAAGTGAGAATACTATAAAGTTCATATACAATGATCATATTCATATCCTGAGAAGTAAAGAAAAATTAAAGTGACAAAACACACACTTGTGGAAATCTTCTTCATTATCGAAGTAAAGAGTAGCTACTTAAAGAGTATGCATTGCAAATATTAACGATAATGGAAGCCAACAGAAATAACTACCAAAATGCATAATTAAATATGTATACCCCACACCTCTCACCAATTCCCATCATGAGAAGTAAAGAAAAATTAAAGTGACAAAACACACACTTTTGGAAATCTTCTTTATTATCAAAGGAAAGAGTACTAAAGAGTACGCACTGCAAATATAAACGAGAATGGGAAAAGACAACAGAAATAACTACAAAAATGCATAAAAGCTTTCTGAAGGTTCTTTTTTACGGCGTTTGGTGGCGTATCGTCGTATACACGAAGTGAGAATACTATAAAGTTCATATACAATGATACGATTTAGGTAATTCGCTCGGCTTGTTTCCCGGTTTAGGTATGAATACTACGTTTACCTCCCTTCAGGTAACTGGTATATAACCCCCAGTTGAAGCTGAACCTAAATAAGGCAATCATGGATGGTAATAAAACTTCTATTCCATTTTGAATGAGGGCTGGGAAAATACCGTCTGTTTATACGCAATACGACGTGCATCAATGACTGATCAACGGCTTTCTTATATAGCATTTGAAAAAAAAACGTTTGAATTCGTTGCAAAAAAATGATATTTTACATAAATTCGCCGAAAAAGACCGAGGAATACAACTTTTTTAATTCTAATTAGATATTCGTACTACTTGTGTTTGTATAAAAACATATTACACCTACCCATTTCATGATCTATAGCATATACGTTTAATTCGTAGTTTAAAAACATGAATGTGATATTGCTTACACACCGTTTTAATAAAAATTAAATTTTTCTAGACTAGGTATACATTTTAACTTTCTTTTAAAAAAATGTCAGCTCACCCAAAAGAAAATGGAACTCACCCATATATTATGTGCTAACATTTATTATTTCGGGCACGTAGAGTATTTATGGTTAAAATTTCAGCTTTCTAGCTTGAGTTTGAAATATTAGATACACGTTACTATCGATGCTGATCACGAATATTTTACAAAAAAAACTGTTAAATTACAAGTGACCTGCCTCAACATTATTGTAGGTGATCGATTCCCTAATAGATAAATATACCTATCCAACAACTATTTCTTTGAATAATGGCTGATACAAACAAATTGAATATTTCCGAATCAAATACTGAAGAAATGATAGAAATCGGTGCATTTTTGGACGAGATACAGCGAAAATAGCAAAACCCTAAAAAATCATAAACTCATAATTCCTTGTTTGATGGAAAATACCAAAATACCGAAATCAGCTTTTATTCAATATCCTGTAGAAAAATGTTTCCTTTCCCTTTACACCATCTGCCTCTCATCATACATTCCATTTACCAAAAAGTATTCGGCTGTTACGCTGTTACACAGAAAAATAAATACTTACACGTCCATGCGAATGAAAATCATATGGCGCGACCAGAGGCATACAGTTGAAAATGCGAGATATCCATATAGGTACAAGATAACAAAATTCCATACAATGATAGAATTCTTATTTTTGTCAGAAATCCTTACGAAATACCTTATCGAAGAAAAGAGGATCAAATAAACTCTTCGCTCTATTTCCTAACCAACAGTTTATTTGATTCTCTTTTCTTAATTCAAAGGTCATACAAATATTTTATGCTTAAATTGAGAAGCAATCACTCCATCCTTTTGGTCTCCAAATTCGTGGAGGTTGAGCTTTTTGAAATCGTGTTGATGATTTTACTATAGAGTTTATATAAGTTAATAAACGAAACAAAGAAGAGTTTATTGACGACAAAAAGTTTATTGACGAGGCGACGCACAATCCACTCAACAACAAAGTAACGGCCCAGCCATCTCCATCCACCAGATGAAATAAACAATCATCACATTAAATAATCGATCTACTTCGCAACAAAGAAGCAGCCATCCCCATCCACCAGATGAAATAAACAATCACATCAAATAATCGATCCACTCCGCAACAAAGAAGCAGCCATTCCCATCCACCGGATAACATCAACAACAAAGTCGGTCGTCACAAGCAGTGCCATTAGATTGACCATTAACAACAATGTTACGCACAAGAAGTGCAGATGGCAATCTCTATGAAGTAAACACATCGAGCGCGTACGATCGTGTCACCATTCATCCCCCGAGAATATGATGATATTTCTGGAGTAGACCCACACATCAAGTTGACTATAAATAGCAAAGACTTCAAACAATCGACGTTCAGTTGCCTAGTTAAGTTTATAATATTAAGTTCATTACTTTTCATTTCGTTTAAAGTTTAAGTAGTTCGGAAAAATTGTAAACCAGTTCAAAGTAAGAAAAATTGTAAACCAGTTCAAAGTAAAAGAATAAAAATATATTTTTTTGACGAAAATAAAAGTAATTAGTTTAACTGAATTGTAAACCAGTTCAAAGTAAGAAAAATTGTAAACCAGTTCAAAGTAAAAGAATAAAAATATATTTTTTTGACGAAAATAAAAGTAATTAGTTTAACTGGCGCCCGAGCAGGGACCCGCGTTTTTAATAAAAAAAAAAAAACAAACTAATAATTTGTGTTCGCGGGTGCTATCACATCCGAGTGTTTAGACTGTGTATTTAGACATTCCTGTGAAAAAACGACCTAGGAGAAAAGAGGCCCCCCAGTAGCTGGAAAACCCACAACCAGAGGAAAAGGAGTCAACTAGTATTGACAGCCGCTCCAAGGATGCAACGAGCCGCACTAGTGTAAGAAACTCAGTGCTTATGTAAGATTAGATTAAGAAATTTTTTTATATTGCCAATATATTTATGAAGTGAAATTTATTTATCAAATTTATCAAACTAAATTTATATTTTTAAAAGTGAATCTATATTTGAAATTTATGAAAAAGAAAAATAATTTTATTTTAAAATAACTTGTGTTTAATTGTGGCAAATCCAATCCACATTAGACCACCGATCATCTATTAATTGGAATCGGTGAAAGAAATAAATTCTAAAAATAACTTGCGTTTAATTGTCTTTTTGTGGCAAATCCAATCCACACTAGACCACCGATCATCTACTTATCGGAATCGGTGAAAGAAATCATTTTATTTTAAAATAACTTGTGTTTAATTGTGGCAAATCCAATCCACATTAGACCACCGATTATCTATTAATTGGAATCGGTGAAAGAAATAATTTTATTCTAAAAATAACTTGCGTTTAATTGTCTTTTTGTGGCAAATCCAATCCACACTAGACCACCGATCATCTGCTAATCAGAATTGGTGTAAAAAAATAAATTTATAATAAAAGTAACTTGTGTTAGTGTTTAATCGTCTTATTATGGCAAATCCAATCCATATTAGACCACCCGTCCTCAATCCAGAAATTCCTCCGAATCCTCAAAATCCCCCAAATGCTAATGGTTCAGTATCAAATGAGGCTCTTAGTACTCTTGTTACGGGAATAGTTGGCCGCATACTTCAAAATGAAGGCCGACAATGGGTTCAGTCGGTAATGAACCCTAACGCTGATGGATTTAGTGGTACAGACCAAATAATAAATCCGGAGTTCAGGGCAAATTTAACCGAGTTGGATAAAATACCAGACGTTGTCCGTAGCTTAAAAGATTTTAACGGTCAACCGGGAGAATTTAACTCTTGGAAGAAAAGTGTAGATCGAATTTTACAATTGTATGAAACAATCAAGGGAACACCCAAGTATTTCGGTATCTTGAGTGTTATTCGCAACAAAATAGTTAGCCAAGCTGATGTGGTATTAGAATCCTATAATACCCCGTTAGATTGGAAGTGCATCTCACGATGCCTCACAATGCATTACGCAGACAAGCGAGATCTATCCACTTTAGAATACCAAATGACATCTTTAGTCCAAGGAAACCAAACCGTACAGGAATTTTATCACCAAGTCTATGCTCATCTATCACTTATTTTAAATAAGTTAGGGTGCATGGATGTAAGCAACGAGTCTTTATCATTGCTTACACAAACATATCGTGATAAGGCTCTTGATACATTTATACGAGGCCTTAAAGGTGATCTGCCAAGGTTACTCGGAATAAGAGAACCTACAGATCTTCCGCAAGCGCTACATCTTTGTATAAAACTGGAGAATCAAAATTATCGTACCCAATATGCAATCGCGCACAATGGTCCATCCCGTGCAGCTCATAGCCAAGCTGTACCTCAACTTCCTCCACGTAGAAACCTAAACTTTGGTAATCCTCAGAGAAGCAGACAAGATTTTTATCCCCAGTTAGCATTCCTACCCCAACCACCATTTAATTCGAATCGGTATATGAATCAAAATGCATATAGGTCACAGCATTTTAATTCTAACTTCCCTACAAATCAAAACAGACAGCAATTTAACCCCCGATACCAAGGCCAGATTCATGCTCAAATGCCACCACGTCCTAACGCGCCTAAGCCGCAAGCCAGACCTGAACCAATGGACGTAGATCAAAGCATGCGATCAAGAGGAGTAAACTATATGAATAGACCAGCAACAAACCCGATGTTTGGAAAAAGACCTCCAGCGGAGCCACAACAATCCAGACCTATGAAGTACCATCGCAATTTCCACATCGAACCTGAAGAAGACATCGTTAATTACGAACAACAACCTGATGCTGAAATAGACCAAAATGAACAGCCATTCGTGGAATACGTCGAGGGATATGAAGAATCCACGGATGCAGAGAAGGAAATTTTGGATTTCACAGATATTCATTTTTTAGATTAGATTGTTCTTCGCTGCCTTATTTCGAATGCAAGACGAAGAACGGGCAATTATTAAAGATTCTTATAGATACTGGATCTAATAAAAACTACATTCAAGCAGACCTTGTCTCAAATCCTTTACCAAACTCTCAAATCTTTTACGCAAATTCTATAGGCGGAAATGTTAAAGTCAGCCACTTTACAATGGTAAATCTATTTGGTCTTAGAGACACTGATATTAAATTTTTTATTCTACCCTCCCTTAAATCATTCCATGCCATTTTAGGAAACGATAGCTTGAAAGAACTCTCAGCAATAATTTTTACGCGAGATAGTTATATGGTCATTAAGGATAAAGTAAAAATTAGAATAAAGCAACATGCCTACACGGCAGTAAATAAAATAGACACTAAACTGGTTCACCTAAATACATTTCAGAGAAACAGAATTAATGACATAATTAAAAATGTCCCAAACTTATTTACAGAACCTGATGAAAAATTAACTTTTACCACAGTTGTAAAAGGCGATATTCGCACAACCTCAGATACCCCGATCTATTCGAAATTTTATCCGTATCCCATGGCTCTTAAGGATGAAGTAGAAAAGCAAGTTAAGGAATTACTTAACGATGGTATAATTAGACCTTCACGGTCTCCATACAATTCGCCCGTATGGATAGTGCCAAAGAAATCGGACTCATCCTATGAAAAAAAGTACAGGATGGTTATTGATTATCGCAAATTAAATTCCATAACAATTTCGGATAAATATCCCATTCCCGAGATAGGTGAAGTTCTATCTCAATTAGGTAAATGTAGATACTTCTCGGTAATTGACCTTAAGAGTGGATTCCACCAGATACCGCTCAGAGAAGCGGATATTGAAAAGACAGCTTTCTCCGTAAACAACGGAAAATACGAATTCATGAGGTTGCCTTTCGGCCTGAAAAATGCACCTTCGATATTTCAAAGGGCACTTGACGACATATTGCGTGAGCTTATTGGAAAGATATGTTACGTCTATATTGATGATATCGTAATCTTCAGTAAAGACGAAGAAACGCATTTTGAAAATCTCAGAAAAGTTTTCGAAACATTAGAAAGAGCCAACATGAAGGTTCAATTAGATAAGTGCGCATTTTTACAAAACGAAGTCGAATTTTTAGGATTTGTTATTTCTTCGGATGGTATTAAAACCAACCCGGCAAAGGTTGATGCCATATCAAACTTTCCATGTCCAAAAACTCTCAAGGATCTTCGATCTTTTCTCGGACTCTCTGGCTATTATCGCCGCTTCATTAAAGGATATGCCAATTTGGCAAAACCTCTAACTTCGCTTTTAAGAGGTGAAGGAGGCCGTATCTCCAAAAACATATCTGGCAAAACACCAATTCATCTTAATGACGAAGCACTTGAAGCTTTTATCAAAGTAAAGAATTCTTTAGTATCAAGTGATATTTTATTATCCTATCCTGATTTCACAAAAGAGTTCCATCTTACCACAGATGCCTCCAATTACGCAATTGGAGCAGTTTTGGAACAAAACGGGAAACCCATCACTTTTATTTCTCGAACATTGAACAAAACAGAGGAATCATATGCTACCAATGAGAAAGAAATGCTTGCAATCATTTGGGCATTACATTCTCTTCGGAACTTCCTTTACGGATCACGCAAAGTGAAAATTCTAACTGATCACCAGCCCCTAACCTACGCTCTTAGTAATAAAAACAACAATGCTAAAATGAAAAGATGGAAAGCTATCTTAGAGGAATATAATCATGAAATTATCTATAAACCTGGTAAAACTAACGTCGTGGCAGACGCTCTGTCTAGACCCCCACGTGACACTGCTATAAACTCGCTTACAGGTACGCAGCACAGTGATGAAAGTTCATCGCATAACCTTATTCCTTCAGTAGAAACACCAATAAACGTCTTCAGAAACCAGCTCATCTTAGAGATTGGTAATACATCACAACATAAGTTTGAAACACCTTTCCCCAAGTTCAATAGGCATATTATAACCGAACCATCCTACACCAAGGAAAATTTAATCGGAATTTTCAAAAGATTTCTTAACCCAGCTGTTATTAATGGAATAATGACTACAGAAGAAGTCATGGGCTTAATCCAAGAAATGTACCCCATTTATTTCAGCAGTTACAAAATTAGATTTTCTCGAGTAAAAGAACAAGATTTAGCAAACCACAACAGGAAGAGACAACCAGAAAAAGATTACGAGGTAGGTCAAACAATTTATGTAAAGCACAACAAACGTCTTGGTTCCAAACTAACAGTTAGATACAAAAAAGAAATCGTACAAGAAAATAAACCTTCTGCGATTATAACAAAGTCCGGAAGAACGATTCACAAAAGCAATATCCGAAACTGAAATGGTTTTTATATTTCCGTTTCCCCACAGATTATTCTGCGCTGTCGTCGCCTTTGCAGAAATCCAATATTTCGATTACTCAAACTCACAAATAATTGCTTTAAGCAATGGCAAGGCCAGGATTCAAAACGGAGAATTAAAATTAATCCACATCGTTGAAATAGAGCAGTACGAGATATACGTATCTGAAATACTTTCCACATTTAGCAAACATGATTTCACACACCTCTCCTTATTCCCACTCCTTAAACACGAACTAACCCAAGTTAAAAATTTAATCGATAATATTAAAATTCATAAAGCAAAACGATCGCTAGATTTTATCGGATCCGCTTGGAAGTGGATAGCCGGAAATCCAGATCATTCTAATTTCATTTTGATAGAGAATAAAATTAATAAAATAATAGAAAATAACAATGACCAAGTTATTATTAATAAAGCATATAGCGAGAGAATAAATCAAATAACTAATATAACAAACGAACTTTTGAAAATTACTAAAACTGATAAATCATTTAAATTAGAATTGGCATTAAGCCTACAATATAAAACTAAAATATTAAAAGAAGAATTGGCAAATATTATTTATGCTATAGAGCTAGCAAAATCAAATGTAGTAAGCTCTCAAATACTTTCTAAAGTAGAAATTAATTCAATAATGAATAAGTTTAATGAAACACATATTCCATATGAGAATATTGAAGAAGCGTTAAAATTCGCTAATGTTAAAATAGCTTTAAGTTCAAACAAATTAATATATATTGTAAGCATTCCTAAAACAGAAGATGTTATTTACAAGAAATTTACAATTAAGTCAATTAAAAGAAACAATGTTGTTAATAAAATAGAGTTTGAAAACATAATAAGAAACAATGATATTATTTACGGAATAATAAAAGAATGTAAAACGATTAATGAACTATCTATTTGTAAAAGAAATAATATATTAAATATAAGCAATGACAAATGTATTTCAAGACTACTTAAAAGTTTAAACGCAACATATCTGAGACATCCGAACTTGAAGAAGTCCTATCGTTAGAACTAATGATGGAACTACAGACAAACAATACAAAGCAGATTCAACTCATCGAAGGTGAAAAGGAATCACTGAAAATAGTAAACTACTCCCTTTTTGCAGTAGTATTTCTTGTCCTGGCGGTAGTGTTTCTCTTTAAGCTAATAATAAAGAGAGGATCCAACATTAACATCATCCCGCAACCAATACCAATGCGGATGCAGTCAAATTCCGGAACAACAGATCAGCCTACGGAGGTAATCCCAAAACCGACCAGCATCCTTAATATTCCATTCTATTAATTTGCGTGGACGCAAAAACTTAAGAGGGGAAGAGTTAATAAACGAAACAAAGAAGAGTTTATTGACGACAAAAAGTTTATTGACGAGGCGACGCACAATCCACTCAACAACAAAGTAACGGCCCAGCCATCTCCATCCACCAGATGAAATAAACAATCATCACATTAAATAATCGATCTACTTCGCAACAAAGAAGCAGCCATCCCCATCCACCAGATGAAATAAACAATCACATCAAATAATCGATCCACTCCGCAACAAAGAAGCAGCCATTCCCATCCACCGGATAACATCAACAACAAAGTCGGTCGTCACAAGCAGTGCCATTAGATTGACCATTAACAACAATGTTACGCACAAGAAGTGCAGATGGCAATCTCTATGAAGTAAACACATCGAGCGCGTACGATCGTGTCACCATTCATCCCCCGAGAATATGATGATATTTCTGGAGTAGACCCACACATCAAGTTGACTATAAATAGCAAAGACTTCAAACAATCGACGTTCAGTTGCCTAGTTAAGTTTATAATATTAAGTTCATTACTTTTCATTTCGTTTAAAGTTTAAGTAGTTCGGAAAAATTGTAAACCAGTTCAAAGTAAGAAAAATTGTAAACCAGTTCAAAGTAAAAGAATAAAAATATATTTTTTTGACGAAAATAAAAGTAATTAGTTTAACTGAATTGTAAACCAGTTCAAAGTAAGAAAAATTGTAAACCAGTTCAAAGTAAAAGAATAAAAATATATTTTTTTGACGAAAATAAAAGTAATTAGTTTAACTTATACAATGGACTGCTTCGACTATCGATTTTAGGCTGTTCAATAAATTAAATAAATTATCACAATTCGAGCTGCGATTGTCTGGAATAAAGATGCCAAGCAGGGGATGTATTCCATAGTGACTTACTCAGAGTTTTGATATCTATCTACTTCAATTTTCATATCGCTCTGGCCAATGAACAAATATTACAATTGTCTAGGTTTTAATCTTAATCCCTTATAATAACCCCACTTTGTGTAAATTGAATGCTCAGAAATAAATACAATTAGGTTTTGGTAACGTTTTGTTTTTGGTATCGTTGCAGTTACTTGTGGAGTCGGAGTAGACGTTTTTGTACACGGCTATACGTCGGGTGTTTTTATATTGTAAGTATTTTTTTGGAATAATGTATACATAATTTTACCCTTTTTATGGAAAATATTCTCTTATGGAATCATTTTGATTTGTTTATTCGTATATTTTCAGATTGGGATCTGGTTTGATGCTGGTACTTGAAATAAAGTGGGTTGTAAATCTCTTTCTGCAGCTGCTCTTTGCTAGGTATGAACATACATACATAAATTCATGTAGAATGAACGCCACGATACCACCCGAGGGTGATGGGTTTATTTTCTTGCTAATGTTCCATATTGAACATAAATTGTCGAAACAAAACTATGCTGAATTTGATATTTGCATTGTAGTTACATAACTTGGATTTACGGTAGGTGTGAGGTTGAACTTAATTTGACACCCAAACTAGTGTGTATATCCTACCACGCCACTACTTCAAATCTAAGAGTGAACCCAAGTGAAATTATTGCCCACTCATGGTGAAGTTATTGCCAATGTGAAGTTATTTCCCTGCACCAAATATAGTTATCAAATTCTTTTGCCTTTATCCGCTAAGTTATGATCGGGAGGAGAGGGACCATAAGATTCACTTTGATGCATTGCTTCGGACCTGCCTGTGGGGTTCGTGGCTCGACATCAAAGAGTAGCGACATGCTTCCGGGTTCGGATCGCTTCATCACTGTCGCGAATCAAATGGTTGCATGCTTCTGAACTGTATAGGAATGTTGATTGATATTGCATTTTTTATGGTGTTCGTATCAGACCTCTCGCTCAAACATGACAGTAGGTACCAACTGAGTCGGTCGGGCTCGATTTTGTTGATATAGAAACTTCCCCGGATCTTCAAAATTCTTATTCGAGTTCAACATAAGAACCGCCGGAAGCACAACTCCGTGTTGAATATTCCTTTCACCTTAAGTTGCATTTTTTGTTCAATGCTCAGTTTTCCCGCCATCTCTTACGCAATAAATAATGTCGTCATCACAGGTTATCGCTATCATAGATCCAATACCATGAAAACTTTTCGCATTTGGTAACTATTTTGTATTTAATAAAAACAACCGACCTCTTTCAAGTTTATTTATTGACTGACTTCAAATGTACATTGGTTACTTAAATCTAATCCTTAGCCTAACTGCAGTTGGTTACAATGTGTTAGTATGTAATTATGTATCATTAGTAAATGGATTTCCTATTATACTTGCCGCTCCAACTTTGTACAATGCATGTGGATTCACCCAATATCCGTATTTGTAAAATTTAGCTAAGATGAGAAGTATAGAAAAAGAAGATAGCTAAAGGAACTATTGTTAGTATAAGAGAAAAGAATAAAGACAAAGGACAAGAAATAAGAAATTAAGTTAAGATGAGAAGTATAAAAAGAGAAGATAGTTAAAGGAACTATTGTTAGTATAAGAGAAAAGAATAAAGAAAAAGGACAAGAAATAAGAATAGGAATGAAAGTTAGTCAGTCGATAAGTGACCGCAAAGTCGAAAAGAAGCCGAAGCTAAGACCCTCTGAAAAGTTGTTTAATCTCTTATCCCTACTTACCTAAATAATTAATAATTAGTATTACTCTTACCCATATGAATTTTGAATTTTGAAGTAATAAACTTAAAATTAACTCAATAGAATTCGGAGTGTACGTTTATTTAATTGCGGAAATTTTCAGCATACAGACAGACAAGAGACTACATGCATGACATTACCTCCTCTTAAAGAAAACAAATAATACAGCCTCGTTTGGATCATCTAGATACAATAATGAAAAGGCAAGTAATATACGAGTATATAAATCATACCTATATATATTATCTTTTCAAAACAAAATGCGCTGTTTAAATTCCTTGAATTTTCTTTGACGACCGCAGACGCTCTCTGTAGTTCTCAACCACACATTCAGGCTGATGTTTTTCCCTTGAACTACCAACTGCATGCTCTCCTTGGTCACAAACACCATCAGTGCTTTCTTTACATTTTTCACTGTTAATTACTTCGTGCTGGTATGGTATTATGTATCTACATATTTTCACAAATGTTATCTCGCTGACTCGCTTTTTTTATGGATCTTAGAGCGGCAGCTCTTTCCAAGACCAAAGATAACATTCTGCTACCGCGTGACGCCATTTTTATTAATTTAAAGGATTTTTACACTTTTTTTAAGTTTGTTAAAACAATGAACTTTATTTAACACAAATAACACCTCCAAAGACAAATCACAAATTAGGTGTATAGACAAAAATCGAAAAAAAAACAGCTACACGACAACCTACCAGAACAGAACGTTTATAAGAAGAAAAGTAGAAAACAAGATAAGTCCCAACCGAGTATGGGTTTGCTCTCAGAATAACGGCACATGTATACTTATTTCCAGGGATAAACAGTAATGGTTTTTGGAATAACACCACAAGTTAACTTATGTTCGGTCTTTTTACGAAAAGGAGTAAGGAAAAACTTCACAAGTTAACTTCTCTTCTTATAACTAACAAATTTATTTTGGTAAAAGGACACAAGTAAACTAATGATCGCGAAATAAAATTTTATAGTTTTGGAAAAAGAGCATAGATGAACTTATTTGTGTGTTAATTTGGTTTTTTTTTGGCATAAGAGCATAAGTAAAAAAATACAAATTAGAGGATTGTTCTTATGCTGTTTTTCCTTGTGCAAGCTGTGTAGAAATAGACTTATGTCATTTTTCTTTTGTGTGTAGTTCATAAAAATACGAAAAAAATATGACAGATAGAATCGCTTATTGCCGATCAGATTGTGTAAAAATCTCCATTTCGACATAAGTCGACTTATGATGTTATTCCTTGTTGCCATAGATTTAATTTCTTAAGTTGATTTCTGTGTACAATTTTTCTTTTTCTCTTATATTCAATAGTAGGTATATAATAAACTACTAACGCGTTTAATTATTATCGCCGGGGCCCATTTAGCATGACAATTTTCTGGGTTTAAGTATAAGACCCTCCCCTTTACTTCTAAATCAAAATTTAACTTTTCCGTATTTTTAAATTCCTTATAAGCGTTTACCTTTTTATCTTTGTATTTATTTTGACACACCATTTCTTTCTTAGTTTTAACACTAGGATTTATATAGATTAGTAGAGTTCTAGGCTTGTAAGATAAAATGAGTTCACATGGTGGAATACCTGTCACAGATGTCGGTGTATTTCTGTATTTGAACAAAAAATGTAATACCTTAGATTGTATTGGCAAATTATGTGGATTTGGGTTATCATTCAAATATGCTATAAGTGCCTTTTTGGAAGTACCGACAGCTCTCTCGGCTAAGCCATTGCTGGAAGGATGATACACTGGACTAGGCATGTACTTAATACCATTGCTGTCTAAAAACGTTTTAAATTCAAAACTAGAAAATTGGGGACTGTTATCACTAACTAGTATTTAGCAAAACCCAAAACTCGCAAAACAAAATCTTTAATTTTTCGATTACCTCACCTGTTGTAGTCTTTGACAAAATGTCAACTGATATCGACTTGGTGAAATCATCGACTGTAATCAAAAAATCCAATTCTGCAAACTGAAATAAATCGACATGTAATATTTAGAAAGGGAAATATGTCTTATTCCATGTGAAGTTTGGACAATCTTTTTTCTTATTTCGTGCTTTTAAACAAACCTCACTGTTTGGGGTACCATTCATTGTTTTCACTCAGGCCATTCATTTGTTGTAGCCTGATACACATTACTTGTGTAACAGGCTGACCTAGTTATTTCATACAAACCAACGCATTTGAAACAACAGAGAAAACATAAATAATGAAAGGTAACCTTGGCATTTTGTAAACGTATACTTTTCGATGCATTGCTCAATCAATTATATATTTATAGGTGTACTACATTTTATAGCTGCACGCAGCAAATTGACCAATCAATCAATTATTACTTAAATCCTAGGCTAAGCATTTTTTGTATATTTAACTATAAGTTCTTGAACTGCTAAGATAAGCTATATTTTTTGTATAAAAGAAGACAATTTGAATAAAGCGAACGTGTTCACACCTGACAGTTAAACAATACACTTTTAATTTACCTCAAGTGAGTCTGCTTGAGGAACTGTTACAACCCACAATCGATACAAGAATCGACTTGTGAAAATCTCGGAGTCTAGGTTTACCTATGTACCTACGATTCAACAGCATCAGAGTCTAGGTTTATGTACCTACGATTCAACATTATCAGAGTCTAGTTTTATGTACCTGCGACAACAAGGTTGAATAAAACAATTCAATCCACAAGCATTTGGCGACCTTGACAGGACATTCGTGTCCCATAAATTCGAACGGCAGACGTAAATAACTACTTCAATATGTGGAATTGGACCTCGTAACACAGGAGCAGAATGAAACTAGGCAGGCCATCTGCACCCTATGGCAACATTTTAAAAAGGATTCCCCCGATCTCAAGACCATTAGTTACTTGCATGATCGCTTGGAACAGTTAAATTCGCTCTGAAAGGAGTTTGATGAGGCTGACTGAAAAATCTGGGAGACAGGAGAAGTAGACCTGAGTCACCCCTACTTCAGCAAGGACTACTATGGAGAGATGAAAAGAATAAGGGAGTTATTCTTTAACGAGATCCAGAAGCGGCTATAGAGGGCATTAACGTCGTCAGCAGGCGGCGCATCTTCCGTTAAAGTAAAGAGGGATGATTTGGAGGTGACCACTAGGGGAGCAATACCTAAGGGCAGCCAAAATCAAACAGTAATTCCAGGACGAAAGGCTGAATGCCACCAGAATTTGGACAGACGTTCAACTTATAATGAGTTGGATGCGTTGTCTGACTCCATCATAAGAGTTGTAACCCTTCATCCTCGTACTGAAATCGTCATTGCGGGTGATTTCAATACACACAATTCACATTGGCTTCGACATTCTGGACAGACAACACCGGAAGTAAGGTATGTTGCGGGTTGGTTACCTACCAGGCGCGTCCCCGGGTGGTGGATAGGGGGACCTCGGTACGATACGTTCGTGATCCGAGGTTTTAGAGTTATAGCGGCGTTTTATACACCGTGAAAGCTCTATCGCGAACCAAACCCAAAACAAGTATGCAGGAACAACTAAAAGATATAACTACTCCAGGTGGTACTCGCATGGGCGAAAATCCACCCGTGGTCTTTTCTACCACGGTCGGGGCACGGATTCTAGAGGCCCCAACCGACATACTTATACCCCCCGCCTGTACAGGCGTTGACCTTCGAGTTGCGAAACTTGCTTCCGAAGATTCCTGCAGCTCTATCTCCGACACGTTCGGTAGACTGGGCTGGAAAAATGGAGAAAGTGGCGGAGAGGTTCAACCTGATACGCTTAATCTTCAGACCAATAGACAGACAGCCGATAGGTGCGATGCTGCCGACGAGGCCTGTGAAACCGAAGAGGTGAAACGGGCCACAGAGGCGGCGCCCACTGGTCAGCGTCCATATAAGAGCCAGCGAAAGAGGAAAAGGAGAAAGGCGGCTATCGTGCGGCGCAAAGAAACTGCACCGCCAGTTGAAGGCGCAAGCGCTGAGAACGGCACTTCCCCGGCGACGACGGCAAAGAGATGCAGGTCGGCAGAGGTTACCCCAACCGAAACCAGTCAGCTGACTGAAACCAACACTGCCTCCCCTTCCAATAGCTCGAACATTAAAAAACGGAGGAAGAAGGCCTCAAGCACTCCTGTCGGTGGAACTGCGCGAAATAAATCCTTAAAATTAAGGACCTTTTTATTAGATAAACAATATACTTTTATTTATTAAAGTACCGTTGGAGCTAACATGTGGTATTTGTCTACGATACAATTATAACTGACTTAAGGAACAAAAATGTTCCTATATGCTTCGTCGATATGAGGTATCGATACTGCTTTATGATACCTAAAAATAGATAACGAGTGTTATCTTGTGATGGGTGGCGACGGTGTAGAGGTTAGTGTGTTGGCTTGTGACCCGTGCGGTGCAGGTTCAATCCCCATGGGGAACAACAACATACGCCACCCAATCACATGCCTCTACACCAAAAGGAGGATTTCTGCCTGGTAGTACAATGGAACGTTACCGAGTCTGAGTGCTCTGGGATTTGGATTTCCTTTAAAAAAAAAAAAAAAAAAAAAAAAAAAAAAAAAAAAAGTTATCTTGTTGCTTGGGTCATTCCTTGTTGTTTCAGAAAGATACTTGGGATGTTTGTTCGGTCTGTTGATAGTGAGGGTATTTCGTCGCCATCTGGTTGACATGTTGGTTGGCTGTTATCTCTAACATAACTCCTCCCTCCTTTGTCTTTTGTTTCTCCCGAAACAAGTATATTAAAAAAATTTAAATTATTACAACTATAATTAAAGTAATTCCATCCATACTAAGGTTTATGTTTTTGTGTGAATGGAATTTTTCTTCTATTTCGTTTATACGAGTATTATTTACATTTAAATCAGTATTTTTTTAATTTTACATTCGTTATATCAGATGGATGTTCTATATCTATAGCGATGAGTTGATTAACAATTGCATATTTGTTAGAAAACGTTTGACTATTTATTTCTAATGTACAGTTTTCAAAAGTGATCAAAGCGTTTCTTTTGATTATAATCGAGTTTCTTTCGTCACAGTTATTATTTATTTTAATATCGCTATTTATTGCAAGTACTGCTCCTTTCATTAATTCTACGATTACATTTTTATTATTATTTGTTTTCGTAGTACAATTTCCTATTTTATTGAGACAATTTTTAAGTGGTTTTAGATGTTTTATTTCTTTATTTTCTTTATACACGTAATTACTTCCATTTATTTTTATAAAAAATTCACTTTCAATATCTAATTCTTCGTTGTCTTTATTAGGTATTGAAGTAAAGAAATATTTATCAAGCGTTAACATTTGATCAGGAACTTGGATTACAAATATTAATACATTTTCGTGAAATTCCCCAACTGATAATTTATTTTGTTTTAGTTTAAGCAGATCAACATCATACTTATTAATTTCCTCAGGTGTTAGAAGACTTTCTACCATTATTTGTAATCTACTAGCTAGTACTATATTTTGGATCTTCTCAATAAGTTCTTTTAATGAGTCTAGTCTTCTTTGATATTCTAGAATATTAAGTCTTTGCTCGATAAAATTTAATTTTCCTTTAAGTCCTAACTCTATGTAGACGTCCATTGTTAAGCTTTGTTTCAAAATATTTATCTCTTCTTGAAACTGGTTATTGATTTTAATGTGTTTGTTGTTATTTGTTATGAGGTTATGATTGTTGTTGTTAATTGTTTCTAACTGATCTTCTATTTCTTTTTGATCTTCATGGTCCATAGTTCCAAACATAAATTTAAAAACTCGTCGCCGAGGTTTAATAGTCCTCTTCTTGACCTTTTATTCTTGTACCCTTTAATACTTTTTAATTCACTTCGAACTAGATTCAATTCTTTTTCGATTAATGTGAACGATTTGGATTGATTATAGCTAGATGGTATTATTAATTTTTTTATCGAAGTCCATTGTTCGGCTAGTGTATTACATATAGAGTTTATTTCGGTTAAATTTACGATATGTATTATCGAGTTAAATTTATTCACTATTTGTATTTTTCTTAATTTGATCATAGCGTAGCCATCACTATTATGAATCTCTTCAACTTGAATTTTACTATGTACAGGTAATCACTAAAATTATAACGATCTTCATTTCCTGACTTGTTCGATTGGCTTTCACTATTCGACTGATGAATTCTTTTATCTTTTATACTCGTATTTTCGAAGTTGCAGGGCAATTTTAAGTGATTTGTTTTCTAGGTTGAGTGTATGTGCTATTCGGGTTTGCTTTGATTATATTGTCGTTATTTTTAAATTTTGATTTTCTTTCTTTATGTATGTTGTTGTGGTGTTGTTTATCTAATCTATTAAATTTATATCGTGGTTCAGTTTTATGTCGTTCTGTTCTAGAGTTTTTAACAAAGCCTTGGCATCTCTGTTCTTCGTAATTTTCACGGTTCTCATTCCTTTTATTGATAATTTTTTGTTTGTTTGTATGAACGTGTTGGTATATTTTTTCTTTAGAAAAATTACCCTTCTGAATTTCGTATGGGGTATGTTTTGTTGTTGAGTGAAACGAGTTATTATAATAAAGTGTTGCTTTGTGTACAGCCATGCGAATTTCGTGTATGTTGGGTGTAGTTTTTCCATTTAAAATAGTACGTACTTTTTCAGCAAGTGTTCTATGAAATACCTCTATATCAGAGTTCCCTGTATGGTTATTGGGCTTAGAAAAATGAATTTCAATACCTAATTCTTCTAACATTTTTTCTATTCTGGGGAAGTTGAATTCATTATCCATAACGTATCGTTTGGGCTTACCATGCGAAGATATTAGTTGTAAAATTGTTTCCTCTAAAGTTTCGTGTGAAACATTGGGTACATATGTGGTTGTGGTTAGTTTAGAAAATTTATCTATGCTAGTTAAATATTTTGTCTTAGCTATACAGTAGATATCCAAATGAATTATTTCGTTAATATCTTTTGGTGTGTCTGATAAGCAGAATTTCTTTTTAATGGGGTGCCTATCGTATTTGCTTTGTTTGCAAATATTGCATGAATTTATCACGTCGTTAATTATTTGTCTCAGATTTTTGAAATAGATTTTTGTTTTTAATCCTTGGAAATTCTCTTCGATTCCAGAATGTCCGGTTTTTTTCTCGTGGTATAATTTAATCTGTTGAACAGCTTCTTCTTCTGAGTTAATGTCTTTTGCGTAAGACATGCATTTTATAAATTTTATCCTATTTCCGTATAATCTAATTAATTGTTGTTGTAGTAAATTGAAATCACTTTCATTTACCACAGGGTTTACATAAATTCCCGTTATTTTGTTTTCTATCAGAGGTATTAACCTACCTTCTATATCTTTTTGTTTTAAAGAATCTATACCTAAGAATATTCTTCGTTTTTTATTTAATATTATAACTTTCGTTTGATAACCAGTATTATTTGCTGACTATATATGTTTACGATAGTATCTTTAATCGGAAAATGGTCATTTGCTTCTTCGTGTTGAGAATAGATCGTTGGTTCTACAAAGTCTAAAGCGTTTATTTCTTCGTTATTCGTGATTCCTCTACTGAGAAAGAGTTACGTCACAGGCTACACCCGAACCTACTACCAGATCATTCCCCACATCCCTCTTCGCCTAACGGCACAAATACAAATCCCATAACACTCTACGACACAAGCTCCCACCATTTTTGCCGACAGTTGCAAAACTTTTCGATAACAAAATCCCAACTAAATATACTCATATTTCACACCTCCAGACGAAATATGAATATTTCATAAACAAGTGCACTGCTATCCCACAGGAAGCACTTCATATAAATACCGGTGTATAGTTCAACAAAAGTTCAGTTCTAATTCAGCTCTCAATGCTAGAAGTGCAGCCACGCCTAGACAGCGGCTTCTTTCATTGATATAATATAAGTAATTATAATAAATAAATACTTTACGTTAGAAGTGCAGCCACGCTTAGACAGCGGCTTCTTCCGTAGATAATATTGTAATATATTAATAATAAAATAAATAAGGAAAAGAAAAAAACCGTTTTTAATCTAAACGCTCGGCAACGAACGTAACTGGCGCAGTCGGCTGTCTCGAGTACGCGAAGTGTATTTTAAATTCGCTTAAGAATATAACAAAAAAAAAAAAAAAAATTCGCGGTTAAGTGTTTACTATTCAACTCGAGTGAACCACGTAAAAATCCGCATAAGGATAAAAATACCTAGAAAAGCGCGAAAAAGTGCAATTCTTAAAATAAAAAGTTTGTGTAAATCCGGATCAAGGGAAATGAACTAACACTCCGATCAAGGAGGAAAAAAAAAGAATCCGCATAAGGATAAAGAAAAAAAGTAAAGTGCGAAAAAGTGCAGTGTGAAAAGTGTGGAAAAAAAATATATAATAATCCAATTACTGAGGGATGCTACCAGAAGAACTCTATATTCAAGGAGGAGCAGAAGCATCACAAGAACCACGCACACCTAAAACGGAGGACAGCTCACAAAGTTACATAGACGACGACGCTACAGCTGACTTCCAGGAACACTTCAGAGCACTACAGCAAAGGATAAGACGGCAGCTATTGAGGCAAAACTAAAACCTTTATAGCCGCATCTAAACCAACAAATCCAAAAATAACAAACGGAGAAACCAACTATTCGACAAACAAAGGATGGCACAGGACAACATCGAGCAGTGCCTCACAGCACTTACGCGGCTTGTGGTTAACATCAGCCAACCAACAAGTGTCGCCCTAACACTTGAACACATCGAACAGGAAATTCGGTTCCTCAACGTATTCCAAGGAGACCCAAAAACATTGCCATCATTTGCAAAGTCAGTGGACAAGATTTTGGCAAATTACCAGTTAGAAGCAGACAAAAATCAAGTGTTTGAGGTCATTTATGACTCCAAAATCCAGGGAACTGCAAAGAATCTCTTAGAAGTCAACCCACCAGAAGACTGGAGCCATTGCTGGAACAACCTGAGGAAACACTTCCGAGCATCGAAGGATGAACAAAGAATCACCAGAGAAATAGGAATGCTTAAGGTACGAACAATATATGAATTAGATATTAAGATAAAAAACATTGTAGAAGACATAGCAGAGCATGCTGCGTTTACAAATAACAGTAAAAAAATATCAGAAATTTTTTTTGGTATGCTAATAATGAAAGTAAAAGAATTAACTTCAGGGGCTTTAGCATATGCAATCACTGAGTTGCACGAATTATCGGAAATTAGGGACAGGTTAAATAAATTTATAGGACAAGATCAAGGAAATTTAAAGTCAACCACATTATATAACGACATAGATAGTAACAGACCCAAATACCAAAGTAGGTACAATAATAATGGCAACCAAAGATATAATCAAAACAATAACTCAGGTTTATACAGGAATAACAACCAAAACAATTACCAGAACAACAATTCAGGTATACACCAAAACAATCACCCAAACAACAATCCTCATAGAAATAATTATCGCAATAACAATTCAGCACAGTATAGAAATTCTGGGCATAACGAACCAATGGATACCCTATCTGCCTCTTACCAAAGACAGATAAATCTACAGAGTACGGATTTTCGGGGAACAAGCCCTCCAGAAAATTACCCTATATAACGGTAGAAGCGAAAAATAACACTAAACTTAGAATGCTCATAGACCCTGGCTCGGAAACGAGCATTATAAACCCAGGAATTTGCCACCCTAAATGGCAAGTCCAACTCACTAACCCAATAAAAATACTTACAACCAGTACACCCATCTTTGCAAATAAAAAAGTGAAGATCGCTCTGTTTCAAGAATTATGGGACAACAAAACGGCTGAATTTCTAGAATTCAAATTTCACACGGAATTTGATGGATTTATTGGAAACAATATTTTAATACCAGCAGAAGCCATCCTCGATTTCAAAAACAACCGCCTCATAGCCAATGATAAAGAAATTCCAATATTCTTCAACAAAACGGAAGAAATCCTATATAAAAATTACTACAAACAAGTACCTCAGTTAGAAATATACCACACGGAAATAAACAATGAACCAATTCACAATCAAATCAGAATAACTCACCTTAATAATGAAGAAAAACAAAAAATATCAAAACTGGTTTCAAAATATTCCTCAATATTTTACCAAGAAGGTAATGATCTATCATTCACCAATGCGATCAAGCACAAAATCAATACGGTAAATGACATCCCTATTTACACGAAAAATTATAGGTACCCAGAGGTACACCGAAAAGAAGTAAACAATCAAGTTACAGAGATGCTAGAGCAGGGAATCATAAGACCAAGTGATTCACCCTACTCAGCCCCCATCTGGGTCGTTCCCAAAAAGATGGACTCATCTGGGAAACAAAAGTGGAGAATCGTAATAGACTATCGAAAACTCAATGAAATTTCTATAGACGATAAGTTAACAATACCAAATATAGAAGATGTATTCGACAAATTGGGAAAAGCAATATATTTCACTACTCTCGATCTGGCCAAAGGTTTCCACCAGATCGAGATTGCTGAAGAAGACGTCAAAAAACGACTTTTTCAACCGATAATGGACATTACGAATTCATTCGAATGCCTTTCGGGATGAAAAACGCCCCCTCAACGTTCCAGCGTTTAATGAATTCAGTTCTACACGAATTTATAAGAAATATATGCCTAGTATACTTAGACGATATAATTGTCTTCTCCACTAGCCTTGAGGAGCATATCCTCTCATTAAAGAAGATTTTCGATGGACTTCAGGATGCCAATCTTAAGGTCCAATTAGACAAAAGCGAATTTCTAAAAAAAGAAACCGAGTTCTTGGGACACATTGTCACTACAGAAGGTATCAAGCCTAATCCTTCAAAAATACAAGCAATACAAAATTACCAACTACCAAGAACGGTTAAACAAATAAGATCATTCTTAGGAATCACCGGATATTACCGGAAAAGCAAAACCCATGACAATGTTCCTAAAAAAAGGAGCGAAAATAGACATAAACAACAAAGAATACATTGAAAGTTTTGAAAATTTGAAAACTCTTCTTGTATCCGAACCAATTCTAAGGTACCCAGACTTCACAAAGAAGTTCACCCTAACTACGGACGCATCGAATTTCGCGGTTGGCGCCGTTCTTTCCCAGGAAAGCCATCGAGTGTGCTTTGCTAGCCGTACACTTAACGACCACGAAACTCGATATTCCACAATTGAAAAAGAGTTATTGGCAATATGGTGGGCCACAAAGTACTTTAGGCCTTACCTTTACGGAAGAAAATTTACCATCCGAACAGATCACCGACCGCTTGTTTGGCTAAGCTCACTTAAGGAGCCAAATGCCAAATTACAAAGGTGGAAGATAAGACTGGAAGAGTTTAACTTCGACATAGAATATGTTAAAGGGAAAGACAACCAGGTTGCGGACGGGTTATCAAGAATGGAAATCTATTACAATGAAAATGTAACTACAGAGAACGATCTGGACACACAGTCTATGGTGGCAACTATCCACAGCGCAAATGAGGATAGCTCCAACCACATACCAATTATGGAATCACCGGTCAATATATATAAAACCCAAATTATAATCAACAGCACAGAAGGCACCAGTAATCATACAATATATACAGCTTTTGGAAAAAAAAGAATTGTCATTGAAATAAAAGTTTTTAGCGAAAAGCTTATTGTAGACATTATGAAAAAATTTATTCCTCCCAGAGGAATAGTTGGAGTGTTCTCTAGAAACGACAATCTATTTGCCAAATTTCAAGACGTCTACATAAAATATTTTAGCAGGAACAAACTTTTAAAACTGATTAAATGTAGCAAATTTTTAGGAGACCTAACAGACGAAGAAAAGGAACTTTTAGTAATATCGAAAACCCACAACTCATTGAACCATAGAGGAATCAATGAAACATACGCAGAGATCAAAGACACTTATTACTGCCAAAACCTGAAAGACAAGATCCAAAAATACATAAACAACTGCGAAATTTGCAATAAGGCCAAATATGAGAGATTGCCTTACAAAATTCCATTAAAAATAACCGAAACACCAACAAAACCCAATCAAATCTTACATGTTGACATTTGGTATGCAAATATCAATTTAATGTATGTAACAATGATCGACAAGTTCACGAAACACGTAACGGTGCAAGAGATTAAGCACAGAACATGGATATCCCTACTAAATACATTAAAATACAAGTTTGCAAATCAAGGTAGTCCAAATAGGATAGTCACTGATGGTGAGACAGGTTTCTCAGCAATAACAATCAAAGAATTCTTAAAAGAAAATAACGTGGACCTCCACATATCTACACCCTACCACAAAACAGGGAATTCGTACATCGAAAGATTCCACTCTACTCTTAACGAGCACTTAAGAACATTTGCAGCTGACAATAACAATGAAGACACCATACGAAACAGAGTCTTAAAAGGTGTAACAATATACAATAAAACAATCCATTCTACAACAAAACAAAGACCTATAGACTTTGTTAACGGAACGATAACAAATCAAGACTATCCCAAAATCATAGAATTAATAAACTCAAAAAAAGAACGGTATATAATAATCCACTATATTAATCGCCGACCCAATTTCTTTCAGAACATATTTACCCTATTTATTGCAAAATAGGTAAAATAATGTTTTTAAATTACCTTGGTTACAACAACAACATTGTAAACATACAAAGAAAGATAGCTTTATAGCTTAGCTATCTGTGCGGCGAGTGTCACGTTTGAATGATGGGAGTTAAGCAAAGAAAGAGAGAAAAGTATATGCGCAGGGGTGGGTATGGGTAATTGGATAAGTCACATTTTTCTTTCGCTCAGTCGAAGTCCTGTGACTGTCTCCTTCTATTGTATGAATCAGAAATTAAAAAAAGAGAATCATACACAGAGAACGTTTCTATATGCGTATGCGTATAACGTAATCATAATGTTTCCCGAATATTGTACAATATTGTATTTTCTGTGGTTGCGTTGGGCGTTGCTAGGATAGCCATCCTACAATAATTGTGGTTTCACTGTGCTCTGATCCTGGTTTTGGCCAATTATTACCTATTCTTTGGTAAGTCATTTTGATTTCTTTTTTTTATACAATTTATAAAAGTTTATTTATTGTGAATGCTTATTTATTTATTTCTTTTTTTTCGATGGAATATTAGGTAGATATGCCTCGGCAAAGAACTTTGACGGGTAGGCGTGAGAGGGAAAGAAATAGAGTTGATTATTTGTTATGTCGCGAAGCCGTACCATACGGCGATAATGATGATAATAGTTTAATTGATAGCTTTACGGATACATTTAAAATCGCATTAAATTTAGTACCGCGTAATTTCAATTCCTTTGATATTGGTTTGATGAATGTACGATGTGTTCTTTGTAATGCGATACATTTTAGTTCAGAGACGACTGGTAAGGATCGAAATATTTTTACTTCTTGCTGTCATAAAGGAAAAGTGTTCATACCGCTTTTAAGTCAGAACGCTTTCATAAATAAGCTATATTATGACCTTCGATCAAATGATCAAAATGATAAAAACCGTGCGAATAATTATTTTGCTAATATTCGCAGTTACAATTCTGCCTTTGCAATGATTTCCTCAGAAGCAAAAGTCTCACAAAATGTCACGCAAGGTGTTTATCACTTTAAAATTCATGATACGTTTTATCATAGAATGGGGCCTTTGACTATTTCTTTGTACGGTAATCAACCTTCCTATGAACAGTTATATTTCTATGACGTTGATACTGCCAACCAATACCGATTAAATGTTCAGTCTAAACGTGACTGTGATCGTGATTTGATGCATTCTATATCTAATGAATTGAATCGTGTGAATCCATTTGTGCACTCTTTCACATCTATGAGGGATTATTATAATAGACCTGGTAATGAAAGTAGAGAAGTTTGTATGGTCATTAAAGTCAATCGTGATCTTGATATTCGGCGTTTTAACGACGCGGTTGCAACTGATGTGGCTGTAATATTCAACACAGTTGATGGTGAGCCACCTTTTGAGCGTAATATGATTGCTTTTCAAAAAGTTACTGGTGCGATTCGAAAAGTGTCTGTTTTGGAACCTTATCTCGATCCATTGGCCTACCCTTTGTTGTTTCCAAATGGAGACACTGGGTGGTACACTAATATGACTCACAATATGCCAAGCACATCAAGAGCAGCTGCACCCCGAACCAAAATTACAATGTTGCAATATGCAGCTTATCGTCTTGCCATCAGGAATGATTTTAGCCTTTTACACCATTCTCAAAAACTTTATTTGCAGTGGATTGTTGATATGTATGTACGCATAGAGGGCACAAGATTGTTCTATATTAGGAACAATCAAAAGAATTTGCGCTGTGAAGTATACAATAATTTAACTGATTTTTTGGAAACGAATTCGAATGAGCCCGTCAATATTGGTAGAAAAGTAATTTTGCCATCATCTTTCTCCGGTTCGCCCCGGAATATGTATCAGAATTACCTGGATGCAATGCCAATTGTACAGCACTTTGGGAAACCATCTCTATTTATTACAATGACATGCAATCCATCGTGGCCTGAGATTGCTGCTTGCTTGGGGTATGAGTCTTCTAATTTTCGTCCCGAAATTATCGTTCGTGTTTTTAAAGAGAAGTTGAAAGAATTGATAGATATAATTGTTACGAAGTGTATATTTGGAAGAGTTATTGCAATAATTTATACAATCGAATTTCAAAAAAGGGGTTTGCCACATGCCCACATTTTAATTACCTTGCACGAGAACGATAAAATCATTGAACCAATTGATATTGACAAAGTTGTTTGCACTGAAATACCCGATCCTACCACACATCCCAAGTTACATGAATATGTCAAGAATCACATGATGCATGGGCCATGTGGTGCACTTAATCCAAATTCCGTGTGTATGATAGATGGTAAATGTTCGAAAGAATTTCCAAAAAAATTCAATGAATTCACACGTGAGTCTGTAAATGGGTATCCATTGTACAAAAGACGTGACAATGGTTTGAGTGTTGATGTGAGGAGAGCATCACTTGATAATCGTTATGTAGTGCCATATAATCCATATTTACTTGGCAAATTCAATTGGCACATTAATGTTGAGGTATGCACAACAGTAAGAAGTGTGAAATATATTTGCAAATATGTTTATAAAGGGTATGATAGTGCTACCGTTGAAATCGGAACTGTTTCGAATGCTGATTGTAATAATCCACCAGTTCAAATTGACGAAGTCACAAATTTTGTAAATGGCCGTTATGTTGGGTCTACTGAAGCAATGTGGCGAATATTCGAAATACCCATGCATTACCAATCACATTCCATTGTCAGACTCGATTTGCCGTCTCGGCAAAATTTGTATTTTAGAGAAGGTCAAGAAGCAAATGCAGTTCAAAATGCCAAGCCAACAAAATTGTTAGCATTTTTTGAGTTGAATCGTACAGATCGAACAGCAAACCAATATAAATACACTGAAATTCCTTTGCATTACACTTGGCAAACGAGCACACACACATGGCAAAGACGTTTGCGTGGTGGTGATAAGATAATTGCACGTATGTATGTCGTATCATCAAAAGACATTGAACTATTTCACTTGCGTTTACTGTTATTACATGTTTGTGGTCCTAAATCGTACGAAGATGTCCGCACTTACAACGATGCTGTACATAACACATTTGTTGAAGCGTGTCATGCACGTGGAATTGCATCGAATGATAATGAATGGCGCGAGTGTTTGAATGAAGCTAAAGAATTTCAACATCCAAAACAACTGCGTGAATTATTTGGTTTTATTTGTGCACTGAATATGCCAGCCAATGCTTTAGCAATTTGGAATTATTTTAAAGTTTATATGAGTGAAGATTTTGCAAGAGATAATGATGAAGAAGTTGCATTTAATCGAGCTTTACTTGATATTCAAGAAATTTTGAATGCTCATAACGTGACATGTCAATCACTTGGCTTACCAACTCCCACTGTAATGCCTGAAATAAATGATTTAGTTTTTTTTGATCAAGATGAAGCGCAATTTCTATTCGATGAAGCTTATGCCAGTTCTAATCTTGAACAAAAAACCATAATCGATCAAGTGATTCGTGAAATTCAACATCACGACACTGGTTCAAATGTATTTTGTTTAACTGCTCATGCAGGTTGTGGGAAAACATTTACACAAACTGCAATTATTCGGAAGTTGCATTCACTCAACCTTCGATGCATTGCAACAGCTTTCAGTGGCATTGCTTCGACACTTTTGATTGGAGGTAGGACATTGCACAATGTCTTCAAATTGCCCATTACAATTTTGGAAACTTCTGTGGCCAATATTACTTCTAATAGTGACCAAGGTCGATACATAAGGTCTTCGTCCCTTATCCTAATTGATGAAGTGTCAATGTGTCCACTTCAGGCCTTGAAAATAATTGATAGATTATGTAAAGACTTATGCACCAATGATATTGATAAAGCTAAACCATTTGGTGGAAAGACTATACTTTTGTGCGGGGATTTTCGTCAAATTTTACCTGTTGTACCACATGGTTCCCGTGCCACTTTAATCGAGAATTGTGTGATCAGTTGGGATCAGTTTTCTTTGTTTCATCATGTCACTTTGACACAAAACATGAGAGTTTTACCTCATGAATTAGAATTTGTTGATTTCTTAAAGAAAATTGGAAACGGAGAAGCACCCGAATTTCCACAGTTTGGTGATAATATCATCGAAATACCGCAACAATTAGTTGGTGGTTTGAATAATGTCATTAGTTCAATTTATGGCGATAATGGTAATGATATATTGTCTGACCGAATCTTGAAATCTGTTATACTAGCGCCAAATAATGAAGATTGTGCTTTGGTCAATAAGGATGTGCTTAGCCGCATGCCTGGCGAAAAAAAAGTTACCATAGTTATGACAAAATTATTTCTGATAATGAAAACGATATCAATCAT
Source organism: Portevinia maculata (assembly GCA_949715645.1). Taxonomy (NCBI): domain Eukaryota; kingdom Metazoa; phylum Arthropoda; class Insecta; order Diptera; family Syrphidae; genus Portevinia; species Portevinia maculata. Next base: position 116,115,643 of record OX454527.1, on the reverse strand, counting down.
TATCCAGTTGAGTTTTTGAACTCAATAACTGTGAGTGGCTTGCCACCACATATATTGGAATTGAAAGTTAATTCCATCGTACTTTTGATTCGCAATTTAAATACATCACAAGCATTGGTTAATGGTACCAGAATGCGTGTTAAGGCTTTGCATAATAATGCTCTTGATTGCGAAGTTTTAACTGGCACAGCACGCAATAAGCGAATTTTGATACCACGAATAAATTTGACATATAGTGGTACTATTTTGCCTTTTGACTTTCAACGAACGCAATTCCCAGTCATTCCTGCGTTCGCAATAACAATAAACAAGTCACAAGGTCAAACTTTTGATAGAGTTGGGATTTTATTGAAAAGACCAGTTTTCACGCATGGTCAGTTATACGTTGCTGCGAGTAGAGTTTGATCATTCGACGATTTAACATTTTTCGTTTGTGAACATAGTGGTCAAGGTAAATTGGCAGGTGATCAACGAGTTTTTACCAAGAACATAGTCTATAGGGAAATTTTGAATCCTAATACGTAAATACGTAAATTTTGAATATGTTAATTTTGAATGTTTTTGCTCTTTTTTGTATTCATTTTAACTATTATCATCATTCGTTTTTTTAGATTAAGTTAGGCAGAGTTCTTATCTCATACGAATACCTACCTACGATCAGTAATTTTTAAGATTTCTTTATTTAAAGACAGACATTCAAATTCGCTTCAAATCAAACAGAGCTACACCAATTTTATTTATCTATATAGTAATGATATAAAAAAAAATGTGTGGTCGATTTTCGAGCACTGGGCGAACCTAGTAATAATAATATTTGGTTAGGGTATATTACACTGCGACCTATTGGTCTATTGTGTCCCCTTGCTTGTGCCTCGGAGATGTGCATGCCCTCGTTCAGAGCCCTCTCTAGATACTTCTTTGTGAAGCGTGTCGAGGTATTGCTCTGATTTATCCTTGGCAGGTAACACTCCTTAGAGCACAGCGTCCAGTCCAGTTTCTTTGATGAATCTGAGAATGAGCTGTGGGTCCATGGTTTGTATGTCCTTGTCTGTTATTTGGTGCCTGCCCAAATATTTCATCCTTTTGTGGGTCAGTGCCCCACAGGATTCCAGTATATGGTCTGGAGTTTCGGCGGTTTCACTGCAGAATCCGCAGAGCCCGTCCTCCGATATGCACATTTTCCTCAGGTGCTCCTTGAGTCTGCAGTGCCCCGTGAGGAGGCCTGTTAGGATGGCACATATTTCTGCCTGGAAGATGCTGGTACATTTGCCCATGGATTCGTAGTGCTTAGTTCCCGGCCCAAACACTCCTGCACCAGTTCCCTCCTCAGTCCTCGAGCCGTCCGTATACCACGCGTGTGGCCTTCTTGGATATCTCCTCTGTATGTTTTCGCCAGAGGAGTTTACTATCTAGATGGAGTCCTAGATATTTTACTTCTTTGACTGGTATCAGTGTCGTGCCTGATAGGTTTATGTCCTTAAGTCTTTGAAGTTGTCTTTTCCTTGTGAATGGTACCATCGTTGTTTTCGCCGGATTGATGTTAAGTCCGACAGTATGGCACCATTCCTTGGTTACTTTAAGCCCCTTTTGTATGATGTCTCCAAGGGTTTCTTCGAACTTGCCCCTGGCAATCAATACAATGTCTACAACTAGGCTCCACATTAAGGGTGATTTTTTTTTTTTTTTTTTTTTTAAATTCTGGCTCGCCAGGGCGATTTATAAAAGGGGGGGGTACTTCGACCTAAAAGATCTTTTGTACCGTATGGGCCAGAAAAATTTTAAACTAGTAAAATTTCCACTTTCCGTGTAAAGCGGACAATTTTACCAGTAGAAGAATTCTTTATGTCCTCGGGGCTCAATTGTTCCCTGAGAAAGATCTTCTTTCTAATTCCATTAAGGGCTGGGCATTCACATAAAATGTGTTCAGCTGACTCGTCCTCTTCAAGACAGAGTCGGCACTCAGGAGAATCTGCTATTCTCATTTTGTGTAGATGATATCTTAAACCGTGGTGACCAGTAAGGTAACCTACTAGGTTTTTGATATCATGCCTGCTTAGGTTTAGACATTTGCTGGCATTATGATTGAAGGGCCGAATGGCTCGTTTGGCCTGTCTTAGACCTGGGATGTTATCCCAATGATAGATACATTTTCTATGTTCCCAGCTTTTAATTGCTGCCGTTGCTGCTGATCTAGGAGTGCAGCAGAAAGGTTCGGGACCTATGAAAGGTGTTTCTGAACCTTTTCTGGCCAGTTCGTCGGCCTTTTCGTTACCTTCTACCCCGACATGACCCGGAACCCACCATAATTTGGTCTTGTTTCTTGCTCCGAGTATTTGTAGGGTATTGAAGCAGTACATGACTGATTTGGAGTCAATGGTATACGAGCTAAGGGCGTTTATAGCTGCTTGACTGTCCGTGAAAATATGAATGGTTGCACCTTTTATGCCAGATAAGATAATGTGGCTGGCGCATTCTTGAATGGCGTGGAGCTCCGCTTGAAATACGCTGGGACTTTTTCCCATGGGTATCGTAAAGCGTTTGTGTGGTCCGTATATTCCCGCTCCTACCCCCGTTTCCATTTTAGAACCATCCGTATACCACTTTATGCCGTTATGGCTGTTTGGTGGGTTATTGCTAACCCATGCTTCTCTTTTGGGTATCTCCGTGGAGAACCGTTTGTTGAAGCATAGTGTTTTTTGAATGCGGTCTGTGACCGTGCAGTTCATGTTAAGTTCTGGCAGTTCATCGAGAAGGGTCTTAAGTTCCGGATGATCATTAAGACTTATCTCGTTTAGCTGTATTAGACTTATTGCACTGCGGATCGCCACTTTTTGGACGTATATGTGGAGGGGTATAATTCCTGTTATTGCCTCTATGGCAGCTGTTGGACAGGTACGCATGGCTCCGGAGATACCAAGGCACGCAAGCCGTTGTACCTTTTTGAGCTTCTCTATTGCGACCTTTTGTGTGGATTTTGTCCACCATACTATGGAGGCGTATGTTATGATGGGTCTTATCATCACTGTGTAGATCCAGTGGACGATCTTTGGAGAGATTCCCCAGGTTCTACCATGTGTGCGACGACAGGCCCATAAAGCTCTATTAGCTTTACTGATTTTGTTGTTTATGTGAGAGTTCCAGTTAAGTCTCTTGTCCAGCATTACTCCAAGATACTTGACTTCGTCGGAATACTCTACGACCGTGTCGTTTATTCTGATTAGGCCTAGGTCTAATTTCCTCCTTTTAGTGAAAGGAACGATGACGGCTTTACTGGGATTTATGGAAAGATTTTCCTTAGTGCACCAGTCTATGGCTGTCTTTAGAGCTGTTACTGATACTGAGGTCGTTCCTGACGAGGAAGTTATTTTGCGACTTTCCAGCATCGCTTTGATCCATTTAATAGTTGGTTTATCTATATTTCTATGGTACAAAGCATTTGATATGGATTCATATCCAGTGTTGTCGAAAGCACCCTCTATGTCCAGAAAGGCACAAAGTGCGATCTCTTTGCAACGGTAGGCGTTTTTTATCTCTGTAGTTAGTCTTAACAGAGCGCCTTCCGTGGATTTGCCCTTTTGGTACGCATATTGGTGAGGGTGCAGAGGCATGCTTTTTGATTGGCTTATCGGACGATATGATTTAGGTAATTCTCTCGGCTTGCTTCCCGGTTTAGGTATAAATACTACGTTTACCTCCCTCCAGGTAACTGGTATATAGCCCCAGTTGAAGCTGAACCTAAATAAGGCAATCATGGATGGTAGTAAAAATTCTATTCCATTTTGAATGAGGGCTGGAAAAATACCGTCTGTACCTGATGCCTTGAATGGTTTAAATGAGTTAATTGCCCATTTAACCTTATCCGGAGTAAAAAGTGTTCCGGATAAACTATGAATTCTGCTGAGGTTTCTTGGAATTGAGACCTCCGCTGTATGGTCGTCTGTAATGACCATCGTGTGAGAACCTGGGAAGTGAGCCTGAAGCAAAGTTTTCAGCGTTTCTTCCCGGTCGCGTGTGATTGAACCATCTGATTTAATTAACAATCCCATGCCTTTTTCTTGATCCGTTGACAGGGCCCTTTGGAGGCGTGCCACCTCTGGAAGTTTTTCTATCTTCTCACAGTTTGCACGCCATGAGGCTCTTTTGGATCTGCGCAACTCTAAGTTGTATATGGTCAGTATGGATTTATATTGTTCCCATGTGCCGGTGCGTTTGGCTTTGTTAAAAAGCTTTCTCACCCTCTTTCGAATAGACTCAAGGTTATCGTTCCACCATGGTACGCACCTTTTAACCACGGTTCTTTTAACCTTGCAACTATTTTTGAATGAGGTAAGAATAATATCATTTATTTGACATTGCGCAGCATCTGCATCAATTGTATTTGATGGTGCTTCTGGCAGCATGTCAGATCTGATCGCAAGATTTTCGCGGTAAGCTCTCCAATTAGTCAGTCTGTTGTCATAACGGACTGACGCGTGTTCGGCATTGCATCTTATCTCGAAACGGATGTGCATATGATCCGATAGAGATGCCTCGCCAGACACGTGCCATCCCTCTATAATATCCTTCATAAAAGGAGATGATATAGTAAGGTCTAAAACTTCTTCTCTTATAGAATTTCTAAATGTAGGACTATTTCCCTTGTTTAGAAAAACGAGGTTATTGCTATATAAATATTCTAATAACGACTCACCTCTGTTATTTGTATCTCGGCTGCCCCAGATGGTATTATGTGCGTTTGCGTCGCAGCCGATTAGTATATGTACTTTCTGGTCCTCACAGTACCGGACAAGTTCCTGTACTGGTAAGGGAGGCACTGCATCCGTGTCTCCAGGAAAGTACGCCGATGCGCATACAAATTTATGCAGCTCTCGGCCTTTGTGGCGCTCTATTAGAACCGCCACCAGGTCCCTAGTTGTGAAACCTGGAATGAGAGAAAATTTTATATCTTTCTTAATAGAGATAGCCGCCCTTGGTCTGAAAGGACCTTTGGCGAAAATTAGCTCTCTGTGTTTACAATTTAATCCGGATATCTTACCATTGGATGCCCAAGGTTCCTGGATTAGTCCAATAGCAATGTTCCCTTCGGCACATCGCTGGCTAAAGGTGTCCGATGCACCCATAGCCCTGTGCAGGTTGGCCTGCAAAACGCTGAGACGGGTGGTCATTTGCGTCTGTATTCAGGGTTTCGTACTCTATTGGGCTTAACATTAAGGGTGATAGTACCCCTCCTTGTGGACATCCTCTCGTTGTGTTTACTCTGATGGTTCCAGATGGTGTTTGAGTCTCTGCTGATCTAGTGCTCAACAGCTCACACATCCATTTGGATACTGTACTGTTAACTCCTTTCCTATCCAGGGATCGTTTGATCGCATCATGTGAGGTGTTGTCAAATGCTCCCTCTATGTCTAGGAAAGCGCACAGTACTATTTATTTTGCCTCCAAGGCACTTCGAATTATCTCCGTCAGCTGATATAGGGCGGTCTCTGTTGATCTGCCCGCTCTGTATGCATGCTGACGATGATGTAAGGGGGATGTGTTTAGAACATCTTCCCTTAAATAATTGTCTACAGCCTTTTCTGTCATCTTCAGAAGAAATGACGTAAGGCTGATGGGTCTGTACGATTTTGGCTGTGTGGGGTCTTTTTTCCCCGCTTTTGGTATAAACACAACCCTTGCTCGTCTCCATTGCATTGGTATGTGGCCCAAGGCAATACTGCTCCTTGTTATCTTTAGCAGGTGTGGTATTAGTATTAGTATTAGTATTAGTATTAGACCCTTTGCCCTTCTTGAAGAAGGGCGGGTATAATGCCGTCCACTCCGGCAGATTTGAAAGGCTGAAAGGAATTTATTGCCCATTTCAGCCGTCCCTCAGAACAGATGGTTGATGTTGTTTCCCAGACTTCCCTTCGACGTCTGATTGAAGTGGTATTGGTTCCTGGCTCAGTACTAGGCGAGCTGCCAGGAAAGTGAGTTTCTAGTAGCAATAGTGCCCTTTGATCCTCATCTTCCGTGAACTCGCCATCTGGTTTCCTCAGAGACATCGGCACCCCTCCTGACTTCGCAAGAGCTTTGTGTAGCCTTGCCGCAGTAGGGGTGCTGGTGATTGTCTCACAGAATTTTCTGAAGCTATTTCTTTTAGCTTTTCTTATTTCCTTATTATATGTAGTAAGGGCCATTTGCTAGTTTTGCCATTCTCCGCTGCGCTTTGCTTTATTGAAAAGCTTCCGCACCTCGGATCTTAATTTTGACAAGTTATTGCTCCACCATGGCGTCTGTTTCCTGTCCCGTTCTCTACTTAGAGGACATTTTTCTTCGAACGCAGTGATGATGGCGTTTGTTATACCTTCCACTGCGCTCTCTAGCTCTAGGGGGTGTCCCGGAGCCTTCCTCAGACTAAGGCGCCCCAGATTGCTATCTAGAGCAGTTCTATAAGTTTCCCAATTGGTTTTCTTGGGTTTCTTACTGGATTTCTCGTGATACTTGTGCTGTCCAGGTCGAATACTATTATTCGATGGTCAGACAATGACGGCTCACTAGATACTCTCCAGTTACTAATTAATTTACTTACGCTTGGGCTACCAAGCGTGAGGTCGAGTACTTCCTCCCTGACACTAGTTACAAAAGTGGGGGTATTTCCCACGTTTATAATATCAAGTGACGAACTCATAATAAATTCTAGTAGGTACTCACCCCTGGTGTTGCTGTCGGTGCTCCCCCATATGATGTTGTGGGCATTTGCATCACACCCTATAAGGAGCGACATGCGGAGCTTGTTGCAATGCTCCACCAGTCGCTGCATTTGGGATGATACAACCGGCTCATCCCCTGCACAGTACGCCGATACGATGACAATGGTGCGGTGACATCCTTTAACATCCAGATGTACCTGAATTGGCACCAGATCTCGTGTCGCGTATTCTGAAAGTAGAATAAATTTATATTTATTGTTTATTAGAATGCAAGTTCTCGGTTTCTCGGCCCGAGTGTCCCATATTACCTTTGCATCCTTGCTCGCCAATCCTTTGACTTGTCCTTTCAGGATCCATGGCTCCTGGATCAGTACTAGCCCTAGGCTTTGGCAGGTAAACATCCTAGATATAGTCGCCGAGGCGGCTATAGCATGATGAATGTTCACCTGTGTTAGTTTAATTTTTCTGTTGGCGGGGTTCATCGAGCTATTGCTCGCGCGGGGCAATTGCCCCGTCCTCCTTCAGCAACGAATCTTCCTCCTCCTGGGTGATTTCCTGGAAGAGGTCGATGACCGTGTTGTCCATTTCCCGCTCAGAGATCGTGCTCTCCGAGACGGACATAGACTCCTCGGTCTCCTCAGGAGCCTGCTCCGCCGATTGGACAACGGAAGAAGGTGCTTTAGTCTTCGGAGGAGCAGTATGCTCTACCTCTGACTGCGCGCTCTGCGAGTTCAGATTCGATGCTGGCTGGGCTGTCTGCCCAGAGATCTCGTCCGACCTCTTGAGTCCGCAAACCGGAACCCTGCCGAATCGGTAGCTCAGTGATCCTTTTTGGGTTTTTATGGCGTCGAAAGATTATCGGTCGATGCCAAGAGCCAGTACCTGCCCGGTTCCCTCTTTTCGACAATTGAGAATCCTCCACGCCTGGACGTTAAGTCCCACATTCTGTGCTTCCAGCAGTGCCAAGAAGGTTTTAGCTTCTTGCTCTGCACTGCGTGGAAGGAAGATTGTTATGGAGTAGGACCGTGGTATATCTGTCCCACTGCATGCCATGAGGCGTGTCCCCTTCCATTTCCCCAGCTTTGGGGCTACTGCCTTTAGCCACTCAGCTGTCTGCGGAGTCTCGCAGTCAACTAAGAGCATTCCATGTTTGAAATGTATGCCCTGGAATTTGAGCTTATGCTCCCATCCCAAGGCCATTTCCAACACAATGGCGTCTTCAAGTGCCGTGAGGTCTGGGCTGCTGAGGATCTCCTGCGGATATTTCACCGGGAGAACAGCAACCTGCTCAGTAATCGTACCTGTCTCGTGTCTACCGCTAGCCGGGACGGTTTTCACCGCCGTAGCATAGCTTCGACCGACCACGGTGGCGCTCGCTTTTGCAGGCTTTCCCGTGGCCCTCTCGGTGCCTTCATCCACCTTCTGTTTCTTGGCTTTATTTGTTGTGGGGGGGGGGGGGTGATGTTGTTGTTCCCCCTTTTTTCCGTCGCCACTTCTGTACTTCCAGGCTTGGCCCGATGTTCCTCAGCCCTCCTTTTGGCTTCCTCAGGCCCGAAGTCTTTATTGAGGTAGCGGAGGTACCATTTAGTGCCAGCACCACTAAGTCCCCTTCGTAGTGGGTCGTCCCTTGCGCCTGGTTTCCCAGGTGGAGGTAAGGCTGGCTTATTCCTCTACCTTCCGGTGTTGTTGTCGGGGGGTACAGGGGCTGGTACTTGAGCTATGCTCGTTCCCGCTGCCCTAGTTCCCCCCACCATTACCTCCCCGGACAGGGAGGGGATTAGGATTTGGGTCCTATCCCCACTGCAAGCACCTGTCGGTGCTACCGGGCTTCTTCCCGGGCCTTTTGGCACCCCCATGGCTTGTCGTGACGATGGTTCTTTGACTGGTGCTGGGTTGCACCAGTTTAGAGCCTCCCTCTCGACTCGTTCCGGGTCTATCTTGTGCCAGGCGGTCATCATGGATGTCCTGCTCCATCCGACCAATGGCTTCGTCTGCGGTCTGTCCCCGCACTCTGTTGAGTTTGTTTTTGTTTTTGTTTCTTTGTCTGTTTTGGTTCATGTCCCACGAGTAGCGCGGGAAAGTCGGTCGACCACGCCAGAGCCCCGCATTAGCGTGGTAAGGCCATGGTTACTCTCTGAGGTGGCCCGGTATCAGAGAGGCTCCGCAGAAATACAGCCGGATACCCCTGGCTGCAAACCAGGACTAGGGGTGGATGGACGTTAAGTCCTAGTCAGTTCTTGGTTGGCGCTCATCAATAGGCCTGTCTGCCATGGGTGGCCCTTAGACAGCATAGCCCGTTGAATCTTTGCACCGTAAGCCTCCGCACCGGTACCATCGAATGCAATGATGGTACACACGTCAAGGTGACTGACCATCGCGAGAGGAACGGTATATAAGTAAACATAATAAAGACAAGACTGACGTAGATTTAACGAAAACCAATCATGTCTACCTTAAATCCAGAACCAACAACAAACTCAAAATAAAACACAAAAAAGATAATCCTAGAGTAATAGACAAGGATCACGTTACTGACAGTAACGGATGCAGATATTACAAAACCCAAATAAAACGAAATTATAAATTTGAACAAACTTCTTAGAAATACATTCCTTTCAGACACTACTAATACTTTTACTGACAATAACAACAACAACAGGACAAAAACTGTACGTACAAAATTTAAACACAGGAAACGGATTTATAACCATAAGAGAACAAAACTTAGATATTATTGAAAATTATATGAAAATATTGCACAACATTAACTTGACAACATGGACAGACAACCTCGACATCCTAGAATATAATATAAACGAATTAAATGAATATAATGAATTCCCAGCTATAGAACATAATTTCAATAGGTTAGTCACAGAAATAGAAAATACCCTAGGACATCACCATCATAAACCGAGAAGAGGATTGTTTGACATATTAGGAAGAGGATTGAAATATTTAACTGGTACTATGGACCACGACGACGAACAAGAGATAAGACCAAGTTTAGAAATTAACGAAAAAAACAACAAAAATCTAATAGACGGACTAAACGACCAGATAAAAGTAAACACAAACTTTAACGAAATATCGAACAACATTACTAAACAAATTAATAAACAACAACATGACATTAGAAATCAATTTGAGAATTTAAGCAACGCTATAAATGAAGAGGATATTAGAATAAAAAGGATGCAACACGCATTTCAGGTTAACTATGATATAGAACTTCTTAGGGATCAAGTCAAGAAGGTAAAAGAAAACTTAATGCTAAGCCAGCTAGGAATTCTTAGTACAGATCTATTGACAGCCAAAGAAATCCAAAAATTTAATATTACGCTTAATAAAATACCGAACATAAAAAGTTCTAGCATAATTCATAAGGATCAAATAATATTTATCTTACTTATACTAAATTACGAGTATTCAAAAGAAATTTTTTATAAAGTAATTGTCGAGCCCATTCCAAACAAAAACAATTTAGAAATTTTAATTTCAACCAATCACTTGATTACAAATGGAAATATAATGTACTATAATATAGAGAATGGACAAAAATTAAAAAAAACCTGAAAATTGTAAATGGTACTTGCTTACCAAATTTTTTCAAAGAAAATGCCAAATGTGAATTTAAAGAAAACAAAGGTATAGAAATTAAGCAAATAACGAATAATATTATTATTACAAAAAATCTACCACAAACGGAATTATTCCACAATTGTCATAATTATAACATTAATATAGTAGGAAACAACATAGTAAGATTCGAAAATTGTAAAATTTCAATAAACAATGTAAAGTATGAAAATTTCGTCTACTATGACAGTTTTATTGTACCAAACTATAAAAATATAACAATCAAAAAAATTGTAATGAACTATACTTCAGAAGACCTTCATATAAGTCAATTGCAAAATCGGAAGGCTATAGAAGACATAAAAAGAAAAACTATTTCCCACGTATCTATAAATATTGGAACAACCTTTTTAATAATTTGCATTTTTGTAATCATTTTCATTTTAAAATTCAAAGATAAAACTAAAATTAAAGTCGATATTATTAAAAATGATTCTCCGGAGCAGAATCCTAAGGGGGGAGGAGTTACGTCACAGACTACACCCGAACTTACTACCAGATCATTCCCCACACCCCTCTTCGCCTAACGGCACAAATACAAATCCCATAACACTCTACGACACAAGCTCCCACCATTTTTGCCGACAGTTGCAAAACTTTCCGATAACAAAATCCCAACTAAATATACTCATATTTCACAGCTCCAGACGAAATATGAGTATTTCATAAACAAGTACACTTCTATCCCACAGGAAGCACTTCATATAAATACCGGTGCATAGTTCAACAAAAGTTCAGTTCTAATTCAGCTCTCAATGCTAGAAGTGCAGCCACGCCTAGAGAGCGGCTTCTTTCATTGATATAATATAAGTAATTATAATAAATAAACACTTTACGTTAGAAGTGCAGCCACGCCTAGACAGCGGCTTCTTCCGTAGATAATATTGTAATATATTAATAATAAAATAAATAAGGAAAAGAAAAAAACCGTTGTGTTTTTTTTTAATCTAAACGCTCGGCAACGAACGTAACTAAAGTCTGCAACTGTATTGCTTGTTCCTTTGAGATACTCGATTCTCATGTCATATTCACCTAGTTGAAGTACCCATCTCTGAAGTCGAGGTGAAATATCTTTGACGAGGTTTTTGGTTTGAAGCCATTTTAACGGTTGGTGATCCGTTTTTAGCTCAAAACGTCTAGCATATAAGTAAGGTCGCAGATGTCTTACTGACCAAAGAATTGATAGTAATTCTTTCTCGGTCGTACTGTAGTTTCTCTCATGTTCATTGAGTGTTCTACTAATGTACGTTATTGGGTGACCTTTTTGAGATAATACTGCACCAATTGCGTAGTTGGAGGCATCTGTCATTAATACGAATATTTCATTAAAATCAGGATATGCAAGTACAGGTTCTGTTTGGAGTGCATTTTTGAGCTCCTGATGTGCTTTTACATAGCTTATATCAGACTTATCAATTTTCGTATCTTCTTTAAGATATTTAGTTATAGGTTGGGCAATTTTTGCATAATCTTTTATAAATTTTCTGTAATACCCTGTTATACCCAGAAAAGATTTAATTTATTTTTGTGTAGTAGGCAGTGGTATTCTTTCGATAACTGTAGTTTTGTCAGGATTAGGTTTAATACCCTTGTCAGTAATAATATGACCTAAAAATTTGGCTTCTCTTTTAAGAAAATTGCATTTATCGATTTGAATTTTTAGGTTATATTTCTTTAGTCTCTGGAATACCAAATTCAAATTAATCATGTGTTCTTCGAGAGAAGTACTGAAGATTAGAATATCGTCTAAATAAACTACACAGATTTTATTAATCGGTTCATCTAAGACTTCGTTCATCATTCTTTGGAAGGTGGCTAGGGCGTTTTTTAATCCAAATGGCATACGTAACCATTCGTAATGTCCATATGGAGTTGAGAAAGCAGTTTTCTCAATATCTGACGGATCCATTTTAATCTGATGGAATCCTTTCGCAAGTTCTAACGTCGAAAAATATTGGGCTCTTCCAAGTTTGTCCAATATCTCGTCGATATTAGGTATAGGGTTTTTGAACTCGATTGTTTTCTCGTTCAATATGCGATAGTCGATCACCATACGCCACTTCTGTTTTCCAGAGTTGTCTTCTTTCTTTGGGACTACCAAAATAGGTGCATTATAGGGTGAGGTACTTTTCTTAATAATTCCCTGAGCTAATAAATCCTTAACTTGTTTTTCGATCTCTTGTTCGTGTATTTTAGGATAACGATAGATTTTGCTAAATATTGAACTATCATGTTCGGTTATAATATTGTGCGTGGTTTGAGTGGTAGATATTAATTTATCTCCTTCTTTAAACAATACGTGTTTATTTTTTTCAATAAATTTATTTAAAATGTTTTTCTCTTCTAAATTCAAATCCTCACTAATTAATTGACTCATTTCTGTTGAGTTACAATAGTTAAGTGTATGGATTTCTTCGAATTCATACAGACATTTGTTTTTATTCGTATAGTTTTCGAAATAAGTTTTTCTATTATTTATTTCTACAAATCCATCTCCTAGGTCTACATTTGCTTTGATGGGCTTTAACAGGTTTTGACCTATTATTCCATCGAATTTTTTATTTTTTATTTTCATCAACTTCCATGCCATTGTTGCTTCATGTTCGTTGAATTCAACAGGCACTTTAGTTATGATTTCTTCTTTAATGGTACTAATTGTATTGTTGACGACTTTTACTTGAGTTGGTATCCGTACAGGATTCCGTAGTATTTCTAATAGTTCAGATTCATCCAGTATACTTGTAGTCGAACCTGTGTCTATTAGAATTTTTAGTTTTTTATTATTAATGGTTGCACTTATTATGGGAAGTGCTTCGGTTTCCCTATCGGAGTAAAATTTACCACATGATGTTCTACGTCTACATTATTAATATCCATGGGCTCTTGTCTTGAATTACTAGTTCTAGGATTATTATAGTTATTCTGCTAAGATGATTATAAGGTGGCCTATATTGGTAATTATTTCTAAGTATATTATTATTATTTGCCCTAATCTGATTACTATTCATTTCTATATTCCTTCCTTGATGAAATTGTTAATTGTTCTGTATAAACTGAGGTCTTTGATTATAATTATTATTTTGATATTGCCTCTGGGGTTGATTTGAATTATTTGGTTTGGGGTTAGGGTTTGATTTGTCACTAAGGTTTTTATACCTAATTAATAATTCATAAGCTTCCCTTATATTTTTAATTCTTTGAGCAATAATAATAGATGCTTGATTAGCGTTTAAATTATTTATTAATTTTTTCATAACTAAATTTTCATTAGTGGTAGGGTTATATATAGGACTTGCGTCTAATGTACTCTTTTTGTTAAGTTTAAGGAGGATGTCTTCAGTCTGTTTGTATAGTAGATGGACGTCTCTGCTTTGGATGGCATGCAAATCTTGCAGGATCTCTTCGTAAGTCTCATGTACACCATAATCCTGGATAAGGGCTGCTTTAATTAATGGCCATGTGGGCTGCAATTTCCTTGTATTCGATTTCTAATGATGAGCGTAGCTATTGCTTTGTTTGGATCCGTAATGTGAGAGTACACATAATCAATGTACTCTATGAACGCGATGACATCGTCTTCGGGTTTTCCTGAGTATATAGGGACTTTCTCTAGTCTTTCTAGAGTCACTTTCTGGTCTGCTATTACTCCTGCTGGTCGAGCCATTTTCGTTGGCTTTCTGGAGAACGAGTAAAGTTGGTGAATTGATATATCGAGTTGTTTGAATATTTCTTCAAACAGTTGCGATTCTCTGTATCAATTTCCTCTGCGGATTTCGTGTATTGGGCTATTATAATTTGCAGTATGTAGATTGCTTGACCAATTTGAAATATATGTGTGATAAAGGAAATTGTATTTTTCCCGTCGGCTTTTTTGGTCATATGAATGTTTAATGAAACAGTTTCATTGTATTGTCCCGACGTTTCGGCAGGGATTGCTGCCTTCCTCAGGGGTTCTTTATTAAAAATATATGAAGAAATAACATAAATACAAATATGGAAACCTACGTGTACAATGCAACTTACTTATTGGGTACAAATTGAGTGTTGTAACGTAAAACAAAAGAATACTATTTAGTAAAATTTAAAAAATACAAGTGTTGTGAGTCTATTAGTGTTTCTTGGTTTGGACTATGGAGCTATATATAGCAGAAATATTTTGGATGTGATGTTTTCTGTTCATGTTATTCCTGTTGTTCATTATGTGTAAAGTCTCGAGTGTATACCGTTTTGAGGTATGCCTCTCCGTCTGAAGGATGGTAGCTTTGTCGAAGTCTGGTTTGTGGTTAGCGGCGATAGTATGGCTGGCGAGTGCTGTTTTATTACCGCTGATGGATTTAACGTCTGAACGGTGATTAGAAATCCGTTGGGATAGGAACTGTTTGGTTGTGCCGATGTAGCAAAGATTGCAGCTTTCATCATCGTTGCCCATGCAATCAATTTTGTAAACTACATCGGTACATTTGTGCTTCTCAGTTTTGGACTTTAGTTTAGAGAAGGATGAAGCAAGTGTTTTGTTGCCGAATAGTATTAAATCAATATGAGAAACTATTACCACCACATTAAATACAAGTATGGAGACGACGTATGCCAATACTTAAAACAATATAGCAATATCCAAAGGAGGTTGGCGCAACAAAAACAAAATTTAAAATTCCTTCTGACATATAGCCTTCAAAGCCAACAATCCAAATGGCATACGTAACCATTCGTAATTTCCATATGGAGTTGAGAAAGCAGTTTTCTCAATATCTGACGGATCCATTTTAATCTGATGGAAACCTTTCGCAAGATCATCGTCGAAAAATATTGGGCTCTTCCAAGTTTGTCCAATATCTCGTCGATATTAGGTATAGGGTGTTTGAACTCGATTGTTTTCTCGTTCAATTTGCGATAGTCGATCACCATACGCCACTTCTGTTTTCCAGAGTTGTCTTCTTTCTTTGGGACTACCAAAATAGGTGCATTATAGGGTGAGGTACTTTTCTTAATAATTCCCTAAGCTAATCAGTAGTACCATAACATAGACTGTCATAGCTTGACGTGTTTTGTTTTGTGCGTGATTTATTTCTTTAATTTAGTTTGTTATCCGTGACAAAACTAGTGTTTAGTGTAGTGTTCTATACGTTCCTTAATATTAGATCATTTAGTTTGTTTTAATTGTTTTAATTGTTTCTATTGATCGGCTTTTTGTGAAATAAAAGTTCTCTTGGTATTTTTTGGTAAGCGGTTGTAACTGTTCTTTTTTTTTCTTGTTCTCTTCCTTTCAATTATATTTATATATGTGCAGTTTAGTTCCTTGTATTTTCTTATTCCTAGAATTTGTCCTCATTTATTATTGACTCCTTTGGTGTAGCTGGCTAATGTGTTGTGTATGTAATTCATAGTGCGCGAGTTAACTGGTTGTAACATATCTGAATTTTTTTTATTTTATTTTTTTTTTCTGTTTCTATTGTTTTTTTTTCTATTTAAAATCCCAGTTCTAAAATGGATTGCAGCGCTAATAAATGCTTGGAATCCAAAAAATTCCTCCAATCCTCTTTTTGCCTGTTACGGCCTTGTGGCATGATGTTCCATGCTAAATGTGTTGGTTCAACCAATGAATTTATGGATAAAGTCAAAGCTTCGGAGATCGCCTTATGGTACTGCTCTCCGTGTCGAAAATTGTCACTTTCCACCCTTGCTTTCAAAATATCAGTTTTCAAGGCTGACATACTGAAATTATCGAAGGGGTTTAAAGACTTATTCGACAATTTCAATACCACCGTCCTCAACGTATCAACATACTCTGATCTTCATTTTTCGGCAGATGCCTCAACGTCTACTGACCCTGAGTTGCCGACTAATGAAGTAAAGCAGTGTACCCAGCGGGGCATGGATACATTGATTTCATTTGATACAACAGTTTCCCCAACTGTTGAAGCTACCCCTGAGCCCATTGTTTATTTAGCATCGCCCTCATCTACTCTACTCGCACGCAAAAGGAAACGCGATATGCCTTCCTCTGCGTTGAATCCAAAGGCAAAGCGGTTTAACCTTAGGAGTCAGCGAATAAACTCAAACGAGGCGCCCACTCTTAATGTTAGTCCCACATATATAAATCATTCGTTAGGTACAGAATCTGGAACTATTCAATCAATTCCCAGGCCGAAATCTATTTTCATTTCTCGACTAAAACCCAACAATTCTTCAGACGATGTCCTGAACCATTTGGTCTCGAGAAACCTGATTCCAAAAGATGACTCAATTAAATGCACCAAAATCAGCAAAGCTGATGGGATTGTTGCGTCTTTCAAGATTGTTGCCCCTTCAGTATATTTTGAAAAGCTGTGCAATAGCACTGCATGGCCTCATAATACATAAGTTAAAGAATTTACACCCCGTTCGACAAAAAGTCGCAGGAAAGATTGTCCGTCCGTGTTAAAAAACCTAGTAGGCTGTCCCTCTACTATCAAAATGTAAGGGGACTCCGCACAAAAACCGCTGAAGTATATTTAAACTCCCAAGCCCTCTCTCACGATATCTTCTCCTTGACGGAAACATGGCTTAATGCCGGAATTTTAGACACGGAACTCTTCAATCATGAGTTCTCCGTATTCAGAAACGACCGTCATAACAATGACTTGAAAGCGCTTGGAGGAGGTGTCCTGATCGCTGTTCGTTCCAACCTTGAGTCACGAAAGATTGACTTTCCATTTCAACTTAATGTCGAAGTTATCTGTGTAAAAATTACACTTAAGAACAAACATTTATATGTTGTTAATGCGTACATTCCATCGTCTCGTCTATGTTCTTTGTATTCGGAACTCTCTTTGGCACTAGACCATATTTTTGACATATCTTGTTGTGACAGTACTGTCTTACTTATAGGCGACTTCAATCTGCCACATATTGGATGGGTACCTTCTGAGGATGATTCTCATTTCATTCCATCCTTTGACTCTGCCCAACAAGAGCTCGCTTTACTTGACAACATTTTGTCTTTTGACTTACAGCAAACAAGCTGTATAAAAAATTTCAGAAATCGAACTCTCGATCTTGTTTTCTCTTCTGACTCTGTTAGTACTGTGGTTCTGGAATCCAACTTCAGTATAACTAACATAGATGACAATCATCCACCCTTGGATGTATTTATTGAACTAGGCGCACATTTGTACGAAAATAGTAATACGTATGACCGTTCGCAATCTTTTGACTTTCGGAAAGCAAATTTTTAAAGGCTTTCTGATGAAGTTAATAGCCTTAATTTTAATCTTACTGCGTTATCTAATATTGAAGATGCAGTAGGTTCTTTTTATTCTTTCATGGATAACTGCATGAAAAAAGTGATTCCTGTGAAATCCTCTAGGAATCTGAAAGCGTCCCATCCCTGGTACACTAAAGAGCTCAAATCGATACGAAACAGACGTAATAGGGCTTGGAAGAACTATTTAAAAAGTCTCTGACACTCAGATCTTGAACTCTATTTCACATTATTCAATGAATTCAAATCTTTATCCTGCAACTTATATATTGACTCTATAAGTAAAATGGAATGCTCTTTAAAATTGAACCCCAAACTTTTCTGGGGTTTTGTCAATTCCAAGAAAAAAAGCGATGGTTATCCATCGAAGCTTACTTACAATAGTTCTACAACTGCTGATTCGCTAGACGCAAGCAAGATCATTTCAGTAAGTCATTTAGGGAGACCCCTCTTCACATTGATGATCAATATTTTAGTTATCTAACTAGCTGTTCCCAAATAAGTTTTAGTAGTATCTCATTCGATTTGGAAACAATTTTAAAATGTATTTCTTCTCTGAAGAATGCCTATTCATCAGGTCCTGATGGCATTGCACCGATTGTTCTTAAAAAATGCAGTCATGCAATTGCTCCATATCTTAAGTATATGTTTGAATTGTCCATTAGTACAGGTAGATTCCCTAATCTCTGGAAAAGTGCTTTTATCACACCTGTATTTAAAAAAGGCGAACGTGGTGATATCACTAATTATAGGCCCATTTCAAAGCTTTCGTGTATCCCTAAGCTTTTTGAACAAATTGTTTGTGAAAAGCTAATATTTCTTTGTCGCAATATAATTTGTAATGAACAGCATGGATTTGTAAGAAACAGATCCACTGTCACTAATCTATTAAGTTTCTTGCATGATTGTTCTAATGCCTTGGAGAATAAGGGCGAAATGGATTGCATATACACTGACTTCTCCAAGGCTTTCGACCAGCTGTCCCATGAAATAATCGAATTTAAGCTTAGGGCTTTTGGCTTCCCACCATGTTTCATAAAATGGGTTAATTCATACCTTAGATCAAGGGTTTATCAAGTGAAATTTAGAGGATCGCTATCTGTATCTTTCACAGCTCAGTCTGGAATTCCCCAAGGAAGTCACCTCGGACCACTTTTATTTATACTTGCCATTAATGATGTTAAGGCATGTATAAATCACAGTAATATCCTGATCTACGCTGATGATATGAAAATATATAAATCTATCACTAGTCAGCAAGACAGAATGTTTCTTCAATCTGACATTAATAGCTTCGCAAATTGGTGTGATAAAAATGGTTTATCCTTGAACCCAACTAAATGTCAACATACGACATTCCCTTCCACCTTTCAATATTCTCTGTCTCAACATATTCTTTGTAATGTTGATAATTTTAAGGATCTTGGGGTTTATTTCGATCCCAAACTGGTTTTTGCCAAGCATATCAATTTTATTGTTAATAAATCTAATTCTATGCTGGGCTTCGTAAAAAGGTGGGCGAAAGAATTTAATGACCCATACGTTACTATGTCATTGTACAATTGTTTTGTCCGTCCGATTCTAGAGTATGCTTCACAAGCTTAGACGCCGTTCTACAACATTCATTCAAATCGAATAGAGGCCATTCAACGTAAATTTATTCGATTTGCACTTAGAGGACTTCCATTGGATGATCCATTTAACCTTCCTCCCTACAGTCAACGTATCAAGCTTCTTCAAATGTTACCCCTTTCTCAACGAAGGCTTAATAGCGATATCATTTTTTTACAGCAGCTTATATCCGGTCAAATAGATGCACCTGACTTGCTGTCGTCTATTGGCTTTAATTTGCGTGGTGGTGCCCATAATTTACGCAGTGTTGAATTATTGTTTAGCCCCCATCATAGAACGAATTATGGGAGGCATGAGCCTATTAGTCGCATGAGTAGAATCTATAATCTAAATGATCATGTGATTGACTTGCATGTTAGTAAAATTAAGCTAAAAAATATTTTGCGTATTAATGCTTTAATGTCTTAAATTGTTTGCATTATTTTGTGTTTGTGTTAGTATTTTATAGGTACATAATTATTGTATTTTTAATTGTTTTGTCCTTACTAACACCTGCACTAAATGATGAGCCTGTGAGTGCACTTTTAATGCCGGCAATTTCTGCTCGTGATAGTTGCTTGCTTTAAGCACTACACGACACAGAGCTGATAGTGTATTTAAAAAAAAAAAACTAATAAATCCTTAACTTGTTTTTCGATCTCTTGTTCGTGTATTTTAGGATAACGATAGATTTTGCTAAATATTGGACTATCATGTTCGGTCCTAATATTGTGCGTGGTTTGAGTGGTAGATGTTAATTTATCCCCTTCTTTAAACAATGCGTGTTTATTTTTTTTAATAAATTTATTTAAAATGTTTTTCTCTTCTAAATTCAAATCCTCACTAATTAATTGACTCATTTCTGTTGAGTTACAATAGTTAAGTGTATGGATTTCTTCGAATTCATACAGACATTTGTTTTTATTCGTATAGTTTTCGAAATAAGTTTTTCTATTATTTATTTCTACAAATCCATCTCCTAGGTCTACATTTGCTTTGATGGGCTTTAACAGGTTTTGACCTATTATTCCATCGAATTTTTTATTTTTTATTTTCATCAACTTCCATGCCATTGTTGCTTCATGTTCGTTGAATTCAACAGGCACTTTAGTTATGATTTCTTCTTTAATGGTACTAATTGTATTGTTGGCGACTTTTACTTGAGTTGGTATCCGTACAGGATTCCGTAGTATTTCTAATAGTTCAGATTCATCCAGTATACTTGTATTCCATCAGATTAAAATGGATCCGTCAGATATTGAGAAAACTGCTTTCTCAACTCCATAAGGACATTACGAATGGTTACGTATGCTATTTGGATTGTTGGCTTTGAAGGCTATATGTCAGAAGGAATTTTAAATTTTGTTTTTGTTGTGCCAACCTCCTTTGGATATTGCTATATTTTTTTAAGTATTGGCATACGTCGTCTCCATACTTGTATTTAATGTGGTGGTAATAGTTTCTCATATTGATTTAATACTATTCGGCAACAAAGCACTTGCTTCATCCTTCTCTAAACTAAAGTCCAAAACTGAGAAGCACAAATGTACCGATGTAGTTTACAAAATTGATTGCATGGGCAACGATGATGAAAGCTGCAATCTTTGCTACATCGGCACAACCAAACAGTTCCTATCCCAACGGATTTCTAATCACCGTTCAGACGTTAAATCCAACAGCGGTAATAAAACAGCACTCGCCAGCCATACTATCGCCGCTAACAACAAACCAGACTTCGATAACGCTACCATCCTTCAGACGGAGGGTATACCTCGAGGGTATACCTCAAAACGGTATACCCTCGAGACTTTACACATAATGAACAACAGGAATAACATGAACAGAAAACAGGACATCCAAAATATTTCTGCTATATATAGCTCCATAGTCCAAACCAAGAAACACTAATAGACTAAGCTTCAACTGAAGCGTTTAACTCACAACACTTGTATTTTTTAAATTTTACTAAATAGTATTCTTTTGTTTTACGTTACAACACTCAATTTGTACCCAATAAGTAAGTTGCATTGTACACGTACGTTTCCATATTTGTATTTATGTTATTTCTTCATATATTTTTAATAAAAAACCCCTGAGGAAGGCAGCAATCCCTGCCGAAACGTCGGGACAATACAATGAAATAAACTGTTTCATTAAACATTCATATGACCAAAAAAGCCGACGGGAAAAATACAATTTCCTTTATCACACATATTATAATTTGCTCCTGAACACTTTAACACATTCACTGATTTTCCTTCGTAGTTTTTAAGTTAATTTTCAAATTTTAACTTTATCACTGGATATTTTCTCTCACTATAATATGCGGGTATAGATCTGAGGAATATCCTACCGACTGCGCCAAATAAATTACTAAGGGCCTTTTTATTAGATGAACAATATACTTTTATTTATTAAAGTACCTTAGGAGCTAACATGTGGTATTTGTCTACGATACAATTATAACTGACTTAAGGAACAAAAATGTTCCTATATATATGCTTCGTCGATATGAGGTATCGATACTGCTTTATGACACCTAAAAATAGATAACGAGTGTTATCTTGTTGCTTGGGTCATTCCTTGTTGTTTCAGAAAGATACTTGGGATGTTTGTTGGGTCTGTTGATAGTGAGGGTATTTAGTCGCCATCTGGTTGACATGTGTGTTGGCTGTTGGTTGTTATCTCTAACATAACTCGCGCGCACCTTCTGCGTGCCCTTCCACCAGAACACTTCCAGCTGATGTATTTCCAATGAATGGATTTACTCAGATTAACCTTCAACACTCCAAGGCTGCTACTGCACTCATCAGTAAGAAGCTTTCTGTGTTGAATACAAAAGCCCACATAACATCCATACAGGAGTCATGGGTGTGGAAAAATCGCATCTGTGGCCTTGGAGGTGTCCGTGGCACTGCGATACTCTGTGACGAGCGGCCAATGCGCAAAACACTGTTTGGGGCAGCAGCAAATGCAACATGCGAGGAAACCATCTCCTGGATTTCATTCTATCATCTTACTATCAACAATGTTAGCTCGCAACCAACTTTTGTGACGTCAAGAAGACAGGAAGTGATCGACTTAACTTTATCAAATAGATACTTTAAGGCGGTTACTAACTGGAGGGTCTCTTCGGAGGTGTCCCTCTCAGACCATAGATATATCGAATTCCAAATCGGATGCGAAGCCATAACTTTGCAGGAGAGGAGGAATCCGAGAAAAACCAACTGGATACGCTTCAGGGAGGAATTAAGGAAAACTCTCAAAACTCCAACCAAACTCAGGACGAGACAAAAGGTAGAGGAAGCTGTTCAGGACCTGAATAGTGCCATTACTAGCTCGTTTGAACTGACGTGCCCAGTAAGCAAACCTCCTGGAAGAACGCCGGTTCCCTGGTGGGGCTCGGAACTGCAAAGAATTCGTAGAGAAGCTAGAAAGCTTCTAAATAGGTCACTCAAGACTGATTTGGAGACAGACTGGAATCTCTACCGATCGAAGCAGAAGGAATATAAGAGGCTAATTCGGGTATCGAAAAGTGCTTCTTATAAGAATTTCTGCGAAAAGATTGAAACGCTGGGTGAAACTAGTAGGTTGGTTAAAGTTCTGAAAAAGGGCAAACCAGCCAAACTGGACTCACTTAGAAAACTTGATGGCACCTTCACTGAGACGAAAGCGGAAACTCTTAGTTATCTGCTGGAGTCTCACTTTCCGGGTAACCAGATTACAATTGGTTCACAACCAGCCCCGATTACCGAGACTATGAGTGAGCCAAGATAGACAACTCAGCGTAGCTGGTATATTGCGAAGGCCGTTGTGACGGACGAGGTCATTAAATATGCTTTTGCGTCTTTTGACGGCTTTAAGTCACATGGTACGGACGGAATATACCCGCCATGCTGCAGCAATGTACAAACCAGTTGCTACCGACTATGAACAAAATCGTCATCGCTGTCCTAGCACTGGCATACATTCAAACACCCTGGCGTACAGTTAGAGTGGCATTTATACCTAAAATTGGCAGAAGTGACTACAGAAGTTCTTGGCGAGTAACTTCAGACCAATCAGTCTGACTTCCTTCTTGCTGAAAAGCATGGAAAGGCTGGTCGAGCTTCACGTGCGCAAAAGTGCTTTGCGATTGCACCCACTATCTCAGATGCAACATGCCTATCAACGCGGAAAATCCTGCGAGACTGCGCTCCAAAATCTAGTTGGTAGAATTGAGGGCGCGCTTGACAGAAAAGAATACGCGATGGGCATTTTCATCGATATTGAGGGTGCTTTTGACAATGCGACTTTTGATAGCATGTGCAGCTCCGCCAGACAACACGGCGTAGACGAACCATTGGTGTTGTGGATTAAAAAAATTCTAATGAATAGAACGTTGGTTGCGGATGCGGATTATGGCCGCTATGTTATGGCGACGGTAAACAGAGGCTGCCCGCAAGGCGGCGTCCTGTCTCCACTGCTGTGGTGTATGCTGGTCGACTCTCTGTTGAACGCACTCAACAGTTCTAATATTTACGCTCAGGCGTACGCGGATGATGTTGCCGTGCTTTCTGTTGGATCATGCCTAGCGACTGTATGCGCCAAGGCGCAGGCGGCCCTTGACGTGATCGACGAATGGTGCACTAGGAATGGGCTCTCGGTCAATCCTCTTAAAACTGAGGTTGTTCTCTTTACGAGAAGGAGGAAGCTCGTCGGGTTGACTCAGCCAGTGCTAAAAGGCGTCACAATCCAACTCTCCAATGAAGCAAAGTATCTGGGAGTCATCCTGGATAGCAAACTTCTTTGGTCCAAACATGTTGAGCTGAAGACTGCCAAGGCGCTGTCTGTTTTCTGGCAGTGCAAAGGCATTTTCGGCAAAATATGGGGCTTATCACCGAAAAGAGTCCTATGGATTTATACGGCTATAATAAGACCATTTAAAGCATACGCATCGGTTGTTTGGTGGAATAAGCTTTCACGTAAATACGTCACTGCTGCTTTTGCCAATCTCCAAAGGCAGGTATGTCTCGGCTGCACGGGGGCCTTCCCCAGCACGCCTGGCTCCGGCCTAGATGCACTATTGAACCTTCCGCCCCTTGATGTTTACATCATGGGCTGTACAATCCAGGATATCTCACGTCTAAGAAGAGGTGGCTTTTGGTATAACTCGCACTGGAGTTTTGATGAACTTGCGCAACGGTTGTCCTTCGACTCCTGTCTTATGGATATGCCGTCTGATGCGATGACACCGGAACTTCGGCTAAAGCGCAACTACGAGGTCGACTTTCCTTGCGTCCAGGACTGGCTCAAGCCGGACTCTGAACCTGGAAGGGAATGCAGTCGAATCTTCACGGATGGCTCCAAAACCAATCAAGGATCTGGTGCTGGTGTTTTCGTGGAGAGCGATAACGTTAGACTTTTCTTTTCGTTAGGCAAATATGCGTCAGTCTTCCAAACAGAGACTTATGCTATCCTAATGGCCATGGACTATGTTACGAGGAACAGGTGGAGGGGGCGAAGTATCTGCGTCTGTAGCGACAGTCAGGCTGCGCTAAAGGCCTTACTCAAACCCTTAACTACCTCTAATAGTACGTGAATGCAAGATATCTCTGAATTCAGTCGGAAGGCTGAATTCACTTAAACTTGTCTGGGTCCCGGGTCATAACGGGATCACGGGAAATGAGATTGTAATGATAATAAAAAGTCAACTTGTTTCACTAGTGGTTCTTTATTGAATCTGTTGAAGAATAATAAATTAATCTTATGCGGCTATGCCGCTAACGTAATGTATATAATAGAATGTCGTATCCTCAGGTGAGTGTGGTTTTCAATGACGAGCAAATAAGCTACTCATGGCCGATTGGAATGAGCTGACGCAGCAGCATGATTTCCAATGACCAGCAGCCTAGTTACCCGTGGGATTGGAATGCGTAACATGAATAATTTTTAATTGCGGTGTAAGCGAATTCGCTCTACACCTCCCTTTTTTAGAAGAGTGAATTTATTCAATATAAGTTTAATCTTAAATTCTAAATTTTATTTCATAAAGCAAATGAATTAATTCTATATAAATTTACTCTGAAGTTTTTTTGATTAATTTATTTTAATTTAATTTCAAATGAATTTATTCTTAAATATAAAAAAAGTTTAAGTTGACAGTATTCATTATTTTTAATATTCTTTTGTTTCGTAACGTCTAAGTCGGTCTTTGTGCACAATTGTCGTCTTGTCGTTGTCGGTTTTTAAGGCTACATTGTTCCTATTGTCTATGCTTACTACCTTAAATGGTCCCTTATAGATATTGTCCAACTTATGTCCTATTTGTTTCATTAGAACGAGATCTCCTACTGCAATATCTATGCTATTACTATACCTGTCGTATAAGGCCTTTTCATTATGCTTTTTGCTTTTTATAATTTCTACGGCCCTTTTATGAGCCGTTTGAAGTCGAAATTTGACTTCCTTCTCATACGCGTCCACATTATACTCGTAAATGGGGTCTACTTTTGCATCACAAAGAAAGTCGTAATTACCTGGGGATTTACCAAATACTAATTCAAATAGGCAATAGTTATGTACCACTGATGGCGTAGTATTGTAGCAATACGTGAAGTATTTTAGCCACTCGTCCCAGTCAGTTTTTTCTACTGAAATGTATGAGCGAACATACTCATTAAATGTTTTGTGGTTTCTTTCCACAGTTCCTAACGTTTGGTGATGGTATGCCGTAGAGGTGACATTTTCCACTTTCAATAGTGTACATATTTCGTCAAATATTTGGTTTTTATATTCGGTGCCCATATCTGTGATTATTTTCCTCATTGGACCGTAAACTAGTATGAAATGGCTTTCGCAATTGTCTTTGCACTTTTATCAGCGATGGGTACCGATACCAGATATTTGGTTAAATCACATATTACTGTGACTGCATACGCATTGCCATTTTCTGATCTTGGTAATGGTCCAATGGTATCTATCAGTACTACATCAAATGCGGTTGTTGGGGTATCAGTTATAATCATTGGTTCTTTTACGTTTTTCAGTGACTTATTTCTTTGACATTTGTCACATCTCTTAACGTATTTTATAATATCCCTAGTCATATTTTTCCAATAATATTTTTGTCGTATCTTTTTTAATGTACGTGTGATCCCTGCGTGGCCACCACAGATTGGATCATCATGGCACTTTTGTATAATGATTTTTCTTTTGTCATCATTTCTTATTTTTATAATTATAGGCGTCAGTGTAATTCGAAGGTTTGTTAGAGCTCTATTTCCTATTTCTTTATATTCATTGATCCGGATCTTCTCAAAAATATCGTCACCTAGTGACTGCTGCAGCTTTATTAATCCGTTATCACTCGCTATTTTTTCAAGCAGTAGAAATAATTGATCCAAGACAATTTTTCCATTAGTAATAAGCTTATTTATTTCTATAGTGATCACTTTTTTATTCTTAGTAATTTTTAAACAGTCGCCATTAATAGCTAGCCGGGCGCTGTTTCTTTTACTTCTACTACTGAACGCTTCATATATATTTATCTTATTAGATGAACTTTCTATTTTGTCGGCTGTTGATTCTACGTTATTTTTATTGGATTGCAGCCTGGTTGTGACTTTAAATAGTTTGTTGGCTGAATTTCTTATATTTTGAATTTCGTTAAAATCTATGCGCGACAATGCGTCTGCTGCATGATTATCTTTTCCCCTCAAGTACTCTATAGTAAAATCGTATTCCTCGAGGTCTAGTCTCATTCGTGTTAATTTAGAGGACGGGTTTTTCATAGCAAAGAGATACGATAGTGGTCTATGGTCGCTCCTAATCAAGAACTTAGTCCCATATATGTAGGGTCTGAATTGATTGATTGCCCAATGAATAGCAGCTAGTTCTTGTTCAATAGTGGATTTATTACTTTCACCTTTTGTGAATGATCTGGAGGCATATGCAACTGGAAGTTGGTATCCATTGTACTCTTGACTAAGTACGGCACCGCATGCGTATTTACTTGCATCGGTGGTTATGCAAAATTGCTTCCGGAAGTCTGGATACTGCAAGATTTGAGGGCTTAATAGCATTTGTTTTAAGTATTGGAATGCATTGCCACATTCTATGGTCCATTCAAAGGGGGTGTTTTTCTTACAGAGTCTCGTTAAGAGCCTTGAATGTTCAGCGAAATTTGGAACAAATCGTCTGTAATAATTGCAGAATGCAACGAATCGCTTGACTTCATCTGCATTTTTGGGTATTGGATAGTCTAAGATAATCTGAAATTTGCTATCATCTGGGAGAATGCCTTGGTCCGTGTATTTATGACCTAAGTATGTCACTTCGTGACTGAAAAATGTGCACTTGTCAGGATGTAATTTTAGGTTGTATTTTCGACACATTTTGAATACATCGGTTAAATTTTTTAACATGTGTGATTCTGAACGGCCCAACACGACTAAATCATCCATGTATAAGAATGCTTGCGTTGGTGATAAACCAGAAAACGCAATTGTCATCATTCTTTGAAATTAGTTTGGTGCTATCTTTAGGCCATAGGGTAGACACTTGAATCGGTATGAACCTTTATCAGTTGAAAATGACGTGATGTCCCCTGAGTTTTCATCTAATTCAATTTGATGAAATCCTGACGTTAAGTCTAGGCAAGAGAAATACCTACTCGTAGTTTTTCCTAGTTGGTCGAGAATATCATCTATTCTTGGCAACGGAAATTTGCCCTCAATTAGCTTTTTGTTTATTCTCCTATAATCCACTACTAATCTCCATCGTTTTTGATGATTACCCGGCAACGATTTTTTCGGTACCAACAGTATTGGACTGTTATACTCTGATGCGGATGTTTCCACTATATCGTCTCTTATTAGTTTGTCAACTTGTTTTGTTATTTCACTTTTATGAACGTTCGGTATTCTATAGTTTTTAATATATGTTGGATCGTCGGTTTTTAAACGAAGCTTTTGTTTATAAAAGTTGTTAACCGTTATTTTATCTGTTTCGAGCGCAAATATGTCAATATACTCTGAGCAGAGTTTATGCAGGTCAGACTTTATGAAGTCGAGAAAATGTTTGGACAATTTTTGTAGCTTAACGTCACTGGGATTGACATTTTCTATTGATATGTTTTCATAGTCGTTTAGACTTTCTGTTTTTAATGTAACATTGTGTATCAATACATTTTCATTTGTTGTGTTTATTACACGGACCAATGCTCTTGCACTTTTCGCGATTCTATTTAAGTTGCTGTTGTGGGATAAGCACTTCTTTTTCCTGACATTGGAGGTTGACCTGTCTGATAACTTCTG
Source organism: Portevinia maculata (assembly GCA_949715645.1). Classification (NCBI taxonomy): domain Eukaryota; kingdom Metazoa; phylum Arthropoda; class Insecta; order Diptera; family Syrphidae; genus Portevinia; species Portevinia maculata. The sequence continues at coordinate 116,087,168 of OX454527.1, read as the reverse complement.
ATCTTGCAGGTATTGCTATTGCATTATTAGCTGGTGAGCAAGACATTGGTAATTCAATTTCGTTAAAACCATCTGGTCTTATTACTAGCCAATCTTGATTTCTGTCATAGTTAAGTGTACAATTATATTTCTTGACAAAGTCAAGCCAAATTATTCCATCGGATGGAATTGGGAAATCATCGCTAACGACATGAAATTCATGAGCTAATAGTATATTTGCAATCTTTAAATCAGTTTAAACTTTTCCTAGTGTCTTAGTTATTCCCTGACCTATGCCGTGTAGGCTTGTTGTTTCGTATTTGTCGAAAGTACGGAATTGATCTATTTGTTTTTTCTTTACTATAGAAATGTCCGCGCCTGTGTCGATAATAAACGATGTTATATCATTATTTAGTGAAGTCTTTAATGCTATGAATGATGTTAAGTTTAGTCGTATATTATAGATTTTACTACTTATGTTATTATTTCCTAGTGAGTACTTGGGGTTGGTTGGTTCGTTTTCCGTAACCTGTTGTGTCATTCTGACGTTTCTACTTGCATTGTTGTAGTTATTTCTGGACTGGTTATAATTATTTCTATTGACGCGTTCATTATAACTTCCGCGTCCACGTCCACGACCTCCGCCGCGTCCGCGTTCGCGAAAGTTGTTATTAGTTCGATTATTGTTGTGATAATAACTATTACTCCTACCTCTATTATTTCTAAAATGCAGTATTGCATTTGCCTGGCCATAAGATTCTGTACAGCAGTTCACGAATTTAGCTACTGCTTCATTCATGTTGTTAAATTGACCGGACTCCATAATAAGTTTAACCTTATCATTGTTGGAGTTCTTTATCATGGCCTTTATGGCAGACTTGGTCGCGTATGTCTCAGCCAATTGGGGCATTAGTCCGTCCGAAATATATGCGCTTTCCAATTTTTTGGTGAGGTCTTCAACCTCTTTTGCATATTCATTTGCCGGTTTTGCGCTTTGGCGGACGTTCATCAACTTTGCAGTGATGACGTCTACAAACTCCCCTTTTACTGTGGCTTTTAGTTTTTGGACTACTTATGCTACTGTTATTTTCGAACCAGATATTAGGTTTATAGCGGTTCCTTTCAGCTTTGTTTTTATTAGGTTAATAGCAACGATGTTATTGTCATCGTTTATGCTATTTATTAACTCTAATGCAGCTAAGAAGCTTTGCAGTTCGTCCACGCTACCATAAAAAACCGGGAGGATTTTAGATGCTATGTTTAGAAATTCCACAGGTGTTTGTGGCATTTTGTTTGTATTTGAAGTACTGGTTTTGTTACTATTAATTTCTTGGTTCTCGTCGGTATCGATGAAAACTTTCTCGTGGAGTGAGACAGGTAATTTGAGGTCTACTGAGTGACGAGAAGCTGCTCTAGAGACTTTGTCTCTGCATTCGTTAAAGAACTTGTGAGCATTGTCTTTATGTAGATTGGTTAGCTTTGAGTAGTTAACGTTTAGTATTACTCTAATATTTTCTAAGCTGGTTACCAATACCTCTAATTGTCTGTTTAAAGTTTCCTTACCTATAGGTCTATCTTGATTGATTGACTTATAGGATTTGTCCAGTACTTCTTTTGATTGTCGCAATTTTTCGACAATCCTTAACCATTCCATTTAATTGGCTATGGCATAAATATAAGAAATTCCTTTGAATGAGTAAACTGAAGAACATTTTAAAATTATTAAATCGGAGAAAGAGAAAAAAAAAGATTTTATAATGCGCTTTATGTCGTCATCGTATAATCGTACCTGTAACAAAAGTCGTATATTATGTTTTATGTAATTTATTAAATATTGATATATTGCACTCAAAAAAATTTTGATTTAATTTGTGCAAGAGACTGCGCTCTTGCCATGTATGTTTTTTTAGGGATTTTTTGTGCATTGTATACAGTTTTAGTGCTAGATGAGCAGCTAAAAGTACAATGATTAAGATTAAGTACATTTCGTTATTTGATTGTTTTTCGGTTATTTCAACCTCATCAATCACATTGGCATTTGGCTTCTATATTTTTGATTGTTCTTTGCCCATTTTAAATTAAATGTTCTTTACATTTATTTGTTATATTTACAATTTATTTTTTAGTTACTTACATGTGTTTACAATTTTAAAGCAATTTACATCATCATTCTACTTACTTCTATTCACCATTACCGCTCGTTGTCGCTGTCTTCTTGTCTCTTGCCTTTTTACCTCCGCGTCTTTTGGTGGCTGTGTCATTTTCCTTTTTGGCTTTTCTGAATTTCTTTAATTCTCAGTTTCTTAGTTTTAGCGTTTTCACATTATTTTGCTTTTCCGAACTTCTTTAATTCTATGTTTTTTAGGCGTTTTCACATTATTTTGCTTTACCGAACTTCTTTAATTCTAAGTTTCTTAGTTTTAACGTTTTCACATTATTTTGCTTTTGCGAACTTCTTTAATTCTAAGTTTGGCAGGATCGCCATGTAATGATAATAAAAATTCAACTTGTTTTACTAGTGTTTTATTGTACAAGGTGGCGCAAAAGTAATCCTCCTATCAGAAAATGCTATAAATTTTGCGATTGGCCCCTAATGTCAGTTCTGTTTTGACATTTGTGTAGTAAACACATGCGAAATACACGTTAATAAACAATGTTACGCTACACTGCTCCAGAACGCGGAATATTGGTGACTATTTATTTGAGCAATAATCGGTCGGTGACTTTGGCACAACGTGAATTTCGTCGCAGATTTCCTACCCGTCCAACGCCTACTGGTGAAACACTGCGACGTTTAGCCGCTCGCCTCGAAGAGACTGGCACAACACGAGATGCTGCCAGGCGTGGCAGACCCCGGAGTAGCCGTTCTGCAGAGAATATTGCTGCTGTAGCCGAAGATGTCATGGAAGCGCCGTCGACATCGACCAGACGACGTGCCACGCAAATGGGTATCAGTCGACGGTCTTTACAGCGAATTTTGGTACACGATTTGAAGATGTTTCCGTACAAAGTCCAGACGGTGCATCAGCTGTTAGCTGCTGACCGCCAATCGCGTCTAACATACGCTCAAGCCATCCTTAATCACCACCAAGAGGAAGATGATTTTTCATCAAAAATAATCATGAGTGATGAGGCCCATTTCCATCTTAGCGGGTACGTAAATAAGCAAAATTTACGCTTCTGGGGCACTGAAAATCCGCGTGTAACCCACGAAGAGCCATTACACCCGCTCAAAGTCACTGTATGGTGTGCTGTTTTCGCTGGAGGAGTCATCGGACCTTTTTTCTTCGAAGACGTCGCGGGCCAAACGGTTACTGTGAATGGTGAGCGCTACAGAGCAATGATCAACGAGTTCTTTTTGCCGCAACTTGATGAATTGGGATTGGAAAACATGTGGTTCCAACAGGACGGTGCAACGGCATACACTGCACGTGCCACAACCGATATGCTAAAGGATGCATTTCCCGGGCGCCTAATCTCCCGTTTTGGCGATTTGCACTGGCCAGCAAGATCGCCTGATTTGACCGCTCCAGACTTCTTTTTGTGGGGCTTTTTGAAGTCGCGGGTTTATGTCAACAAGCCTCAGACTCTTGCAGCTCTTAAAGACAATATCCGTCAACAATGTGAGGACCTATCGCCGGAAGTTTTGGCCAAAGTGATGGAAAATGCCATAAAAAGGGCTCAAATGACAATCAACTGTGGCGGCGGCCATTTACATGACATCATATTCTCGACTTGATGTAAAAAAAATTAAAAGACCAAATAAAAATAATCCACAAGAAGACTCAAAGTTTTTAATTTTTTTTTTAAATTACAGCCAAAAAACATCGGAAGGTTATTTTTGCGCCACTTTGTATATAATCTTATGCGGCTATGCCGCTAACGTAATGTATATAATAGAATCTTGTCGTATCCCATGCTCAGGTGAACGTGGTTTCCAATGACGAGCAAATAAGCTACTCATGGCCGATTGAAATGAGCTGACGCAGCAGCATGATTTCCAATGACCAGCAGCCTAGTTACCCGTGGGATTGGAATGCGTAACATGAATAATTTTTAATTGCGGTGTAAGCGAATTCGCGCTACAAGATCTCCGATGAACTTGCTAGACAAGGCTCAGAGGGGGACCTCTCGGGACCTGAACCAGAGATCTGTCTGTCTGCGTCCTCGGTCAGGGCTTCCATTGACGGTTGAGATTCCTATGAGCAAATGCTCCCCCGACGTCTGTGGGAAATCCGCGGCATTCTTGTTGTCGCTCAACAGAAAAGACTGCAGACAGACTACTGGCGTTCTTACGGGACACTACGCTTTTGCCAAACACCTTAAGGTGCTAGGCCTAAGCGACACCACCAACTGCGAAGCCTGTGGAGAAAGTGACGACACTGCGGAACATTTCCTCTGCGATTGTCCTGCTTTTGCTCGTATCAGGTGGCAGGTATTTGGTGCGGATATGGTGAGTACTGTAAACCTAAGCTCCTTATCATTGAAGCGCCTTCTCGTTTTTCTTAGAAAAACGAGTAAATTCCCACAGTAAAATGTGGTGTGTCTGCCTGGTAGTACAATGGACCAGTATTGAGTCAGAGTGCTCCAGTGCAGAAAGTCTCACACACCCCGACAAAAAAAAAGAAGGTATGTTGAGGTTTTTGATAAGGGTAACAATCTCACTCAGCTTGTAAATGAGCCTACACGAATACCGGACATAAGCAGTCAAACACCCAACACACTGGACTTGTTTCTCACCTCTCACCCTGAAAAATACGATATAAACGTATTACCGCCTCAATGGGGGGGTAGGTCACGAGCTGAACGACACAACACCGTCTTGCAGTTCTGCTCTTCCAACACTGCCCAAGCTCTCTGGCCATGAGAAGAAGTAGACCGACTAGGCAAAAAGCCGGAAAAGGATTGGAGCCAGCAGGAGCGGGAATCCCACACCTGGGCAACCGACACGGCTAATCAGTTCAACGAACTGCCCCTCTCGTAGCAAACGCCACCCTTCCACCCGGGACCCTCACCAACCCACCATTCGTGGCATTTGTCACCCCAATACTCAAAGAGTGAATCCCTCTCATCCGAAGAGCAGCACCCACGCTAAAGACTCAACGAGTCGCAATGGTTCAATGAACCAAGCTGGGAGCCGATCCGTGGTTGCGACAGGAACTTCGTCCAAACGGCGTAGATCCGTAGACGAGGAATCCAACGCCTCGAAGAAGACCAAGAGCTCAACGAGCTCCAAACCCTTCTCTGAGACGGTCAAGAATAGCCTCGTCGTCGCGATAGTGGATCTGTCTGACGATGAAGGGAGAATCTAATACGAGAAATGGAGGCTCATTGAAGTCAGAGTGTTGAACTGCCTTTGCGAGCGTATCATCACCCATCCCAACTCTCCTCCCACCTTTAAGGTCGCTGGCTGGCACCAGGGCTACGTAAAGCTGCTAGCCTGTGACGACCAAATTACGGTCGATTTTATCACCACCGCCATTGCAGGTATTGGTAAAATCTGGCCAGGTGCCAAGCTTAAGGCGGTGGACCGGAGCAAAATCCCCCACAGGCCAAGAGCTAGGATCTGGGTTCCAATCGAACCCAGCGAGCCAGCCAAACAACAAAGTCTGGTCAAGTACCAAAACCCGGATCTTCCAGTCAAAGACTGGAAGCTTATCGAAGAGACACCGAGCTCCAAAAAACCGGAAGAAGCGAAGAAAACTGGCCGTTCGCTGATCGTCTCGCTGACCACCGAATCTCTCCCCTTGCTCCGGGCTAAGGACTTTAAGATCCGATGCGGTCTTAAAGAGGTGGAAGTAAGACTCTTTGCTTCGGACCGCAACAGCGTTGCTGGCCCCTCTGAATCGGCCACACCCACCTCCCCCCGCGAAAAGATCCCCGATGATGATACATCATCGCCAGAGAACCTTCACGCTACCGTTGTGGAGAGGTCTGTATCAGTTAGCAATGATGCTGAAACTGATACAGATTAACCTCCATCACTCCACCTTAGCATCCGCTAACCTGATACTCCACCTCAATGAAGGAGGCTTTGACATCGCCCTCATCCAAGAACCTTGGATAAGAAATGACACCGTCATTGGACTGAGGGACCAAGAACATTCGAGCTTGCATTCTCGCTAAATCTACACTAAACTTAACCTTTCTTCCTCACCGCAGCACGAATGACCTGGCAGTAACACTGCTAAAATCTGCAAAAGCCCACATTTGGCTAGCTTCAGGATACCTACCCTACGAGGACCCCAATTCAGCGCAATAAGAGAAGGTGAGAGTAGTGGTAGAAGAAGCCAGGAAGAGAGGAGAAGAAATTTTGCTGGGATTCGACACCAATGCGCACCACGAACTATGGGGTAGTACCGACACTAACCCTCGAGGTGAGTCCCTATTTGAATTCTTAGTAGGCACCGACCTAATAGTGTGCAATAGGGGAAATTGTCCCACCTTTATAACCTGAAGGAGGTAGTAGATGTTACCTTCGCCTCTATGAACTTGTACCCTGCGATTTCTAAGTGGACTGTATCTGACAGCCACTCCTTTTCCGATCACCGCTATCTGGAATATGAACTAGAAATACGCCATAACACCTCACCAGCAATTGTTCGCAATCGACGAAGAACTGACTGGTGTAAACACAATGAAATCCTCTCTGCTAAACAGTCCAATCGTGTGCCTAAGACTCCAGAAACACAATTGGAACTAGATGAGCTTAACGCTGTTCTAACTTCCGCCTCAAACGTAGCATTCGACGAATCCTGTCCATTTACTACGAGGAAGGCGACAATCGTCCACCGTAGTGGAATGCAGCACTTAACAAGCTTCGCCACACAAGCAGGAAGCAATTCAACAAAGCCAAAACAACGAGGCTACCTCTGGACTGGGATATCTACAAAGCAAGCCTTAAGAGCTTCAAAGCGGAAGTTCGTAAGGCCAGGCGTAGATCCTGGCACAGTTTCTGTCAGAGTATTGACATTACGTCTCAATCCTAAGGCTACGCAAAGTCCTTTCCAAGAACCCAACCATACCAAGTGTGCTCATGAATCCCAACGGATCATGGACAGAATCAGATGAAGCATCGCTTGGTCTGCTTATGGACACTCACTTCCCCGGCTGCCTATACCTAGCGAAAACCCTGCCCTGGTAAACGCTGCACGCCCACCGTCACCTCCGGACCTCATAAACGAGGAAAAACTGAAATGGGCAGTGAACAGCTTTGAGCCATTCAAGTCCCCGGGGCCAGACGGCATTTTTCCGGCACAAATTCAGGCGGCCTTCAGTATAACAGGGCAGCACCTGGTCCGTATTATGAGGGGCTGCCTGATGCTAGGAACAATGCCGGCCGCCTGGACTGAAGTAAGAGTGGTATTCATAGCCAAGGCAGGAAAAACATCGCACACTTCCCCGAAGGATCTTAGACCCATAAGCCTAACATCCTTCCTCCTCAAGATTCTAGAAAGAATTCTAGATCTTCACATTAAGGCCAGCATTGATAGCAACTTGCTGGTCACAACACGCTTACTAAAAAGGTAAATCTGTTGAAACGGCCCTGCACTCTATCGTCTACCACGTCGAAAAATCCCTATCTATCAAAGAACTTGCTTTAGTGACATTTATCGACATAGAGGGAGCTTTCAACAACGTTGAAACCTATTCGATTACTAATGCCCTACGCAGACTCAACATCGACGACTCAATCTGCTGCTTTGTGCAATACATGCTCAAAAGCAGGGTAATAACCGTATCCTTCGGAAGTAGCACTGTCAAACGACGTGCACATAGAGGCACCAACCAAGGGGGAGTATTGTCTCCGCTACTGTGGAATATAGTGCTCAACGAAGCCCTTCTGAACATGGAACACACTGGATGCAAAGTTATCGCCTTTGCAGACGATGTCGCGATTCTTGTAACAGGCAAATACCCTCAGACGCTGGCCGATGTCATGCAATCTGCTATCAACATATTGACAGGTTGGACCGAAAGATGCGGCCTGTCCGTCAATCCAACAAAAACTGAGCTGGTCCTGTTCACACGAAGACATAAACTCCCTGAGTTCACTCCCCCGAAGATTAGAGGCACTCCTCTGGCACTCTGAAATAGCGCTAGCTATTTAAGCCTGAAGCTTGATCGCTTAACTTTAACTTTAACTTAACTTTATTATTTTAAATCTATCGCATTTTCTTATATTTTATTACATTTGAGTGTAATGGCACAATTCACACAGAGTTATGATATAATCTTACTTCTGAATAATGTTATATTATGATGACAAAAGAAAACAGCTTGGTTAGAAAATAATCTAGTTGAAAGGAAAGAGATTAGAAAAACCTTTCATCAAAAAAAAAAATAATAATAATAACAATAATAATAATAACAATAGTACCTAATAATAATAAATAAATAAATAACATAAATAAGAATACGAATATGTATAAGGAAGAAGATTCTTAAAACTAATATCACAGTAGAAAGGCTTTGAAATTCAATAAATAGATAGTATTAAATAAATTAATAAATAAATAACAAATATGTACAAAATAAATAAATAGTACAAAAAACTAGTAAATAATTAAAAAAAAATGTGACAATATAGGTAGTATAAATAAATATTTAATAATTTAATATGTTGATAACAAATAAATAATAGTAGATAGTACAGAAATAAATAAATTCTACAAAAAACTAAATAAATAAATAAATAAAAAAGTAAACAATTATAATAGGTTAGGTTAGGTTTATGTGGCTGTCGGCAGAAGCCGACACACTTAGGCCAATTTAGGTCCATTGTGATACCACGTATGTATTATCTACCTCAACTCTGTAGATGAGACTGGCCAACGACACGCGGTTGTTCTCAAACGGTCCCCCATCTATGTAGTAACCGGGCCCAACGTCGTTTAATTACGGTGATCTGACGAGAACCGATTAACTCGACGTCGTATGGTCGTTGGTTAACAATTATAATAAATACACACAAAGTAAATAGTGACAAAAATAATACTCTTCAGATGAACAATACGAAGAGCATGTAATAATAAGATGAATTAGGTTGCTACGTTTGCAACAAGGTTATTAATGAGCACGTTATCGGACATCTTACAACTAATTGTGTATCTAGCTGTAAGTCTTTCTATTCTAGCAGATACCAAATCGACATTGGCTATTTCGTGGAGTTCAAGTGTTGAACAGTGTCAAGGGAGCGTAAGCATTAGTTTTAATAGCTTATTTTGCGATATTTGTAATTTTTTGATGTGCGTTATTGCACACTTTCCCCAACTAGACAACCATAAAACATAAAGGCCCGAAAATGACTTTAAAAATGATTAATTTATTTTCTTGGCTTAGCATAGATTTTCTGTTTCTAAGAGGATACATTATTCGTATAGTTTTATTTATTTTGTCTATGGTATTTGTTATATGTTTATTGTAAGTAAGCTTTTTTTCCAATGTAATGCCTAAGTATTTGACAGTGTCCGCCCAGGTAGTGTAAGCATTCTTAATTATTAAGTTATTGCTGAGCAAAAAACAAGCTTTTCTTTTTTTAGTAAAAAAGATAGCTTGGGTTTTAGAAGCATTGACTTTTATCTTCCATTTGTTGAAGTAAGTCATAAGTATATTTAGTGCCGATTGAAGGTTGGTTTGGATTGTAAAACCAAGCACATCGGACGAATAAATACATGTATCGTCTGCAAACATTGCAGACTCACAGTTGGGAAGGGGTGGAAAATCAGACGTATACACATTAAACAACACGGGACCCTGACGGATCCTTGGGGAACTCCGGCAGGAACTGGCCTTTTGGTTGAGTAAGTGTTATTTATACAGACCGTAAAGACGCGTCAAAGCTTGATCGCAAGCTACTTTGGAGGGAAAATGTAGTCGAACGTGCCAGGAAATCCCTAGCTGCTCTTTACATTTGCAAAAAGGCGGTAGGCTCCACGTGTGGCCTAAAACCAAAAATTATGCACTGGTTATACATGTCGGTAGTTAAACCGATTCTCCTCTATGGAGTACTGATCTGGTGGCCCGCCTTGGAGAAGAAGTCCAACCTAACCTTGCTGGACAAAACTCAACGAGTTGCATGCCTCAGCATCACCGGTGCGCTAAGAACCTCTCCCAATGCGGCGCTCCAAGCCATGCTCCACCTTCTCCCGACCGACATCGTCGGCAAACAGTTGGCTGCCAGCTCAGCAATAAGACTGAGAAGCTCCAAAGAAAGAGCAACACACTGGACATGCCAATATACTATCGATGTATCGACATCTTCCTACACTCAGAGAAAAGTATCCCATTAAATCGTCAATGGTACGACCATAGGATTAATAACACGTGTTTTAATAACATTTTCCTTTTAAAACAATAGTTTTCTAATGAAATCAAACAGATGCGGGCTATTAACACAATGGTATTGATCCTTTTATTATTAATAGGGTATTCGTTATTAATTTAATGGGAAATACTATTGATTTAATAGTATTTCACCATTAATAATTTATAACGTATACTATTGTCCCATTATTAAATACTATTAATGTTTTAATAGTTGTGATACCATTCAAAAAATATAGTATTAATACTGTGTCTAATAAGTTCAATGGGGTGGACCTTTAATTTAATAGTTTTTGATATAAATTTAATAACATTGATACTATTGTGCAAAATTAGGCACCCGCCAATTATTTAACCAGTTTAAACTATTGATTTAATAGGATTTGACTTTTCATTATTAATCGCACGTAGGTACTATTGTTTTAATTGTTTTATGCATTTAAACATTTTTGATTGTAAAAAAATAATAATACTGTATACCATTATAAATATCAGTATATGTATCATACTATAAGTCAGCCAACTATGTTAGTCAGCCAACCGCATGTAAATGCAGCATAAAGTAAAGCACTTTTCCTGCGAATTTCCAAATTAGCTCATTTTGTCTCTTCACGTTTTAATTAACGATCTAGTACTTATAATTTTAAGATATTCTTAAACTCCCCTTCTTTTCTGAGTATTTAAATTTGAATTGAGATTTGTCAGATTATTGTGGTTTTTTCTCAATTTGAGTTTAAGATTTGATTTCTTTTTCTTAAAACGACATTAATCGATTCTTCCCAAAAGACAAAGGAAGGTAGACATAAACCTTTTTGACGAAATAAGTTTTGCAAACCCGGTAAAACTGTTCAACACCAAACCTTAATCTACTGCAGTGTGGAATTCGCGGAAATTTTTTTTTATTTAAGTCATCTTGATTTCAATAAGAATTTCGTAAGCAAACATTAAATTCGAAACAAAATTGAATATACCTAGGCGAATCCGTACGAAAGTGTTGTCCTTAAAAAGTGAAATAAAAACATAAAGAAAAGCTTCAGGCCGCTTGGGCGTTGGATACCCTATTCCTATTACTATCCCCGAAAAAGTGGGCGTGGCGAAAATCTATGTATGGGAACATGTTAAGAAGGATATTGTCCACATATTTTGTTATACATAAAGCGCCCCAAAAAGTAGGGTGGTAATTTTTTTGTAGAATGGAATGGAATAGAATTACTTTATCTATTTTGCAAAGCATAGGACTTAAATTTGCTTTGACTTCTTCAATAAATTGTTTATTTTTTTTTTTTTTTTTTAAATATTTATAGTTGATCATTTAAGCTCCCTGGAGTGTTAATATTACAAATTTTAGCTTTCAAGCTCGTATGTTGATTTTTTCGATAAAATTTGTTTTAAATTGCCGATTTCAAAAGTTGAAATCTTTGAAATATACATATTTTTCAAATTTCAGCTTTCTAGCTTTATTGCCTATACAATTTGACAATGGACGAACGAACATGGCTAGATCGACATATGAAACTTTCGACGGTGATAATGATAACAAATACAGTCACTTTCAGGGGTCAACGAGCAATATTAAAGTATGGTACTATATGAGTTGTTATGAGTCATAGGGTATACAAATGTCCAACAAAGTTCCATTTGCATCACAAAGATATTTCGATCTGGATCTTAATCATGAAATCTTGATTAGTATTAAAATATACAAGCTCGCATAAACTATTTCCAGCTCGGCGGACAGTTTCTGTTTTAGAATCTCTTGTTCTTTGTCTTTTAATTTTTTCTTCAATTGGTACAAGATATTCTTTACCAACATAGGTGAAACAACCGCAGAACATCTTCTTTTGTGGGTGTTTGACCCCTCGAATCGATAAAAAAAATAGTATTGTTTACATTAATTCGCAAAAAACTGTAAATATCTCTTCATCAGTTTCAGTGTTGTGATAAAAACCGGAGTGAAAGTGAAATCGATAAAGTACATTTATTAGAAAGGAATATATACACACATTTTCAACATAAATAGGTAAGTTATCAAAAAATATTTGTTGATGTATATATTACCATTTCCCGGATATTACCATTTGTTTTTTAATAAGTGCCATATAAGTAAAAACTAAATTTGTATTCATTTGGTTTAACGGTAAACGTTTACTTTAATAGTAAACATCCCATTAATTCAATGTGACTCCTGTTGCACTTTATCGTAAATCCTAGTGAAACTAGAATCCCATTGTTTTAATAGTATGTACATATGGTTTAACGGTAAACGTTTCCTTAATGGTGCACATCCTGTTAATTCAATGTGATTCCTATTGCACTTTATCGTACATCCCAGTGAAACGCATATCTTTTAACTAGAATCCCATTGTTTTAATAGTATGTACCATTAATATACATATGGTTTAACGGTAAACGTTTACTTTAATGGTAAACATCCTATTAATTCAATGTGATTCCTATTGTATTTTAACTTACATCCAATTGAAACGCATATCTTTTTATTAGAATCCCATTGCTTTAATAGTATGTACCATTGATATACTTCTTAATAATGTCCACGCTTCAAATATTTTATCATAAGTTTCAGTGTCGTGATTGAAAGCGGTTGGAATCAGTGAAAGCTAACAAAGTATTTATTAAAAAGAACCTACAACAAAATAGTTGTAATACAAATATAAAGCAAGGTAAGTTATCAAGAAATAATTATTCATTAATATATTATCATTTCGCGGATTTAATTAACTATTTGTTTTTAATTAGTGCCATATAGGATATAAGTAAAAACTAAAAACTTTTGCGTGCTGCGTTCAATAGTGGTTTATTTTATCATTCGTTGGTTTTTAATATGGTTGGACTGCTATATCATGCGATGAACATTGATCTTATTGAAAAGTTATTTTACCAGGAAGTCCTTGGAAAACCAAAAAAAGTCCTTGAAGCCCGAAAAAATATTTTGCCAAAATATCCTTACAAACCGCGTTGTATTCTTATGTTAACATTTATTTTACCAAGAGGTCCTTGAAAACCGGAAAAGTGGTATTTTTCCAAAATGTCCTATCAGTCGGTGCACTATTTCTGTGTTCAAGGTTTTTTTACCAAGAGATTCTTGGAACACCAAAAACGGATATTTTTCCAAAATGTCATTTTCATATTAAAATGTCATCAATATTTTATATCAAATTTGCAATAATGAACGTGATGATACCTTTCCAGAGCTCTTGCTGAATCACTACCGCAGTGATGTTCTGAATTCCCAATATATCCTTCTTTCACATTGTATTTGGTTTTTCCCAAATTATCGAAAGATTTAAAAAAAGTCGTAAAAATAGAAAAAAAAATAAAAACTATACCTGTTCTTAATCAAGTGAGCGGTACGTCTTTGAACTTTTACTCTGTTTAAAAATAAAAGTTTTGGAAGAACATTGCCGTATCTGTCAGTTGCGTTTAAAATCTCCAAGTCACAATACTTCATTTTGTAAGTCAACGACATAATTGCGTATTCCGCCGTTTTTATAACAAAATATTTGCAACATAAATAGTAAGAGAAGTACGTTATCAAGAAAGAATTATTAATTTATTTATTATTATTTTTAATTAATTCTCGTAATATGTTTGTTAAAAACTCCTATCTCTGGTGGTATCGGAACATGTGCCGAATCCCATGAACCGTCGAATTCAGATGTTGAGCAGACGATCATATGGCTGATGCATAACAATGAGCCATGGACTGATATTCAAGAGAAATGGAGCATAGTCGTAAGGCAAAGTCAAAAAGACATTACGAACGGAAATGTAAACGTCCTTACGAAATGGACTTTTCGTAGCATGCTCTGGGACATACGTTGGTTAGTTTAATCATTATTTCAATTTAAACATAAATACTTTAACAACTAAGAATTAACAATGTCGTTACAATAATTTAAATTAAAACGCGAAAACATGCCCTTAGAATAAAATACAAAACATAATCTTCTAATATTTCAGGTTGAAATAGACTACGACATCCTAAATCGCATATTTTTGAGCTCTGGCCATCGTTTGTAGAAAAAATAGTCCCGTACTATAAGAGAAAAATACGTGATAAAACCTTTTGAATGAACTGGAAAAAGAAATTGATACAAGTAAGATAAATTTTTTTATAAAAGAACATCCTACCTTTTTCCACATTTTTAAATCCCACAACTACCACATCAAATAACAAATTATTTCTTTTTGATGTTTTTGTAGGTTCCCGAGACTTCATCATATTTTATTTGTATGAATATGAATTTATTATAAAAGTTACTTTAATGTAATACATACAAATTATTCAATAAAAATGTAATTTTCTTTTCAATTTGTGGTTCATTTTTTTAAACGCAGATGTTTTTGTTTTTTTCTAGCGGATTTTCAGATTGAGCTGCAACAACATTAATGGATTTTTTTAGGTATACGTACATATATATGTATATGTATACTGTACTCATATACATTACTTAGTACATATACATACTTAGCGACATCATTTGATTTGAATCGCTAATGCCCTCTTAATAAAAATAAATCAAGTTTAAAATTGACTATAGAGCGAAATTTGGTTTGAAAAACGAACTTTTAGGTTTTTACATATAACAAAACAAAATACTAACTAACATAAAATTAAAAAAATTGTATATATTTTCCATTTCTAGTTTTTCGTATTATGTAGTAAGTATACATTCTATGGAATAGTTTTTGAAATTTGGTCCTGTTATTTATGTAGCAAATACTATAAATTTCATGACCCGACACACTGATGTCATATAACAATCTAAACAATGGTTTAAAGGTTTTTGAAACAATTGTATGATAGAACAGATTTAATAGTAAATATTATTAATTTCAATAGGACCAGCCCCATTGAATCAATAGCTATCCCATACAAATTAAATCAATAGTATGATAGAACAGATTCAATAACAAATACTATTGATTTCAATAGGATCAGCCATATGGGATCAATAGTTATCCTATAAAAACAATGGGTCATAAGTTATTAAAACAATAGTATGGTAGGACAGATTTAATAGTAAATACTATTGATTTCAATAGGATCAGCCACATTGAATCAATAGTTATCCTATAAAAACAATGGGTTATAGGTCATTAAAACAATAGTATGATAGAACAGATTTAATAGTAAGTACTATTAATCTCAATAGGACCAGTCACATTGAATTAATAGTTATCCCATAAAAGCAATGATTTGAAGTTTATTAGGACAATAGTATAATCTTATTGTTTTAAAAAGCTCGGTCCTATTATTTTAACAGTAAATACTATAATTTCAATAGGATGTACAGTTTTAAATCAATAGGAATCTTATTGGAGCAATAGTGTGTAAATCGTATTAAATCAATAGTATGACTGAAAAGCAATGGTACAAACTATTAACCTTTTAATACGACACACTATTTAACCAATAGTCGTTCACGATTGAATTTATAGTACGAACGTCCCATTAAAATAATAGTTTACAAATTATTATTTTAATAGTACCGATCCTATTGACTAAAAACAATGGTAAAAAACTATTGGTTTAATCGCAAATCCTATTGTTTTCATGGTATTTTTCTCTGAGTGTAAGGTCACCGACCACCTGCCCACTGAATACAATTTCGACCTGGGCTACAAACATCTAATCCCAGACAGAACCGAGTGGATACAACGTCATGTCCTACACCACGAATCGCTGTCAATTTTTACGTACGGAGGACGGAGTCAGTGCTGGAGTCTTCTCTGAAGACCTGGACATCCACCTCTCCCTTAACCTTCCGGATCACTGCAGCGTTTTTCAGGCCGAAGTCACCGCCAAGCCGATGACTGGCTGTCGGTTAATACGATATCGAAATCCGATATTGTAATATAAATCGACAGTCAGGCGGCCATCAAATCCCTTGCATCCAGCACTACAAGATCCAAGGCAGTGAAAGACTGCCGTGCATCTCTTAACGAGATAGCCGGTCAGAATAGCCGCACCCTTTGCTGGGTGCCGGGTCATTGTGACATACCAGGGAATTGTGAAGCTGACGAACCAACCAACCATTACCGCCTCTAGGTTCGTCAGACCATTGTGTCATATCAGCTAATTTCTCGTACTCCGGCCACATAGTTGAAGAACAAACTCCTAAAAGAACCGTATGGCAATATGTGAAAGCCAATTGGGAAAAACTAAACGGTTTCTTTAAGAGTTTTAACTGGCCGCTGTGCTTCCTCTACATTGACGTGGATGCTGCTGCTGATAAGATAACAAACATGATTTTATTGGGTATGAAATGCTTTATCCCAAACCCAAGGTAAACGCGTGGTGTGACTCAAGCTGCAAAGAGGCTATCAGGTTAAAAGAGGTAAGCTTTCGGTCTTATAAGGGCAACCCATCTGAGGAAAACCGGAAAAAATTCAAACGAACCAGATATGACTGCAATGCCCACATTAATCGTGTCAAATTCTCCCACGACCAAAAGCTGAGGCAAAAAATACTACAAAGTCCCACGGATAGTAAAAACTTTTGGTCATTTGTCAAAAACATCAAGAATTCGGCTTCGTCATCTATCCCTATACGCATTTACAACGACATCCCAGCCGTCAGCTCTTTGGATAAAGCCAATCTGCTTACTGCTCACTTTGCAGATAGCTCAACGCTCCCAGATTGTGCTTTATCTCCCCCTGTACTCGCACAGTGGCTAGTGTACTTCGAGATCTTGCAGGTGGCAATGGTGCGATGGCAGGTCGTGCGTTCGAATCCCAACCAGGGCCATGATTTTTATAAATTGAATACACACAACAAAAACAGATCTCCCTTAAGCAATTTAGGCGCTGTGGAGAAAAAAAATCCCATCGCACCAAACTTCTTTCCTATCCTTCTATTCTTTCATGCAGTAAATAGCACCCAGAAATAGGCAATGAATCATTTGCTGGGAGCTACTTACAGCAACAAACAAAATGCCTGCGCTGTGGTTTCCACTATAAGGGTACTGTGTACTACAGAAACAAGAAATCCCTTTAGCGCACGCAAATTATAAAAAAAAAAAAAATCTTGACATACACAAATCCGCTGGTCCATATGGTTTTTCCCCCATCGTTCTGAAGAGGTTTTCTTCTACGCTGGCAAAACCATTGCGTAAGCTTTTCTATCTGTCCTATTCTTCAGGGCTCTTCCCGGGAAGATGGAAAACAGCATTTGTCCAGCCTGTACCAAAAAAGGCGAGTCTTCTTCTCCCTCCTCCTACCGACCAATTGCACTTACGTCCCTTCTTTCTAAGGTCATGGAAACGCTGATCAACCGTCAGCTAATGAAATATCTTGAATCTCGAAAACTTCTCAATGACCGGCAGTACGGTTTTCGGGGCAATAGGTCCACCGGTGATTTGATGACATATCTAACTGAAAAGTGGAACCAATCTCTTCATCAAGGTTGTGAAAGTAAGATTGTTGCGCTTGAGATTTCAAAGGCATTTGACAGAGTTTGGCATTAAGCTCTGTTGTCGAAAATGCGTGCATTTGGAATCGATGATACACTTCTTCAATGGATTAGAAATTACCTTTCGGACCGTTTAATTCAAGTTGTTTTGGTCGGTTTCAAGTCTGCAACTCACCAAATAAATACTGGTGTCCCCCAAGGCTCTGTTCTGTCCCCGACTCTCTTTCTCATTTTTATAAATGATCTCCTGTCTGTTACTTCTAATCCTATCCATTCCTTTGCTGATGACAGTACCCTCAGCTTCTCATATTCGTTTCTTGGGTCACGCCCCTCATCATCGGGTGTGGAACTGGAACGGCACCGTATGTTATGCTCATTCAATTCCGATCTTAACAGCATAACTCAGTTGGGTAAAACCAATAGAGTGGAATTTAATGCTTCCAAAATACAATGATGTCTCCTGTCATTAAAGCAAAACCCACACACACTGCCATTATCTATGAATGGCACTTGCATCGCCGAAACCGAAAGACTTTCCATTCTCGGTATGTGTGTCAATGACAACCTTCGTTGGAATGACCACATATTCGATGTCGCTAAGAATGCTGCGAAATATCTAGGCTTCCTTTAGCGATGTAAGAAATATTTCACCCCTTCTGATTTGGCTACAATTTATAAGGCGTTTATTCGCCCGAAACTCGAGTACAACGCTCATATCTGGTCTGGTGCACCAATAAATTATTTGGAACTACTTGACAGGATCCAAAAACGCGCGATAAAACTCATAGGCGACCGAGACATCGCGATATCGATTGACTCTCTTAGTCATCGTTGCAATGTCTCCTGTCTTTCGTTATTTCCACCGTAAGTGCTCTAACGAAATAGCCAGTTGCATTCCACCCCTTGAACATTTCAACCGCAATACCCGCCATGCAACGAATGCCCATCAGTTCACCCTCAAGCCTGTATTCGGACGTACAGTGAAGTACAAAGAGTCTTTCCTCAGCCGTACAACTCGAATGTGGAATACTCTTCCACTGACGTGCAAGAATATTTCGAAGTACAAGAACAACTTGCGGAACGACTACAAGAACTCTATGGAGCCATGGAATCAGCACCAGTGGCACCAGGGCTGGAGACACCGCCAACATCCATGAAATTGCAATAACCTCAAATGGCAGCAGTTCGGCAGAGAGGCGGCCAAGCTTATACACCACCTTTCGGTATCGGGGGCCAACTATTCCTCAGCCTGGAAGATAATAACCGAACGGTACGACAATCCTAGGTTACTGGTCTCGTCTTGGCTCACAAAACTAGTTTCCCAACCAAGCATAACCACGGGAAGTGCTAGAGCCATTCGTTGCTTACACGATACCATCCAGGAATGTTTGATGGGCCTCCAGGGATTGAATATAGATACGAGCTCCTGGGACCCAGTGCTACTCCACGCCTTTCTTAAGAAACTCGACAGGGAAAACCATACCCTATTTGAACAGTCCTTAGATCAGCCAAGGAAGCTACCCGATTTCGGTAAATTTCTGTCCTTCTTGAAAAACCGGTTTCAAGCCTTAGAGGCGCTGAGAAATAAGGATAGATCCGATGATCACAGGTTGCAGAATTCTGGGATAAAAACGTTAACAGCAGTAACGACCCAGTCAACCTGTGTAGCATGCAAGGGAAATCATCCAATATACAAGTGTCCAAAATTTGCAGGGTTAGCACCAGGTAAAATATTGGACGTGGTAAAAAAAGGAAGACTATGTATTAATTGCTTAAGGACCGGCCACTACGCAACTACTTGCAGTCCAGGGAACTGTGCAAAATGTCACAGACGGCTCACAGTTATTCACATATTGTTCAATGTCTTTATCAATTTTTGGCCACCAAACAGCCGAACGAGACAATATTTTCATTCGCACCATCCCCATATGTTGATCATGCAGCAACCCTAAAACCTTATGTTGATATTTTGTGGGTATCATGACCCTGTCGCCATAAAACAAACACTTGTTTTCGAAACTCAAAGATGCCCTGACTCGATAGAATGGCAGCACATCTTTTAGGTCTGGATCTTGTTTACACAATTTTTCAACGCTTTCTAACCAATCCCTTTGCACATACTCTGCCACAGATACTAGCAATTTCTCTTCTTCCGTAGCATTTCCAATTTGGTTTATTGATAATGGATAATCATTGCTTAGATCGAAAAAAACTTATTCCAACATCATCTATGTTAGTGGGGAGATTTTGAGGAAGTCGTGATTGACCATCACCATTCTGCAATTTCACCCCTGGTCTATATTTTATTATGCAATCAGACCCCGAAAGGAACAAAATCCACCGGTGAAACCGAATAGACACAATATTGCTTAACGCTTTCTGATCTCCCAGTAAACTTTCCAACGGTTTATGGTATGTGTACACAACAAACTTGTAACCATATACAAACTTATGAAATCTCCTAATAGCGAAAATGACCGCCAGCGCTTCTCGGTGTAGCTGGGAGTAATTTTCTTCCGCTGAGCTTAAAGTGGAGGATATCATATAGCACGGTTCCTCAATTCCCTTGTCAACAATGCTTAAAATCGCTCCCACACCATATGGTGAAGCGTCACATGCAATGACGATCGGCAAATTCGGGTTGAAATGAGGTAACAAATTATTGTTAATCAGCAAAAGTTTACTTTTGTCAAATACATCGCTGCATTCCGCGTTCCACTCAAATGCAGTATTTTTACGCAAAAGTTTATACAATGGGGCTAAAATTGTGGAGCTATTTGGCAAAAATTTAGCATAGTAATTTATTAACCCTAAATAACTTTGCAATTGGTCGACATTTGTGGGAAACGGAGCTGACACAATACATTCCATCTCTGATTTTGATGGGCTTATTCCTAAAGGAGTAATAATGTGACACGAATACTCTAATTTTCTTTGAAAAATATACATTTTTCCCAATTAATCTTTACCTGGTACTTTTGAAAACGGCTTAGAGCAGAAAATAATTTCGCCTTACAATCCGATAAGGACCTAACAGCGACTAAAATGTCATCTAAATAGACTGTTACACCTTCAAGATTTTGTAACATCACGTCCATAGTCTTTTGAAAAATCATTGGCGCGGATGAAACACCAAACGGTAATCTTAAAAATGTTGAAAGTCCCTTGTGTGTATTTACCACCAAAAACTCTTGCGAACCCTTTGTAACGGATAGTTGCAAGGAAACACCTTTTAAGTCTAACGAACAAAACATGAAATATCCACCTAAGCTCCCAAGGATTTCATCTATAACGGTAAAGGATAGACATCGACTTGCACTTCTGGGTTAATAGTGACTTTAAAATTTACACATAACCGCACCGTCTTATCCTTTTTCAAAACGCATACTATAGGATCTGCCACCTACTAAAGCGAATTGGTTTTATTATTTTTTCTTTAA
The DNA here is from genome assembly GCA_949715645.1 of Portevinia maculata. NCBI lineage: Eukaryota > Metazoa > Arthropoda > Insecta > Diptera > Syrphidae > Portevinia > Portevinia maculata. The sequence continues at coordinate 116,065,988 of OX454527.1, read as the reverse complement.
ACATACGGTCCAACTCTTTTTCGATTTCCGCTCTTAAACTTAGTGGTGTGGAGTATGGCTTGAAAAACTTAGGCTTCGCATTTGGCTTCAGAATTATTTCTGCTTCAAAATCTTTCATTGGTTCCATCGAACTAATAAAAAGTTTGGGAAACTTTTCTTTTATTTCATCAAACATTCGGTAATCTAAATTTGCTTGTACGGTATTTACCTTACATGAGATGTCAAAAAATGTTCTCCAATGAGGACAAATCACGTCCATCCAGTTTCTTCCAAAAATGGGCTCAAAGTTTTTTTTCCCGAATCCACGACCACTAAAGGTAAATTGTGATTTCCTTGCACTATTACAGTTATTTCACCATATATGTTGACGCTTTCACCTGTTAATACCTGGAGAGGAGGATAATTTTTATTAGTATATAAGTTAAAACATTTGAACGTTGATAATGAATACACAAAAATATTTTTATTTTTATGAGGAGAAAAACCTCTTTATTGAACGATTACCAAACTAAAACTTAAATACATTTTCTCTTAATACTAAAAACTTCCTAAAGCTAATTTACATCTAAGTGGAGTACGTGTAGGAATGTGCAAGGTGTCGTATCTCGTATACCGGTTGATGTAGCTGATGTGGTGTCATGTGCCGACGAGGTGCATGGCACTCAAAAGTGTGAGAATTATTATTGCTGATTTTTGGCCGGATGTTTTATGAAGATGAAACTTGGGAATGTTATGTTAACTTGTAGCTGAAGTGGTGTCATGTGCCGACGAGGTGCATGGCACTGAAAAGTGTGAGAATTATTATTGCTGATTTTTGGCCGGATGTTTTATGAAGATAAAACTTGGGAATGTTATGTTAACTCTTCCCTGTTGAGACTCAAACGTCCTCGTTTGATTTTAAAAGAATGGTATTTGGTTTATTCTTCGGGGCTTAAAGAATGGTTTTTCATGCTCGGTCTTACATGGTTGTTTTTCCTGTGCTTCTATTGATGGTGTTGCCGAAGCCATTTCTTCGGATCTTTCGTTGAGCTCTATAATGGTGTTATGTTTAGATGTTGCCCTGGAGTGACTGGAGTGACAAAATCGTATGATCATGACTATGAGGGAGATAGTTATTATCCCCAATAGCACAAAGCAGGTTATTATGTATGGTTGGTTATTAGTCTCCAATAGTTCGATGGTTTTGGTGTTCCTAAGATTTAGCTCTTTCAACATTTCCAAGGATAGGAACTCTTCGATGTTCCTCACGGCAGATGAAGGTTGTGCTACTGCAGGTAATGGTTTGTATCTGGAGACCGTGCTGGATGTGTAGGTTCTGTTTCTAATATTCACTGTAGCAATTTCCAACTTTAATAAGAATGTGCCTGTTAGGTTGGTTGTTTCGTTATTTATTATCACCGATCCGTTGTATTGGTTAAGCAATATGATTCCTGATGAGATTTCCTCAACTGAGGTTAAGTGTTTTGGATAAAGTTTTTAGCCCTCTACCTTGGCTCAAAGTTTTGAGGTTTTGAAAAAAAATATTTTTTTTGTTAAAGAAAAGATTCGTCCACAAGTTTGAAATATCTAAATACTATATCATTAATGAAATAAGAAAACAAAAATCAATATATATTAGCTTTATTAGGTCAAGAAATTTACATAAACTTAAAAATAGAAACCTAAAAATTCATAGTAAATAATTTAAAAAGCTACCAATACTAAATCTTTATTCTTTAATTTTTCACGTTATAATTTTTTTTTGTGTGCGAAAATGCTAATATATTTCGAGAATGTATTTTGATCTAATAAGTCCATCTCTGGTATTTTAACGAACTACTGTGGTTGAAGCTTCGGTCACCATCTTCACACAGCGCAGGGTAGTTTGGAAATGGCATGTCAAAACAAAGATTTGTTTTGGAAAAGTTCTTCCAATTCCTGATCACTCATTCGATCCAGCAATGGGGGTGATGTGACTTGTGGTTCAGCCCAGATTATTAAGTCAAGATAATCATTTGCTTTACAATTTAATTTTGGAAGTTTAAAAACTCTAACTGAACCCCCAACTCGCTGTTTTTTTCTAAGCCTAATTCTCTAATATGTGGTCTTTCATCGTTAAGCATTGCCATCAATATGTTTTCTGGGTGTGCAAAATATGAATTGCGTTAAATAACGGGGTCTATTATTTCCATTACAACAGAACTAAAACATCTTGACACATTTATTAACTTGAATACATGCTTTGGGCCATTTTTAAATGAACTGTCTTTTTTAATACTGAATCAAACTGGACCATACACTTTTAATATATATTTACAAGTATTGTCAAGTTATCATTTTTCCCGGGTTTCTGTTGGAGAGATCTATAGGACAGGAACCTTTGCTTAGCGTCACACATTTAGAACAAATAGTTGAGGTCCTAATGTAGCTCCATCCAATTTAATAAATAAATGACGTAGTGGCAATTCGTTGGCATGTAGTTGACATATGAACCATTGCAACGGTCTCCGCAAGTTCAACTACATAAGCCGGAAAACCCCACTTCTCCATCCAGTGTTTGTAGCTGTGCCATCGCAACCAATAACAGATAATTTGCTCAAGTCTAGGTGTATGTCCGAAAGAAATGAGTTTATCGAGTCCGCTATAGTTTTCCCTGTTGGAGAAGGTGTGCTTATAGTTAGATATCCTAGGTAGTATGAACCCGGCTCGGTGAGTAGTGAAATATGCTCCTTTACTTTGATCACTCTGTAAGCTCGTTGACATCGTTTTTCACAAACCAATGTCTTGTCTTTTCTTCCATCGAAATAAACACTTTCTATGGATGAAAGACATTCTTCAGTTTGGAGAACTTCACGTCGCCGTTTTCTGGCCCTAACAACCTTACTTCGATTAACATCTTGTAATCTTGTATTTTATTTTCTAAATATTTGCATTAAAAATAATGATTTTAGTGGTATCGTTATGACGCCTTTTAATTAGTATCTCGAGAATGGCTTATCTAACATAAAAGTTTTTCATATCTTTTTTATAGGAAATTGTATTATCTTTCTCTTTTGTTTAGAATATTATTTTTTTTGGAATTAAACTTTCAAAGTTAAAGAGTCGAAAACAAAAATTAAGGCTTTTTTTGCAAATTTTGCAAAACTTTGAGTTCTTTTAGAGGGCTAACAAAAGTGAAATTTATTTTTTTTATTATTTTTTACGGTTAGTTTACGTAATTATGCAACTTTTTAACGCTATTCGAAAATGAAAATCGAAAAAAAAATTGTACGCTCCACCCTAGTATACACGTACTCTCACTAATGTCCACTAAATTGTTATTATTACAAATTTTTCAATTATTATATTCTTTACAATCTAACTTAATTTCTAATATCATTGTATATGAACTTTATAGTATTCTCACTTCGTGTATACGACGATACGCCACCAAACGCCGTAAAAAAGAACCTTCAGAAAGCTTTTATGCATTTTTGTAGTTATTTCTGTTGTCTTTTCCCATTCTCGTTTATATTTGCAGTGCGTACTCTTTAGTACTCTTTCCTTTGATAATAAAGAAGATTTCCAAAAGTGTGTGTTTTGTCACTTTAATTTTTCTTTACTTCTCATGATGGGAATTGGTGAGAGGTGTGGGGTATACATATTTAATTATGCATTTTGGTAGTTATTTCTGTTATATTTGCAATGCATACTCTTTAAGTAGCTACTCTTTCCTTCGATAATAAAAAAGATTTGAATAAGTGTGTGTTTTGTCACTTTAATTTTTCTTTACTTCTCAGGATGTGAATATGATGTGTTGGTGAGAGGGGTGGGGTATGTGGTTGGTGTATCATGTGTTGGTTTTGATGGAAATTTGGGGTAGGTTATCTCATATTGCAAGCAGCTGTATTTAAAAAAAGAAAAATTTCCGCCGGTTGAGCTTCGTACTTTTGCAAAGCCACAAATTTTAACTTACAAAGTGAATAAGAGTTTTTATCCGATTTCAAGACTTTCATTCTGATAAGTATCAAATTATTTATCATTATTATATTATTATTTCATTCTTTTTCATATATTTTATTATTTTCATTTTTATATATTTTGTTACGTTTTTATAAATTTTAATATATTTGTATATATATCTACCTATACCTACTTCGACCTAAAAAGATCTTATGTACGGTATGGGCCAGAAAAATTTTAAACTAGTAGAATTTCCACTTTCCGTGTAAAGCGAACAATTTTACCAGTAGAAGAATTCTTTATGTCCTCGGGGCTCATTTGTTCCCTGACAAATATCTTCTTTTTAATTCCAGTAAGGGCTTGGACATTCACATAAAATGTGTTCAGCTGACTCGTCCTCTTCAAGACAGAGTCGGAACTCAGGAGAGCCTGCTATTCTCATTTTGTGCAGATGATATCTTAAACCATGGTGACCAGTAGGGTAACCCACTAAGTTTTTGATATCGTGTCTGCTTAGGTTTACGCATTTGCTGGCATTTTGATTGAAGGGCCGAATGGCTCGTTTGGCCTTAGACCTGGGATGCATTCCCAAAGATAGATACATTTTCTATGCTCCCAGCTTTATATAGCTGCCGTTGCTGCTGATCTAGGAGGGCAGCAGAAAGGTTCGGGACCTATGAATGGTGGTTCTGGGCCTTTTCTGGCCAGTTCGTCGGCCTTTTCGTTACCTTCTACCCCGATATGACCCGGAACCCACCATAATTTGGTCTTGTGTCTTAATCCGAGTGTTTGAAGGGTATTGAAGCAGTACATGACTGATTCGGAGTCAATGGTATGCGAGCTAAAGGCGTTTATAGCTGCTTGACTTTCCGTGAATATATGGACGATTGCGCCTTTTATGCCAGATGAATAAATCTGGCTGGCGCATTCTTGAATGGTCTGGAGCTCTGCTTGAAATACGCCGGGACTTTTTCCCATTTGTATATTAAAGCGTTTGTTTGGTCCGTATACTCCCCCTCCTACCCCCGTTTCCATTTTATAACCATCCGTATATCATTTTCTGCCGTTGTGGCTATTTGGTGGGTTATTGCTAACCCATGGTTCTCTCTTTGGGATCTCCGTGGAGAAACGTTTGTTGAAGCATAGTGCATAGCGCCATACTATACTATGGAGGCATATGTTATAATGGGTCTTATCATCACTGTGTAGATCCATTGGACGATCTTTGGAGAGATTCCCCACGTTCTGCCATATGTGCTGCGACAGGCCTATAAAGCTATAGTAGCTTTAGTGATTTTGTTGTTAATGTGAGAGTTCCAGTTGAGCCTCTTGTCTAAGATTACTCCAAGATACTTGACTTCGTCGGAATACTCTACGACCGTGTCGTTTATTGTGATGAGATCTAGGTCTTATTTCCTCCCTTTAGTGATAGGAACGATGACGGCTTTACTGGGATTTATGGAAAGATTTTCCTTGATGCACCAGTCTATGGCTGTCTTTAGGGCATTTTTCATTTTTGATGTGACTCCAATTGAGTCTTTGCCCCTGACTATGATGACTATATCATCGGCGTACCCAATTGTAGTGTAGCCCAAATTGCTCATCTTGTGTAGCAGGTCATCGATGACCAATAACCACAAAAGGGGTGAAAGTACCCCCCCTTGTGGGCAGCCCCTTACGGCTGTTACTGATACTGAGGTCATTCCTGACGAGGCAGATATTTTGCGACTTTCCAACATCGCTTTGATCCATTTTATAGTTGGTTTTGCTATGTTTCTATGGCACAAAGCATTTGATATAGATTCATATCCAGTGTTATCAAAAGCACCCTCTATGCCAAGAAAGGCACATAGTGCGATCTCTTTACACAGGTATGCGTTTTTTATCTCTGTTGTTAGTTTTAACTCCTTTCCATTGTTTTCAGAAAAAACGATGTCAAGCTTATCGGACGATATGATTTAGGTAATTCGCTCGGCTTGTTTCCCGGTTTAGGGAAATGTAGGTATGAATACTACGTTTACCTCCCTTCAGGTGACTGGTATATACCCCCAGTTGAAGCTGAACCTAAATATGGCAATCATGGATGGTAATAAAACTTCTATTCCATTTTGAATGAGGGCTGCAAAAATACCGTCTGTATATACGCAATACGACGTTCATCAATGACTGATCAACGGCTTTCTTTTATAGCATTTGCAAAAAAAAACCGTTTGAATTCGTTGCAAATAAATAATATTTTACATAAATTCGCCGAAAAAGACCGAGGAATACAACCTTTTTTAATTATAAGTAGATATTCGTACTACTTGTGTGTTATAAAAAACATATTACATTATATACCTACCAATTTCTTGATCTATAGCATATACGTTTAATTCGTAGTTTAAAAACATGAATGTGATATTGCTTATACCTACCGTTTTAATAAAAATTAAATTTTTCTAGACTATACATTTTAACTTTCTTTTAAAAAAAATGTCAGCTCACCCAAAGAAAATGGAACTCACCCATACATTATGTCCTGGCTACGGCCTTAGTGGGCAGATTTTAAAAATTCTTAACATTTATTATTTCGGGCACGTAGAGAGTATATGGTTAAAATTTCAGCTTTCTAGCTTGAGTTTGAAATAGTAGATACACGTTACTATCGATGCTGATGACGAATATTTTACAAAAAAACTGTAAAATGACAAGTGACCTGCCTCAACATAGGCCACCTAAAATATGATCGATTCCCTAAAAGATAAATATACTTATCCAACTCTATTTCTTTGAATAATGGAAGTACACAAAATGACGTTTCAACTGTCAAAGTGGAATTGCAAAAATTTTCGAAGCTCCGTATTTTTTTTCAAATTAAATTATAAATCCAAGTAACTTCCTAAGAAAAACCACGTAAAAACACTCATTTAATCACTTTGAACTAACACGGCAAATTGCTAGTTAAATTTACTCAAGTAAATAAGCTCAAAAAGGAAAACAAAAAATAAAAAAAAAAGTTTTCTCCGTGTTGCATCGAAATCAAATTGCGGTACAACGATTTGCCGATGAACCGCAAGCGATACTTATTTGAAATTTCTCCTGAACAAAACACTACCAACAAAAAGATTTCTCATCTAAAAGCAGCAAATATGGGAATAGGCGATTTATCAGTTGCTGATCTAAAAACTATCTTAAATGAGAGTCTCGAAGAAAAGCTTAAAGATCTAGTCACAAAAAATGACTTGTTGGTGCTCTCGAACGAGATACTTTCTTTGAAGACACTTAACACCCAACTCAGCAGAAAACTCACTTTAATGACAGAAAGATGCGATTTGCTTGAAACCCAATTGGAAATTCTCTCACGGAAATCAAACGATAAGTCTATTGTGGTACACCTTCCTTTAGACACAGAAACCGATGCAATCCAATAAGCTAAACAGACTTGCAAGGGGCTTCTGAAGTTAAATGAAGACGAAGAAATCCAATTTAAGAGCTCCAGACAAATACGCAACAACAACACTGAAAGAGCAACTGTCATAATCGAACTTCCAACAGCGGCGATCACCGATAAACTTATTACCTCCGCGCACACGCTCAAAGGCTTCGGAATAAGTATATTTCGCGAGCAATCACTTTTATCAAGAAGAAAAAGAAAAACACTAATAGAAATAAAAAACAAACTGCGGCAGATAAATCCAAACGCCCGAATTTTCGTTAAAGGAGACAACAAATTGCAAATCAACAATCAACTTTTTGTTTATCAAATCTCACGAGGTTTAGTTGTCAAATCAGCAGCGGACATGTCACTCATTAGTGAACTATTTGGTGACAGTGCTTACGAGTACTTTGACTGCAGCGAGGGAGCGAGGTTGGCCGTGGTTCCAAGCTCTTCTTCCGCTTTTGGCCTCCAACCGCAGCGAGCGCCATTTGGAAATCAGAGTTCACACCATGTTAGGGATAAAACACAATAGGTAAATTCTGTCGTCTGCCATAACACAACTATTTTTCAAAAATTAAATATATGCTCGTATAATATAACTGGTCTCAAAAGTAAGCTTTTACATTCCGATTTTTTTAAATATTTACACCAATTTGATGTTATAATTCTTATAGAAACTTTTATTGAAGAAAAGAATCAAAATGAATTTCTAAAATATTTCAAAGACTTTAAAGTAATGTTTACACCCGCGATAAGATCTAATTTGCATGGAAGAGCCAGTGGGGGTATTCTATATGGGATTAAAAAATCTTTATGGGGTAATCTTATTAATTTTAAAATTATTGAATCTAAAATTATTTTTCATATGGTTAGCAACAACCTGAACTATTATATTATTCCTATTTATTTAAATTGCAATCATTGGCGTAGCGACTTCGATGAACTAGTGGAATTTATGAATAACACTTCTCTTGACCATGTGTTAATCGTCGGTGATTTAAATGCTAGGATTGGTGAATATCAAAATTCTTCCGCCAATATTTTACGAGCACGAGTTGCACTGGCCGAGAGTAGATGTTCTAAGGATAAAATTTATAACCGCAACGGGGGGAGTTTAACAGAATTTTTTGAAGTTTTCGGTCTATTTGTTTTGAATGGGTCTTCTATTAGTGATGCATGTGGCGAATTCACTTTTGTTAGCGGGCAGGGACAATCCGTGATTGACTTTGCTGCGATTTCAGGGGACTGGCTGAACATTATCGATGACTTTGAAGTTGCACTAGTCAACTACTCGGCTCATTTTCCAATTGTAATTAAAATTCAGCTAAAGGAGTTAAACCAGCAAGCTACACCTTCTAGTTTTAATAAGCTGAAGTGGTCGGAGAACAATGCAACCCTCTATAGAAGCCTCCTTTCTCGGCACTTACTATCTCTGCCCCAACAATCCGCAGTCTCGTCTGAAGTGGTATGTGAAAGTATAGAACGGGTTATAAAGACCGCAGCCCCTTTTGCGTTGAAGAGTACACACACTTTTGTAGCTAAAAATGTATGGTTTGATAAGGATTGCAGAAATCTCCGTAAACTTTCGTTCGTTTACTTAAAACTGTTTAGAACGATCAATTCTCAATTTTTCAAAAACATCTATCTTCGCGTTAATAATGATTTTAAAAAAATGTGCTCAGTTAAGAAAATCACCTATTTAAAAAACGTGGCTAAGAAATTGGAAAACTGCACAAACTCAAAGATATTTTGGGAGACAGTGCGCAATCTTGGTGGGCGCAATCAGGGTATGAAGTTCTCTTTAGAAGCTGAGACGTTAGCAGCTCATTTTAAAACTCTACTCTCAGCTGATGAAGACCTTCATACCTTTGATTACGCGCTACCTGATACTAGAGTCAACGAGCTGGATTTAGAATTCTCATTGCCCGAATTGGAAGTAACGCTCCAAAGATTGAAAAACAGCAAGGCTCCTGGCATAGACGGCATACCAGTCGAGTTTTATAAAAACAGCACTATTGATTTTAAAAACTACCTCGTGTCTTTCTATAACAAAGTGTATAATGATGGATGTGTCCCTAACAGTTTCAACGAATCTGTAATTTTTGCCATTTTTAAAAAAGGTGATGCTAACGCTGCGGAAAATTATAGAGGTATTTCAATTTTAAATTCAATAAGAAAAACTTTCACTGCAATCCTATATGAAAGGCTCTCAAAATGGATTGAGGATAACAGTCTTTGGAGCATCTTTCAAGCCGGTTTCCGCCCAGGTTTTTCAACCATGGATCATATCTTGGCCATTTCAAGCATTGCTCAACAATTTATAGATAGAAAAAAGAAACTATACACTTGCTTTGTTGATTTTAAAGCTGCATTCGATAAAGTCAATAGACAAGCTTTAATATACAAACTTTCTTGCATTGGTTTGTCAAGAAAGTTTCTCGTAGTGTATGCAAGTCTTATTTCGTCAACAAATGCAAGGGTATGGGACGGTTTCACATTTTCAAATCGATTTGATACAATTACAGGTGTTCCTCAGGGTTGTATCCTCAGCCCATTATTATTTGCCCTGTTCATAGATGATGTCTGCGAGCTTCTTCCGGGTGGAGTTAATTTTGCTAACATTATAATCAAAGTCCTGTTGTACGCGGACGATCTAGTTATGCTTGCTGATAATCCTTTCACGCTTCAATTGCAAATAAACCGTCTAAGTTCATTTTGCGAGTCTTGGGGCTTGCAAATTAATACCCAAAAAACTAAGATTGTTATATTTGAAAAGAGACAATCAAGAAGGCGAGCGGAAGAAAAATGGTCTCTAAACAATACACACATTGAGGTTTTACAAGAGTTTAAATATTTGGGTGTCCTCTTGACCTACAATTTAAGCTATCTAAAGCACTCCAAAGAAAAAAGCAACGAAGCTAAATTGGCTCTTAATATAATGTGGCCAAAGTTTTTTTCGAACCAAAATGTCGATTTAACGTCCAAGTACAAAGTTTTCAACGCGACAGTAAATGCATGCATGGCATATGGCGTCCAACCCGTCGGATACACACACTTCGAAGCTTTTGAAACTGTACAAAGGAACTTTTTTAAGAGGATTTTTCATTTGCCTAACTCAACACCCAACTACGCCATATATGTAGAGTCAGGAATAGTCCCTATATATATACAAAATTTGAAGGCAAATGCGAACTTCATTACTAGAGTGATGAAAAGAAGTGAAACTTGTCTTCACAAAATCATCTTAAGAAAATTACTTCGAGTGAATGCTTCCCCGTTTAAAAACTGGAACGAACTAGCTTTATCTTACGAAACAAGTTTAAACTTAACAGAAACTAATGTGACCGATTGGCAGGCTCAGTTTTCTGATGTGATTGCTAAGGTGGATCACAAAATGTTTCTGGATAACCTTTCCAGAGCATCTTCATCTACTTCAAGAGCTATTTATAGTCATTTAAACCATGAACTGCCCTCGGAAGTCTCTTACTTTAGTAATGACTTTTCAGCCTCGGTTATAAGTATTATTTTTAGAGCAAGAGTTGAAATTTTAAATTTGAACTTTATACCTCATCGATCAGACTTGCCCCAGCTATGTGATCTATGTAACGGAAGAGTGAATGAAGATATATACCATTTCGTTGCTACTTGTCCTATTCTACAAGAAATTCGCCGGTTGCATTTTCGGGAAAGTTTTATATCTTTGGACAAACTTTTTTGAAATTTTAAATGGAGCAATGGGCTGGCTCAGCCTCTTTAAATATTGCCAACATGCTCTTTCTTACCGTAACAGTTTCACATATTAAACTTAGTCGATTACCCACTTATTGCAGTTTTGACCAAATTTTATACCTAACTATTTATTGTTTTGTTGCTGATCATACTAAATTTGATAATATCTCTTTTGTGTTTTAAATCACTTTAAAATTGATAATATTGTATAAACAGCTATTTCTAACCAAATTGTGTATTATCTTGGGTTTCAAATCATGTTAAAATTGATAAAATTTTGTATAAACAGCTAATCAAATTAACCAAATTGTATAATATTTTGTGTTTCAAATCACGTTAAAATTGATAGCATTGTTTTATATAATAATATTTCTTCATATCTTTTGTTAAACATTTTTTTTTTTTTTTTTTTTTTTTCTCCTTTTCTTTATATTTTAAAATTTTTGCTTTTTATTATTTCTTTTATTTTTAAATCATATGATGAAATGTCATCTCAGGCAGACGGCAGTATTGCCATGTCCTTATTCTTAAGTATACCAATTTGTAAACTTTATGATGAAAAAATAAAGAATCTATCTATCTATCTCTCTACACAAATTAAATATTTCTGAATCAAATACTGAAGAAATGATAAAAATCGGTGCATTTTTGGACGAGATACAGCGAAAATAGCAAAACCCTAAAAAATCATAAACTCTCAATTCCTTGTTTGATGAAAATACCAAAATACCGAAATCAGCTTTAATTCAATATCCTGTAGAAAAATGTTTCCTTTCCCCTTTTACCATCTGCCTCTCATCATATATTCCATTTACCAAAAAGTATTCGGCTGTTACGCTGTTACACAGAAAAATAAATACTTACACGTCCATGCGAATGAAAATCATATGGCGCGACCAGAGGCACCAGTTGAAAATGCGACATATCCATATAGGTACAAGATAACAAAATTCCATACAATGATAGAATTCTTATTTTTGTCAGAAATCCTTACGAAATACCTTATCGAAGAAAAGAGGATCAAATAAACTCTTCGCTCTGTTTCCTAACCAACAGTTTATTTGATTCTCTTTTCTTAATTCAAAGCTCATACAAATATTTTATGCTTTGAGAAGCAATCACTCCATTGTTATACAACATTTTAGGTATTTTATGGAAATAACAAAGTTTTTGTAAAAAACGTTCCTTAAAAGTGGGCGTGGCAAACAAATTTGAATAAAAGCATTGTTCTAAACGACTTTGTCTGCTTACTTTGCGAAGAATAGGGTTTTGATTTGCAATAATTTCTTCAATAAACTGTTTTTTTTTAATAGTTAGCTTGTCAGTAGGCGGATTCTAAAAATCTCTAAGCATGAGCATTAAGGGTCCTTAAGGAGTATATCTTATAAATTCTAGCTTCCTAGCTTAAACTTTGACTTTTCGGTAGGTGTTGTTTTTAATTGTGGGCGGGTCAGTGGGCGGAATTCACAAATTTCATGCCATGGGTATTTTGAGCGCTTAAATTTAATTATTAAAAATTTCAGTTCTCTAGCTCAAAATTCAAATACCTAGTCGAATTCGATAAATTTGTTTTTTTTTTAGATTGTGGGCAAAGGGCGGATTTTAAAAATTCGTTATTTCTCGATGATCTTCAAATAACTTTCACATAATAATATTCAAGATAATTTGCACATTATGGTAACTGTTTCTTATACTGAATGAAATTAAAAAAATTATAAATAAAATAAATAAATAAGTTATGTAATTTATTTCAGTGAAAGTAACTCAGATTGCGTTCAATGTTGGAGTTTTTGCAAGTTGGCCGGAGGTTGGCGGCCGGCACCTTTTTACATTGCCTTTGGAGCAGCATTAATATTATGGCCAAATAATCTATGGCTTAGTTACATGGCTGGTATACAGTTATTAATGTTGGGTGGGCTAAGACTATGCACACTTTTGCGTTTTAGTCATATAATAAAGGAAGAAGGACTCTTGCCGCAATGTGAATTTGAAAAGTGAATATTTTAATATACGCAAGTATGATAATAATTAATTGAATATATTTTTAAATATTTCACAGGGTGGATGGTTTCTCTGACATGGCAGATGAAGTTCTTCAGGAAGTATGTCAAACTCTAGCGGACGACGAGCCTATTAATAACGTATGCTAACTGCTGCATCTATTCAAATGTTCTTCGTACAAAGTTATTGACTAGCCAATATTTTTATATCACTGAAAAGATAATAAATCCGCATATAGAATTTAATATGATGTTTAATAGTATTTGTGCTGTTTTATTATTAACTAGCTGACTCCTATCGGAAACGAAGATTGTTTTAATAGAGTTTAATGGCAAGAAACAGAAAGTAGCTTGTGAATTATATTTACCAAGAAAAGCTCACCGTGGTAAGATGATGAACGGTTAATTCGGGGAAGCCACCAAAATGTTCATCGTTGTGGCATCACTGGCCTAAATTATGATGCCCATTACGCAGCACATACACCAATCAGTGTACCTTCTGAATGGTACATGTAATAAATAAAATCAATACAGCCCATTTTAGCCGAAAATCGACCAAACACGATTTTTAATTGGGATTATGGTAGTATGTATAAGGCACTTTATGGATTGGTGCAAAAAAAATTTGAGATAACAATTAAACATGACATTACGATGATAGGGAAGTAGAAAAAAATATGTTGGAAAATTCTGTTCGTCCCGTTTGCCTACTTGCAGATCTGCAGCCTAAGCGGATGGGGTCGCTTTGCAAACTTGGTTCATAGTGTTTATTAAGTAGTCTCGCACTAGGCGTTGTTGAAATTGGAATTTTAGCTCTTAAACAATGGTATATGTCATATAACGGTTATTAATTAAATATTTTTTCTAAAAAACGGCCCTAACGATTTAGATAAAACAGTCCTTTTGGTAAGAATAGATTTTGCGAGATTTATCTTAAAACGGTACCTCCTATAGGAACGATTTTTTAACATCAAAACCGATTTCAATTAAATTCAAAATTTAGGAAGTCTTTTATGATCAAATTCATACATAACTTTTTTGGTTTTTTGAATATGCTGGAAACGGGTGAGATGAAAACTACAGATTTTCTTGTGTTGAAATACTCAAAAAATTGCAAAATATTTTTCAAAAATTAAAAAAAACTGCTTTAACAAATTTCAATATTTTTTTCCTTGTAGACTATTGCTAATAAAATACTATTGCATACTTAGTTTTCCCAAGAAAACTCTCAAACAAATTCGATAAACAAAAAGATGTTTCCAATATTTTTTTTAAATAGTTTTAAGTTCTTATTTATTAGGTACATATCATCATTCTTTAAGATTTTATTATTACAAAAAGTATTACATAACATGTAGGTGGGAATCATTTTAAAAAAAATAAATTTAATCTTATGGCCTTCTGCGCTGCAAATATATCTAAAACTTCCTCAGTGTCAATCTCAATTTGTCGATGAATTGACATTAACGCTAATCCTTTTAATCTCTCTTCACCGGTAGAATTTCTTAGATAAGTTTTTAGACTTTTCATTGTCGAAAATGTTCTTTCCGGTGTTAAAACCGGTAGTGTCGACAAAATTTTAAGAAACTTGTGGATGTTAGGAAACAGATCCTTATTTGAACGCTCTGTATCTTTTTGTGCATGGCATTTTGTCTTCCATAGCGTAAATTCAGCTTTTAAAGTGTCCCAATCCAAAAAAGATTTATAAAATTTGAAGTTTTCTTCGTTATAATTTTGTTCGTTTTTGCCAAGGATCGATGAAATCAAAATGCGAAAAGAGGAAAGTATGGACTTATGGTTTTCAAATCTCATTTTAAGCTGACTTAAAAAGTCAGCTAAAATAGGAATCATTATACTTATCCTAAAATAGGTTTCAGAATCTGTTGTGCTCATGTTTTGTCTGTGGAATTTTAAGTTTTTCATCCACAACATTTACTAAGTTTTGTGCAGTCTCAAAAATTGTTTTGAATTCCGGAATGATATTTTCGCGTATTCCTTGGAATGTGTTTGTTATTAATTCCACATGTTCCAATCCAGACACTAAGTCGCATGAAGGAGATTGTAAGATTACAAAGTGGCAATGTATATATATATATAATATATATAAACAGAATACAAGGTAATATATTGCGCATGTGCGTCATCCGGAACAGAATATAAAGGAAATACTGTAATCAGAGTAGACATTGTTCAGTTTTCCTCATGAAAGCCTGTGTTGCTTTAGTTTGATCTGTCAGATTTTGATGATTTATATTTATTATGCTAGAGAAAATGCCTACCTTTAATTTGATGTATTAAACATTATTGTGAGTTTGCCACAAGTTTAGTAATGAGTCAAATAAAATGAATTTTACAAAATTTTCTGTTTGTTCGGCAGCTATATTCTGTGTTTCTGTTGTAGCCAGATAGCGGTAGTTCGGAGGTAGGTGTGGAAAAACTGCTGTAGATTCTAAAGTACATGTCTGATTGGCAAGTATGAAGGATCATAAGAAAGCTTAAAAGATTGTCTTTTTGATGATTAATAATAAATTTACACCACCCATATAAAAATTACCGTGTAGGAAAAATTGGGGGGGGGGGGGGGTCAAACCCCCGATTTTAGTACGATACGAGTATTTTCACACAGTTTATGTAACTAACCAATATAGACCAGTTTTGGCAATACAGTATGGAAACTAATTCGTTCGTTGTTAATATCCTTGTACTATGATTGAACTGAAAATTGGGCACACTCCAATCAAGCGGCCAACGTCCTCTCGTACTCGTAGGTTGCAAAGCGTGCAAACATCACTGGGATTATTATGACGTGGCATATTTATTGAGCCAAATGTCCTGAGAAACATTCGGATCAGAAGAGTCCCGATGAAGCCAAGTCCTCTAAATTTTACAGTGTCGGAAGAAGTTTCTAGATGCTGCAATTAGTCAAACGCTGTATTTTGGCTAAGCGGTTATCAACTTTAATGGATCCACGCCAACGAAATCATCGAATCAGAATATGCATACCTCCTCAAATGGACATACTTCAAGACTTTTTTCACATAGCCCAAGAGCGTCGTTAAAATGATTGTTCGATTGCCTTTTGTTGTCGATGCAGGTTTCCCCATAGCGGCATCGGTAAACTCTCAAAGGAAACTCTTGAGAGAAAGGAAGCCAATCCTAGTGGAAGATAGCTGGCCACAACCAATGGTTACTAAGACGCGGATTGGGGTGGTCCGTTCCGGCCCAGACAAATTCAGCAATAATGAAAATGAATCAAAGAACTTCAGTCTCTCTATCTTCGAGAATTACAACTTATGAAAAACTTCTTTAAAATCGAGGATATAGGGGTACGAATTCCCACTCAGCAGTTTATTTCAACCGAAGAAAGGAGCCCTAACAATTTTAGAAAGAACCTGTCGCCATGTTAATGGACACTTTGAAGTGGGACTTTTTTGGAGGCTGGACGAGTTCATCGTACCTGACAGTCGTCCAATGGTTCGACGATTCGAATATTTGGAAAGAAAAATGATGAAAAACGGGCAGCTTAGCAGCCACTTAAACACATATAGCGAATATACGTATCGAAGGGGTACGCTAAGAAACTATGTCCGGGGGAGATGCTCAATCTCAACGGAGGTCGTGTTTGGTATTTGCCTTTGGTGAAGAACCCGAATAAACCGGCCAATATAGGGCTTGTTTGAGACGCTGCAGCGGTATTTTTTTTTTTATAATTTGCGTGCGCTAAAGGGAAAATGTAAGGGAACTTCTCTCAATGCCTTTCTAAAAGAGGGACCTGACGAGCTTTTGCCAATAACAACAATTTTGTACGGTTTACGTTGAGGAAGAGTGCCTGTGTGTGGACACATTGCGGAGATGTTCCACCAAGTTTAGTGAGGAAAGAAGACAGAGGTGTGTAGCGGTTCTTGTGGAAAGACCAAAGAGGTTCTGAAGAGCTCAACGTTTTCGAAATGCCTGTCATGACATTTGGGACAAAGTACTCACCATGCATTGCTCATTACATTAAGAATCGCAATGCAATGAGTTTCACCAGTAGCAAATCCAGAGACGCTGAAGCCATACTGAGGGATCACTACGTCGATGACTTTATTGATAGCATGGACACCGTGGAGGAGGCCGTCCAACGGCAAATTTATTCGAACGCTGGATTTCATGTTAGAAATTGGATGTCCGATTCAACGACAGTTTTGAAAGGGCTGGAGGTTGCCTCTGATCCAACTGCAAGTAGAGCGTTAGGAACGAATGACACCGTGATCGTTTTCACAAAAAAGGTCTTGGCAATGCACTGGTGTACGTCAACCGATGTTTTCACGTATGCCTTGAGATTTAATCATCTTAATAGCGAGGTATTGCGTGAGGGTAAGGTTCCAACTATGCGGGACGTTTTGAGGATACTAAGTGGGATAGGTTGGTATGAAGAGCTCACCATTTCTTTATTTGATAGATGGCTATTTTGAGGTGTAAATCAACGGTTGAGCCAACCAGAAGTTGATCTACAACTTTGTACTTTTGTTGACGCCAGCGAAAACGCATACGAATCAGTATACTAGAGATGGATCTCTGCCAAACTCAGCCTGCAGACAAGGCGGCCAAGTGGAATTCGGATCCTGATCTGCTCCCAAAGGGCGAGTGGTTCAAACGGCCCCCACTTTCGTGATATAGAGCGCTTTGGACGTGGAGAAGTTTGTTGCGCACCTTAGCATGCGTCATTTTGTTCCGGGATTCGTGCATGTTCGGAACGGTTCCACGGCTCCGCGACCCAATACTAGTCTCATCTTAACATCGACAGCAATTTAGCGTGTACAAGTGCTATTTTATAAGCAAGCTCAAGATGCGGCATACTCAGAAGAACTCCGTCGCTTGAGAGGGAACCCAACAGGAAAAGCGGTATTACTTCCCAATAAAAGCCCTCTTGCAAAGTTATTGTCTTACCTAGATGACAGAGGTGTCCTAAGAATACAAGGCCAAATTGATTTCATGGATTTGGTCGACATGGGCTGCAGAACGCCCATTATTCTGCCGAAGGAGCACCGCATTACTTTTTTGATCATCGACTATTACCATCGCAAATAGCATCAATGCAATCATGAGGTGGTCGTCAACGAAGTTCGACAAAGGTTTTACGTTCCGAACATGACGGCTTTTTTGAAGTACTTGAGGCGACTTTGCCTGGCTTGCAATATCCAGAGCGCATGTCATAGAGTTCCATAGATGGCCAACCTTCCCCCTGCAAGACTTGGCGCCTTTATAAATCCATTTTCCTTCGTTGGTGTGGACTACTTAGGCCCAATTTTGGTCACTCTTGGAAGGAAGAAAGAAAAACGATGGAGTGCTCTCTTCACTTGCCTCACCAACCGAGCGATTCACGTAGAGGTAGCACACATCTTAACCACGGATTCATGCATTATGTGCCTAAGGAATTTACGGTACTTCCTTGTAGGCATATAGCGATAACGGAACGAATTTTCGGGCTGCAGAAAGAGAACTTCGAGAGGGGCTAAAAAGGGTTGCCTTGGGTAAGGTTCCTGATTGAGTTTACGTCGGCAATTCTGAGCTGGAAATTCAATCCACCGGTAGCCCCCTCTATGAGTGGAACGTGGGAGGGGCTTGCGCGATCCATTAAAACTGTCTTATATAAAATTCTTCCTTCTTACAAAAGTGGTGATAAAACGTTGCACAACGCGCTTATTGAGCGGAATGTAGATCAGCTCCATGCAGCTTATCAGGACTATCTCAAGCGGAGGCAAGATGATATCCGAGGTTTGCATTACCAATAACCTGGGAGCTACCAGGAAAATGTGTATCCAGTAGCAGATTAAGCGTTTCTTCGCTAAAAATAGTCCAGGAGTCGACTGCAATCTTCAAACAGCTAGTCATAACTAAGTTGGTTGAAAAAAAAATCTAAGCCTTGATGCCTTCGATGATTTTTCTATTTTCCAATGAAAGAGTCTACAGGACGAGCGTTTGGCTTTCCTCAGCTCTTTTTTGGATGCATTGAGAGATGCTTTGTATGAAGCCCAATCGGTTTTGCAATAACTACAACTGCTTCAAAGAGGTCCTAATTCTAAGGTCCACCAATGCGGCTTCTTTTTGCCACTCGGCAGGATAAGCAGGCAGGTAGGAGTCAGTGGCTTATTGAAGGCCAGGGTGAGTTCGCTAACCATCTTGTTAAGCTCAATCTTGTTACAGTTGGAACTTAGGAGTTCAGACTTCATTGAACTTTTTAGTATTTCTTTGTACTTCAGCCAGTCAGTTTTCCTATAATGTCTTAAAGCTGGTTGGCAGGGAGAATCATCAGTTCCACTGAATTAAATGAAATGGTGGTCACTAAAGGACCACCTGTGTAACACACGATGAGGTAGTACTTAGAATGTAATCAAAAAGAGTCTCACCTCTATCATTGATGTCGCAACTGCCCAACACTGAACGGTGCGCTTTGGCATCACATCCAATATTGAGTTCAGTTTTCTGCTGTTCCGCTTCCGCGATCAGTCCCTCTGGGTTGACACCAGGCAAGGACCCAACGTGGTCATGGGCCAGATAAGCTGAGGCTATCCAATTGGTGCCGCAGACAGTCCCAGAAATACATTTAAGCTATTTTTTTTCAATATGCAAGTTGTAGGTTCACCTTTATCTGTTGTATTTAGTATTTTGTATCCAGAAGTCCTGAGTCCTCGAACCAGGCTGTTAACATTCCATGACTCTGAGATCAAGACGATATCATCTCCATATTAAGAAAGGCGGATAAGAATGGAGGGCGAGGCCTTTTTGGAATGCTGGAAGTTAATCTGTACTAATCGTAACATTGATAATGGTAATCAGGCAGGAAGCCTCCACCACGGTGTTGCTTAAGTCTTCTGATTCAGAAGATGGGCCCATGAGCTCGTCCTCACTCAGAAGAACTTTGTTGAGGAAGTCATTCGTGTCCCTATGTTGTTAATGGAGGTAGACGACGGAGTGGGCTGATCCGTTTTGAAGTCATCATCTTCCATAGATGGAGGGAGATTTATGCTACATGTTCAGGGGTATCAAGTCCTGCGTCGGAGATGTAAAATAAAATTGTCCTTTTTGTATATACGAAGTGTAATCTTGCCTCAGACAAACGAAACAACAGCGAATCTGAAGGATGCCCTCTACCCTTCCAGCTTCGGGACTTTCCAGTCGTAAGCCGAGAGTGAGGTATTGAATTATCTTCCCTCGCAAAAACCTTATGCTTCTCCCTAGGCCAAACCTCCAAAAGTTTTCGTATGGCGATCTTGTATAGATCCAGAGATCTATCATCGTCACAGGCGACGAGCCAAACATGCCCTTGATGTAGTCCGGCATCTTCAGTTTCTGAAGCTTATCCAGGGTGTGTTATTTAGGTTGGCCCTATATAACACATAATGTTATACATGGTTAGGTTAGGTAGGCGGGCTGACTTGGTGCTACACTCAGGTCAATACTGACCCATTATGATGCCCATCGGGGAAGGAGGGTTGTCCCTTACTCATTTTTAACCCTGTCTATAAACAACTGAGATTAATTACTCACTGTGCTGTTCGATACAAACCATCCTGTGGATTTGGTGAAGTTCATTATTCTGTCTATCGGTGTGCTGGAGAGCTCGTCTAGGTCGTGGAAGAAATGTCTCCCCAGGAATCTGTATCTGATGTGTTGAAGACCCAGGTAGTGGCACAGTCTATCGGTGTGCTGGAGAGCTCGTCTAGGTCGTGAAAGAAATGTCTCCACAGGAATCTGTATCTGATGTGTTGGAGGGCAGTGACACAGGAAGTGGGTAGTATTCTCCAGAGCTTCCTCGTCGCCACAGCTTCTACAGAGTTCTTCTTCCGTCAAGCGTAATTTCTTCATGTGGTACCGCAGAGTATTGTGCCCCATAATAACATCTACTAACATACTTGTACTATGCAAATATTAATATTGAACAAACGCATACAGCAGTCGTTGCTTAATCGTTGACCCATTGTGTTGCGGTCAAATTTTCCGCACTGAACCAAAAACCTACGTAGATACAACGAAAAAATTCATTGGCTCAACGTATTTTTCATTAATATTCAGCCTGATAGTGAATTAAGCCAATAAAATATTAACTTCAAACAACGTTATAATGCAATTTTTCTTATCTTATATTCAACCGTATAATCTTTATTCAATGGACTGTATGTATTTCTGCTTAATCCGATCGCGACACGACTGCTTTGCTTGGTGGCTGCTACAAAAGTAAATAATTTTTCTTCTGCTGCTTATGTGCAGCATGCAAAACGCTAACAAATAAAAACCAGTATTTTCTCTATTAACCAAATACAGTTGGGTTCGTAAGCGAGAGAAATTGAATATGATGGCAAGAGCTACAAAATTACCACTAGCTATTAAGTTAGTGCAGTTACATACATATTTAATTAAAGAATGCAATTTGATCGAAACATAGGTAATGTAGGTAATGTTTGGTAAATTCAGTTAAGTTATTGAGAAAATTAACAACTATAGCAGAAATATCAATGAATTATTGAAGAAGTAAAGTCTTATAAAGAATAAGTAATACAATTATTTACAAAATATAAATAAAACAAAAGTATAATATACATTTCTCGACACAGCCGATGAAACCTTTCCTTGGACCAACGAATATCAATTCATACGTTAACGAAGCTGTTAATAAACTAACGTATTTTTCATAAAATTAACGAAATTTGTTCGTAAATTAATAATTTTTCGTTAAGCACACTATTCGTTGATTAACGATTTATTCGTTGAATCAACGATTTTCCTTCATTGATTAACGTTAAACTTTCAATGAATCAACAATATTTTTCGTAAGTTTACGTACACTTTTCATTGAATCATCGAATATAATTCATTAATCTATGTAGAACTTTCATTGGATCAACGAATTTTTTCATTACATTACGTACAGTGGTCGTTGAATCAACAATATTTTTTGTAAGTTTACGTACGATTTTCATTGAATCATCGAATATAATTCGTTAGTCTATGTAGGACTTTCATTGGATCAACGAATTTTTTCATTCGATTACGTAATTTTTATGTAATATTTTTCATAAATTTATGTAGAATTTAAAATTAAAACAAACATATATAAACGAAAATATTCATAAGATTCCATTGGATCAATGAATATAATTTGTTAATTAATGTACGTAATTGCTTACCTGAACGAATTGATTCAATGCTACATTAAATATTCGTACCTTATATTCTCACAGGTGTCACCTGAAAAATTGAAATAACCTATTCCGGAAAAGAACTTTGTAAACGAAAACTAATGTCATTTAATATTCGGTATAAAAAAGTTTATTCTGGCAATAGTATAATACGTTTTGTACATAAAATTCCAAGAGGGTTGATATTTTAATTAAAAATTTAATATTCGGCATAAAAAAGTTTATTCTGGCAATAGTATAATACATTTTGTACATAAAATTCCAAGAGGGTTGATATTTTAATTCAAAATTTAATATTCGGCATAAAAAAGTTTATTCTGGCAATAGTATAATACATTTTGTACATAAAATTCCAAGAGGGTTGATATTTTAATTCAAAATAAACTAACAATTAAAATTTTAATTAATGACACAACCTAAGATACTGATCTAAGGGTTTTTTTTTGAATAAGATATTTTGTATAAATGTTGTTGAAGCAAGCAATGGGATATTCTAGATTCAAGAAATGAAAAATTTTGAACAGAATGTCTACTGCCCTAAGACATGATTTAAATTTAAATTTCACTCCGTCAAAATAAACAATGAAATCATTAACAGACGTAAGGTCATCCCCAATACCTATCAGAAAAGGCTGAATCGATTCAGACCTTTGCTTCAAATGATGAAGGTGGTCCTCCACCTGTTGCGCTGTTTTAGCAATGAAAAACATGCTTCCTGCGAATCCATTATCGTAAACTTGATCATGCTTTTTCTGCCGGCTTTGTCCTTTGTAACGATTTTTTGCGTAGGTACCAAAAATCCGTGCATAGCGTAGAAGAGAACAGCATCCTTAGCACCTGAAAATACAAATAAAGACCAATAAATATAAACTTAAAGATTAATAAATAAAATCTACGATTTTAAATGAAAAGTTAATTGAAAAGCATTTTGAAATTGCATAATTATATATATACATAAATATTAAACCTACTTTCAGTTATTTGGGCATTTTTTAAATCATTAAGGTTAATCTCGGATCTTTAATATTTCGGTCTTCTGAAAGAAAATTGAGCATTTTTTTGGAATACGAGTATTTCGTCCCAGTTGTCCAGGAGGGATTTAGCATCGCTGTGCATTACTTTAAAATCCATCTCGATCTATATTAAAAAGAAAAAAGAAAATTTATTGTAATAGTACGTGGGAAAAAATAGAATTTTCAGATCAAACTAGCAGAACGATGGATGCATTTAAATGCATTTCACAGCACGAGAAATATTTTTAAGCTTGCGTAAATATTCTATAAATATTTTGATATAAATTATTTAAAATATAAATTACCAATTGAAAACCAAGTGGCTGCTTATAGTTAGGCCATTTTCCCAAGGCCTCAGCGGTTGAAACGGATTCCCTAATCTGGTTGAGTCTATATTTAGTGCAAGCCTGCCAATAATGGTCAAATTCATCCGCTGTAAGATTATCGAATTTGATTGTTCTAACAATACTTTCAGCGTTGTTTTCTGAAACTTAATTATTAATAAAATCTATATTAAATGTGTCAACAAAAGAATAAAAAGGTTTTTTACCGAGCTTTTTTTTGAGGCTGGCTGCAATTAAGATCTTCAGTGAGAACCGGGCTGGAGCTAACTGACCCAAAAGTTTTTTTAAGGTTGTGTAATTTATAATAAATTCGACCCCTTTTGGACGTTCTGTAATATTCCTGAAAAAAGATTGAAATCAGTCACCCTTATTTTGACTTTCCAGCCAAAAGGATTTTTTTTCGAATTTTAGTAACTTTTATTCTGATTTTCAAGCATTGTAGAAATTAAATTTTGGGTTTAACAAATGTAAATCAATTCATATCTTCAGTTGTAAAAATACGAGTATAAGGGCCAGTTTCAAATGTTTCGGATAAAGTTTCGGATAGTTAGCCGACACATAACCCTATCCACCAGATAAAAGTTGCTGATAATTTTTTTCTGTTTCATCGTCAAAGTCTCCGATAAACTAAATGGTGGAAAAATTTATCAGCTAGTTAGTTTGTTTTGAATCACATGTCATTTGTTTTGCTTTGTTTGTTTCGTGTTTTCTAGAAGCTTAAACCGATTAAACTCATAAAATTGTATTGTTGCGTTTTAAATGGATACAGCTAGCGAAAATTCAAACTTAATTCTCTTCAATTGTTCTGGGTTTCATTTTTAACAATGCAGTTTGAAAGACTTGATGCTAGTGTTACTAAGATCATTAGGATAATTGTAGAAGGATACTCCCAGATGAAGTTTTGCGTCTTTATAAGAGAACAGGACATGTGCAGAGAAGGTGGCGAATAGTCTCCTCCTTTTCTTCGGCAAAACAGCTTCTGCTAAAATCATTTGTGTACGCCAAGCCTTGTTGCATGCTTGCATATAAGACAGTGTTACTGTTCCACCTGTATAAAGAGATTGAGCGTTTTGGCCAAACTGGGCTTATCGCTTAGCAAGGTATCATTTATCTACCTAAGGTTCATCAGCCTTGAAATTCCAAGGAATGTTTATTTGCCCCAGCACACAACACAGGTTAATGTGTAACTTAGCTAAGTAAAATGAACAGCGTGACTTTGCAGGTGTGAAACACTCCATGCTATAATGGACAATCTGTTTCACCTGACATCCTTCCGAGTAACATAAACTACACCACCACTCAGCTTCGTTTTGACATAAACTTCTCTGTCGCCATCCCTCCTAGATCATTCTTGGAGGAAGGTCCCCTTCAAATTTATACAACGAAAATTTTTAGAAAAGTTGTTGGAACACAAGGACACTATGTATGAATTAGAAAAACAACATCTTCTTCTTAAAATTGAATTGTTGAAAAAAGGTTTAGGAGAAAAGTGAATAAAATGTTTCTTTCAAAGTCGAGCTTTACTCTATTCATTCATTCAAATTTTGGTTAAATAAGAACAAAGATAAGGATATTTTGCCAATTTTATTTATTTAAAAAGGCACAAACAAATTTAATTATAGCAGAGACGAAAAATAGTAAATAACAGAATTTCTTACAATATTTCGACTACTATCTCTTAGTAAACTATTACTAACATCAGAAGTATCATCTTGCATACTATTTTCAAAAGTTTCTTCACCCATGTCTGTGGCTATATTGTGGAGCACTGCACATGCAACAATAATTGCTTGTACTTTCGAATGCTGCAAAGTAATTTTGTTTGACAAAACTGGAAATCTACTCTTCCATACGCCATATGATCTTTCAACTACATTTCTCGTTCTGATTTGTGACTCGTTGTACAAATGCTCACCAGGTCTCCGTGGATTGTGAAGGGGAGTTAGCAAAAAATGTTGAGTCCACTACTGTTTGAACATTCATTGAGAAATGGCCTCTCCGGTGTCTGTACAATTCGGCAGTTTCTCCTCCTGCCAACAAGTGAAAATAATTATCATTTCTGGTACCTGCTATTCTTGAAGGTACTTACCGGGTGATTTAATGTTAATGTGAGTACAATCAATGACTCCAACAACCCTGGGAATTCTTGCAATTTCATAAAAACTTTGTGTTATCTATGTTTATACCCTATAAGGGTATATTAATTTTGACGCATAGTTTGTAACATACCTTAATATTGCCCGTAGACCCCTAAAAGTTACTATATTTATGATCAGCATCGATAGTAATGTCGATCTAGCCATGTCCGTCCGTCCGTCCGTCTGTAGCCAAAAATTAGGCCTTTAAACTGGACCTAGAGAGCTGAAATTTTAACCATATACTTTCTAGGGTCCCGAAATAATCAAGTTTACGAATTTTTGAAATCCGCCCACAGACACGCCCACAAACTCAAAAAAACAAAATTTTGGAAAAATCTAATTTTGAGCTAGAAAGCTGAAATTTTGTATATATGATCAATGACTCCTAAAACTGCTCGGGATAAAAAAATTTCAAAATCCGCCCACTGACACGCCCACAAATAAATAAAACAATTTTTTTATACCCTATTCTAAGGGTATATTAATTTTTGAAAATCCAAAGTTTGAGCTAGGGAGCTGAAATTTATAATATATACTCTCTATGGGCCCTTTATGCTCATGTGTAAATATTTTTAAAATCCGCCCACTGACACGCCCACAATTTTTTTTTTTTTTTTTTTTTTTGAAAATTCAAAGTTTGAGCTAGGGAACTGAAATTTATAATATATATACTCTCTAGGAGCCCTTTATTCTCATGTGTTATTTTTTTTTTAAATCCGCCTACTGACACGCCCAGAATTAAATAAAACAATTTTATTGAAACACCCAAGTTTGAGCTAGGGAGCGTTTTTTTTTTATAAAATCCTTTAAATGTTATATAACAAAATATGTAGAGCGTTCTTAACAATTCAACCATACTTAGACTTTTGTCACGCCCACTTATGAGGGATAGGAATAAGAATAGGGTATCCAACAGTTCGCCCAAGCGGACTGTAGCCCGTCCCTATGTTTTCTGTATCTAATGGGAATTAAACATACAAAGGTCTTAATTAAGATATTGCTTCTGAGACCTTGTGTATGATCCTGCAAGCGGAGGCCTTATGCTTACTCTAGCGAAGTCGCCACATACAATTAAAAATGTCCCAGTTGCAAAATATCGGAGAGTTATAAGTTATAAGTACAAGTAATCGTTGCATTGGTGGAACTGCAAAACTACTGAAAATCCAATAGGCAATGGTAAATAAGTTAATGTCATATTGGTATTCTACTTACTAGTCAATTGAAGTTTTTATATCACTTTCTATTAATGTAAGGATATTTCTTACAGATGTTTTGGTGAGCCGAAATCGAATTCTGAAATCTTCATCGTCGAGTGTTTCAAAATAGTTTGGCCTTGGGCGAAACACTCTGTTCCTACGGAGCCATGTAATATGATTGTAATATTCTTCAAATTCGTCTTCTAAAAATTCAAACAAATCCGTGTTAGAGCACTTGTGATTGCTGTCTACGGTCGTCAACGAAGGAATGCTCTGAAACTATATTTTTTCCAGTCACTTCAAATAAATATTTTGTTTATCTTCCGGATAAATAATTTAACAGCCACTTGAACCGGCCGATAGGCTATCCGAGACTATATCTGTCGGATATCACTATCCGAAACCTTTGAAACCAAAAGTTCATGTTTAGCTGGCAGATAAGTTCCGGATAGGCTATCCGAGACTTTATCAGCTAGTCTTGAAACTGGCCCTAAGAATTCTAATTGATTGAAAGTCAGAATATATGTATATGAAAAATTTCGAATTATTTCTTATATTGATTTACCAGTGTCTCGGAAGGAAACCGTTCTTGGATTTCCCTTTCGATTTTGTAACTTTCTTTTAAGGTTAGCGCCGTTTTGCTCTCCTCAAAGTAGGATGCCATTGTATTTATGAGCATGGTCCTCTATTCGTCACCAAATCGCTTCTCAGAATTATAATATTCAATCAAAAACTTTCGTTTACGCGTGTTATTTAGAATAGTTGATAAGTTAACACTTTGATCAGATTTGCCAAGGGATGACCCAACATTAAAATGCGGATGTGGGGATGAATGTGAATATGTTATTTGTGACATGATCGGTGTTATGGGCTTATTGCTACTGGTAGTGCTATATGCGTTATTTGAATGAGAACAATCGATTGACTCCTTCCACTTTCCACCAAGAACTGGCCAGGACTCAACGTCCACCCACCCCTAATCCAGAGTGTCATGCCACCACAGTTGAACATTAGCTACCTAATTTGTTATCTAGCTAACGCCATAACTAGGTAACTAACGTAGTTAAATTAGCTGCGCTAAAAATGCAATCGATTTGGTGGTTAGCTATCATAATGACAACTAATTTTAGCTATTAGCTATTAGTTGCAGATTGTGTAACTAAGCACGTTAGGTTGCCAAAGTTAGTTGCGGATGACAACTAAAAGTTGGTTAGCTTTTTAGCTGTAGCTTTTTAGCTGTCTAGGTAATAACTAATAACTAAATCAAAATTTATTGTTTTGCTAAAATGGCGATAATTTATTGGGATTTATTATGCATATTGCGTTTAAAATAAAAATTGATTGAATGTCCCTTTTATTTTACATCAGGTTAGTTTACAAAGAGGTCCTTGGAGCCACAATAAAGGTCCTTTAATCCCGAAAAAGGATATTTTTCCAAAATGTCTTTAGAAACGGCACGGTATACATGAGTTCAATGTTATTTGAATAAGGGGTCCTAGAAACAACAAACATTTTGGAAAAATATCCTTTTTCGGGATTAAAGGACCTTTATTGTGGCTCCAAGGACCTCTTTGTAAACTTTTTTGTTGTTGCAAGGACCTCTGAGTCAAATAACATTTAACACAGATATACCGTGTGGATTCAAATGATATTTTGGAAAAATATCCTGTTTTCGACTATTAAGGACCTTTTTTGTTGTTGCAAGGACCTCTGAGTCAAATAACATTTAACACAGATATACCGTGTGGATTCAAATGATATTTTGAAAAAATATCCTGTTTTCGACTATTAAGGACCTTTTTTGTTGTTGCAAGGACCTCTGAGTCAAATAACATTTAACACAGATATACCGTGTGGATTCAAATGATATTTTGGAAAAATATCCTTTTTTGAAATTTTAAGGACCTTTTTTGTTGGTGCAAGGACCTCTTAGTCAAATAACATTGAACACAGATACAACGTGTGGATTCAAATGATATTTTGGAAAAATATCATTTTTTCAAGTTTTAAGGACCTTTTTTGTTGTTGCAAGGACCTCTTAGTCAAATAAGACTGAACACAGATATACCGTGTGGGCTCAAATGATATTTTGGAATAATATCCCTTTTTCGATTTTCAAGGACCTTTTTTGTTTATTACAAGGACCTCTTAGTCAAATAACATTGAACACAGATATAAGGCGCGGTTTTCTTTTAGTTTTTGAAAAAAAAAATTTCGGGTTTAAGGACCTTATTTGGTGCTCCAAGGACCTCTTGGTAAATAACCTTATGACAACTAAAAGTGGCATTCTTCAATCGGCCATCGCTTACCTCTTATCTTCAACTGATGTACAACAAACTTCAAGCTATACAACCTCAATTATTCAAAACTTATTGAAGACAAATCTACTTCCACACAATTTTTCCCCGTGTTTCGTAAGGACATAATAATCTCTAAAATTAAACATAATTAAAACTAGAAAATGTATAACGAAATAAAAGAATCGCTCCTGTTCCTGTAAGCCTTTTCGGATTAAATTGTTTGAAAAAAATTATTAGTTGTGTTTAATCGATAGCTAAAAAGCTAAAACTAAAGCTAATTATTGTTAGTTACACTCGGCAACTAATTTTTCACAACTAAACACGCTTAGTTACACTTCGCAACTAATAACTAATTTAGGTTCAAAATTTGTGGCAACTACAACTAAAATTATGGTTTAGTTATGTACGTGCAAAGAAACTACAGCTAATTTAGTTAAAGCTTTTTAGCTATTAGCTAAGCTAACTTTTGTGCAACTCTGCATGCCACCCGTGGATGGTTGGATGGTTTGCAGCCAGGGGTATCCGGCTGTATTTTTGCGGAGCCTCTCTGATACCGGGCCACCTCAGAGAGTAACCATGGCCTTACCACGTTAATGCGGGGCTCTGGCGTGGTTGACCGTCTTTCCCGCGCTACTCGTGGGATATGCCAAATAAAAAAAAACAAAACAAACAAAAAACAGACTCAGCAGAATGCGGGGACAGACCGCAGACGAAGTCATTGGTCGGATGGAGCAGGATATCCATGACGACCGCCTGGCACATGATAGACCCGGAACAAGTCGAGAGGGAGGCTCTAAACTGGTGCAACCCAGCATCAGTCAAAGAAAAATTGTCACCTCACGACAAGCCACGGGGGTGCCAAAAGGCCCCGGAAGAAGCCCGGTAGCACAGACAGGTGCATGCAGTGGGGATGGGATCCAAATCCTAATCCCCTCCCTGTCCGGGAAAGTATTGATTGAGGGAACTAGGGCAGCGGGAACGAGCATAGCTCAAGTACCAGCCCCTGAACCCCCCGGGAACAATACTGGAAGGAAGAGGACTTAGCCAGCCTTACCTCCACCTGGGAAACCAGGTACGAGGGACGACCCTCTGCGAAGGGGACTTAGTGGTGCTGGCACTAAATGGTACCTCCGCTACCTCAATAAAGGCTTCGGGCCTGAGGAAGCCAAAAGGAGGGCTGAGGAGTATCGGGCCACGCCCGAAAGTACAGAGGTGGCGGCGGGGAAAAGGGGGAATAATAAAATCACCCCCCCCACCCCACAACAAATAAAGCCAAAAAGCAGAAGGTGGACGAAGGTACCGAGAAGGCCACGGGAAAGGCTGTAAAAGCGAGCGCCACCGTGGTCGGTCGAAGCTATGCTACGGCGGTGAAAACCTTCCCGGCTAGCGGTAGACACGACACAGGTGCGATTGCTGAGCAGGTTGCTGTTCTCCCGGTGAAATATCCGCAGGAGATCCTCAGCAACCCAGACCTCACGGCACTTGAAGACGCCATTGTGGTGAAAATGGCCTTGGGATGGGAGCATAAGCTCAAATTTCAGGGCATACATTTCAAACACGGATGGCTCTTGGCATCGACCGAGAATCCTTCGACGCCATAAAATCCCAAAACGGATCCCTGAGCTACCGATTCGGCAGGGTTGCGGTGTGTGGACTCAAGAGGTCGGACGAGATCTCTGGGCAAACAGCCCAGATAGCATCGAATCTGAACTCGCAGAGCGCGCAGTCCGAGGTAGAGCACTGCTCCTCCGAAGATTAAAGCACCTTCTTCCGTTGTCCAATCGGCGGAGCAGGCTCCTGAGGAGACCGACCATCTCGGAGAGCATGATCTCTGAGGGGGAAATGGACAACACGGTCATCGACCTCTTCCAGGAAATCACCCAGGAGGAGGAAGATTCGTTGCTGAAGGAGGACGGGGCAATTGCCCCGCGCGAGCAATAGCTCGATGAACCCCGCCAACAGAAAAATCAAACTAGCACAGGTAAACATCCACGATGCTATAGCCGCCTCGGTGGCTATATCTAGGATGTTTACCTGCCAAAGCCTAGGGCTAGTACTGATCCAGGAGCCATGGATCCTGAAAGGACAAGTCAGAGGATTGGCGAGCAAGGATGCAAAGGTAATATGGGACACTCGGGCCGAGTAAACGAGAGCTTGCATTCTAATAGACAATAAATATAAATTTATTCTACTTTCAGAACTCGCGACACGAGATCTGGTGCCAATACAGGTACATCTGGATGTTGGAGGATGTCACCGCACCATTGTCATCGCGTCGGCGTATTGTGCAGGGGATGAGCCGGTTGTATCATCCCAAATGCAGCGACTGGTGGAGCATTGCAACAAGCTCCGCATGCCGCTCCTCATAGGGTGCAATGCAAATGCCCACAACATCATATGGGGGAGCACCGACACCAACATCAGGGGTGAGTACCTACTAGAATTTATTATGAGTTCGTCACTTGATATTATAAACGTGGGAAATACCCCCACTTTTGTAACTAGGGTCAGGGAGGAGGTGCTCGACCTCACGCTTGGTAGCCCAAGCGTAAGTAAACTAATTAGCAACTGGAGAGTATCTAGTGAGCCGTCATTGTCTGACCATCGAATAATAGTGTTCGACCTGGACAGCACAAGTATCACGAGAAATCCAGTAAGGAACCCTAGGAAAACCAACTGGGAGACTTACAGAAATGCTCTAGAGAGCAATCTGGGGCGCCTTGTTTTGAGAAAGGCTCCGGGCCACCCCCTAGAGCTAGAGAGCGCAGTGGAAAGCGTAACAAACGCCATCATCACTGCGTTCGAAGAAAACTGTCCCCTTAGTAGAGAAAGGGACAGGAAACAGACGCCATGGTGGAGCAATAACTTGTCAAAACTGAGATCCGAGGTGCGGAAGATATTCAACAAAGCAAAGTGCAACGGAGACTGGCAAATCTACCAGATGGCCCTTACAACATATAATAAGGAAATTAAAAAAGCTAGAAGAAATAGCTTCAGTAAATTCTGTGAGACATTCAACAGCACTCCTACTGCGGCAAGGCTACATAAAGCTCTTGCGAAGTCAGGAGGAGTACCGATGTCTCTGAGGAAAATAGATGGCGAGTTCACGGAAGACAAGGATCAAAGGGCACTATTGCTACTAGAAACTCACTTTCCTGGCAGCTCGCCTAGTACTGAGCTAGGAATTAGTACCACTTCAATCAGACCTCGGAGAGATGACTGGGAAAGAACATCAACCATCTGTTCTGAGGGTCGACTGAAATGGGCAATAAATTCGCATGAGGCGATTAAACGATCCCTGGTTAGGAAAGGAGTTAACAGTACAGTATCCAAATGGATGTGTGAGCTGCTGAGCACTAGATCAGCAGAGACTCAAACATCATCTGGAACCATTAGAGTGAACACAACAAGAGGATGTCCACAGGGAGGTGTACTATCACCCTTAATATGGAGCCTAGTTGTAAACGAACTGCTGGAAAAATTAACCAACCTTGGTATCAACTGTCAGGCGTACGCCGATGACATTGTATTGATTGCCAGGGGCAAGTTCGAAGAAACCCTTGGGGACATTATACAAAGGTGGCTTAAAGTAACCAAGGAATGGTGCCATACTGTCGGACTTATCATCAATAAGGCGAAAACAACGATAGTACCATTCACAAGGAAAAGACAACTTCAAAGACTTAAGGAAATTAGCCTATCAGGCACGACACTGAAACCAGTCAAAGAAGTAAAATATCTAGGACTCCATCTAGATAGTAAACTCCTCTGGCGAAAACATAGAGAGGAGATATCCAAGAAGGCCACCCGCGCTCTCATGATATGTAGGAGCCTAGCGGGGAAGGAATGGGGATGCAGCCCAAATATCCTGCGATGGATGTACACTGCAATCGTGAGACCAATGATCACATACGGAGCGGTAGCATGGGCGAAACGAACCAGTCCAGTCACAACACGAGAAACACTCGGCAAAGTGCAAAGACTGGCGTGCCTGTGCATTGCCGGAGCAATACGTAGCTGCCCAACCGCAGCCATGAAGGTGTTATTGGAATTGACCCCTCTACATATCATGGTGATGAACGAGGCAGACAAAACAATCCTTAGGATGGCAAAGGAGGGAATTGGGAGAGGGAAATGCATCGGTTCGAAAGAACACGGTGACTTACTCAAAAAACTCCCACTTCTTGGCATACCTAGGGACGATAGCATCAGGAAATTCAACTTCGAAAAGAATCTCCAGACAAAGCTCAGCAATAAGGAGAACTGGAGCAATGAATCCACAACTTATGGACTGAGCAACCACACAACAAAGTGGTACACGGACGGTTCGAGGACCGAGGAGGGAACTGGTGCAGGAGTGTTTGGGAGGAAGTAAGCACTACGAATCCATGGGCAAATGTACCAGCATCTTCCAGGCAGAAATATGTGCCATAGACAGGTGCGTTCGAATCAACCTCGAGAAAAACTACAGGAATTGCATATATGTCTGACAGCCAAGCAGCCATACAGGCTCTTGACGCCTACGTTATCAAGTCAAAATTCGTGTGGGAATGCCTACACGGACTGAATAGACTAGGCGAGAATAACAGAATTTCCATCTGCTGGGTACCTGGCCATGTTGGCATTACAGGCAATGTGGCAGCGGACTCTCTGGCAAGAAAAGGGGCAGAGGAACCCTTCATAGGACCTGAACCATTCTGCGGGATAGGAGAACACACTATACGCGAAGAGTTCAGGAGACTGGAGGAAGAAACAAGGGCAAAAGCCTTTCTCAACCTCCAAGGTCTGAGGCAAACAAAGAAACTCTTAGGAAATTACAACCAAAAGAGATTCAAAGCTTGTATCGGCCTTAACAAAAACAACCTAAAAATCCTAACAGGCCTCCTCACGGGGCACTGCAGACTCAAGGAGCACCTGAGGAAAATGGGCATATCGGAGGACGGGCTCTGCAGATTATGCAGTGAAACCGCCGAAACTCCAGACCATATACTGGAATCCTGTGGGGCACTGGCCCACAAAAGGATGAAATATTTGGGCAGGCACCAAATAACAGACAAGGACATACAAACCATGGACCCACAGCTCATTCTCAGATTCATCAAAGAAACTGGACTGGACGCTGTGCTCTAGGGAGTGTGGCCTGCCAAGGATAAACCAGAGCAATACCTCGACATGCTTCACAAAGAAGTATCTAGAGAGGCTCTGAAAGAGGGCACGAACCTCTCCGAGGCACAAGCAAGGGGACACAATAGACCAATAGGTCGCAGTGTAATATACCCTAACAAAATATTATTATTATTATTCCACTTTTCTAACTCGTACTCAAATAAAATTTTTAACCCATCGGGAACTTCGGTTAAGTAAAGAGGAATTTGGCTATTTTTAATTTTTTTAAGACATCAATGCATATTCTTTTTTCTATGAAAAAAATAAATATTTGATTTTCTTTTGTTTTCAAAATTATACCTCCAGCCATGGACACATAAATAGCGTAAAATCAAATAAAATTACATCAAATATTTTGGATGCTGCTGTTATGAATTCGTATAATTCAAGATGTTGTTGCTTTATAAATAAAATGTATTTATTCATATTCTTTTTGGGATTACCGGATTAACATTCTAATTGGGGCTCCTTTAATCAATTAATAAAAAAATTGAAGTACATATTATGTATTTAAATAAAATAGTAAAAGTTAGTTCAGTTAAACTCAGACGATTGAACGATGTCAATGGCAGGAAAAATTAAATTTGTACTGTAGCATTGACTTTTACAATTACTCACCTATAAGTATATCTGTCAGCTCACTTAAGTTCCAACTTTTCAGAAGGTCCCGTAACTTTTCGTTTTTCGATTCCATTTGAAAATTAGTATCGTCGCTTGGTACATTAATCAAAATAAGGTCTTGTCGGTTAATGGTTTGATCTGAATTAAAGTTGAAGAGTGGAGATTCAGGCTGTTCTATCTCAGTTTGTAGTAGTTCATCACAAAAGTCATCATCAGGACTATAAGGTGGTAATGTTGCAACATCGCTGTCAAGTAAATTTTCCTCGTGCGAAATTAAATTTTCACTTTCGCTAGGAGTACTTAAGTCATCCATATCGTTATTTTTCTTGACATCCATTGGTGAGTAAATTTTAAAATACTGAAAACAAATACGAACTCAATTTTCAAATATTTGCAGCAAAATGTTCTTTGATTCTAATCATGGTTCTTCCTCTAGGTGTTTTCATGCAAGTTAAAGAAGGTCCGACATTTATATTTAACACCGAAAACTCTCCTAAGATTTTAGGCTCTATATCGTAAGCCAAAAAATGTGGATAATATTGCATTGAGTTAATTTGTTGACAAAATAGCAAAATTGACAAATTATTAACAGTAAAAACGTTTAAAATTGTAATTATTTTAATATCATTTTTGTATGTTGCTACATAGTATCCATCTTTGTATATATACCCATCGTATTTAATTTGGTAAAATGATTTAATTACTTGTTGTCCTCGCCCGAAGATGAAGTAAAACTTCGAAACGCGTAGCGAAAAGAAAAACAAAATTAAAAAAGTTGTGACATTTAAAAAGTAAATAAAAAAATTTTAAGTACAATTAAAGATAATCTTTTACTCAAAAATAACATACACAACTGGAGACGAACAAAAACAACAAAAATGGAATAATATTTATGTGTAACATTGCGGATGTAATGTTATTAAAATAGCTGATTTTTGGATCCGATTCAATAAATGAATAAGAATGCTCTTTAGAGTTAAGATCCATTAAAGAATATGCAAATTTTAATTTGATACTTTATTGCTAAAGTTAGGCAAATGTTTTTACGTGATGTTGTAGCGTTGGAATATACTTTGAATTCCCTGTGTTTCGCTTCGTATTTAAAGCACCAAAATGTTTTTAATGGTCCTGATTTTCTTAAAATTGTGGGATAGTGAATAAGATTATGATGCTATGGTTTAAGTGTGTCGTTAAAAAGGCGAACGTAGTCCGAGTTGTGTCAAGCTATTTTGTTGCTTAAAAGAGAAACAGCGTTTACTTCGCAGCAGAGGATCATATCTATTAGTTCTAAAAAATTCAACAGGAAAATCCAAACATCGTCATCTTTATGCACCAAGTCGCCTATCATAATTGGAAAGCAATAAACAAATGTTTTCATTTCCCGAGCAGACATTTTAAAATGTTTCTTTGATAAATGAACTGCTGTTATTTCTCCTGAAAAGTTGTCTATTTCAATGGGCCCGTAATCAAAATTTCTTTCGAATTCAAAGTTTCTAATGTAAAATACTTTGCCGTTTCCATACAATATTTTAATACATGACTCATATTATAGTGACAAACTCCTTCAAATACATCGTGCATTACATCAACGCTATAGTTTTCTACAACATGAAATGATGGCATTTGATTTAATAATGTGGCTTTTCGGATTCCACTTTCTGAAGACTGCTTATTTTCAATATCGTCATCATAGTTAAGTCGATTCCTCATTAAAAGTTCAAGGGTCTCAACTTTCAGCAATTTACACAATCTGCAAAACCTAGTGCTAACAAATGATCTGTTAAAATTAAGAAATGAGTTATCTCCCAACACCAATCCCAAGATGAAATGAACATGTTGGACACCGTTTTCTGTCATAATATCAATTCCATGTACTTCTAAATTAATTAACTCGTCGATTAATGCTTTCCAGCATTTTTCATTTCCAAACGATTTAATATCCTTAGATTTAATAACTGCTCCCAAATATATATTTTCCAATTTTGATTCTTTTTTTCGCAGGCATGGAAATGAATAATATACTCGTATATTACTTATTGAATGCTGACCGTTATGAGAACCTAATGGGTTATTAATTTCAAAATCGTCGTTAAATAAAAAATATGGGATTAGATTTTTGCCAGGATACATATTCGCTTTTTGTTTCCATAGTTCTCCGTGAACAAAATTAGTGGTGCGGCTACTTTTTGTTAGATCTGTTATGTTTTCTAGTACATCAGTTAGTAAACCATTTTTTTCAAATGTTTTTGTAAACTGAAAACGCAGTGGCAATATTACACCTGTCACCTTTTGTTCATCATAAGCTAGAATACCACTTCGATGAACTGTCCCGATTGATTGATCAATTGTGAATTCCAGTGCATTTTGCAAATACTGTTCTTCCTTAAGCCATTGAAACAAACGATATTCAGTTTGTGACAATTTAAATGGACTTCTGCACTCACTCACCAAATCAATGAACTCATTATGTATTTCTGGGCAAGCAATTTGTAATTTATCCGTGAAAAATGATTTAAACATGTTCAAGAGTGGATCTGTGATGTATTACTTTATATGTTCTTGAATTGCATATACTCGTACATCTTTTCTAGTGAAATTATTATTGGCATGCAATATCAAGGAAAATCTACCAGCCAACTGTAAAAAACTCCTAACAATACATTTATCGTATGACTGTCCGGCAACATATGGATCGTCTGTTTCTTCAAAAAGATTTTCGGACAAATCAATGTTTAATGCATTACTTTTGCTAGAATCTTCAGAAAATGTAAAGTCTGATTTCAGTGCAATATGCTCTGTCACATCATCAGTTTTATTTTTACAGCATTTGTCAGGCAACATTGATTTATTTTCCGCAATTTTACGTTCATGCTTTCGCATTGCATGTCTTTTAAAGCTTGCAATATCTTGAAACACCTGATAACAAGACTTTTCTATACATCTGAATGTACTGTGCGTATTGAGGTCGTGTTTTCTTTTAAAATGTTTGATTAAATCGTTTGTTCTGGAAAAAACTTGTTTACACCAGAAACAAATCATTTTGTTCTAAAAGTAACATAAACGCAAGTAAATATATTGTATAACTTCTCTTAGGGGAATTTGCAATAAAAGGCATTTGTAATTAAGACTCTCGATTAACCAGGGTGCTTTCGGCCGAGCTCATGACAGATAATCGAAAGGATGATACTTTTCGCCCACAGTACACATATTAAAGGTAATATCTTTAGCGTTTCCATTTTTGCGCCGCTCTGCGCATCTGTCAAAATCGAAGGAAAATGGCGGTCCCAGTGACCCCTCACTTGTTGATTTGTACCTATTTTGTAAAAGAAGTTCGCCTCACCTGTGTCCGGAAGTGTTAATGGTTTTTATTATTAAACTAGCTGCACCTGCCCGGCTTTGCCCGTGCCCGAGAATTCTATTGGCCAATATGTTCGAGTAGACTTCCTTATAATTGTCTATAGCGGGTATCCGGCGTATGTTGCTGCGCCTAAA
This sequence comes from Portevinia maculata, assembly GCA_949715645.1. Classification (NCBI taxonomy): domain Eukaryota; kingdom Metazoa; phylum Arthropoda; class Insecta; order Diptera; family Syrphidae; genus Portevinia; species Portevinia maculata. The sequence continues at coordinate 116,027,468 of OX454527.1, read as the reverse complement.
AAAAGAAGACCGATTTTGACCAAAGTTCACAGAAACACTCTCAGGCCAATACCGAAGATTGCCTGATTTGAGCTCAACCGGTGAAAGGGACTGCACGTTTTTCTCCGCATGGCTTAGGCCGCTCACACAACTTCGTTGTTCCGTTTAGGGTAGTTGCTTGTTGTCTGGCAGGCGCCTATGTCACCTTACTTCTGCGAATCAAACAACAAAGCGAAAATAAAAAACTTCGATTGAATCACTTTTCATTCACTTCCACACCGATTTTTATCAATGTTGGAAAAGCAACTTTCCGATGTCCGATTCACAAAAAAATGCAAAAAATTTCAATAAGAGTTATTTGAATAAAATATTGAACACACGATATCTCAAGAATGAAAGTGCGCACAAATTCCACAATAAGCTTGAAACGTTCGTGTGGTCTCCCTCTTTCATATGCTTGTTCGGATAACAAAATAAATGACGCTGTACGGTCTCTGTATCTGCGTCGTAATTTACACGCATACGCACATATGCATGTGTACTCACTCAAATGCCCATATCTCACACACCGATGCAGATATAGCTAAACATAACAACCTTCGTGCAGACGTCGCCTTTCATGGAAAAATTTTTTATTGGAATCGGTTAACGCGTTTGGCCAAACACCGGCAACAAACACAAATATGGATTGATTTTTATATATAGAAAATATTACACAAAAAAACTTTTTATTATTTCACTTAAATTGTTTTTTTTTCAAAGCACATGATACCTACATATGAAACACACAGTGTATAAATACATTGTCATTTTTTTTCTTTTTCAGATACAGACATCGCACATACTTCGTATAGACGTCACCTTTCTTTAAAAAAAATTTCATTGGAATCGGTTAACGCGTTTTACCAAACACCGGCAACAAAGGCAAATATGGATTGATTTTTATATACATATATATATAAATAGATATAGATATATTCTCATATCAATTTTAATTCACAAAAACTCACAAAATCGCAATAAAGAAATCCGAATCCGACAGCGCCACCAAACATGAAACAAAATTGGCTTCTCCATTGATCGATAATAGATGGCGTTACGTTGCGTGTCTATCTGACAGTTCAATTGTGATACGATATGTTACATTCAAATGTGATTCTTTATTTGGTTGTTGCCAAAATAAATAAAAAAAAAATGAAAAAAAAAAAAATTTAAAAAAATCGAAAAAACCTGTGGTAACAGGCTGGGTGGTCAAAATACGCCATTTTGAAATTTAAATTTTTTTTTCTAAAACCCGTGCTGAGAAAATACCTTTCCAACAAAGTATAAATCATCAAAATCGGTTCGGCCAATCTCGAGTTATGCGGTTACATCGCTTCGGACACTTTCTTTTATATATATAGATTATTAATCAATAAGTAAAAAATAGTCTATTTGTTTGAAAAAATTATTAGTTAAACATGCGGTGCGCTGTTTTTGGTTGTACGACAAACAATAAAGGGAAAAATTCTGAAAAGAAAAATTCTTTTTTTAACTTTCCCAAATGCAACATAGTTTGCAAGCAGTGGGTTTTCTTATGTCGGAGGAGTGATAAGTTTTCAATTAAAAATTCGCGAATTTGTTGCAAACATTTTGAAGAAAGTGATTTTGGTCCAACAAATCAGTTACAAAGTTCAAATACAAAAGTTGATAAGCGAAACTGCAAGCATTGCCTGTGAAAAAAAAATTAAACAAATATTTTTTCGCTCGCGTATGTATTTTCGAATAAAATACCTCAATAACAAATGCGATGAAAATGCGCGGAAAAGAAAACGAAAATTAAATAAAACTATTTTATAAAAGAAATACGCAGTTGTAGCACTTATTTCATTTATTAATCAATCAAAATCGATTTCACAAACCTATTTCTCTTCTCGAATTTTTCAGGTTGCACTAGTTCTCTAGTAATTTCCTCTCCAATACAAGTCGCTTTTCTGCAAGAAAACACAAATTAAACATAGGGACGGGCTACAGTCCGCTTGGGCGAACTGTTGGATACCCTATTCTTATTCCTATCCCTCATAAGTGGGCGTGACAAAAGTCTAAGTATGGTTAAATTGTTAAGAACGCTCTACATATTTTGTTATATAACATTTAAAGGATTTTATCAAAAAAAACGCTCCCTAGCTCAAACTTGGGTGTTTCAATAAAATTGTTTTATTTAATTGTGGGCGTGTCAGTAGGCGGATTTAAAAAAAAATGAACACATGAGCATAAAGGGCCCCTAGAGAGTATATATTATAAATTTCAGCTCCCTAGCTCAAACTTTGGATTTTCAAAAAAATTGTTTTATTTATTTGTGGGCGTGTCAGTGGGCGGATTTTGAAAATATTTATACATGAGCTTAAAGGGCCCCTAGAGAGTATATATTATAAATTTCAGCTCCCTAGCTCAATCTTTGGATTTTCAAAAAATTGTTTTATTTATTTGTGGGCGTGTCAGTGGGCGGATTTTGAAAATATTTATACATTAGCTTAAAGGGCCCCTAGAGAGTATATATTAAAAATTTCAGCTCCCTAGCTCAAATTTTGGTTTTTCAATAAAATTGTTTTATTTTTTTGTGGGCGTGGCAGTGGGCGGATTTTGAAAATTTTATATCCCGAGCAGTTTTAGGAGTCATAGATCATATATAAAAAATTTCAGCTTCCTAGCTCAAAATTCGATTTTTTCCAAAATTTTGTTTTTTTGAGTTTGTGGGCGTGTCTGTGGGCGGATTTCAAAAATTCGTAAACTTGATTATTTCGGGACCCTAGAGAGTATATGGTTAAAATTTCAGCTCTCTAGGTCCAGTTTAAAGGCCTAATTTTTGCCGACGGACGGACGGACGGACGGACGGACGGACGGACATGGCTAGATCGACATTACTATCGATGCTGATCATAAATATAGTAACTTTTAGGGGTCTACGGGCAATATTAAGGTATGTTACAAACTATGCGTCAAAATTAATATACCCCTAGAATAGGGTATAAAAACTAACAAAGCCAATATATACATATCTATGCACAAAAATATACATTATTACTCACATTTCAATTGTTTATTTAATATTCCCATCTTAGTTTCGTTCAGGCTCCTTGTGTTTTGTAAAAACAATCAAACAAATTAAATTTGTTTACATTCCTGTGGAAAGGGGTCACTTGAACCGCCATTTTTTTATTTCAGCTGACAAATCAGATTTTGACATATGCACAGTATATTACCTTATATAAGTGTACTGTGCTTTTCGCCCTTCCACAACGTTACATAAGCTATAGACACGCGGTAATGTCAACACGTGTTAAAATATGCGTTCATTGTATATAAACTCTATAGTAAAATCATCAACACGATTTCAAAAAGCTCAACCTCCACGAATTTGGAGACCAAAAGGATGGAGTGATTGCTTCTCAATTTAAGCATAAAATATTTTCTAAAACCCGGGCTGAGAAAATACCTTTCCAACAAAGTATAAATCATCAAAATCGGTTCGGCCAATCTCGAGTTATGCGGTTACATCGCTTCGGACACTTTCTTTTATATATATAGATTATTAATCAATAAGTAAAAAAATAGTCTATTTGTTTGAAAAAATTATTAGCTAAACATGCGGTGCACTGTTTTTGGTTGTACGACAAACAATAAAGGGAAAAATTCTGAAAAGAAAAATTCTTTTTTTAACTTTCCCAAATGCAACATACTCGTAGTTTGCAAGCAGTGGGTTTTCTTATGTCGGAGGAGTGATAAGTTTTCAATTAAAAATTCGCGAATTTGTTGCAAACATTTTGAAGAAAGTGATTTTGGTCCAACAAATCAGTTCATGGAAAACCATGGCTTTGCACAACGAAGATGTTTGTAGCCAAATGTGATCCCATCACTCTGTTTACCTCTGGAAAAACCGAATAAAACTCCTACTTTGCGCGATGTCAGAATGAAAAACAGAGCAAGGCAAGTTCCACCAAGCATTCAAAACTTTATTCAATATTTATTATAAAACACTTTGAATTGCAGAAGCAAAACACAAACGCTCAAAGAGTGTACAGAGGACTCATGTGCACCAGATTTAGATCCACGTCTACCAACGCCAACGACTGACTTGGGAGAATCAGAAGCACCCCTGGAAACACCTTTGGTAGGCAGTTCCGATTGTGGAACACAAACCGACGTTTCTTGGAGCTGTGTGGGAACCACAGGGGTTTCTTATTCCCATTGCAGTACACAAACCGGCCTTTAATACACTAACACTCAGTAAGTAATATAATTTTGTTTAAAAATTTATTTTCTTATTTAATGGTTATTAGAATACTTAAAACAAGAGAGGTTAGAAGACTCAAGCGAAAAAAATGGAACCAGGAACGGCTTTTGGAAACAGTGGGAAATATATTCACCAAAGGCCAACTGAAAAAAATGGAACAGCCTAACAAACGAATGAGGTGGACGGAAGAAGACATCTCCAATGCCATCACAATTCATGCTTCCGGTCCTCGTGCATACAGACTGCTTTTGAAGAAAGGTTTCCCATTTCCAGCAGTTATAACATTAAAAAAATGGTGTGCCAAAATAGAATTATATCCAGGTATAATTAAAAGCGTGTTTGGTATCATAAAAAAAGTTGATATGAAGCCCTTCGACAAAATCTGCGTACTTTCTTTCGACGAGATGAAAGTTAAGGAAAAAATATGTTATGACAAAAACAAAGGACGAAACCTTAAAAGCAGCCAAGTATGTTCAGGTAGCTATGATACGTGGTTTATTTGGGAACTGGAAGCAACCAATATTCTACGATTTCGACCAGAAAATGACACAATCATTACTGTTCAGCATTATCAACGCCGTTCACAGCTGTGGATTTGATGTGGTGGCAATGGTGTGTGACCTAGGAGGAACCAATCAAGGTTTGTTAAAGGAACTTAACATTTCTGTTCAGCAATCCTTTTTCCCAAACCCAGCTAATGAAAAGAAAAAAATTTACGTTTTCGCCGATGTACCACGCCTGCTCAAACTAATACGGAACAATTTTGTTGACAGTGAGGGCTTTTTATTGGATGGCAAGCTTATTCATAAAGGAATAATAGAAGAACTTGTATCGCAAACGAACGAAAAGTCTGATCTTTCGGTGGCTTACAAAATTTCAGCTTCAAATTTAAACGTTAGAGGTGCAGAACGCCAGAAAGTAAAACTAGCAGCCAAACTGTTTTCGCACACCATCTCTCAAGCCTTAATACGTGCTGGTAGTTTGGGAGTACTAACATCCGAAAATTGGCTCAAGTGCTCCGAATTTTTCAAACTGGTTTGTCTATAAAATTTTATTTTAAAATTAATTTTTAAACATTTTTTTTTATATTAAAGGTACCTAAATGATTGGTTCGATAGCTTAAATGTAAGACAACCGTTCAAAGACAGCCGGGAACGAGTTCAAGGCTTTAGTCTTTCGGAGTCTAACAATTTGATATTGTAGAAAAAATGTCGGAGACTATTCTTAAAATGCGGGTTAAGGGAAAGTCTAACATGATGCCATTTCAGAAAGGTATTTGTTATATTTTTAACATTGCTTATACACAATATCATTTTTTAATTTAAAGGCGTTTTAATGACCAACAAATCTTTGAAGCTTTTGTATGCTGACCTGAAATCCAAATGCAATTTTTCTTACTTGTTGACATACAGGCTGAAAAAGATGTCCTCGAAAACTTTTTTGGTGTAATTCGTTCCAAGGGGGGCTTACATGATCATCCAGATCGTTTGGAGTTTATGTACAGGCTTCGTTCATAAATTCTTGGTCGAAATGAGGGCAGCCTATCAAAAAGTGGTAAAAAAGTTCATGGAAGTTAAATATTGATGTTTTTATAAATGTTCTTCCAGGTAACACTATGGTGGATGACACGCCAGATATAGACATAACTGAAAGTCTTAGCACGGATCTGTTTGGATTGCTAGCTCCTGAAACAACCGCTGATCCTGATCCTGATGATGAGTTAGAGTCTTTGCAGTATGATGGCTTGGAACATTTAGCAGGCTACATATACAACAGGATTAAGAACCAAGACTTAATGGTTGAAAGTTCTGTGGTAACATTGTATATAAACTCTATAGTAAAATCATCAACACGATTTCAAAAAGCTCAACCTCCACGAATTTGGAGACCAAAAGGATGGAGTGATTGCTTCTCAATTTAAGCATAAAATATTTGTATGAGCTTTGAATTAAGAAAAGAGAATCAAATAAACTGTTGGTTAGGAAACAGAGCGAAGAGTTTATTTGATCCTCTTTTCTTCGATAAGGTATTTCGTAAGGATTTCTGACGAAAATAAGAATTCTATCATTGTATGGAATTTTGTTATCTTGTATGGATATCTCGCATTTTCACCTGATTGCCTTTGGTCGCGCTATATGATTTTCATTCGCATGGACGTGTAAATATTTATTTTTCTGTGTAGCAGCGTAACAGCCGAATACTTTTTGGTAAATGGAATGTATGATGAGTGGCAGATGCTGTAAGGGGAAAGGAAACATTTTTCTACAGGATATTGAATAAAAGCTGATTTCGGTATTTTTTTTATTTTCCATCAAAGAAGGAATTATGAGTTTATGATTTTTATGGTTGTGCTATTTCCGCTGTATCTCGTCCAAAAATGCACCAATTTTTATCATTTCTTCAGTATTTGATTCAGAAATATTTAATTTGTGTAGTTCCATTATTCAAAGAAATAGAGTTGGATAAGTATATTTATCTTTTAGGGAATCGATCATATTGTAGGTGGCCTATGTTGAGGCAGGTCACTTGTCATTTTACAGTTTTTTTTTGTAAAATATTCGTGATCAGCATCGATAGTAACGTGTATCTAATATCTCAAACTCAAGCTAGAAAGCTGAAATTTTAACCATAAATACTCTCTACGTGCCCGAAATAATAAATGTTAGGACATAATATATGGTGCAGTGGCCTGTCAGTACCTCGGCTAGGATACGTATTTCTTGTTTGTTCATTCCCAGAATGTGTTTTGTTCTTTTCTCGTCGATTCTTGGCCATAGACTGCGAGATATGCGAGGGGTAGAGGTTAACGAAAAGGCCGACGAACTGGCCAGAAAAGGTTCAGAAACACCTTTCATAGGGCCCGAACCTTTCTGCTGCACTCCTAGATCAGCAGCAACGGCAGCAATTAAAAGCTGGGAACATAGAAAATGCATCTATCTTTGGGAAAGCATCCCAGGTCTAAGGCCAAATGAGCCATTCGGCCCTTCAATCAAAATGCCAGCAACTGCCTAAACCTAAGCAGGCATGATATCAAAAACTTAGTGGGGGGTTACCTTACTGGTCACCACGGTTTAAGATATCATCTGCACAAAATGAGAATAGCAGGCTTTCCTGAGTTCCGACTCTGTCTTGAAGAGGACTAGTCAGCTGAACACATTTTATGTGAATGTCCATCCCTTAATGGAATTAGAAAGAAGATATTTTTCAGGGAACAAATGAGCCCCGAGGACATAAAGAATTCTTCTACTGGTAAAATTGTCCGCTTTACACGGAAAGTGGAAATTCTACTAGTTTAAAATTTTTCTGGCCCATACCATACAAAAGATCTTTTTAGGTCGAATTAGGTATGTATAGGTAGATATACATATATATATATATATTAAAATTTATAAAAACGTTACAAAATATATAAATATGAATATAATAAAATATATGAAAAAGAATGAAATAATAATATAATAATGATAAATAATTTGATACTTATCAGAATGAAAGTCTTGAAATCGGATAAAAACTCTTATTCACTTTGTTTCACTTTGTAAGTTAAAATTTGTGGCTTTGCAAAAGTACGAAGCTCAACCGGCGGAAATTTTTCTTTTTTTAAATACAGCTGCTTGCAATATGAGATAACCTACCCCAAACTTCCTTCAAAACCAACACATATTACACCAACCATATACCCCACCACTCTCGCCATCACATCATATTCATATCCTGAGAAGTAAAGAAAAATTAAAGTGACAAAACACTCACTTATTCAAATCTTCTTTATTATCGAAGGAAAGAGTAACGAGAATGGAAGACAACAAAAATAACTACCAAAATGCATAATTAAATATGTATACCCCACACCTCTCACCAATTCCCATCATGAGAAGTAAAGAAAAATTAAAGTGACAAAACACACACTTTTGGAAATCTTCTTTATTATCAAAGGAAAGAGTACTAAAGAGTACGCACTGCAAATATAAACGAGAATGGGAAAAGACAACAGAAATAACTACAAAAATGCATAAAAGCTTTCTGAAGGTTCTTTTTTACGGCGTTTGGTGGCGTATCGTCGTATACACGAAGTGAGAATACTATAAAGTTCATATACAATGCTAATACGTGGCGCTGTGAATATTCACGATTTGAAATATTGACCCATCGGTCGGAACTTTTCAGCTCTTATTAACAGACACCGCCTACATTAGGCTTCTTGCTGTTAGCGTTCCATCTGCGGACACGGTAAAATAAAAACGAAAAGTCGGACACAATAGGCTCTGAGGAAGCGCTTCTTTTTGCCTGGGGGGAAACAACGATTTGGACTATTCGGGTTTTGCTTTCAGATACATATACACATAGGTATCTGAAAGCAAAACCCGAATAGTCCAAATCACACACGTTTCCTGTTCGCCAAAATGCGAATCCCTACTTGGCAGATTCACATTTCTAAATGTGTTGTTGCCTGCGTTTAATTAAAACAATAGGTGGTTTGGAAATATATTAATTATTTTATTTTATTGATATTGTGTCGTTGTTTCAACTTGCACATAACAAAATGTACATATTCAGATATAAATACATAATTACAAATAATATTTGTTTAAAACAATTATAAGCACTTTCCACACTTTAATTTTTACAATTTCAGTCTAAGTTTGTTTCACATTGCATAGGAAAAAAAACAAACACGTTTTCCAAAACACTTATTTATGTGTGTTAATTAAACATATTATGTAGGTACATTTTGTAATAAAATATAAATTGAATCACTTTTTATTGAATCGGAAAAATATGGATTTTCTTTTATTTTGCAACATTCAAAACACTTTAATTCCAATGTTTACGACAGTCAGGCTTATTTTATTTAGGAAACTTTGATTTGATATTCGCTTATTAACGACATTATTGAGGTATTTCAGTTATTTAAACAATATATTTATTAAACTATATGTATGTATTAGTGGGGGAAGCAGTGTTTAGTTAACTGACTATGTCGTCCAAATCCCTGAAAATATTGTTTTTTACACTAGATTATATTTTTGTAAGCTACTCACAATATATTTTATGAATTTTTTCTGAATTAACTATCTAATATCATATTTATTTATATATTATATTTATAAAAAAATAGTTTTAATTGTACATATTTCTATTTTGAGAAGAAAATAAATAAATGGGATATGAATACACTCAACTTTATAAGATATATGCGTATTTTGAAATTCAACATCATATTCTTAAAGCTGTTTAATCAATTTTTTCTACTGTAATCTTATAATGACACCACGATTGCAAAGTAAAAAATTTCTCTTGTAAAGCTGGTGTTATCGAACTCCCGTTTTTAGACCACTCCTCAACTGCTGAAGTTCAAATGCTTCGTAGTCTTTTTTCGAGATTTATGTCCTACAAAAGAGTTAAATGCTTTTAAACCAGTTTGATTCGAAAACAGTAAGCTGACATAGGCGCCTGTCAGACAACTAGCACCTATACTTAGTGGAGCAATGGAATTGCGTCAGCGTACTAAGCCGCATTTTTTCGGGACTAATGTCCCATTTTCAACGGCAAAAACTCTTTGAAGAAAGCGTTCGGAGCTTGCGTCACTATGTTGGTGTTGCATATGTACGATCCAGAATTGTCTATTTGTATTTTCGGGATTGGAAGGGAGAGGGGGGGGGGGGGGGGGGGGGTACTGCAATTTTGAATCATGAAATTGAAAAGTTGTTTTTGTAAAATGATATACCGATAAGGTTTTTACGGAAGAAAAATAAAAAAAGTTCTTCAAAAAATTTAAAAATCCGGGAAAAAACGATATATTAAGTGTGGGCATTTTATATAAAGAATGATTAGAATTACATAGCAATGATATCAACAGCTCTGATATTTGTGTTTATTACTCATCGTTGTTTTTGGTTGCCTCTTTTTTTACGAACCGGATATCTGCAAGATTTTTTTATTCACCATGAATCGGTAACATCGATTAAAAATTGGTGTGAAGGTGAATGAAAAGTAATTCTATCGAAGTTTCTTTCTTTCGTATTGTTGTTTGATTCGAAAAAGTAAGCTGACAAAAGCACCTGGCAGACAACTTGTACCTTTGCAGTCCATTTAACTACCTAACGATTGAGCTCAAAGCAGACAATATCTGGTTTTGGCCTGAGATTGTTTCTGTGAAGTTTGGTCCACCAACTTTGCTGTGCAATTTTGTTTTTTACCAAAATATGTATTTCTTTTTGTTAGCCGCAGCAAGGCCCAACGGGTAACCGCTGTACAGAATAATTATATTGTATGGGTACTCGTATAAAGTAAAATCGGGTGCCCAAAAATTTTACAAATCCTATATTTTCTTTTCTTCGAAATGTATTGGTAATTCCTTCCATTCTTAGGCAATTTTTTTTTTATCAAATAAAACCAAATATTAGCTAGATCTCGTTAGTCTTTTGACCTATTTGCGTTTTCAAAACTCAAAGAAATATAAGGGCGCCGAAATTCATTCCTAGTTAAATATTCTAGCTTTACAAATTCGCATTTACAACTACCTGCGTTTTTATTTTTTTTCGACAAAAACTGAACTAAATTATCTTTGGACTGAGTAAGTTGAACTTATCGTTATGAAAATCTTTATAATATGTCACTTGTAACAATAAAAGAAAATCCCTTAAACAGCTACAATGTCCCTATATCCCTCGGACATAATAAAAATGACAGAAAATCGCTCAAAAAGGGATAAATCCCTCCAAATGGAATCACACTGCTCCCAACAAAACATTTAGGAAGCTTTTTATGACAATGGATACACTACTTGATCGAACCTGAGATTTATCGATCAGTAGTTTAAGACACTAACCAGTGAGCCACTGCGACCATACCATAATAATCAATAGTAAATAAAAAAAAAACCTTTTTAAAACCAAATTAAAAAAAAAAACATAGGGACGGGCTACAGTTCGCCCAAGCGGATACCCTTTTCTTATTCCTATCCCTCATAAGTGGGCGTGACAAAAGTCTAAGTATGGTTGAATTGTTAAGAACGCTCTACATATTTTGTTATATAACATTTAAAGGATTTTATCAAAAAAAAACGCTCCCTAGCTCAAACTTGGGTGTTTCAATAAAATTGTTTTATTTAATTGTGGGCGTGTCAGTAGGCGGATTTAAAAAAAATTAACACATGAGAATAAAGGGCCCCTAGAGAGTACATATTATAAATTTCAGCTAACTAGCTCAAACTTTGAATTTTCAAAAAAAAAAAAATTAATTGTGGGCGTGTCAGTTTGCGGATTTTGAAAATATTTATACATGAGCATAAAGGGCCCATAGAGAGTATATATTATAAATTTCAGCTCCCTACCTCAAACTTTGGATTTTCAAAAATTAATATAGGTACCCTTAGAGTAGGGTATACAAAAAATTATTTTATTTATTTGTGGGCGTGTCAGTGGGCGGATTTTGAATTTTTTTATCCCGAGCAGTTTTAGGAGTCATAGATCATATATAAAAAATTTCAGCTTTCTAGCTCAAAATTCGATTTTTTCCAAAATTTTGTTTTTTTGAGTTTGTGGGCGTGTCTGTGGGCGGATTTCAAAAATTCGTAAACTTGATTATTTCGGGACCCTAGAGAGTATATGGTTAAAATTTCAGCTCTCTACGTCCAGTTTAAAGGCCTAATTTTTGCCGACAGACGGACGGACGGACGGACGGACGGACATGGCTAGATCGACATTACTATCGATGCTGATCATAAATATAGTAACTTTTAGTGGTCTACGGGCAATATTAAGGTATGTTACAAACTATGCGTCAAAATTAATATACCCTTAGAATAGGGTATAAATAGCATAAAAATACTGATACTAATCAGAATAATTTTCCAAATTGTACTATACTCAGCTTACCGTTCGTCGGTAACGTCTTTTGTCGTTTATTGAGTCGAGTCGGTTTTCAATCCTCATTATTTTACGCAGACTACCCGTCGCATTTGTAGAAGATTCCGGCACGACTTAATTGTACACAACTGAGAAAGAAACTAAGGAAATAGAAAACAATTATCGTGCTGATTATTTTTTAATTTCCTTAAAATATAGCAACAATAATCAACATTTCGTCGCCTGAGAATTGTTTTGTTCCATACGCCACTTTTGTCGTTTTTGAGTTAGGGACGGATTCTATGGTAATTTTGTTTGATCTTTTTAAATCTGTGATTCGATTTGCTCTTAGTCTTTAAAATCCCGAGATATCGAACATCGACTTTGTCCCATATCCACCAAAATCAACAGTTTGTAGAATTGTTTTGTGCCTTAAACCATTTTTTGGCGTTTGGGACAAATTTTCCATATAATTTATCGCAATTTTTTTGTGATAATTGTTTTGTTCCACGTGCATATCACTGCGACAAGAGATAGGTACAGAAAATATTAACAAAGTTAAGAATTGGTTTGTCCTACGTGCACTCGTGTTAAAGAAAAGCTATGTATGTGGGACACTGATCGCAAACAAAATTTTAGTATTGGTTTGTTCCACCTCCATTACAGTTGTGTAGATAATATTCGATATTATGAAGATATGAATTCGGTGCGGTCATGAAAGTGCTGCAAACGCAAAACCTAGTTGCAGACGTACGAGCAGTCAATCACTGTATACATATGGTTTCAATAGATGTGTTTAATGAAGCTTAGCTGCACAGATAAATACAGAAAAAATCAGAAAAGTACAAGATTTGGTGTTCCATGAGTAAAAAACTTGTTGCAAAGTGTTCTACATTCTGTCAATTTGTGTTCCATGAAGCTGTGCAGATCAGTTAAGCACAAGTTTTTCTGTACCTAGTTTTGAGGTAGGGCAAGTGAGTGAAATGTGTCAGATTTGAAAATTCAAATTGTACTGATGCCAACTGATTTATTTGTTTGGCATGAGATATCGTATTTCTTAGTTTAATGTTACAAATATTCGCATAGGTACGAGTATATGAAAAAAAAATCGAAATAATAACATGGGACGAGTTCAAATTGTGATCAAATCGACATCATGCCAAATATTGACGGTACAATGCTCACTCAAAACCCAAAATTCACTAGAAAGCAAAGAGGACTATCTATTTGAAATTTCGCAGCTGAGAGGAGAACATTATGACTCGAAGCTGTACTTTTCAGATCTGATTTGATCGGACATTTTTCACTCACTGGTTTAATGCTAAACACTTTGAATAATTTTCTTATTTTATTGTATGTATTTTTTGAATAAAAACTTTGTTAACAAAAAAGATGAAATCATTTTTTTTTCAAATATTAGCATCCAACTCCATGCTTTCTTGCCTATCAGATATTTTGGATGAGAATTTCTTTGTGCCATATCCATTTTTTTGTGTTCCACGTGTATGAAAAAAAATCTGTTTCAAAATGTATGAGGTGGGACACAAGTCAAAAAAGGAGACTTTTACGGTTATTAACGTGGCTTGTTAACGATTTGGCAAAACACTTTGAAAATTGGTAGGTGAACTCTTTATAAGACTAACTTCCAACACAGTTTTGGAGTACCAAGTACGCAAAGCTTTAAATTTCTTTTTCTCGAAAAAGTGCCAATGGCATATGGAACAAAACAATTCTCATGCGACGATTTGCTTTATATACTTTCTATGGACTCTTTTAAGAAGTTATAATACCCTAATTTGTACACCCAAGTGTACCCATTCCAGTTGAGTGTCTTTCTTGCCCTACTGTAAATGTACTCCCATTTCAATTTCCGAATCCATCCCATATGATACCAGCATAAATGCAACGAACGATACTCACGTATCGTAATCAGGAATGTGCAGGTGCAACCAGAATACCTCACTCGCGGATCTTCATGAATGCAACAAGCAGACGATACACAAGTGTCACAGTCAGGAATTTGCATGCGCAACCAAAACCCTCACCAACAGATGCAACGATCTGTGCCACCCAATTTTATACCACCTCCCAGTCCCATTCTCACGTTCTTGAATTTGTAAATTAGTATATAAGATAGAATTATTTAGATTAATAAATCACTTGTTAAGAACTAAGCACATGAGACGGTGTTTATCATTTTTATACTACTTTGATGTACTGGTTTATGTGCCTTTATATCGCCATCCACTTCGGCAAGTTTATGTGCTTGACGAATTCTCTTTGAGGACCAAAATAGGTTCTCCCGAACATTTGGTGACCCCGACGTGATTCACCTCTCTTGTGTGCTTAAGTTAAAAAATTATTTTTGTTTTTTTTTGTTTGCTACTCCTACCAAAGGTAAGGAGCTAACAAATCAAGTAATTAAAACGGCATACATACGTTGTTGTTGCTATCCCACCAGTGGCCAGATAGTAAAACAAACAGTATAAGCCTGACAAAAGTGTTATCAGGGCTTAACAACACTGATAAGAAGAAAACTAAAAGCAGCAATCCAGATTTGCGTCTACCATGGATGAGGTAGAAATTTACAAGCTCATCAGCAGGCAGCGAGCTCTGTCCGATGAGTTAGCCAAGATAAAAATCAACATCGGTAAGGACGGCCCCCGGCGATGGACCACTAAATACCGAGATGAAAAACTTCAAAAAATAGATTCACTATGGTCGGAGTTGAAGGCCAACCACGAGAAACTTAAGGGCGCCATGAAGCCCGATACACCCTATATAGAGGGCAATACAATTGGAAAGGTCGAGCAGTTGTACCTTAGTATAAGGACTAGCCTTGAAGCGATTGCTTCGGACGAGGAGCAGGAAGGAGAAGAAGGCGAAGTCCCTGGAGCAGAGGGTCCAACAACGACAAGGCCAACGGGCACCAAGCCCAAACCTCTTAGACATATCACACTAGAAACGACCACCGAAGGTCAAGCTGATGCAACAAAGCTGCTAAGAAGACAAAAATTGGTAGCGGATTCGTAAGCCGCTTTAGGCTTATCAACAGTCTCGAGGAAAGAGATGCAGCCATACAGTCAACATTTTTCTACGAGCTGAAGATTCAAGGACTAAACAAGTATTGGATCCAATTAGAGGAGCTTCACCAAAACCTAGATGAACTCACTCACGATCCCACCATGCTAGGGCATGACATGAGGGAATACATTGAGTTGGAGAACAAGGTTCAACAATTATTAATACTGCTATCTACGAGTACCAAGCTGGAAGCACCCTCAAATACTCATGAACAAGCACCACAGTCCATCCCATCTATGCTATATCTACCGAAAACTACGATTCCAATATTTGATGGGGACTATGCAAAGTGGCGACAATTTTCCGATCTCTACGTCCAGATGATCCACAGGCAATCGATGAGTAACTGCAAAAAAATGTGGTACCTTAAAACAAATTTGGTTGGAGAGGCAGAATAACTTTTGAGGCATTTCACGTTATCAGACGACAACTATAATGCAGCATGGAAGATACTACAAGAGAGGTACGAGAACCCAAGACTACTTGTTGCCTCTCTGGTTAACAACTTGCTCAACCAGCCGGGGCATGCGTCTAAGCAACCATCTGCCACCTACATCAAGGCCTTGCACGATACTACAAAGGAATGCCTTCTTGGGTTAGATAACCTGAAGGTTTCAACCACAACATGGGACCCACTTCTCCATATTTTGTTCAAGAAATTGGATCGAAACACTCACGCCCTGTATGAGCAAGGTTTGACCACCCCAAAAGAGTTGCAGTATATTAAATCATTTCTGACATTCCTTGAGATACGCTTCCAGTCGCTCGAAGCTCTAGGAAATAAAGGAAAACGGACTGATGAAGTTAGGACCCAAACAAGATCCTCAGCACCAGCAACATCAGCTACAACAAAACAAAAACACCAACCACTGTCGGGATGCATTCTATGTAAACAAGATCATCCATTGTACCAAATTTTATGCAAAATTCGCACAAATGAATCCAGCAAATCGTATCCAGCTAGTAGCCCAAGAAAAACTCTGCAAGAATTGTCTCAGGAGCGGACACTACGCATCAAACTGTTCATTTAGAGGATGCAAAAGATGCGCTGAAAAACATAATACTCTACTACATAGTGACGATATTCAACCACATTGTTCATCGCACAATACAATCAAAACCCAGCACAGGACAGCACAATCCAATTCAGTAGCGGTCAGTTCACAGAAACCTGCCAAGCCAACGTCAGCACTCACCACAACAGCGAATTGTAAAAAGGAAAAGTTTATCATTCTCGGCACTGCCAGGGTAAAGCTAGGAAATCAAAATGGAACAGAAATTGAATGCCGTGCTCTCTTGGACTCTGGGTCACAAGTTAATCTTATCAGCGATCGGGCCGTTAAAAGGCTGGGCATAACATCATCATCTACTAACATACGCATACAGGGTATTTGTCAAGGTCAGCAGAAGTCCCAAAGAAGTGTGAATGTACTATTAAGTTCTACAAGGAACGCCTTCTCAACCACTTTAGAAGCGTTCGTACTAGGTACTATTATATCACCACAACCGAGTAAACAATTGGGAATATCTTTTTGGAATATACCGCATAATGTTCAGTTAGCAGACCCTACGTTCCACAACTCAGATCATATTGATGTTCTTTTGGGATCTGAACTATTCTTCCAACTCCTGTCTATTGGTCAAATCAATTTGGGAGCAAATCTACCAACATTGCAAAACACCACCTTCGGTTGGATTGTAGCAGGAGGAGTTGAGCAACCCTTTACAAATCGGGTGATTCTGCGGAATGTGCTCAGGAGAAGAAGAAGAAGATATAAACACAGCAATCAGTCGATTCTGGGACATCGAACAACTAGATGAAGTTCAAGACAAGGGGCTAACAACAGGAGAACGACGTTGTGAAACCTACTTTGAACAAACATGCAAAAGAGAAGGTTTATTGTAAGTCTACCATTCTCAGATGAGCCAAAATCCCTAGGCCAATCGAAGGATATAACTCTACGGCGATTTCTATCAATCGAACGACGTCTGGTAAAAAATTCGGAGCTGCGGCAGCAATAACCGCCTTTATGGAAGAATATCAAAAATTGCGACACATGAAAGAAATCAAAAGTGAGTCGATACCTTCCCCATACTGCTTTCTTCCACATCATTGCGTGATGAAGCCGGACAGCAGTTCTACGAAGCTGAGAGTAGTGTTCGATGCCTCGGCAAAAACCACTACTAATATCTCATTGGACAACATTCTTCATACCGGGCCAGTAATTCAAGAAGAACTATTCAACATACTTCTAAGATTTCGGCTACCCCGTTTCGTTTTTATTGCCGACATTGAAAAGATGTACAGGCAAATTCAAGTTAATGAGCAAGATAAAAACTACCAACTTATCTGGTGGCGAAATGACCAAGGCCAACAATTGAAGTGTTATCAATTAAACACTGTCACATATGGAACCTCGGCTGCCCCATATTTGGCAATCAAATGTTTGCAGCGTTTGGCACAAGATGGAGGTGCAAGGTACCCCTTAGGCGCTGATATTCTGCGGAAAATTTTCTACATTTTATGATGTCATGACAGGATCAGATAGCATGACAACAGCACGCGACATGCAATCACAACTTGTCGCATTGCTCAATACTGCAGGTTTTAAGCTACGAAAATGGTGTGCCAACCATCCTCAGCTACTCAACGGTATCGCACCAGAGGACCAAGAAGTGCAATTGAACTTCTCCGATGAAAAGGATTCATCAATTAAAACACTTGGTTTAATATGGCTACCAAAATCGGACCATTTCTGCTTAAAAATTAACACTCCAAAAATTGAAAAAAATCACCAAAAGAACTGTGGCATCGGATATAGCTCGACTTTTTGACCCGCTTGGATTATTCGCTCCAGTAATTGTTACCGCAAAAATCTACTTACAGGAGTTATGGGGACTAAAACAGGATTGAGATGCCTCACTACCACTCGACTTGCATACAAGATGGACAAGATTTCGCAACAGTCTTCTATGCCTTGAAGGACTCCAAGTTCCTCGACACGCCTTCGGCAACAGTATTCCACATTCCTCTAAGTTGCATGCATTTGCTGACGTATCCGCGAAGGCTTATGGTGCTGCTTATGGTAATCGTAAGACTACTGTGCTCCAAATCTAGAGTAGCTCCACCGCCACCAAAGAAAATCACGCTCCCAAGATAAGAATTATGTGCAGCGAAATTAGCAGCCAAGCTTCTTGACAGGGTAAAGCTCTGCCTCAAAATTAAAAACCAGCCAACTTACCTCTGGACTGACTCGGAAATAGTGTTAGCATGGATAAATTCGAGTTCAACCGACTTCCAGGTATTCGTTGGGAGTCGAATAGCCTCCATACTACAGCAATGGAGACACGTAAGGTCAAAGGAAAATCCGGCGGACCCATTATCCAGAGGCATTCCCCCAGAAAAACTAAGCACCTGCAATTTGTGGTTCTACGGACCACGATTCCTACATGGTAATAGCACAATTTGGCCTCCTCCTTATCCAAAGAATACTCAATGTAACTTGGAGCGTAAGCAGTCTGCAGCAGCCGCTACCACCGAACAAAAAACTGGCACAAGCATACTTAAGGAGGTTCCACGAGTGTCCAAGGAATAGCTTCTTAGCCGGACTCACACCCTTCATTGACCAGTCAGGTATTATAAGAGTTGGTGGAAGGTTGGAAGCATCGAGTTTGCCTTACGCCTCAAAACATCCAATATTTCTGCTTTACGGACATCCAGTCACTAAGATAATACTTAATGAAATACACATAAACAACTACCATATTGCGCCACAAGCATTACTTGGAATTACCAGACCAACTTATTGGCCTATTAAAGCAAAAATAATTGCGAGATCTGTCGTTCAAAATTGTGTATTTTGCCCGAAAGCAAAACCTAAAATTATCAATCAGTTAATGGGAAATCTTCCATCGACAAGAGTTCAACCTGCAAGACCGTTTATAAATTCTGGAGTGGATTTCTGCGGACCAGTATGGACTCATTTTAAGATAAGAGGAAAGCGACCTCAGAAGTGATACATCGCAGTGTTTTGCTGCTTTTCGAAGAAGGCGGTTCACTTAGAGTTAGTAACTGACCTCTCCACTGAAGGTTTTATTGGAGCCCTAAAGCGATTTACCGCAAGACGTGGAAATTGCCGAAACATTTATTGTGACAATGGAACTAACTTCATCGGCGCAAGGAATCAGTTGCATGAAATCAAGGAAATTGTGAACTCTCAGTACGCTATCAACAAAGTAACGAGACCATGTAGTTCAAAAGGAACAGATTTTCATTTAGTACCACCACGAGCACCACATTTCGGCGGCCTTTGAGAAGCCGCCGTCAAGTCCGCCAAACATCTTCTACGATCAACACTTGAATCTGAATATATTGAATTCGAGACCTACAACACCAATGTCTACCGATCCCAACGACTTAATGGCCTTAACTCCAGGTCACTTTCTCATTGGCGAACCACTTAATTCGTTAGTTGACTCTCACGCAGAGCCACTAAACATAAACTGTGCTAAACGATGGAAACTTGTAACATACATAAAGAATGAGTTTTGGAGGCGATGGCAAGTGGAATCCTAAATCAGTTGCAATTTCGTTCAAAGTGGAAACAGCGTGCTTAGAATATAAAGTTGGGCACAATGGTTATAATGAAGGAAGATAACATTCCGCCACTACGATGGAAGCTGGGTCGGATCATCAAGGCTTATCCTGGAGACGACGGATTTATTCGCGTTGTTGACGTTCGAACTTCTAATGGAATTCTGCGACGCCCTATACATAAGTTGGCGCCACTCCCAATTGAAGCCACGGAGATAGCACATGAATCCTCAGAGTCCGTGCCGCAAGATCAATACGGGCCGGAAGACTCAACAGTACAACCCGGTAGAGAATCCATCGGAAATAAAAAGGGAAATTCGTCGGGCAATTTGTCCCCTAAGAAGAAAATGAAGGTATCTCTGGGATCTAGTCTTGTTACATTGTTTATTACCTGCTTAATAATGACTACAACAAAAGCGGTACATATTGAAACCACACCAATCGACAACCAACCAGGAATATTCTTTGAAAATCTGGGACCAGTGGGTATAATTAGCAGTGAGTGGACCTTGGTCATCTACTATAATATGGACTTATACTGGAAGGAAGTCCAACTTCTTAATACTCATTATGGAAGATTGGTAGAGGTGTGCGAGCTTCTATGTGGAAGACACTATCCAAAAGGTCGAACAAAATGAATCATATCTCAATGAAATATTAAAAAATCAAACTTCACTAATAGATGCAACACTCAACATCATGCGGAAGGAACAGTAGGCAGTAAGCCACCAATTTCAACAACTAGAAGACCACATTAACCAAATAGTACATCAAACTCATAAAGAACTCTATCAAACACAACTCTCACAATCATTTGTTTCAATAGCTATCCAGTCAATATTGCTCGCCACAAATTTTCATCGTATACAAGGCGCAATTCTGGATATCATAATGGACACATATCACAGAAAAATGAGTACGCAGCTATTACCACCAAATCAGCTCATAGGGGAGATTAACAAAATACAATCCAATCTTCCCACGTCACTGAAACTTCCATCCACAGTAGACACCATTCTAGATTTCTACAGTCTCATGCATATTCAGGGGACAGCAAGCGCGAACTATGTCATTTTTAAAATCACTATCCCAATTTTGGCATCAGAAAATTTAGAACTATTTCATGTCATACCAGTTCCAGTAAAGGCTAACAATACATTCGTGGCGATTCAACCATCATTTCCTTACCTGTTAGTTAACTTATTTCGTGACCAATATTATCCATTAACCCACCATGAGCTAAGCTCCTGCACCTCAATAAAGGAAGAAAAAACCATATGCAAGCAACAGCGACCCATGTATAAAAATGGATCCTCAATTAGCGCATGTGAAATAAACTTCATGAATCAAGCAAAACAATCACCTTCATGTCGTATAGCAAGGATAGAAGGAGTATCTCATTGGATTCAACTGCATGCGCCAAATCAATGGATATATTCCTTGGATGAACGAACAACGCTGAACGTGGTGTGTGATAAAACTGTTACACAGTTTAGTCTTCAGCAATCAGGACTACTAAAAATGCAACCAGGATATGTTATTAAACAAGATCTATTTACAATTCAGGCGCACAATTTGCTATCATCAGAAGGAAGGATATCATATACCCCACCTATTACTGAAGCACTTGTTCCGAATCTCACCATGTCAACAATACACTTGATGCCTCATTACCAAATACATCTTGACGAATTAAAAGACATTAAGAGAAAACTGCTACAAATGGAGAATGGGTTGCCCACAGCTTTAAACCATCATGACATTCATCACTACAGCATAACCAATTTTAGTCTCCTCACTATAACTGCCATCATATGTTACCTTGTGTGGAACAGATGGCGGTCAATTACCAAGAACGCAGGAAATATTCGCTCAATTCACAAGACGAGTCATCGTATCAACATGCCTAAGGACTTGGCTCAAGATGATCATTTGACAGACGCAGACTTCATGATCAGAATCGATTCTAACTCTAGTTGAATGTACCATCCAACGGGGGGAGAATGTTAAGAAGTTATAACGCCCTAACTTGTACACCCAAGTGTACCCATTCCAGTCAAGTGTCTTTCTTTCCCTACTGTAAATGTACTCCCATTTCAATTTTCGAATCCATCCCATATGACACCAGCATAAATGCACGAACGACACCCACGTATCGTAATCAGGAATGTGCAGGTGCAACCAGAATACCTCACTCGCGGATCTTCATGAATGCAACAAGCAGACGATACACAAGTGTCATAATCAGGAATGTGCATGTGTTACCAGAGTACCTCACTCGTGGATCTTCATGAATACAACGATCAGACGATACACAAGTGTCACAGTCAGGAATTTGCATGCGCAACCAAAACCCTCACCCACAGATGCAACGATCTGTACCACCCGATTTTATACCACCTCCCAGTCACATTCCCACGTTCTTGATTTGTAAATTAGTATATAAGATAGAATTATTTAGATTAATAAATCACTTGTTAAGAACTAAGCACAAGAGACAGTGTTTATCATTTTTATACTACTTTGATGTACTGGTTTATGTGCCTTTATATCGAAATCCACTTCGGCAAGTTTATGTGCTTGACGAATTCTCCCGAACAGACTCCTTAGTGGAATATAAATAGTTATAATAAAAACTTCATTTACGGAATCAAATTTGACTTAAGGAATTAACTGATCAATATCCAGAGCAACCGCTCGTATTGCAGTTAAATGAATTAGAAGACTTATTATGTAAGACTGTTGACATATATAAAGAATTTCGAATATTCCCTTCACCATATACATAACAACGTCAACACATCCGCGATCGCAAATACACTATCAACTCTTAAAGTAGATGACTCACTTGGTGAACTAATTAATCTACTGGTCACAAGCCGGATTATTAACTGAAAACTTGGTGTGACATCTGCCAGAAGATCTGTCAGTAGAGGTACCCTGCAAGACGGAATCCCCTCCCCCCTTTTGCGGAACTTAGTGGTGAACGTGCTGCTAATATGCCTGAAAATGGAAGGTTGCAAGAAAGCAGCTAAACATCTCTGAAAGAGAAGTTCTTTCCAAAACGACATGAGCAGATCGTTGTGGGTTAATTGTCAACCCCCACAAAACTGAACTTGTTCTCTTCACTAGGAAATACTAAATTCCACACATTGACCCTAACTCAATCAAGGGCAAAAGTTTAGTTTTTTCTGAAGAAGCTAAATACTTGGGTCTCATTTTGGATATAAAGCTAAGCTAACATACAAGAAAGAGTTCGGGAGGCTACGATAGCGCTCTTCGCTTGCAAAAAAGCCATCGGTTATAAATGGGGTCCTCAACCCCGAATTACCAACTGGCTATACATCTCGGTAATAAGACCAATACTTATGTACGGGGTAGTTGTCTGGTGGACTGGACTACTAGATAAAGCGATAAATCCCGATAAGCTTAGCAAATTCCAAGGATCAGCGTGCCTCTGCATGAGTTTAGCACTGCGCACTACTTCCTCCGCTGCTATGGGCATTCTGTTTCACCTGACACCCCTTGATATCTTTGGTAAGCAAACGGCTGCTAGTTTGGCTGTCCGCCTTAAAGCAACGTGAATCTATTCTAAAAAAATTCAGAATCCTCCCTAGCAATATAGACTGGGCCCCCCCCCCCCCCCCCCCTTAGCACCGTTTTGGTAAAAATGTCCAAGTGAACATACCCCCATATCGTTCTGGGAGTTTCCAGATAGTCAAGTCGATAAATTCTCTGGATTCTATCTCTACAAACTCCATCGTAGTCATAGACTACCGATCATCTCTCGCGAAGATGGTGGACCAGTTCAACATTCACCTATCTTGGGTGCCGGAACATAGAGATATTCCAGGGAATTGTCTAGCGACAAAACAGATTTGGCCATGGCTGGATCTGAAACGTTCTAAGTGTTTGATCTCTCTGAACGGACTGCATATTGGTGTTATCACCGGACACTGTCTTATAGGCAAGCATGCAAAAGGCTAAGCATCTATACAAATGACTTCTGCAGAAGCTGCTTAGGTTAGGTTAGGTTAACGGGCTGATGGAACAGAGCGAATCTGCTACACCACACTTAGGTTCATGTGGTCCCATTGTGATACCCTTTGTTGGGAGTGTTGGCCTCGCTGTTCTGGCCTTGGTCCTTCGTCCTTGGTTTCCTTCTTACTCCAGTTTGTCCAGCCATTTGGATGTCCGTATAAACCTGTAAAGATTTGATAGTGAGACATCAGAAAGTTCTTGAATGTCTTGGAAGAAGTATCTTCCAAGTGTTCTGTTCCTCAGGTGACAAAGGCTTGGACAGTGACAGAGAAAGTGAGGTGTGTCCTCATGGGTTTCCTCATCACCGCAGCCTCTACAAATGTCGTCATCCTTGAGATTTAGTTTCATTGTGTGATTCCTTAGCAGGTTGTGGCCAGTAAGAGTACCGATTAACTTTGACAGCGGTGTCCTGTCGTAACGTAAAAGTTTGTTGGTTCGGCCCTTATCATATTTTGGCCACAGCTTGCGTGATATGTCACAACTGGTTAGTGACCACCACCTGTTGTTGGCTTTCATTCATGTTTTGTATTCCACCCTTTCTCTGAGGTTGCAGAGTGGTGGTTTAACCGACTGAAGTGCCTGTTCATGGTCCATCGCAGACCCCTTTCTTGCCAGTTCGACAGCTCGCTCGTTACCGGATATGTCCTTGTGACCAGGTACCCAGCAGAGACTCGTTTTGTGCTTCGCGCCAAGAGCTTTGAGCTCCTCGCGGCAACGGCGAACAAGCAAGGACTTTATTTCTGTAGCTGACACCGCCTTAACGGCCGCCTGACTATCAATAAAAATGGTAATATCATTACGTGGTATCGCCATCATTGATACCATGCTTGCGACTTCAGTGATTGCTAAGACTTCTGCTTGGAATACACTACAGTGATCAGGTAATCTAATCGATCTGTTAATGTGTAGTTCCTCTGAGAATAGTCCAGCACCCGTTCCACAGTCCATCTTTGATCAGTCTGTGAAGATGGAGATCGATTTCCTTTTCATGGGTTCGTTTGCGTACCATTCCTCCTTGCTCGGAAATGAACAAGAGAATGGTTTTTCGAAGTCTAAATAAGGAGACATGTAGTCAGATGTGACGTTGTTCCCTATGTACATGTTCAGAATCAGTGCATGTCCAAACTGACTCGGGTTCCAGCTGTTTGTTTGGCTGATCCTCAAGGCACTTTTTGCAGCCGATTCCTGCATGTATAGATCCAATGGTGGCAGATTGAGAATGGCTTCCAAGCCAGCAGTTGGGGTTGTTCTCATTGCACTGGTTGTCCCTATACATGCATATAGTCTTTGTATTTTTGCCATCACTTTGAGATTGGTTGCCTTGTCTGTGGCTTGCCACCAGACTAAGCTGCCGTATGTGAGTATACAGGGTGGCGACGGTGTAGAGGTTAGTGTGTTGGCTTGTGACCCGTGCGGTGCAGGTTCAATCCCCATGGGGAACAACAACATACGCCACCCAATCACATGCCTCTGCACGAAAAAGGAGGATTTCTGGCTGGTAGTACAATGGAACGTTACCGAGTCTGAGTGCTCTGGGATTTGGATTTCCTTTTTTATATATAAAAAAAAAAAAAAAAAAAAAAAAAAAAAATGTGAGTATTGGTCGCACAATTGCCGTATACATCCACAGAATTATTTTAGGGTTTGGACCCCATTTTTTTCCGAAGATACGGTTGCATGCGTAGAAAGCCTTGGCCGCTTTCCTAACTCTGTCATCGACATTTGGCTTGGAACTCTGCTTCCTATCGAGGATAATTCCTAGATATTTCGCACTCTCCGCCACCTTCAAGGGTATTCCCTCAATTTCTGGAGGTTTGAATTCTGGTATTCTTCTTTTGTTAGTGAACAACACCATTTCCGTCTTTTGTGGATTGATCCCAAGACCGCATTTTCTTGTCTATGTAGTGAGTGTCCGCTAGGAGTTTTCTAACAGTTCGCTCAGAGTTGATAGGAATTTCCCTGTCGCCAGCAATACTACGTCATCCGCGTATGCAATTGCTTTGACCCCTCTGTTTTTGAACTTTATGAGTATTTCATTGACAACAAGGACCCAGAGTAAGGGGGATATGACTCCACCTTGTGGTGTGCCTCTGGATGCCACGACTCTTAGGTCATTATCGCCTAGTGTTGCATTGATGTACCTTCCATTGAGCAGGCTCATAATCACCTTAGTGAGAGACTGATCGACGTTGGAGTTCTGCAATGCTCTTTTCACTGCTCGCGTTTCCACATTGTTGAATGCTCCTTCAATGTCTAAAAACGCTGCAAGTGTTTCCACTCCTTTGCCTTTAATGTAAGCGTGTTGGGCGGTGGAGATCGCGCTATAGTCGAGTCGACTGCGAATATGGATGTTCATTAGCTTTTCAAACGTTTTTAGGATGAAAGAAGTCAGACTTATCGGTCTGAAGTCCTTGGCATAAATGTGACTAGGTTTTCCTGCCTTGGGAATGAATACCACCCTCACTTCCCGCCAGGCTTTAGGAATGTAGCCGCACTCCAGACTTCGTATAAAAAGTCGTTTGAGAACCGGTATGATGACGGTCTTTGTCTTCTGGAGCATAATAGGAAAGATCCCATCTCTCCCAGGTGATTTGAAGGGAGATAGTGTATCAATTGCCCAGTTAAGCTTTTCTTCGGTTATTACTCCTTCTGGAACCATTGAAACAGTTGTAGGAGTAATATCCGCCTCTAAGTTATTACCTAGACTCGGGGTGCACCCTGGAAAGTGAGTCTGTAATAAGAGTTCGAGGGTTTCTGTGCAGGACTGTGTCCAGTTTCCGCAACTGTTCTTAATAAAACCTGGAACACAGGGTTGTTTGGACAGTATTTTCCTAAGCCTGGAAGATTCCGTTGTGCTCTCGATGTCACTACAGAATGTATGCCAAGCCGTGCGTTTAGCACTTACTATGGAGCTCTTGAATTTCCTGTGACTGGCCTTGCACAGGTCCCAGTCCGTTGGGGAATTGGAGGCTTTCGCCGCATTAAATAGAGCTCTAGTTTTTGTCCTAATTTTAGACAAGTCCAGAAGCTGCTTGGACGGGGGGGACTATTTTCCACCTTCTCTGCAACTCCCCAGCTCTCTCAAAGACGAAAACACCATTTCGTAGCTTTTTTTATAGTGATCTCAATGATCTTATAAACATAAAAGCTAGATCCATGATAGATGATAGATCCATGTGATATAACAACGGACCTTTTATTGGGCTTACTACAAAATAACTTATATTAAGAATTTAACTGCAAAACTGTAGTCATTTTGAATATTCCGAATCAGCAGTTAATTGATTGTTAGTTGGAAGAATGCAATATTTTTTGACTTTTTTCTTTCTTTAAGTCACAAGTAGATCCCATAAACAGTGCATTGTGTTTCCTAATAAAATAGAATTTCGTACGAAGAATTTTCAAAAATAAAAAATTCTTGAGTAATTTCCGGGTGACGTGATTACCAATATGTTTATTTTGTTGCGCGGTTGCGATATGTTGAGAGTGACTACTGCAGTCGCGATTTCAGCCCAACACCATGGATTAGGATCAGGGTGAAGTGATTGAAGCAAACGAACCTTGGACTGATCCCATTTCACTGCGTAGGGGAGGGAAACCTACTGTTTCCTGATCCACGGAAAGAAGAGCCTTTTGAGATGACTGTTTCAATCGAACCTCACACTGCTCTTTTTCTCTTTGCAGGTAATTCCGAGTAGGGTGACTGAAACAATCGAATCCCGAGCATTTTAGTAGAAACCATGGATAGGGATCGGAGTGAATCAGCTGCACAGTCGAGTAGTTCGTTGAAAACTGTGCTTGATAGAGTGACTGAGCTGGGGAACCCCTGATTGGTACCCGCATCGCGGATGAAGCGCAGATTGGAGTGACTGTTGCAGTACAAACCACAAGTTACACTGGTCAGCGAGTATAATATCTCGGATGATTGCAAATCAAATCGTGGTTATAAAATTAAAATAGGGATTTGCAAGAATCCAGGATTATAGAAAATGAATGAATTTTTTTTGTGGCTTAAAAGCATTCAAAAGACTAACAGTTAAATGAACACAGTCGAAGGACTTACCGCCCTTAATACAGTAGATAGAGATAGATAGATAGATTCTTTATTTTTTCATCATAAAGTTTACAAATTGGTATACTTAAGAATAAGGACATGGCAATACTGCCGTCTGCCTTGAGCCTTATAGAAAACATTCCACATTATTTACAGAATGCAAATAGTCAAAAAGTACTACATTTACATTCTTTTAACGTACAGAATGTTCGAAATGACTGCAGATTGTTGCTTTGTGAGTCAAAGTATTAAGGTACAATTTAACTTAAATTCTACGATTTCAGTCATATGATTTAGACTTACCCGAATGCAGTACCAACGTAATGCATTCTTTCACAATGCTGGCTGAGCTGATGAAGGTAGTTCAAGTTGAGTCCACTGCCATGATTCACGCACTATCAATATTGGCTGCCCCGCTCACAGTCAATCATTTGATAACAACGTTTTTTTTTTGACAAATAGCATACAGAGCATTATTAATCATTTCGGCGCTATCATGACTTTTTAACATTCATGTGAGCCGCGCGACACGTTCAAAATATTGAAACTAAACGGCAAGTGTACATTCAAATCCGTTGGCTGACACGACTTGAGATCATCGCTGTCGAAAAAGGCAGATCATACAAATATCAGTAATTGGAGCATGCACGCGTCGAATCTGTAAAAAAGAAGCAGGCATTTAAACTGCTGGATCACACAAATGCAACAACACCAGCATTTGATTAGCCTTAGTGAATAAGTGATCTGAAATCGGGAGGGGGGATGCAGTAAAGTGGGATAGTTATGATAAAGGGATATGAATAGGGATCATCCCGATCATAGCTTCACCGCCATTAAGGAAGAACGAGATACTTTTCTGACGATAAAACAAATATAATCGAGGCCAATAAAATGAGGAGGATTTTTTGGAAGAAAATGTATGTCAATTCGTGCTGAAAGTTGTCTCTATTCCTAATTTAACTGCACCTTCAGTAGTAGATCAGCACAAATTGATACAATTTTATTGTGAAATTCTACGTGAAATTGTTACCACACATTTGTTTAAGCCGTGTCACTGCATGCATTACTGCGTGCAGCCCTGCTGTACATCTCTTTCAGGCATAAGAAGTTCTAAGATCCGAATAAGCTTTCACGTCAAAGAACCTTACTCAAAGAAAAAAGAGCGCGACCGGCTCAATTGGAACTGTTTTGTTCAAAAGAGAGTTCCTATTTAGGAACCGGCAAACCCCACAGTGAAAGCTTTGATCTATTTAGAACAGATCATAATCTCGTCGTTAAGATAAAGAAAAATTATTTGGATAAATGTTTAGCAGCGCTTTTTGTGAGCGCGATTTTTCGATAGATTTGGGGACCTGAAAAGGATATCTTCGTCAGATCTAATAAGATGCAATAACAAATTCGAATGCTGTTTCATTTTCCCGTCCGAAAAATGAGGCGTGAACAAGGAATCATATATAAGAAGCGAAGGATATTTTCATCTGCGAAGGATTGGATTCCATAAGAAGAACCAAGCATAACAAAAGAAAGCAGAGCCTCGCGAAAGAAAGCAGAGCCTTGAAACTGCTCAAAACAACCTGAACGCACTGTCGGTCATTAATAAGTTTTCGGGACTTGACACATTCAAACGGGGATGAAGATCGGATTTCTTGGATGGCTGGGACAATAAATTGCTATTTTCCATCCTCTCCGAAAGAGTTCTCAAGAGTAGGATTAATGCACAAGCTTACGCAATGGCCTTACCAGCGTGCAAGAATGCATGTTTAGAACAAGGCTATATGTCAAATACATTATGGACCATGTGTATCCAAAAAGTTATCGAATAAATCTTAAGTTGATTGCTTCTAGGAGCTCGAGTGCATGACATAAAGCCCCATCCGGGAGAGTTGAGTTAGCTGTAAGGTCAGCAACAAAGCAGATTGGCCTCATCTAAAGTGCTGTAAGCCAAATTCTTTATGTTTTTAATAATCGACCATAAGTTTTCACTAACAGTGCAATTTTCTAGAATTTGCTTCCTCAAATTTCGATTATAAGAGAATTTGACACAATTAGGACGAATTATCACTCAATAAAGTGTGTTTGAGATATGTCGAAGAGGTAGAAACTTGTAGGGTAGAAATCTAAAGAAATCATAAACGCAGGTACATATCATAAAAATCTGAAGAAATCGAATTAAAAAATATCTTTAAGATTTATTCATTTTTATTTCCATTTGTAAAAACAAAAAGGTTGAAGGTTATTTTACTTTAAAAAATGTTTGTAATAAAGTAGTAAATAGTTGCATAAAAGTAACTACATAATGTATCAAAAAATAAAATAAAAATTACAATGCGAAAACAAAACTAAGGCATAACTTATGTTATCTAAAAACAAAATTAAATAAAATAATTATTATATCTACCTACAAACAATTATTTGAACGAAAGTTGAAATTATAAAAAAATCTATTAGAAATAAAAACAAAACTATATTTATAACAAATAAACAGATTTTAAACAGTTATCTACAGGTTTTTTTTTTAAATTGCAATAGAAAGCGTTGTTCATAGGAAAAATTCAAAAGCATGTTTATCAGTTCCCCGTTTCTCTAATAGCGTTTTTAATTGCCCATGCCAGAGGATGATAAAAAAATATTGAAAGCGATGTTGTGCATAATTTAAGTTTTCTGTCATATTAGTTAATGGCAAATAAATTCTTTTCTTTTTTCATTAAATTATGAGGCATACAAAAAACTGGTAATACAATTAATGCATATCAATGAACAGTATAATGTTATATTTGAATACAAGTTTAATTTCGTTATAATGAAGGCACATGCCACCTGATATCACATTTCTTGCGTGCATACTTTTTTTTTATATCGAATAGGCACTTTGAAAATGAAATATTCATTGGTGTAAACTTATAAGCTTTGATAATTCCATGTTATTGTCATATTCATATCGTTAGAAAACCTCGCTATGGATGGAAATCGATATGTAAGCTGATGGGATGAGTGTGAAACCATAAAAGGACGCTTATATCAATTATATATATATGTTGCATTGGGATGTGTTGCAGCCAAATAAGGCATCAGCTCTGTGGGCGGGGATACGGTGTCCGCACACATTAGTTTGGCTGGATTGCAGCTGTATGCGAATAACAGACGATACGTACATTCATGCGGTTCGCGAAATCAACAAGGTACTGCTTGAATTTAGTGAGAATTGATTTTAGTTTCGGGAAGAATGATTTTAACAGTCGAAAACATTTTCTTTAAGAAATCTTAAAAATAAACTAAATAAGAAAAAACTCATACAATATAATATATAATCAAATTAATTTCTTACAGATTTCATCACCCGTGCCCACAAGGGAAAGCATTTTCCCAGTTGAACAAATTGTGTAATTTGTCCCTTAAGATAGAAATTTCTTACTCCCATATCGTACAAAACAGCATCCTTCTTTTATTTTCTTTGAAAATCTTCCTGAATAACGACCAGGCTTATGATCTGGACTAGATGGATCACATCCCACCCACTTCACTACTTCACTACTAATAAGAGTTGTAAAGAAAGCAGGAAAGTAATAACTGCAGTTGAATGAATTAGAAGACTTATTGTGCAAATCTTTTGATTTACTTAAAGAATTAAACTGCAAAACTGTATTCAGCAGTCATATTGAACATTCTGAATGGGCAGTTAAACAAAGCAGTCAAATGACTATAGGTTCAAATAATGCAGTACTTTTTGACTTTTTATATCCTTTAAATCAGTAGTGAGGGTTCTGTAAGTCTTTTTTTTGCAGTCAGTAAGTCTTTTGACTGCATTCCTTTACATGTAAGTCTTTTGGCCACTTTTAAGCATTTTGATTGATTCTATGTAGGTCGTTCGACTGCTTTAAAGTCGTTTGACTAGGAACATTCTGTTTTCCTTATTACAATTTTATAACCAAGATTCACTATTCAATTTGCAATCATCCGCCAAATAATACTTTCTAATCATATCGTGTGTTGGACTAATAATGTCAGGGTCTGAGGTTCACATCACGCCGGGGCCAAGTAACCCCTAAAAGTGTTTTTCCATTGCCCTACCTCTTGCGAACATCAGAAAAACATCCAAAAGTATCAATTTTCATCGGCTTTAAATTGTAGGTCCCTTCCATTTCGCAGAAGCAAAAAGTTGGAGAAGCTAGCTCTTAGTTAGAAAAAGGGGTCGATGTACTTTTCATGCAAAATCAACCGTTCAAGCTCAATTTACAAGAATCCGATGCAAAATAAACAGTTTCATAACGCATATTGAAATGCCTATTATGTGCATCAGTCAAGCAAACATTGCATCGATAATTTTGTAGATGTATTTTGTCTTTTTCATACGTAGTATATTTTGGGGAGCAATATCTTACCTAGAGGACCTTGAAACACCAAAAAAAATGCCCTTAAACCTAAAACAAATATAATAGGGGTGCCACAGGTTTCTGTACTTGGTCCAAGGTCATTTTTGATTTATATAAATTCCTTTTTTTCACTTCCATTCTTGGGTAAAACTAAAGCTTTCGTCGATGACCTTGGAATTGCATATTGTTCAGTCAGTCCGTTGGATTTAATCGCTAACATAAACCATGATGTATTTTTACTAAGATGTTGGTTTGTCAGCCACAGACTTATTGTTATTAGCAAAACTAAGTTGATGTATTTCAATCTAATTGGGCAGGAGAACCCCGACTCTGATACAATATTTCATTCCCATGACTGTGCGAGTCACGTCTTATTATACAACCAATGCCGTATCCAGAGTAGTCAAACTTACGAAAACAACGATCTGCAATATGCAAAGTCTATAGTTCTCACCGTTCAGCTCACATAATGAAACTGTAAAGGTCTTCAAACATTCTTCCGTTGCGGCATTTATTGTATTTTTAAGTTCTGAAGGTCTTTTCCATGAGGGGTGGATATATATATGAGGGTCCAATTTCTGAGTTACGTAGCCATTCACACTTTGTTCTAAATGCTCCTAGAACAACTCCACTATGCACTAGAAATTACTCCATTATTTCATTATTAGTTCTGTCCCTTTTCTTCTATTTAGTAAAAAAAAAAAGGTTTGCTCACTTGCTTAACTGTACTTGTATCTATGGATTTATCTCTACCATTTATATTATTATTTGCATATATCTTTTTACTTTTTTTTAACTTAATGTTAGTCTAGCAATATTCCCCTCATAAAGTTAAAATTAGTAAAATGTGACATCATCTCTATTGTCTTAAATAAAGATGTCACTAACTATTCTATATGTTTTAACTGCATGAACATAAACTTATGAATAAAGAAAAATTTAAATTTGCAAATTTAAATTTATTTGGAACAACAAAAAAGGTCATTAAAACCAGAAAATGTTTTTTTTTGAAATGTCATTAGAAACCCGGCACAATTTTATCAGTAATATAGTTATAGAGTTGTAGATTTGACGTCAGCGAAGGAATTTCTAGGGTCGGTGTCAAAACAAAGCATGTAAGCAACTTTTTTCTATATTTTTGGTCTTCCCCTTCACAACGAAGAAGTACAGTGCTGAGTGTCATTGTTTGCAATGCATTTATCTTTTAGTTAGAATTGTGCGTGTATGCGATATATGTGTGAATTTCTTCCTCTTTTTTTTCTAATTTTGTTCTTTGTGTTAAATTGTATGCCTAGGCTAAATGTAACATTTTTCCGGGGTAAGTTGTAACGTGATGAAACCTACTCCGTTAAGGCTCTTCCCTTAGCCCTCACCACACCAACATAAAGAAGGCATTGAGAGGCAAACCCAAACAAAAATCCATCTGAGGAAGAAGAAAAGCAATATTTGCGCCTCATTTGCTGTGAATCATTTCCGCTCAGTTTGCCTAGTGATAAGTGGATTCAATGCATATCATACAAGAAATAGGCGAATACCAATAGTGTACACAAGGATCCGTTCGCGGATATGTGTGCGTAAACTGTGACTCAGATGGAGATTGTTCTTCTTTAAAAATGTTAAAAATTCAACTTTCTAGCTCAAAATTCGATAAATTAGTTATTTTTGAGATTGTGGGTGTGTTAGTGGCCGGATTTTTAAAATTCTTAAACTTGATGTATTCTCTATATATGGTTAAAATTGCAGTTTTCTGTCTCCACTTTAAAGCCTTACTTTTTGCCGATGGACGGATGGACGGACGGACGGACATGGCTAGAACAACATGACTATCGATGCTGATAACGAGAATAGTAACTTTTAGGGGCCTACGGGCAATATTAAGGTATGTTACAAACTGTGAGTCAAAACTAATATACCCTTAGAATAGGGTATAAAAAGACAAAATGCATCTACAAAATTATAGATTCAATGTTTGTTTAACTGATGCGCATAATATGCAAGCCAAGATGCGTTATGGAACTGTTTCTTTTGCATCAGATTTGTGCAAACTGCGTAGGAACGGTAGACATTGCATGAAAAATGCATCGAATTTTGGAACGCAGTCCTAGCTTCTCCGACTATTTGCTTGTGCGAAGTGGAAGGGGCCTACACCGAAAGGTGAATTTGAGAAGCTTCCCATGATAGTTAATACACTTCGATGTTTTTCAGACGTTACATGGCCCCGACGTGACTTAAACCTGGGTCTTAGATTAGTAGTTCAAAAGACTGATATGATAATATAGTATGATTTGGCAAATGATTGCAAATCGAATGTGAATGTTAGTTCTAAAATTAAAATAGGGACTTGCAAGAATCCAATATTATAGAAAACTGAATGTTTTTATTCAACAGACTGACAGTTAAGGGAATACAGTCAAAATATTTACTGACTGCAAAAAAAAAAAGACTTACAGAAGACTTACACTGACTTAAAGTATGCAAAAAGTCAAAAACGGCTGCATTTCTTTAATCTATAGTCGATCGACTGCTTTATTTAACTGTCAATTCAGAATGTTCAAAATGAATGCCGAGTGTTGTTTCGTAAGTTAAAGTATAAAGGTAAAGTTAACTTACATTCAAATATTTCAGTCATGTGACTTAGACTTATCTAAATGCAGTACCAAAGTAATGCATTCATTCAAAACTCTGCAGTACTAATCCGTCTGTAGGGTTCGCCGGTTTGACCATAAAAAGTATCAGCTATCTCCCCTCGTTTATATGCTTTACGAAATATAAGCTTTTGAAAATCCTAATTTGCATTGAGAAAATTGGTGGATTTATACAATAATAATTGTTGTTTTAACACTTAAAAAGTGTGTTTATAGTAGAGTATCACAAGAACATCCCATAAACAGTAATATGTATACGGGACCCCCAATACACATTACTGTATATGCGATCTACTAAATTGACACGGATAAGGCCCAAAAAAACAAATATTGCATCAATCCACCAATTTTATCGATGAAAATTATAGTTTTCAAAACATGTTAACTCTTAAATGGTGAAGATAAGAAACAGTTATTAATTTCCGCCGCCTAAGTTATCGTAATCTCCCCCAGTCTTGGTCAACAAGTACAAGTTAAGTGTTAATACGAAACTCATTCACTTTTTGAGACCCTATGTGCTTGTTCAGCAGCTGAAAGTAATTGAAAGTGTGCAACCAAATGGAAAAGCCAAATAAAATAAAATCGTTATAGAGTGAAGTTAGACCAACGCTTATTTATGTTGAATTCATAACTATGTTCCGATTTTCATAAAAACGTGAACTTTTTTATTTGTGATTGTTTTGTAAGGCATTGACCGACAAAGTATTAATATTTGTTATAATTCCAACACAGCCATTATGAACATTATATCAGTCATATCATTTTGAGTATATAGGGAAGTAGGAAAATAGGGTCATGTTGTTTGTCTAGGTATTCTGACGACATCACAATGTAAGCGTGGCATCATCATCCTCATGCAATAATATATCTAATCTAGTTTACATTTAAATATAATCTTTGGGATACGATATTATAATATCGGTTTTTTCTCATCATTCTTATTATAACCTAGCTTAGTTACTCAATTTATATATGTACGAGTATGTGTAATGTAATTTATATCTTGAAAAGTGTACACATGCACTAGGAACAGCAGCCTGTATGCTTTAACCTGTTCACATTTTAGTTAACAGGATGATAAAAAATAAACATAAATAAATCTGTGGGGTCCTTGCTAATAGAATCCACACCATGTTTCTCCAGCCCCTGGACTCATCATAGAACACTCGTTGTTATTGTTTGTATGATGTGAGGGTATCACTGGCGACAAGGGTGTAGGGTTAACCTGCGTTGTAGCTGGCAAACATTGAAAGCAATAATTGGCTCCAAAATTATTATCCCAGAACTGTTGACCCTTGCATTGGAAGCGTACGGCAAACTCAAGACGCTGTCCTACCTGCATAGAATTGCCAAAAAGTATAAACGTAAATTTATCTGAAAAGCCGTCACATGAATTCTCTACGTATGTTCCTTGAAGATCAGCATAGGTACGCCAACTGTCGATTGTATACCGGATGTGAACTGATTTGTGGAAGTCCAAATTTCTTACCCTAACCGAACCGCTTATCGTTTGGTTAAGATTATCAGTCACAGACGCGTTTTCCAAGGATACTTGTTTATCGCGAACCAGGTCGAGGAATGTTGTCAGGCCACCCGGTTGTTGGAACAATGGCATAAGCAGTTTATCTGATTTTGGGCCTAGCTGTACTGGTGGCTCAGACTCCATTATTTCCAAGTCTTCAAACGCTGATGTTGGTATGGTCGGGATTTCATCGAGGAACGTTTTAACATCTGCTAAGTCTAAGCCCAGTACGTCAGCAAATCGTACGATCTTTTTACGTCCAGGTGTTCCTGGAGGTGTTTTGCCAGTTTTGAGTGATGAACAACGTCGAATTCGCTGTGGCCTACAGTCGTCTTCATCGTCGGTGTCCAGCATTGACATCATTTTGCCAAGTTCATTGTTGTTCTCTTTTGATAAATTGTCGGGTTCATTTTTATTGGGAATTTCAATGTCAACAGTGAGATTCTGTATTTGCAGTTGTTTAGCAAATGGTAGAGTTGAATCTTCTTTATTAACGCACTCTTTTTTGACTTCAAGTTCAATAGATCCAACATCCCCATCATGAGGTTTTTGATGGTTCAGTGCAACTTCTTGATTATCATCATTACTAAAGTGGCCATTGTGAGTTGAGCTATGAAGATAGCTTTGCTGCTGAAGTTCATCCAACTTCAGATTTTGGGTTTCGATTGAATTCTCAATTTCAGTCACCGCTTCAGTTTCACTGCTGTCTTGCGATGCTGGAAGTGATTCGCATTCACTGGTATCGGCAGGAAGCTGGCGATGTTGTGTTTCTTTATCAGCCTCTGCATATTTTCTGTGATGGTCATGACCGTTCGTAAGGCTGTTTTCGGATGATTCACTTATGTCATCAATTTTCAATGTCTTAACGTATTCAGCAATGCCACTTATACGAGGTTGTTGAATATGTATTTGTTGGGAATCGATATTTTCTATTGTTTCAGGATCGTAGTAGGTCCCATCAGAAGAGGAACTGTGGCTACTGGCAACTGAAGTACATGCATAGCCAGACTCAGCCGCTGAGTTGTGTGGCGTGTTTGAGGCGGATTCAATTAGTCGCAGATATTCGCATTCATCAACCGGACTTCCGGGACTCTCAAGGTCACAGTCAAAATCAAAGAAGGAATCGGTTTCATGCCGCAATGGCTGCAAATCTGTTACAGTCTGCTCGGCTTCCTGTGAAGCAATCCATGTGTTGGATGTGCTACCATTAATGATTGGTTCCTCTTCTTGGGTAATATTTTCATTCTATAAATGAAAGCAAGATTAAAAAACGAGCATGATAACAAATAGGACTAGAAATACTTGTGATCCTAGCGTCCTTAGCTTCGATTGTAGTCTCCTTGCAAAAGCTTCAGCACGTCCACGGCATGATGACATACCTATGTCTGGTATAATAGATATTAAGCCACAGGGCCGCTCAGGAGTCGCACCTTGTGTCAACGGGATGTCACCGGGTCCGTTCATTTACGTCAGCCTTAGCAATGTTAAAAAAATTCTGAAAAACAGAAATAAAAATTCAAATAACTTAACATACAAATTCAGAAACAACATTATTGGGAACACAATCAATGTGTAATGTGATGCTAATAGAACAGTTTGTTACCCGAATTCTCCTGTTTTTGGGATAAATATATGTATATATTTTTTTTAAAACTGAGCGGAAACTATGAGCATTACCATATATTTCCATAAGAAAATATTTTAGCCAATTTAAAAATCCAACACACGCAAATGAATTAAATTTAGATAATTTTTTACAACTTTTTCATACCAAAGACAACTTGATTTTGTGAGTGACTGGAATGGCCGCCCTATCACAGATACGGCGTCTACGTTGTCTGGATGATTTAATTATTTTCATTCGCGTGGGAAGTATGATTCTTAAAATTATAATTTGTATTGAGCATTTGAGATACTTTTTTTTCCTTGTTATGATGAATTGCAAC
This sequence comes from Portevinia maculata, assembly GCA_949715645.1. Lineage (NCBI taxonomy): Eukaryota > Metazoa > Arthropoda > Insecta > Diptera > Syrphidae > Portevinia > Portevinia maculata. Next base: position 115,989,110 of record OX454527.1, on the reverse strand, counting down.
CGATTCAAGTTTTTTAAAGATACTTTTATTTTAAAATTTCGTACTAAATACAAAACATGATTTTCATGTTTTATCGATGTACGTTATATAAAGCGAATATGTATTTATGTTGTAATTTGTGCAGCAAATACAGACATTTGATAACTCTACATTCAGATATTACATGATTTGATTTGGATATTGGTATCTACAGCTATAATGTAAATAAAATTAGAGTGGAAGCATTGCAGTGCAGCTTTGCCATAAGCACTTCCACGACTACATTTACTATTTAATTCCATAGTTCACATGCTTCTTTTGTTTTGAATTTTATTTACCGAAATAACTACGTGCAAAGTACACAATGCATACATACTACACATGCATTAAGACTGTCCTACGAAACGGGAACACATATTCGCAGCGACGTGACGGCAGCAATTTAAATGCGATAAATAAATTAGCAATTCTATCCAAAACCAAGCCACCATTTTGTTTTCAGAAGAAAGTTAAAAATAAATATTCCTCAGATGAAGACAAATCTATACGTTAAGGGACGAAGCAAATTACATTTATACATACATAAAAGAAAGGAATATGGGTTCCTGACCACTCTCCTTTCTCTCAAAAATATACGATTTACACCGAAAAGTGGAATATTTCAGTATTTTAATATTGCATTTTCATATTTCCGTTAAAGACAACTCCTCTTAAAAACCTAAAAAATAAACAAAAATTATATTTGCAACAAAAAATATCAGTTTATTATTCTCATTAAAAAAAATTTCAAAATCGATTCATGGTATCACTCTTGACAATATTTATAAGCTGAGAGCCGGAGCGTTTCGAAGTCCGAATGGCATTCTAAGGCATCTGAATGTTCCAAATGGTGTGATGAATGCAGTTTTATTTTTATCCGCGGGCTCGACTAGGATCTGCCAATAGCCTTGCTGTAGATCGCTGGTGGACATGTATGGTGTTGACTTTGCGTTATGTAGTAGATCGTCGATCCTTGGTAAGGGTATCTGTCGGCAGTTGTGATATCGTTGAGCCGCCTAAAGTCGATACAGAGCTCTATTTTCCCAAGCTGAAGCAGTTTTTGTATTTCCGTCTTTAATTGCTCAATGCGTGGAGGTGACAGACCATACGGGGGTGACGCTATGGGTGCGTGTGTCCCGGAATGAATGCGGTGGGTTTCCTCGCGTATGCTTACCTGCGATTCCCATTTGAACACGTTCTCATGCTTTCTCATCAGGTCGTCGATGCGTGCTACGCTCTCTTCGCCTTTGTTTTTGAACTCGATTTCCTCCATGTTTATTCTGAACGGCGGCCAAACATTTTGTCGTTCAATTCCCTTTCTTCGGTTGGGTTCAGAAACACCTTACGTATGTTCGAACCGGTACGTCGTCCTGGGCTGATGACATGAAGTGGCAAAGTGTCTCGAAATAGACGATACAGATCTTGAGGTGATTCCACTTTTGTGTTCGTTTTTCCCCGCTTTTGTTGACGGGGGCTGTACTGTGTCTGCTTGCCTTGTCTATCCTTAATGGGTGAGATGGGAGCCAACAACTCAAAGGCAATTTTGGGGGAAGAAAATGCAGCCTCGGCTGAGTATCTGAAATACGGAAAGCGCATTGATGGTGCATCTGCAAAAAACCATACACACTCGGCAGGGTTAATAACAATGTCATTCTCTGCCACGAAGTCGATTCCGATCAGTGTGATCTCTTGACTAGCCTCTGGCAGTATGCATAAGTTTAGATGCAAACTCCGGTGTCCCATCTGTACCTCAGCTGAAGTAATTAGAATGTCCTGTGACCGTCTTATACCGTCAGCCAAGATTATTTCTGTCTTCCTCTTTTTGAAGACCAAAGGCCAAGTGTTGGTCGAATTTCGAAAAAAGAGACAAAGTTGCAAAAAAAAATCCTTAGGTGATATATAAAAAAAAACCCGTAGACGTTTTTGTATGGACAAACTCTGTGTCGAATAATTTATTTTGCAGTCACTTATGATGATTACAGTGTCAGGTTTAAAAGAAGTAAAATTTATAAATTATATAATTTTAAATTACTCCTAGTACATACTACTTAATTTGTCTTTTCAAATCCCTTGAGGTATTTTATGGAAATGTTACAACATAATTTTTAACTGCAATAGCGGGGTATTACAAACACCATTATCAAACATCAATATATAGAGAGTACATAATTATGCCAATTCCAAGCTTGGTATTCCACCAGCATATGTAAGACTAGTCGGTAAAAAATGCATTCTTAAAAAATCTTCTTGATATCCAATATTATCCCTGAAGGTGTAAGCGTGCAAACCCAAATAACTTCACCCACTTAACGTTACGCAATCGTTCGAGAGCGGCTCGACGTAAAAGCAAGGAGTGAATCAATGCGCCCGTAACAAAATTTAGAAACTATGAATCAAACTGGTGCAGTGAAATAACGCCGAGTAAAATAACTCCGACCTTTAAAATTAGGCCTTATTTCACTTGCGATAGCAAAATAATGTTCGGCGCCTTGACAAAGTGAAATAAAGCCGAACGTCAGTTGAGAAATAAAGCCGAAGTCCGAAACTGAAATATTGTCTATGGACATGCTTCAAAGCTCGAAGGGTATGAAATAGTTCAATAGATAACATTACCTGGGTGGCCATCTCGCAGGTAAAAGGGTTTTCAACTCTGGACACCTCTTCGATTCATACACTCAATTATTAGAATGTATTATTTCCAAACGGCGCATGAAAAAGTAAACAGTAAAGTGAAATAAGGCCGAACAAGAAAAAGTCGTTGTTATTTCGCTTTCGTAAAATTTCACTTACTGAAAGAGTCCCTAAAGAGTCAATGTCACGTTGGTGGCACACTGTCATGTCCGAATTTTAAAAGTCGGTGTTATTTCGTTTTCAATCTATTTGTTTAAACAAAAAAAAACGGCTAAACCGAATTCAGTGTCTTTTTTCAGTTCATTTTTAGGTAAATACGCGTCCGTGTTCGTGTTCACCAAACGTACCTACGAAGTACTTATACATACGCACATACACAGCTACACATACATACATCTCCTAAAAAAACACTTGAACAAAATATTGTGACCATCAAATTATGCGGTGTTAATCAGTCTTTTGGTTATAACAAAATAACGGCTGAACCGAATTTAAAATAATTTCTTTCAGATCATATTTACATCAATACGCTTCGATTGGGACCATGACAAAGTCGATATCAGTTGTTACGCGAGAAAACGTGAACGTTAATTTGTTCACGTCAGAGTATATTCATATAATGAGTATGGACACTCTCAACGTTTTCTTTATCAATTCTTATCAGCAAGTATGTCTCTGTTAAACAGGCACTAGCAGTAGATGGATATATTAAGTACTGTGTAAGATAGAGATAAAAGAGGAAGACTGATTTTTTGCAAAAGGGTAAAGGGTTCTCCGTTAAATAAAGACAAACATTAATTTGTCATACATTTTTATTCAAAATTTAATAAGAACTACATGCACTAAGATATTTTTGCTTGTTGTTGGCTTTTTTGATAATCCTATTAAATTTTTTGATAATGCGATACACTCAAACACGTACATACAATTTTATAAGAAATTCTTTGTTTTGATTTTTACAGCAAAATTAATCAAATTCATTTTTTAATATATTATACATTTTCATGTCAAAATTATTACATAAGTACAAGTTGGGAAAACGAGAAATAAATTGTTGCTCCAGGCTCTCTATTGCATCTAACAACTCTTGAGAAGGGCGTTTTAAATGCACATCCTCATATTCTTTGAAAGCTGTGAATATGGAGGAAATACTAGGTTTCTGACTTAATTTCAGCTCACACTTGTTTTTGACGTTTTTTTTTTTTAATGTTGCCTGTAAATAATAAAACGCATTTTTGCCACCGAAATCAAAAGTTTTATAGTCAGATTTGGTTTAGAAAATGTTTTTCACATTGTCCTCCTTTTTGGGTGATTGTAACTGCATTTTAACGCCGGGAAGTTCTAAACTGACAGTTGGCTCGCAGTTTCCATGGGTTATATCCTCCATGTATGTACTTTGCTGAAAAAAGATCTTTTAAATGAACAAATGAATTGAAATGTTGTTATATCCTCCTATGTTGCGTATTTCCCAGACAATCTTGATTGAGGTTTCTCGTTAAAAGGAACTGAATACCATCTCCCCTTAAATCACTTGAAATGTCAATGATGCCAATTTATATTCTGCTGCCATCCTTTTAAAAATCGCATCTCGCAAATCGCAAAAAATATAGTATTTTGGAAAAATATATTCATTTCATTTAAGAAATTGACTTGCTCTTTATTTCCAAAAAATAGCCTTCTGGTCGTTTGCAGTCTTTAAACTTAAACGAATTAAAAATATCGTATAACCTGTCTAATCTTTCATCATTTCAGCAGTATTGAGAAATATACATATTACAATATTTTTAGACTAAAAAACAGTTGACCTATATCTTTCAAAAAAACACGTAGTACACTCATATTTGTTCGCTCTGAGAACTAACACGCGTCACCTAGTATTGTTTCGTTCTGAAATAATAAGTACCTAGCTCCCTAATGGTAAACAAGGATTTGACATTTTAAGCACCAACAGACACGCTCCGTTGCGGATGGCAAATTCGTACTTTTTATATGAGAGAGAGGTTAGATCCGCGCATATTGTGCGATGTAGTGATAGTCGACACTATACAGATATCGAATAATTTTTGTTTGCATAAATATTATATAAAGAATGTGGCAATATTTATTTAAAAAAATGAAATCTCTCGACGAAAAATGTATCTAAGACCAATGCCAATAAGGCAGCATACTTAAGATCCGCATCATGCCAAAATATTCAACTGTGTCGAATTGATCAACATTGTACGAGAATTTTGCTTGGTTTCTCTATAAATGCAATAAATACCCAAACACATACGTAAATGTTTATACATTATCTTAACAAGTAAAGTGTACTTTCGCTTTTCAGAATACTATATTTCGAAGTTCTTACTTCCACTCGGCTTACTGAACTTCGTAATTTGCCTATTGACTTGTCAAAATATTGCTATACAATTAATAAGTTTTTGTAAACATATCATTGATCAAATACTGCTACCTGATTCCTACAAGGATTACCTTCGGATATTGGCAATTAGAGTCCAATTTATTGTTCACGGTTCCTTGAATGTTTTCGTAATGGTACACCCATAGCATTGAACGAATGTCGGTATTTTAAAAGATCGATGCCAAAATAAAAATACCAAAGAGAAATGTTGTTAGAAATACTAATTCGATTGCAGGGTGCGATGCAAGCAGAAAATGAATCTCAAATTTACCATCTGTTTATGCAACTGGCATACAGGACGAGTGTCACACGTGATTGCTCTTTTGGTAAGTATGTAAATGCATGTTTACATTTTCACTGAAATATACCAATTTAATAGGCATTGAGATTAAATTAAAAATGCATACATTACGTATCTACGTATACGTAACTATATATATGTACCTACCTACTAATATAAATTACGCATTGGTGTAAAATTTAGTATTTTCAGTAGGTATGTATTTGCTTTTTTTTTTTTTTTTTATTATTTATTATTATTCATAATATATTTACAATTAATTAAGTATCTGCGAAGCCGTAGCTTGTCTGCAGAAGATTGTGTTCTATGAATTTAAATAATATATAACGTGAGCGAAGTTACAAGAGTTATTGTATAAATCAGAGTTTAAATTTAGAATTAATTTTACAGTAATTTAACTACTAGAATTTAAGAAGAAATTTTTCAGTTGTTTTTTTCTTTTTTTAAAATTTACTATATTGACTAATTCACGAGGTAGATCGTTCATTATTGTAGGAACAGTATGTTGAAGTTTGCGTCTACCGTAGTTATTGTGATTTCTAGGAGTTTGTAGCATTCCTTGGGCACGTCTTCTGGTGTTGACTTGATGTTGTATTGGTTGAGTAAATCGTTTGTCATGAAAGTACTCCACAATAGTGGTCATCTTAAATATATCCTCGACTTGAAGAGTTTTAAAACTTGCGTCATTCGTTCGTAGATTACTGGTTTTGATTTGCTTTATAGCTGCATTTTGAAGCTTTTGTATTTTTTGGATGTGTGTTTTAGCTGCACTACCCCAAGCAAGTATTCCATACCGTATCTTCGATTCTATCAACGCATAATACACTTGTTTCAAGACGCCTTCAGAAGCGTGGTATTTCAAATGTGAGACGTCTAATAAAGCTTTCTTGAGGTCCATTCGTAATTTGTCAATGTGCCTATCCCAGAGAAAATGACAGTCTATTACTACACCAAGATATTTGTAGTTGTCAACTAACTCAATACATTCCTTCGAAGTGTTCGGGCAAGCATCATTTTCCAAGTAAACTCGCTGCGTTGTTGGCTTGAAGTGTGGACTTCTAATGTGCATCATTTTAGTTTTGGAAGTGTTTATAATTAAACCGTTATCGTGACACCATCTCATAGCCGCATTAAACTCTTCTTGCATCACCCTTACTGCCGTCTCCAGAGAACTATGGCGGACAACAATAGCCGTATCATCAGCAAAGGCGAATGGTATACTTTGTTTGAAAAGTCTTAGTAACTCGTTTGTATATAATATGAATAGAATTGGTCCTAATTTTGATCCCTGCGGAACTCCAAATTTCATTATCTTTTTATCGCTAAATGCATCTTTAATCTTAACACAAAATGCTCTATTTTAAAGATAGTCAGTCAGCCAATCAGCCATTGTGCCACGTATCCCAATCCTTCGTAGTGCTTCTATAAGATAACCGTGGTTCAATGTATCGAAGGCCTTACTGAAATCCATGTATAGTACTAACACGTGGTGACCTTTGTCCAAGCTTTCATTTACACAATTTGCAAATTCTCCCAGTAACTTTCCGGTATTCCTATTTTTCTGAAAACCGTATTGGCTCTTATCTATCAGTGAGTGTTTTTCCATAAAACTTTGCAACCTGTTCGCAATTACACCTTCCAAGCACTTTTCTACTACCGAGAGAATCGATATTGGCCTATAGTTGTTTAATTGATTTTTTACTCCCCCTTTATAAATTGGTTTTATAACTGCTGTTTTCAGGGTTGAAGGAATAATTGATTGAGTAAGGCTCAAATTAATCAAATTACAGATGATTGGAGCAAAAATATCGAAATGGCTTTTGATATCAATTGCTCTTATTCCATCAACTCCAGGCGACTTATCTTCTCCAAGAGATTTTATAATATTTTGTATCTCAGGAACGTTTGTTGCGTAGGCAAATATTGAATTTTCCACTGTTGCATTCACATTCTTTGATGTTACTGCATTGCATTTGTGAATTAGGTTCTCCGTCTGGGAAGAGAAAAACTCTGCAAGTTCATTGGCAAGTGAAATCGTCTCTATCTTAAAGTTTTTTTCCATTGTTTCATCGATGTTTGTTTGCTTTCTTCCTAGTATTTCATTGATCAGTCCCCATGTTTTTCGCGGATCAGATTTGAATTGAATAAACTTATTTTTGTAAAAATTGGATTTGTGTAACGCTATGCTTTTATTAACTTTGTTACGTAAACTCTTATACTCTTTTTCATAAGTCAAATTTCTACAATTGTTTTTCCACCTTCTGTAGAGTATATCTCTTTGTTTGCATTCTGCTATGAGATTTGGCTTTATCCAAGGGCTGTTCTGTCTTTTTTTAGTTATTTTGCGTACCAATGTGGATTTTTCGTAGATATTTTCCAATTTACAAAACAGTTTATTGTACATCCTCTCTGCATCTTGTTCTTCTAACACTACTTTCCAATCTTCTTTCTGAATAAGCTGATTTACTTTTGAGCTACACACATAAGTTGAAATTGGGTTTTGTTTATGCGTTGGTTTTTCAAACTTCTCGCAATAAAGAATTGGATAATGATCGGTGATATCGCTTTCGATTACAGCTGTTTTAATTTGGCTGTCCAATCTGCTAACAAGAGCATGATCGATTAATGATTTGGTGCCTTTCTTAGTGTCTACTCTTGTGTTTTCAGTAATGACATTCATTCATCTCTTTGATGCCAACATTTCGGCATAGTCTTTGACATTATTTGAGTTGAAGTCTTTTAAATTAATATTTATATCTCCCATTGCAATAAGGTTTTCATTTTTCTTTATTTGACCGATTTGGTTTCCAAATTCCTCACAAAACGCCGCTTTGCTGAAACCTGGTGGCCTATAAATTGCAATAACAGATGTTTTTCTGTTTCCTTCCAAGTATTGGATTTGAATATTTTCGTAAGATATTGTTGGCGAGTGTATTACTTCATGAGTCAAATTACTTCTTATGAACATCATAATTCCTCCACCTCTTCTCTTGTTTCGATTAAGAACTTCTTGTTCGAAACTCTCAAGTTGATAAAATTCCTTTTCTTCATCATATATATTTGTTTCTACCAGAATGATTATTTTTAATTCATTTATAAAATGGTTTATATTTAAACAGAAGGTATTCCAATGTAATCGCAGTGATCTTATATTAAAACATAACAAGCACAAATTAAATTTTTTTAATTCATTTACACCAATTCCATTAAAACCATGTATTACCATACAATTTAGTTTAACAATAATTTCATTTTTTTCGTTTGTGCTATCCATTTTTTATATACGGTTTTAATTTTCTATTTGTACTGCTTAATACAACAACAATTATTGTGCACTCTTTAAATTGTTAACGTCTTGTGCGGTGGCAATAATTATGGATTGTGTGTTCTCGCTTCTGCGTGCTAGTATTTTCCCTGCACTCTCCCACACATATTTCCAGTTTTCTTGCTTTGCCTTTTCTTTTGTCAACCACAAAAGATGCTTATTATTCTTTGTGAGCTGATTGTTTACATAAATTGTAACATCGCACTAAGAGGGCCTCGAGTTTATATTAAAGTTGTTTGTGTTTTTTCGGACTGCATAAAGTTTAATTGGTCGATTGGCGCGCGCTTGTTTAATAAATTGTGTTTTGCATGTATTTGACATATACGTAACAATTATGCTAGATTTTTCGGGATTTTTTATGTTAGTTCTGTAAACATCAGTTATATCGGTGTCATTGATTTCATTATTTATTGTTTTTCCAATTCCTTTCACAATCTCTACCAAATTTTCTTGTGCAGTTGGTGGAATGTTTTTTATGTCGATATTATTTTTAAGCATTTGTTGTTCAATGGTGTTAATTTGTGATTGCATACTTTCTATAATTATGTCTTTTTTTTTCTTAGTTTCTTTTAGTTCAGTAATTTCTTTCGTGAAGCTTTCAATGAGATTATTGTTTTTAATCATGTTTGCATTGATCTCATCGTATTTACTGCCCATGAAATCGCAACTCGCTGATATTTCCTTTAATTGATCTCTCAATTGTCGAATCTCAGCCAGCACAGCTTGGTTGTCGTTGCCGTTGTTGCTAGGTGCCCCTTTGTTGGTGTCAGGGCTGTTTATCGGTCTTATCCGCTTTGCTGCTTGCAAGTCTGGTGTTTGTGATCTAGGAGCTTCTGCATTGCCACTGCTTTGTCCATCAGTTATGTTTCTACAGAACTGGCATCTCCAAGACTCTTTCCTTACGCCCATGGTCCTCCAAGTTCTTTCTGTTACAGTGGTGCATTGGAAATGCAGTTTGCGCTTGCAATGCGAACAATCAACAAAATCGCATTCAGCTGGTAGAGAATCACCGCAAGAAGAGCAGACCGGCATTTTTGGGAGATAATTTTAATATAGAAAAAAAAATTCTATTTTCTTGTTTTATTTTTAGTTCTTTGAAAAATAAAGTTTAATTTGAATGAACTTGGAAATATGGTTATTAAAATCAGAACTAGGAAACACTTTGAAAACACGTCTAAACACTTTGGCTTCTCTCACTTATGGATTTATGGACTACGTTTTCTAGAGATATTTTTAACGGCACGAGCTCGTTTTGAAATTAAAGACTAAGTATTTATAATAAAATAAAAAAAAACATAGGGACGGGCTACAGTCCGCTTGGGCGAACTGTTGGATACCCTATTCTCTAGGTCCAGTTTAAAGGCCTAATTTTTGCCGACGGACGGACGGACGGACGGACATGGCTAGATCGACATTACTATCGATGCTGATCATAAATATAGTAACTTTTAGGGGTCTACGGGCAATATTAAGGTATGTTACAAACTATGCGTCAAAATTAATATACCCCTAGAATAGGGTATAAACAGATAAATTTTTGTAAACTAATGTACAAAGATTAATAGCTGCCCAGCCCATGTCCATATAATAATAATAATAATTTTTCTTCATTTAAACAATTAATTTCAAAAAAGCATCTTCGTTGTAATAAATATAAAGAACATATGTACAATATGGTACAAGCGGTGCAGGGAAATAACTTCACGGGCAATAACTTCACATGGGCAATAACTTCACCTTTTTTTGTGAAGTTATTTCCCACCTATAATTTGAATCTGTCTATTATAACTAAAGACCCTTGCACCCACTCCACTAAGACTAGTCGGTAAAAAATGCATTCTTAAAAAATCTTCTTGATATCCAATATTATCCCTGAAGGTGTAATCGTGCAAACCCAAATAACTTCACCCACTTAACGTTACGCAATCGTCCGAGAGCGGCTCGACGTAAAAGCAAGGAGTGAATCAATGCGCCCGTAACAAAATTTAGAAACTATGAATCAAACTGGTGCAGTGAAATAACGCCGAGTAAAATAACTCCGACCTTTAAAATTAGGCCTTATTTCACTTGCGATAGCAAAATAATGTTCGGCGCCTTGACAAAGTGAAATAAAGCCGAACGTCAGTTGAGAAATAAAGCCGAAGTCCGAAACTGAAATATTGTCTATGGACATGCTTCAAAGCTCGAAGGGTATGAAATAGTTCAATAGATAACATTACCTGGGTGGCCATCTCGCAGGTAAAAGGGTTTTCAACTCTGGACACCTCTTCGATTCATACACTCAATTATTAGAATGTATTATTTCCAAACGGCGCATGAAAAAGTAAACAGTAAAGTGAAATAAGGCCGAACAAGAAAAAGTCGTTGTTATTTCGCTTTCGTAAAATTTCACTTACTGAAAGAGTCCCTAAAGAGTCAATGTCACGTTGGTGGCACACTGTCATGTCCGAATTTTAAAAGTCGGTGTTATTTCGTTTTCAATCTATTTGTTTAAACAAAAAAAAACGGCTAAACCGAATTCAGTGTCTTTTTTCAGTTCATTTTTAGGTAAATACGCGTCCGTGTTCGTGTTCACCAAACGTACCTACGAAGTACTTATACATACGCACATACACAGCTACACATACATACATCTCCTAAAAAAACACTTGAACAAAATATTGTGACCATCAAATTATGCGGTGTTAATCAGTCTTTTGGTTATAACAAAATAACGGCTGAACCGAATTTAAAATAATTTCTTTCAGATCATATTTACATCAATACGCTTCGATTGGGACCATGACAAAGTCGATATCAGTTGTTACGCGAGAAAACGTGAACGTTAATTTGTTCACGTCAGAGTATATTCATATAATGAGTATGGACACTCTCAACGTTTTCTTTATCAATTCTTATCAGCAAGTATGTCTCTGTTAAACAGGCACTAGCAGTAGATGGATATATTAAGTACTGTGTAAGATAGAGATAAAAGAGGAAGACTGATTTTTTGCAAAAGGGTACAGGGTTCTCCGTTAAATAAAGACAAACATTAATTTGTCATACATTTTTATTCAAAATTTAATAAGAACTACATGCACTAAGATATTTTTGCTTGTTGTTGGCTTTTTTGATAATCCTATTAAATTTTTTGATAATGCGATACACTCAAACACGTACATACAATTTTATAAGAAATTCTTTGTTTTGATTTTTACAGCAAAATTAATCAAATTCATTTTTTAATATATTATACATTTTCATGTCAAAATTATTACATAAGTACAAGTTGGGAAAACGAGAAATAAATTGTTGCTCCAGGCTCTCTATTGCATCTAACAACTCTTGAGAAGGGCGTTTTAAATGCACATCCTCATATTCTTTGAAAGCTGTGAATATGGAGGAAATACTAGGTTTCTGACTTAATTTCAGCTCACACTTGTTTTTGACGTTTTTTTTTTAAATGTTGCCTGTAAATAATAAAACGCATTTTTGCCACCGAAATCAAAAGTTTTATAGTCAGATTTGGTTTAGAAAATGTTGTTCACATTGTCCTCCTTTTTGGGTGATTGTAACTGCATTTTAACGCCGGGAAGTTCTAAACTGACAGTTGGCTCGCAGTTTCCATGGGTTATATCCTCCATGTATGTACTTTGCTGAAAAAAGATCTTTTAAATGAACAAATGAATTGAAATGTTGTTATATCCTCCTATGTTGCGTATTTCCCAGACAATCTTGATTGAGGTTTCTCGTTAAAAGGAACTGAATACCATCTCCCCTTAAATCACTTGAAATGTCAATGATGCCAATTTATATTCTGCTGCCATCCTTTTAAAAATCGCATCTCGCAAATCGCAAAAAATATAGTATTTTGGAAAAATATATTCATTTCATTTAAGAAATTGACTTGCTCTTTATTTCCAAAAAATAGCCTTAAGGTCGTTTGCAGTCTTTAAACTTAAACGAATTAAAAATATCGTATAACCTGTCTAATCTTTCATCATTTCAGCAGTATTGAGAGATATACATATTACAATATTTTTAGACTAAAAAACAGTTGACCTTTATCTTTCAAAAAAACACGTAGTACACTCATATTTGTTCGCTCTGAGAACTAACACGCGTCACCTAGTATTGTTTCGTTCTGAAATAATAAGTACCTAGCTCCCTAATGGTAAACAAGGATTTGACATTTTAAGCACCAACAGACACGCTCCGTTGCGGATGGCAAATTCGTAGTTTTTATATGAGAGAGAGGTTAGATCCGCGCATATTGTGCGATGTAGTGGTAGTCGACACTATACAAATATCGAATAATTTTTGTTTGCATAAATATTATATAAAGAATGTGGCAATATTTATTTAAAAAAATGAAATCTCTCGACGAAAAATGTATCTAAGACCAATGCCAATAAGGCAGCATACTTAAGATCCGCATCATGCCAAAATATTCAACTGTGTCGAATTGATCAACATTGTACGAGAATTTTGCTTGGTTTCTCTAAAAATGCAATAAATACCCAAACACATACGTAAATGTTTATACATTATCTTAACAAGTAAAGTGTACTTTCGCTTTTCAGAATACTATATTTCGAAGTTCTTACTTCCACTCGGCTTACTGAACTTCGTAATTTGCCTATTGACTTGTCAAAATATTGCTATACAATTAATAAGTTTTTGTAAACATATCATTGATCAAATACTGCTACCTGATTCCTACAAGGATTACCTTCGGATATTGGCAATTAGAGTCCAATTTATTGTTAACGGTTCCTTGAATGTTTTCGTAAACGTACACCCATAGCATTGAACGAATGTCGGTATTTTAAAAGATCGATGCCAAAATAAAAATACCAAAGAGAAATGTTGTTAGAAATACTAATTCGATTGCAGGGTGCGATGCAAGCAGAAAATGAATCTCAAATTTACCATCTGTTTATGCAACTGGCATACAGGGCGAGTGTCACACGTGATTGCTCTTTTGGTAAGTATGTAAATGCATGTTTACATTTTCACTGAAATATACCAATTTAATAGGCATTGAGATTAAATTAAAAATGCATACATTACGTATCTACGTATACGTAACTATATATATGTACCTACCTACTAATATAAATTACGCATTGGTGTAAAATTTAGTATTTTCAGTAGGTATTTGCTTTTTTTTTTTTTTTTTTTATTATTTATTATTATTCATAATATATTTACAATTAATTAAGTATCTGCGAAGTCGTAGCTTGTCTGCAGAAGATTGTGTTCTATGAATTTAAATAATATATAACGTGAGCGAAGTTACAAGAGTTATTGTATAAATCAGAGTTTAAATTTAGAATTAATTTTACAGTAATTTAATTACTAGAATTTAAGAAGAAATTTTTCAGTTGTTTTTTTCTTTTTTTAAAATTTACTATATTGACTAATTCACGAGGTAGATCGTTCATTATTTTAGGAACAGTATGTTGAAGTTTGCGTCTACCGTAGTTATTGTGATTTCTAGGAGTTTGTAGCATTCCTTGGGCACGTCTTCTGGTGTTGACTTGATGTTGTATTGGTTGAGTAAATCGTTTGTCATGAAAGTACTCCACAATAGTGGTCATCTTAAATATATCCTCGACTTGAAGAGTTTTAAAACTTGCGTCATTCGTTCGTAGATTACTGGTTTTGATTTGCTTTATAGCTGCATTTTGAAGCTTTTGTATTTTTTGGATGTGTGTTTTAGCTGCACTACCCCAAGCAAGTATTCCATACCGTATCTTCGATTCTATCAACGCATAATACACTTGTTTCAAGACGCCTTCAGAAGCGTGGTATTTCAAATGTGAGACGTCTAATAAAGCTTTCTTGAGGTCCATTCGTAATTTGTCAATGTGCCTATCCCAGAGAAAATGACAGTCTATTACTACACCAAGATATTTGTAGTTGTCAACTAACTCAATACATTCCTTCGAAGTGTTCGGGCAAGCATCATTTTCCAAGTAAACTCGCTGCGTTGTTGGCTTGAAGTGTGGACTTCTAATGTGCATCATTTTAGTTTTGGAAGCGTTTATAATTAAACCGTTATCGTGACACCATCTCATAGCCGCATTAAACTCTTCTTGCATCACCCTTACTGCCGTCTCCAGAGAACTATGGCGGACAGCAATAGCCGTATCATCAGCAAAGGCGAATGGTATACTTTGTTTGAAAAGTCTTAGTAACTCGTTTGTATATAATATGAATAGAATTGGTCCTAATTTTGATCCCTGCGGAACTCCAAATTTCATTATCTTTTTATCGCTAAAGGCATCTTTAATCTTAACACAAAATGCTCTATTTTAAAGATAGTCAGTCAGCCAATCAGCCATTGTGCCACGTATCCCAATCCTTCGTAGTGCTTCTATAAGATAACCGTGGTTCAATGTATCGAAGGCCTTACTGAAATCCATGTATAGTACTAACACGTGGTGACCTTTGTCCAAGCTTTCATTTACACAATTTGCAAAAATATCGGAATGGCTTTTGATATCAATTGCTCTTATTCCATCAACTCCAGGCGACTTATCTTCTCCAAGAGATTTTATAATATTTTGTATCTCAGGAACGTTTGTTGCGTAGGCAAATATTGAATTTTCCACTGTTGCATTCACATTCTTTGATGTTACTGCATTGCATTTGTGAATTAGGTTCTCCGTCTGGGAAGAGAAAAACTCTGCAAGTTCATTGGCAAGTGAAATCGTCTCTATCTTAAAGTTTTTTTCCATTGTTTCATCGATGTTTGTTTGCTTTCTTCCTAGTATTTCATTGATCAGTCCCCATGTTTTTCGCGGATCAGATTTGAATTGAATAAACTTATTTTTGTAAAAATTGGATTTGTGTAACGCTATGCTTTTATTAACTTTGTTACGTAAACTCTTATACTCTTTTTCATAAGTCAAATTTCTACAATTGTTTTTCCACCTTCTGTAGAGTATATCTCTTTGTTTGCATTCTGCTATGAGATTTGGCTTTATCCAAGGGCTGTTCTGTCTTTTTTTAGTTATTTTGCGTACCAATGTGGATTTTTCGTAGATATTTTCCAATTTACAAAACAGTTTATTGTACATCCTCTCTGCATCTTGTTCTTCTAACACTACTTTCCAATCTTCTTTCTGAATAAGCTGATTTACTTTTGAGCTACACACATAAGTTGAAATTGGGTTTTGTTTATGCGTTGGTTTTTCAAATTTCTCGCAATAAAGAATTGGATAATGATCGGTGATATCGCTTTCGATTACAGCTGTTTTAATTTGGCTGTCCAATCTGCTAACAAGAGCATGATCGATTAATGATTTGGTGCCTTTCTTAGTGTCTACTCTTGTGTTTTCAGTAATGACATTCATTCATCTCTTTGATGCCAACATTTCGGCATAGTCTTTGACATTATTTGAGTTGAAGTCTTTTAAATTAATATTTATATCTCCCATTGCAATAAGGTTTTCATTTTTCTTTATTTGACCGATTTGGTTTCCAAATTCCTCACAAAACGCCGCTTTGCTGAAACCTGGTGGCCTATAAATTGCAATAACAGATGTTTTTCTGTTTCCTTCCAAGTATTGGATTTGAATATTTTCGTAAGATATTGTTGGCGAGTGTATTACTTCATGAGTCAAATTACTTCTTATGAACATCATAATTCCTCCACCTCTTCTCTTGTTTCGATTAAGAACTTCTTGTTCGAAACTCTCAAGTTGATAAAATTCCTTTTCTTCATCATATATATTTGTTTCTACCAGAATGATTATTTTTAATTCATTTATAAAATGGTTTATATTTAAACAGAAGGTATTCCAATGTAATCGCAGTGATCTTATATTAAAACATAACAAGCACAAATTAAATTATTTTAATTCATTTACACCAATTCCATTAAAACCATGTATTACCATACAATTTAGTTTAACAATAATTTCATTTTTTTCGTTTGTGCTATCCATTTTTTATATACGGTTTTAATTTTCTATTTGTACTGCTTAATACAACAACAATTATTGTGCACTCTTTAAATTGTTAACGTCTTGTGCGGTGGCAATAATTATGGATTGTGTGTTCTCGCTTCTGCGTGCTAGTATTTTCCCTGCACTCTCCCACACATATTTCCAGTTTTCTTGCTTTGCCTTTTCTTTTGTCAACCACAAAAGATGCTTATTATTCTTTGTGAGCTGATTGTTTACATAAATTGTAACATCGCACTAAGAGGGCCTCGAGTTTATATTAAAGTTGTTTGTGTTTTTTCGGACTGCATAAAGTTTAATTGGTCGATTGGCGCGCGCTTGTTTAATAAATTGTGTTTTGCATGTATTTGACATATACGTAACAATTATGCTAGATTTTTCGGGATTTTTTATGTTAGTTCTGTAAACATCAGTTATATCGGTGTCATTGATTTCATTATTTATTGTTTTTCCAATTCCTTTCACAATCTCTACCAAATTTTCTTGTGCAGTTGGTGGAATGTTTTTTATGTCGATATTATTTTTAAGCATTTGTTGTTCAATGGTGTTAATTTGTGATTGCATACTTTCTATAATTATGTCTTTTTTTTTCTTAGTTTCTTTTAGTTCAGTAATTTCTTTCGTGAAGCTTTCAATGAGATTATTGTTTTTAATCATGTTTGCATTGATCTCATCGTATTTACTGCCCATGAAATCGCAACTCGCTGATATTTCCTTTAATTGATCTCTCAATTGTCGAATCTCAGCCAGCACAGCTTGGTTGTCGTTGCCGTTGTTGCTAGGTGCCCCTTTGTTGGTGTCAGGGCTGTTTATCGGTCTTATCCGCTTTGCTGCTTGCAAGTCTGGTGTTTGTGATCTAGGAGCTTCTGCATTGCCACTGCTTTGTCCATCAGTTATGTTTCTACAGAACTGGCATCTCCAAGACTCTTTCCTTACGCCCATGGTCCTCCAAGTTCTTTCTGTTACAGTGGTGCATTGGAAATGCAGTTTGCGCTTGCAATGCGAACAATCAACAAAATCGCATTCAGCTGGTAGAGAATCACCGCAAGAAGAGCAGACCGGCATTTTTGGGAGATAATTTTAATATAGAAAAAAAAATTCTATTTTCTTGTTTTATTTTTAGTTCTTTGAAAAATAAAGTTTAATTTGAATGAACTTGGAAATATGGTTATTAAAATCAGAACTAGGAAACACTTTGAAAACACGTCTAAACACTTTGGCTTCTCTCACTTATGGATTTATGGACTACGTTTTCTAGAGATATTTTTAACGGCACGAGCTCGTTTTGAAATTAAAGACTAAGTATTTATAATAAAATAAAAAAAAACATAGGGACGGGCTACAGTCCGCTTGGGCGAACTGTTGGATACCCTATTCTTATTCCTATCCCTCATAAGTGGGCGTGACAAAAGTCTAAGTATGGTTGAATTGTTAAGAACGCTCTACATATTTTGTTATATAACATTTAAAGGATTTTATCAAAAAAAACGCTCCCTAGCTCAAACTTAGGTGTTTCAATAAAATTGTTTTATTTAATTGTGGGCGTGTCAGTAGGCGGATTTAAAAAAAAATAACACATGAGAATAAAGGGCCCCTAAAGAGTATATATTATAAATTTCAGTTCCCTAGCTCAAACTTTGAATTTTCAAAAAAAAAAAAAAAAAAAAAAAAATTGTGGGCGTGTCAGTGGGCGGATTTTAAAAATATTTACACATGAGCATAAAGGGCCCATAGAGAGTATATATTATAAATTTCAGCTCCCTAGCTCAAACTTTGGATTTTCAAAAATTAATATACCCTTAGAATAGGGTATAAAAAAATTGTTTATTTATTTGTGGGCGTGTCAGTGGGCGGATTTTGAAAATTTTTTATCCCGAGCAATTTTAGGAGTCATAGATCATATATACAAAATTTCAGCTTTCTAGCTCAAAATTCGATTTTTTCCAAAATTTTGTTTTTTTGAGTTTGTGGGCGTGTCTGTGGGCGGATTTCAAAAATTCGTAAACTTGATTATTTCGGGACCCTAGAGAGTATATGGTTAAAATTTCAGCTCTCTAGGTCCATTTTAAAGGCCTAATTTTTGGCTACAGACGGACGGACGGACGGACATGGCTAGATCGACATTACTATCGATGCTGATCATAAATATAGTAACTTTTAGGGGTCTACGGGCAATATTAAGGTATGTTACAAACTATGCGTCAAAATTAATATACCCTTAGAATAGGGTATAACTACCCTACCCGACTTACATCAAGTTTTACTATAGACATTGATCACGTATGATTTTAGAGGTCTACGAGCAATATTAAGGTATGTTACAAACTGGGATCCAAAATTTTAATATTTAGGTATCCTGAGAATTATGTATAAAAACAGATAAATTTTTGTAAACTAATGTACAAAGATTAATAGCTGCCCAGCCCATGTCCATATAATAATAATAATAATTTTTCTTCATTTAAACAATTAATTTCAAAAAAGCATCTTCATTGTAATAAATATAAAGAACATATGTACAATATGGTACAAGCTGTGCAGGGAAATAACTTCACGGGCAATAACTTCACATGGGCAATAACTTCACCTTTTTTTGTGAAGTTATTTCCCACCTATAATTTGAATTTGTCTATTATAACTAAAGACCCTTGCACCCACTCCAAATCAAACAGTGACCGCAAGCAGGGGGGTTGCAGGGGGGCAGCATGGCTCCCATTAGCATTGCACTGTTTATGGGATTAGTTGCGAAACCGCAAGTAGATTCCATAAACAGTTCAATACCTATGGAGGGGGGGGGGGGCATGCTGCCCCCCTGCAACCCCCCTACTTAGGGTCTTAGGTTCTGACAAACATCCAAGAGTATCAAAGTTCTCACATTACCGTTCGAAGTCAACGTAAAGTTGTAGGTATAAATCTTTAAATAGTGCAAGAAAATAGCTTTGCTCACACAAATGATTACAGAAGCTGGGATTTAGACCATTTTTTTTGTAGGCTGTGCCAATGGATGTGGTAATCTTCGAAAGATGGCATGCACGATTCGCAAACCCGAATAATCGATGCCAGGAATGCGCCTACGTAGTAATCCACACCCAACAGACTTCTACCATTCTCCCCGCGGGACTGCCGTAAAAGAACCGGAAAACCTTCATGTGTTCATAATCGAATTTCCTGTAGTTTTCATTGCTTTCCCCTGTTTTCTTATACCTTTATTTTGGAAGTCGAATTTTATGTAACAATTTGTTATTTATCATTTATCATTTATTATAACGCTTTATTTATGTACATTTTTACCTAAAAATGAACTGAGAAAAAGTACTTGAATTCGGTCTAGCCATTTTTGTGATTAAACAAAAAGATTGAAAACATATGGATTTTAGAATTTCTTGAGAAAGGTTTATCCAATCTAATTTGTTCTGGTCACAATCCATTTACTTCAAAATATCAGATATGTTCATTGATTTTTTATCAGTTTTCCATCAGTTTTTCATAATGGTAAACAAATGTAAATAATCAATATAAGTAATAAATGAGAAGAAGAATCAAATAGCATTGATTTTATTTAGTTTTCGCGTACTATTCATCCTCTTAATTATACCCTATTCTAGGGGTATATTAATTTTGACGCATAGTTTGTAACATACCTTAATATTGCCCGTAGACCCCTAAAAGTTACTATATTTATGATCAGCATCGATAGTAATGTCGATCTAGCCATGTCCGTCCGTCCGTCCGTCCGTCCGTCCGTCCGTCCGTCCGTCCGTCCGTCCGTCGGCAAAAATTAGGCCTTTAAACTGGACCTAGAGAGCTGAAATTTTAACCATATACTCTCTAGGGTCCCGAAATAATCAAGTTTAAGAATTTTTGAAATCCGCCCACAGACACGCCCACAAACTCAAAAAAACAAAATTTTGGAAAAAATCGAATTTTGAGCTAGAGAGCTGAAATTTTTTATATATGATCTATGGCCCATAAAACTGATTGAGACATAAAATTTTCAAAATCCGCCCACTGACACGCCCACAATTAAATAAAACAAATTTTGGGAAAAATTGAATTTTGAGCTAGAAAGCTGAAATTTTTTATATATGATCTTTGGCCCATAAAAATGCTTGGGACATAAAATTTTCAAAATCCGCCCACTGACACGCCCACAATTAAATAAAATATTTTTTTTGAAAAACCAAAATTTGAGCTAGGGAGCTGAAATTTTTAATATATACTCTCTAGGGGCCCTTTATGCTCATGTGTAAATATTTTCAAAATCCGCCTACTGACACGCCCACAATTATTTATTTTTTATTTTTGAAAGTCCAAATTTTGAGCTAGGGAGCTGAAATTTATAGTATATACTCTCTAGGTGCCCTTTATGCTCATACTTAAATTTTTTTTAAATCCGCCTACTGACACGCCCACAATTAAATAAAACAATTTTATTGAAAAACCAAAGTTTGAGCTAGGGAGCGTTAGTTAGTTAGTTAGTTTTTTCGATAAAATCCTTTAAATTTTTGTCACGCCCACTTATGAGATATAGGAATAAGAATAGGGTATCCAACAGTTCGCCCAAGCGGACTGTAGCCCGCCCCTATGTTTTTTTTATTGATTAACATGTTCATATCACGCATAATACGAATTTATCAGTTTGACAGCCGAATATGAAACGTTGTATAACCTTGCAAGTTTTTAATAAAGATGTGTATGGTCAACCGTGTCAAAAGCGGCTATGGTTCCCAACTTGGAGCACAAACTTGGCAAAACTGTTGATGTGGAATTGTTTTTGAATATGTTCTGCGTTAAGTTTTACTTAACGAAATTAACATTTTAATCACCAACAAATGTCAAAATGGATGGTTGAGCTTTTTGAAATCGTGTTGATGATTTTACTATAGAGTTTATATACAATGACCGAGTTCTCTTAGGAATTTTGTTTTTTCTATAAAAGTACCGCTCATTAAAAATAACGTCTTGTGAGTTCAAAGGGCCGATTAGTACCTACTTAATTAAATATTTAGTTATTTTTTATTTATTTATTTATTATAAAATCACTTACAAGTAAGACAAGAGTCTTATACTTTATGGTAAGCCTTTAAATGTATTACTTTACTGAACAATTACAAAATTTAAACAATAGAAGCAATATAAAGCATTAAAGTAATTATTTAAAATACAACTAAAAGTACCTACAGATTAAAAAGAAAAAGAGAATTTAATAGAAGAGTTTGAGTTGAAGAAAGTAGAAAATTAGTTGTAATTATTTGCCAAATATATAAAAACATTAGTTTTAAAAAGAGTTGCATCTTCGATTCTTCTCAGCGCAATAGGCAGGGAGTTCCAGAGGCGGATAACGTGGACAAAAAATTGTCTTCCCGTTGTAAGGTACCGATACCGAGATGGGGTTAGAACAAAGGATCGTGTTGATTGAGGGAAAATAATTCTGTTGTGCAAGTAATCAGGTTGTTTAGTTTGAATGACCTTATGCAAGAAGGATAAAGACCGAAATTTCAGAAGAGTATTGAGGCTACAGCCACATATACTTTTAGAAAACACTGAGACATGATCGTAAAAACGCAAACTGTAGACATAGCGAGCTATATTATTATAGGTCACATTCAATTTTCGATTGGTCGCAAAATCGGCGTGACAAAAAACTTCACATCCATATGTTAGAACTGGTAGTAAGAGAGTTTTAGCGAGCAATAGTTTTATGCGTTTCGGAATGAAGCTTTGGGTAACTCAGAGAGCACGTAAACTTCCATATATCTTACCAATAGCGCTCTTTATATGGTCGTTCCAGGTTAAGGTACTATTGAACAGTAACCCAAGGTTCTTTGCAGTGTGAACATATTCTATTTTATTATCACCTAGTTTTAGAGGTGGTAGAGTTGAAAAATCAAATAACTTGTAGAAGATGGGAAGTGATTTTGACTTGAGCGGGTTCAAAACGAGGCTATTATTCTGAGACCACCGCAGGATAGTTGACAAGTCTAAATTCATTAGATCTATTGCCTCTTCCTTATCACAAAAGGGTCGGCTTATTAGAAGTTGCACGTCATCGGCATATAAATGAATAGAGCAATGTTTGATAATTTGAGGAAGTTCGTTTATGTGAAGCGTAAATAGAACAGGACCTAGGATTGAACCCTGTGGTACACCTGTTGGATTGTAAAGGAAGCTGGACGAATTTTCATTGACTGACACACATTGCTGTCTTTGGTTAAGATAGGAGTATATCAGTTTAGATGACTCAAGAGAGAACCCAAAGTTATTTTGCAGTTTTAGTTGCAGCTTGGAGTGATTGACCGTATCAAACGCTTTGGAAAATCCAAAAGCGTCAAAAATGAAACATGTCCATTATCCATCGATACTCTGATATCATCTGTGACACAAAGCAAGGCTGATACGCAACTACGCTGTGGGCGAAAACCTGACTGAAACGAACTAAGCAGGTTGTGCGTCGACAAATGTTTTTGTATTTGTTTTAATACAGCTTTTTTAAAATCTTTCCAGAGAAATGGAAGAATAGCAATAGGTCGAAACTCCATAGTATTGCCTGCTTTCTTTGTAGGGATAGGAATAATACGCGTCCTCTTCCACTCGAGTGGAAATTCAGAGGTAGTAAGAATAGTGGTAAAAATGTAGGTAATATAGGGTAGGACATATGGAAGCAAGATTTTAATGAACTTGGGGTTTATAAGATCGAGGCCGGTGGGGTTTGACTTGATTGACAATAAAGCCTCAACAACGTCCTCTTCAGAAAATCTTTCGAACATAAAAGTATAATTGGAGCTAGGAAGAGGTAGGTAAGAAGCGGGAGGAAGTCTTTCGAACTCAGGATAATTACTTAAAGTAGTCGAAGAAACGAACTTTTCATTGAGGGTATTACAGTCGATGTCATCTGGTGTCTTTAAAGGGTCTTTCACAATTCCTAGTTTTTTAAGATTGCTCCAAAGTTTTTTACCAGGGGTGAATGAAATAAATTTGATTTCATAGAATTGAGATTTCGCTGCTCTGATTTTCATAACTACTTGATTGCGCAGAGCGCGATAAGTTTGTTGAAATGATTCCAATTTATATCGTCTCCACTGGCTGTAGGCGAAATCGCGCTTAGACATCAAGGCTATAATATCGGAATTAAACCAGGGTGGAGAGTTGTGCTTAAGGGTTGTGATTTTGAGGGGCACATGTTTATCAAACAGCAGATTAACATTATGCTTAAAGAAAGCAACTTGCTCGTCAACTCCTTGCATATAAAACAGTGAGTTCCAATCTATTGAGCAAAAGTCGTTTGTTAAGATTGACGGAATTATATTTTTAAAGTCTCTATATTGAAAGCTATTGTCATGTACCATCGGGCAAGGTTTAGGCATACAAATAACAGATCATGCTTGGAGAAACCAGGTGCATAGAGCTGGTCATAGAGTACGACCTTATCAGTATCGCTGGTAATAAAAAGATCTAAAAGAGTGCTGGACTCTATTCAGTGGTGAGTGGCAACAGAGGTGTTAATGGACAGCAAATTAAGTGCTTTAAATGTATCGGTGAAGTGACTAGATTTAAGTGGGTCTAAAAGGTTGCAGTTGAAGTCACCGCAAAGCAGAACATTCGTATAGCAACAAGAAAAGGGCTCAAGCATTTTTACTAGTGGATCAATACTTATAAAGTTATATGGACGGTAAACGGAACCAACCAGAACACTTTCTGTATTACATATAACATTAACGAACACAAATTCGAAAGGACTGTTAAGGCATGCTAGTTCTGCTATGTCAGCGCAGAAGCAAACAACACTGAGGCAACGACCTCACTGCAGACACAGTTTTATTTTTTGTACTGTAATATCCATTTACCTATGTCAGCACTTATTGCATTATTCACAATTTACCTATGTCCGCACTTATTGCATTATTCACAATTTACCTATGTCCGCACTTATTGCATTATTCACAAATTCATGATGTCAGCACTTGTTGACTTATTCTTTTTCATGCACACGTTACCGATGTCAGCACTTTGTTGACTTTGTTATCAATTGTATTATTGCTAGGCTAAGCTAATTTTAAGTATATATTGACTTTCAATAAATTATATTTTTCACTTGTTATACAGTCATCAAAGAGTTTCATTCTCTCTAGCTGCATTACTTGTCATTGATATTCTGGTTTATGTACCAGCAATATCCAAGATAGGCACGGTACAAGAACCGTGATCTATCCAGCATAAACAAATTACAGTAAAAGCACTGTAACATTTTGGTGACCTGGAGTCATGGCAGCAAAGTCGTTCGGAGATGATGACATAGGTGTTATTGGTCGAGAATTCAATATAGCCTCTATTTCGATTATGGCAGTTTCGAGTTCCTCGTAAGTCAGTGAGCCGGTGGCCAGTGTGTGTTGCAAAACGTGTTTGGCAGACTTAACAGCTGCCTCCCAAAGCCTTCCGAAGTGGGGTGATCGCGGGGGTATAAAATTAAAGTCGCATCCCCTTTTTGTACACGATGCTATGATCCCGACGTGATTTCTTCCCCCCACCAGTGGTAAGGGACAAATCACAAACATATAATACAGGTACATATAATATAGTATCGTCAGGGCAAAAAACTGCCTAAATATAGTATTCGCTTCTCACAGTACGAGAGGCGATTTACAACAAATTAAATAGCGTTCGCCAGGGCTAAACATTGGCGAGGCGTCGACAGAGCCATATACTGATCGCAACAATTTGAATTTATTGGCGCTCAGGAATGGACGAATTAGAGACTTTCGCACTAGTAGCACGACAGAAGCTTCTAGCGGAGCAACTAGCGAAGCTACTCGTTAACACAAAGAAGGATGGTCTTCAAGAAGGACGAGGCAATACATATCGAATAATCTGCAAACACTTGAAACGATATGGCAGGGATTTGTCGAAAACCATGATCGCCTCAAGAGCCATATTAAACAAGATACTCCTTACATACAGGGAGATATGCTTGGGAACACTAAAACCAAGTATGAAGAGTTGAGGTCGCTTCTCCTATCATCGCCATTGCTTGAGGACGAGAAATTATCCGATCCCACATCTGGTACCACAAGTCAAAAAAGGCCTGAGCCTACTACGAGGATACAAGCGCAACACTTAACCACCAACAATAATATCTCCGAAGTCACTAGCCTCCAAAGGCAACTACGGAGACAGCAGGCCTTGATAGCCACAATCCAGAGAGTAATGTCGAATCTGGATTCATTAACGGATAGACAATCCAAACAGTACTACCAGGTACAGCTTTCCACATTGAAAGGGCATTGGAGTGAGGTAGACAGCCTACACACGCAATATCTGAGAACCATGAAGACCTCAGTCAAACAAATTATGACATGGCTCAGTTTATCAACATTGAAAACGAAGCACAGAGGGGATTGGCTAAACTACAAGA